>JARJLF010000048.1:0-605089 GCA_029378395.1 Mycena leptocephala
AATATAGAGACCGTAGTCGTGGAAATATGGCCTTCCCGTGCGAAAGCTGACCGAGTTGGGTGAATACGGAGGTATCAATGTTCAGCGATCCATCAGTGCCAGTTATATAGCTCATCACTCGGATAAATGCTGAGTAGAAGTGAGAAACGGATCCAGTCTTCGGAGCGCACTTTTCCGTGCAGTACCTCAGGCTGTCGATAAACAAATGGTAAGAGTGACGAGTTTTGGAGGGAAGGGACTTGTAAACACCTCGCAAAATCCGTGCCGGAGATCCAGCAATGGCTTTAGACCGGTACCGTCCACTGACCCGATCTAACGTGCGCCAAGAAAACTATCGAGCAGCCATCCGCAAGATCAGCCTTACGAGCCTTCTCCGAGTCATTGGAAGGAGTTATGGACATCTGAGAAAAACACAGCCCTCGAGGATCCCTAAGAGCGGAGCGCGGGATGCATGAGAGGGAGTTGGCACTGCGGCTGTGCAGCCGTGACGTGGACGCGGTTCTGGCATCAAATTGTGACGATACGTGACGGTCGACTTCGACTTGACTTCGACGCGGAACAACGCCGAAATTCCTTCCGGCAACCACGCCGCGTCGAAGCCAGCTTTGGATGACAGAAAACGCGAGAAAACACAAATATCTTCCCCTGGATCCTTTTGAGGTGCCGCTTGATATCGACGCACTCAAATCGGTTTTTCTTTGACCTAATCCAGAGTCAGTCAATGCACGCCGACGGATGCAGAAGTGTTGGTAACTTAATATCTGATCAGGTAACCACAAATATTATGTCTTGACCTCGCGGAGTCTCTACGGCGGCGACCCGCACCCAGCCGATCTGCGTTTCTACTCGGACGGACTGCGACACGCCCGGTATCCTTCTAGATCTGGACTACCTCAGCCCAGCACATCCAATCCTTCTGGCGACCGCACCCGCCAGCTACAATATTTGGCGCACCGATGACCCCGTCCATCCGCCTTCCAAAAGCAAAGTAACGTTCCGCGTGAATACCCCGCCCTTGCCGAGGCATTCTTGTACACTACCGACTTGGAGGTCCTCATCTCCACCCTTTACTCTTGTGGCTCGACTTTGGCGCGCTCTGCAGCATAAATCACGGAAGAAATCTCTTCTGGGACGAGCCAGGGCCGTTCAATGAGCGATTTTTCTGCATGTCCGACACGTGGTTCCGACCTCTATGGCACCTCATGGGGGACGAGTATTTTTTGAAGATGAGACAAAAAGATCATGCAGAGCCTCTGCTGCATGGACGACTAACCTACGAGAACGTGATGGTCGTGATCACCAAGGACGTCGGGGCCCAGTGAGCTTGTTTTCCGCAAGGCTCTGCGTGTGCCGCTACCCACGCCGCAGCCGCAAGTGGCTGAGTCCTCCCTGAAATCTGCATTCCGGTCCTCATCCACATCCAGACTCTGTCCGATTTCAAGCTCGCCATTATCGATATTGCGAGAGGTGTGCAACGTCGGTTATTCCAAAATGTATCTATCCGTTAACGTGCTGCAGCAATAACACAATTTGGCGACGCGTCCCTCTACTTCCCGGCATTAACCCCAGACCGGATGTTATTCCAACAGCAAAGTCTCTCTGCCGGCAGGCTCGGCTTTGTGCTTGATCTTGATTCTCCTTTGGAAGGTCTCACCTCCCTGACAGTGCACCACGACCCGCGCGCGGTGCGCTACGCTGCGTACGACCTCATATCATCGCCCTTTATGCCCTCTCCCTCTACCGATGCAGTTCACCCTCGCCACGGCCTCGAATCCCTCTTCCACACGCTCGTTTGGTTCTGCCTGTGCAACAGATTTGGACTCCACAGCGGAATTACCCCGTGCCTCACACCATGTACGTCGGCCAGTGGGTTTGACCCCACCGCATCGGTCGTCCCGGAGGACCGCACAGCCGAGACGTATAGGACGTTTGTGCGGAAGCGCCGCTTGTTTTTGCTGAACTGGCAGAGTGCGTTTGACAAGGACCGCCGTAGCGCGTCCGACAAGGTCAAATCCAGTGGAAAGTCGAAGTCGGGCGATTTGATGTGCAACATTGTCGAAGACTGGGTGGGGCCGCTGTGGAAGCTCGTTGGGGAGGCGCATATATTTTCTAGGTGGAAGGAAAAGGAGGAGGAGTATGACTACGAGACGCTTGGGGGGCATTTCACGGTGGAGAAGTTTATGGCCATACTCGAGGGCAAGTCTTGAGATTCGTTTTATTTACGAAGCCGTACTTAGGAGACGTCCCTTGAATTTTCCAAATCCCCCTGAACCGAGTGTAGGTAAATCACAGTAATATCTAGAATACATTCAGAACAATCAACGTCTGTTGCGATTTTTAAAACTCATCGAAGAAGCATCATGTTTGCCATCGAGGCAAACAGGAGTTATCCGAGATAGAAAAACCCCAACCACGCAATGAGGACCACACGTCGGGCGGGGGTTTCACGTACATAGGTCTCGTGGGCAGCGGATGCGATCCAAAAGGTAAAAGACAATTTGCATTCACACGAACTATCAAAAGTTTTATTACAACGCAGCAGCCTTACGCCGAATGCGTATTGTTCCAGAGAGACCGCAGAACAAAATCTGCAGGATCCGGGCTGGTGTTGGCGGACAATTTTTCGTTCAACAGGAATTTCACTGGAATAATAAGCACATGACAAGCAATGAAAAATGGGAAAACTCACAGGTACGATCGATCCCGGGAACCAGGTAGAATCCATTAAACGGCAAACCGGTGGCGTTGTCGACAAACACACCGATTGTATCTGTGGGATGATCCAACCATGTCCACGGCGCGACTCCACCTTGGGCAGATAAAGTAAACGTCAAATTATCTGTAGAAGTGATCTGAATCTGGGGGTCCACAAGGGAGGCACTTGCAAGCGAAACAGGTGTGAACTGTGGACTTTCAGTGAACCTTCGGATCAGTATAGATAATGGCGCACATATTGTTCGTTGGTAACAGTCTTGTCGTCGACCTGAGCCGTTAGATTGAGAAGCATCCACACATCTGTCGCGTTCTGGCCTGCCGGAAGAATCGCATCCAATCCCAAAGTCCGGGAAATCAGCGAGTTGTTCAGCGTCGGGACGGTGAAATCGTGCGTGCTCGTGTTCAGCACGTTTCCGCTCCAATCATACCAAGTGAGTTGAGCAGAACCGTCAACCGATTCCCACCGATCGGAAGTTACAATAACCTCCAGCGTTTGATTGTTGGGGGTCCAGAACGGATAAATCGTGAGCGGCGAAAAAGTCGTGGTGATTCCATACTGCAGCACTTTCCACCGACCGGAATATTCGATACTGCTCCAGCTGACGCCCTGCCAGATGTCGTTGAGCTGCCAGACTAACGCTCCGAGGTTGTTTTCGCCCTGTCCAGCGCCGCGTCTGTACCAGGAAATCTCGGACATCATAGTCATGGATTGGAAGATCTGCGTGCTCCAACACCATTGTGCGAATGTCTGGTTGGAATCGGAAGTCGAGGGCGTCGGGAGCCAAAGCTCCACGCCCTGCGTCATTTGGGCCTGGCCTTGCGGTGCGTTGGGGTTCGGGAAGGTCAAACTTCCCGCCGGCGGATGGTGATCGCGTGAGGCGACGACGGTGGAGTTGAACGAGAAATCTTCGGGGGATGTGAGCACTTCCTCCCAGGTGAAAAATGACGGCATCGAGTGAAACCTAGCGTATTGTGAGTCCCATCTTTATGTGATTATTTGACTCGCTCACCCGAACTCATTCACGAAGCTGGATGAATTATGAGTCGTGATACTTCAACATAACAATGCGCACCGAGAGACGGGGAAAGTGCTGTAATTGAATGCCTGACTGGCATCGTAGTTGTATCGCTCTGCAGAGACGTGAGATTTATGCCCTGTCAATAGTCATTTCGCATACATACCGCTGTTCCCATAGATGTTTCCTCGCGTGCCGTTGCTGAATCGGAGCACGTATGGGTCCAGACTCAGAACGCCTTTGGTTGTGGAACAGTCGGTGTATGCGACCTATACTGGTGGTCAAACGCCGAAACGCAAGATAAAGTTAACAACACTAATACTGAATGTGTTTCAGACACGGCGATGTCGTGCAAAAAATCTTGAAACAAGGTCACAAACTAGTAGAGCTGGTAAGTACCAAAGAAGACAAATGGCGGACCGCCTTTACCTGATTCTACAGAATATTCAGAACGGCGGGGAGAGTAGACTAGACGCATAACTCACCAAGTAGATTGTTCCATTTGGCAGCGAGTTATTGACTGACGTTACGATTCCCTCGATTTCATTACCACCCGCCCACTGCACATTACTGGGATGTTTGTTGATACGCCGCACATTCTGGCGCACTTCAGGCTCGACAGACTCCAGGAAGAAGTCGTTGATGGGGTACAGCGAGTCTGAGAAGATGAATTCCGACCAGGCGAGGATTCCAAGCTCGTCGCAGAGAGAGTAGAAATCATAAACCCCCGTTTCCTCAGCGTCAGGCTGGTAGATACCACCACCCCAAATGCGCAGCTTCACGTTAAAATCCGTTTAAGTTACGATACAACGCCGAGAATGGGAGGGCGTACCATGTTTTGCCCACTGAGCACCGCACTCTCGAGAACCCAACGCACTTGCTCCGTCGTTGTGCGCGCGTAAAATGGATCGAACGGAATGATATTTGTGCCAAGGCTATAGAACGCCTTCCCATTGATTTCAAAGTGCCACTGATCGCCTGGCGTGATTCCGCGAGTGGCGATGTCCTCCTGGGAGTACGGGAGCTGTGCGAGCTTGACTGTTCGGAAGCCCGTGCGTACAGTTTGTTGCACAACGTTGGCCGGGGCATCGAGAATTAAGGATATCGTGAGGTTGTATAGCTGCGGAATGCCGAGATTGTGGGGGTACCATCGCTGAGGAATAGAGTCAGGTATTTGCCAGATAACGGTGACCCAGGAGGGCGAGTCGGTCGCCGTTGGCAGTGGATCAAGGGAAAAGATTGGGGAGGTAAGGTTCAGCTCCGCAAATGAAAGTGAAATAGAAGGCGAGTTGAAGGCTGTGGCGGGCCGCAAAGCCAGAGTCACGTTCACCACCCAGTCAGCCGTTTCGTTTGCAGGTACTGAAAAGTTTTGGCCGACTTTGTATATGTCGACAGATGTTTCTTCGACGAAGATGAGTTGTGGGGGGTCTGTTGCGTTCGATCCCGAGCTGATGTCGCTCGAGTTTGAAAGAGATACAAGATACGCGGGCTTGAATATCCCACTTGGCACGAATCCTGGGCCCTAAGAATTTAATTTGAGCACGGAATATCATGCAAGGAAAAACGAGTTACCCAATCCCAGCCGAAATCGGACGCTATTTTCCGTATGTACGCACGATCTGCGGGTACTTCAAACTGCTCAGATGATGAGCCATATGCCTGAGAAGATGCGTCCAAAAACTTACGGTATCCCCAATTATAGTCTCTGCATCTGGCCTCCTACTGATGTTGAGGCCGTAGTAATAAGCGGATTCAAATGCAACAGTCAAATTCCCAGCAGTTACGCCGCTGAGAAACGAAACGTCGAATACGTATTGGCGAAATTGGTTATTGACCCAGGCGATGGGCTGATCAGCCACAGTCTGGAATGGAATGGCTATTTGGCAACTGAATAGAAAGAGGACGGCTACCCACGATGTTCGCCACTGTATCGAGTCCATGGAATACCAGCAAGATCTGATTCGAAGCGTTAATCGTACTACCAAGAATTGGCGCCAAATCGGCGGTATACGTCCAATTGTCGAGGAAGACCCAACGCTCGGTGAAATCTATTCCGCGAGTCATTCGGTGAGAAATCAGGATGTGCGGGATGTTGCTGACCATTCAGGCCGAGCAGAGGCTCTGTAATGACCCCCGCGCGAGCCAAATCAAGGTGGGCTTGGGAGGGGACAGCACCCGGCACCGAAATTGAGCCGTTTTGATTGACTAGAGTCCACTCGAGGGCTGAAAGATCGAAAACGGCGGCGAAAGCACACGAAGGCAACCACCACAGGAAGAATGTAAGGAAATCCATGGAAACTTTTCTCGACCAGAGTCGGGAGCGTTAAGAGCGAGCTGAGGATTCTCGGAAGGAAGCCCGAGTGGAGCACCGAAGACGAGAACCTCAGAAGGCGAGAGTCATGCGCGTCGAATATCTCGTACTTCGCGCGTCAAAGTTGAACCTGGACTGGTCAACACTCCCTTCTGACCCGTTCACATGAGAAGGGCGGCCGCGGCCTGACAGCCGTCATTCCTTGAGGATCGAATCGTGCTGCAGCCACCGCCATGGACAAATAAAGAGCGACGCCAGCTTTTTAACCGCCCGTGGTTGGGTCTGCCAGGCAAAACAGTATATGGGAGATGTAACACTGTTGGATGACGTCTGAGAAAGAGCCGGGTTAAGCGATCAAATCACACAACAAGACCAAATTTCAGGACATGCCGTCATAACGAATCCTCACGTCCTCGCACATCCTCCGAATTCCTTCCTGAGAAGGTCCGTACTCCACTCTCCTGCCGTAGTCTCCCACGTCATCTGGGTTCCATAGAATCAAAGCCGACGCTCCTGTCAATGCCGACCCTTCCCATTGATCTCGAGCGGGAGGTCTTCGAAATTTCTGCGCTCTCTCGACCCAAGTGTATTCCGACACTGATGTTGGTAGCATGGCGGGTTAAAACCTGGTTCGTCTATCTCGGCCTGTGTGCGGCCCATTGAACCCAGCACTCAGGGTTGAGCCCTTGCTTTATCGGACCATCGTGGTATGGCGATCTGCACGATTTGCACCCACGCCCGCCCCAATAGAGGGTCACCCAACCTTTTATCGAAGAGCTCTTATTTCTATCATCAAATCCAAGCCTACCTCGTTTTTCCGGGATTCAGTCCGCCATTTATTGATCCACCAGATCCCTGAGGACGACACTGAGGGGCAATCCATTTTGTCCGCTTGTTCTGGCATCGAAGACCTCTGGATCTTCGAACTCTGCTCCCATCACCTTCCTCTCATCAGCGATCTACCGTTGAAGCGTCTCTATTGCGGATTATACCCCCTCCTCAATTCCAATGAAATCAATTTTACGCACCGCCTCTTTTCTCGCCTCACACATCTTGAAGTGATCGATTCTCAAACAGAAGTGGACCTAGAGCTGTGGTGTGGACTCGCGCTTATACCAAACCTCACACATCTCGCATTTAATGGCTTGAATTTTCTTCCCGTTTGGCCGACTCTCCTGGAAAATTGCCCCTTGTTACAATTACTCATTTGCTTTTGGGACGGTGACGATGGCTTGATTATAGTTGCAGCCGAAAAGGATGGGGATAAAGTGCGGCGGGATCCCCGCTTCGTGTTGACGCGGTGCGAGGAGTTTGAGAAGGATTGGCAGCTGGGGGCGCACACAGGTGCTGACTACTGGGTACGTGCCGAAGCCTTCGCAGCAAAGCGCAGATCGGGGGAAATCGCCGGTGTGTTGCGCTTGCCTACCTTTACATGTTAATCCTGACCTTTCCATTTCAGCTCTTGACTGCGAGCTCAAGGAAGACGAGAGTTTAAATATTGCATAGCGGAATGAAAGGCAACCAATTCTTCGCTGTGGTTTGTGTTGGAACGCGCGAGCAGATACTGAAACTCGATTCATTTTCGCGAAGGTCCTAATTAAACGTGGCACAAAATGACCGCGAATTTAATACATCAACGTTGAATCCGGAATGCTTAACCGACGAGTGCGATAGACGCGCGGATATGGTCTATTTAGTCAACAACTCGAGCAAGGAATAAACCTCGTCGGTGATCATGAGCCTTCCGTGCCCTCCTGCATAGACTTGAGTGCAAAATGGAGGTACGCGTGAAGCTCTGGATAATGGAAAAATTTGGATGCACGGCCAAACTTGGCCTCGGCATAATTCGAGTTTTCGTGTACAGTCTGGCTAAGCTCATAGGCAGGCAGGGACAGTGGACGTGGTGGATGGAAGACAGCTGTGATTATTGACCGTAGAGCCAAATTGGATGCGGCAGATCCGGGTTTGATTCCCGGCACCCACATTCTTCAGATGCTTGAGTTTTTCTTTCTTCTTTTTTCCTTGGCCTTCCTCCCGTTTATACCGCTAATTCAGTCTATGATTTTCAGCAGGCTGGAGTGTTCTATGTTGTGGTGTGACATGTTTGAGAGGGCTTGGGCATTGAAATCTGCTTTTTGTGTATGCCTTACCCAAGTTTGCAGATGGAGAGGAAAAGCTGGTGTGGTGTGGCACACCTGTAATTATTGGATTGCCAAACATGAAGTTGATGCGGCATAGTCACCGGGTTCGATTCCCGGCATCCGCATTGCTGAGTTGAGCTTTCATGCGTTTTTTGCTTTCTTGCCCCTCTCTATTTTTTCACCTTTTTATCCTGCCAATACAACCGAAACTTTGCTTTATAATTATTCCTCGACTCTGCAACATGTTGAAGCTGATTGAGACAATCTTGGCCAGACTATGGTCGGCGGATTGGTCGCAGTTCATTTTCACTTTTGATGCACCATTGTTCTCAATCTGGCAACTGGCATCCATGCCGCACCCACCACTTCCCTTGCATTTCTCTTGATACAAGTAGTAGTACCCCCCTCATCGAGCCTCAGGCTCATTGGGGTTGCATTTCAACGCGGTATTTTTTTTTCCTTCATGGCTTCTGTGTCCCAATTTGCGACACACTTTGTGATCCTCTCTCTCTCCTTGATTCTCTGACCATGGGCAAAATTTTACTGAATAATAAAACACAATCATCCTCAATGCCGAGCGGGAGTGGAATTGCCACCCAAGCGCCGGGATCGCCCTTCTTGCCACTAACATCTTCCTCATCACAGACACCACCAACTTTGCCATCGCAAATTAGCACCGCCTTGCATTTCTCATTGTTCTCGGACCTCGGGCCGACGATGTCAGGACTCTGGTGCTTCTTTTCATTCCGACCACAATCATCCGACACTTTCACAGTGCAACAGACACCGCCGCCGCCCCACTCCCCATGCCCACCACTGCCGCTGCTGGATGTCATGCCACTTTTTCCATCCCACGCGCCAACCCAATGGTTACCCATTGCCAGTGCCAGTGGCAATTCAATCCCCATTGTTTGATGACTCTTTCTCTCGCATGGAGCGGTGGGTGCCACCTAATTTGAGGCACCCTCCTGGAGCTGTCACGCAGGATACATGGTTGTAACGATTTCTCTGTTTCTCGACGCGTCAGATTGCGTGCCATGGCCATATATCTTCTGCCTTGTGTATTGACTACTGTATTGCTACGAGTTCATAATACAATTTCTTTCTATTTAACACTCATCCCACCGAGATTTTCCTCAAAATTCTACCTGGTGGTGCTACAGGCCGTCAGTGAGTGTTTCTTCAGTGTATTGGGCTGAGGGGAAAGGTACAGATGTTAAGAGCCAACAGGACAATGGGACAATGGAGGCCACATCAAATCAAAATTCAACCGCGGCCAATCCGCCGACCATACATAATTCTGGTTTTACTTCTGTAGTCTAGTCAAGTTCGTAGAAAGACATAGAAAGCAGGTGTGGTGTATGGAACAGTGCTACGGTAGATGGTGTCAAAGAACCCGAGTTTCCAAATTATGTACTGATCCGGGTTCGATTCCTGGCACCCGCATGAATAATTGTGCGAAGTTCTTTTTTGCCTCAGCTTTCTCAAAGCAGTTACACTTTTATTCTGGCCACGGAGCTTGGAGCCATTGAAGGATGGAGAGAATTTAGATACTTTGATACTGGTGAGATTTTTGAAACAAAGGTGTCCACCAATGAAATCGACGGTAAGATCAAGCTGCAGAAGAGCAGCGTCGAGAACAATACTGGCGGCGGGCGGCAGGTTATTGTAGCATTTCGTTCAATTCCAACAGGCTGTGACCTGTAACCGGAAAAAATCCAAACTTTGGTTTTCGTAGATCGGCCAGGCGGATCGCGACAGCAAAATAATAATAATTGTATATCCGCGAAAATGGCCGGGTACCTCTCAGAAAGTCGTACAATCACCGGCTTTAAGTGTACAATAAGCAGGCCCGACGGGAGCCTGGCGGGGCATACACCCGTGGCTCTGCAGTCTGGCATGAAAGAGAGGTAGGAAGAGGACGAAATCTGAGCAGTAAACCACTCAAATTGGTGGTGAGAAGAGGTAAGTGTTGCATGAGGTAGGTACGTATGAGAATCTTCAACGGCGGAAGCAAAATATACGTGTTCACCTCCTGTCTTTTCAGTCCTTAGATCCAAATTCACCCAATTCAACTCACGATTTCAATGTTGAATAAAATGTCCGAGGAACCGTTGAAAGTCATGGACAAAATAACATTACTCCACTTTCCGTATACAGTCTAGCCAAGTTTTTAGATAGAGAGGAAATGCCCGTGTAGTGTATGGGACACACAGCTGTGCTCATTTGCATGCATCTTGCGCTTTGACTCAGCTAACCCGGGTTCGATTCCTGGCACCTGCATGCCGTGTAATGCCCGCCTTTTTTATATCCCCACCCTCTAGATCTTTTCTATCCTCAACTCAATCAAAGCTTTCCGGCAGGCGATGGAGGGACTTCTAGTCTAAGAAACAGTTGAAATTCAAGTTGTACAAAATAATTCTGATTGGGCAGACTAAGACTTGGCATAAGAAGATGGGGAGGAGTCTACCGACTCTAGTCAGCTTCGTAGGTAGAGAGAAACACGGGTGTGGTGTAGCTGCCACAAATACGTAGGTGCATCCAGTTGATGCAGAGATATGGCATTCGCATTTCGTGATTTGGGTGTTTCTTTTTTGCTCCTCTTTCTCTGTTCAGCCGTTATCCTGCCAATTCTACCGAAACTGCTTTCTAATTATTCATTCAAATTTCCAGCCTCTGCAACATGTTGAAGCCGATAAAACTGGTTCAGATAACCTTAGCCAGATTCGGACTCCGCAGATTTACGGTTTTTGGAGGGGAAGTGTACTAGATGGAAAGGAACTGCGGGTGTGGTGTATGGAACACGGCTGTGACCATTAAAGGATCACCTTATTCGATGCAGCAGAGCTGGGTTCGATTCCTGGCACCCGCATGCCATACACTAACTGGACAAGGCGCAAGGGAACACTCGAGGCCAATACAAATAAAATTCGATTTGATTCTCCCACTGTTCTCCGGGGTTGAACGTTGAATCTCACTGCTTAGCGACCTAACGGCACATAACTATCATCGAATGCACACTATGGAGACACCTTAGGATGACTTTTATCCAACAATAACTTGAAAATCAACCATTGATCTTAGGTTGAACCTATTTTTAGTAGGTGGTGTGTCTGTCTTGTTGATGGGTTTTTGTTACTTGGTTATAACTTATGGTTATGGGTCGGACTGGACTGGAACCAACTATCCCTCGATTACTGCCAGATCGCCTTTGCTCGGTGTTGCTCTTCCTCTCTTTTTAGCTTCCTGTCATGCAAAAGACCGCGTATGCCCCCCAACTAAAATATCATTCGACTGTGATTGGAATAGTAGGAATCTCGCTTTTTTCAGGACATGCCAAGTGGACGTGAAAATCGTGGCTTTCGTTACAAAACTTTCGCACCAAAATTTCAAACGCACGAGGATTTGACTGACTAAAACATGCACTGCGGAACATTTCACGAGTGTGGTTTTGGTATATTTAAAAGATAGTGATGAAATAATGAACTGGTTCGCTGCACCGCCTAATTAACTTTCCCAAAACAATTCCTCCCATAATCAATGGACTGCGTTGGCATATTTTGCAGGTAGTCCATCGGGGTAGAACTTGGAGAACAAAGTCGGATAAAACTTGTATGCCACGAGGGGGTGCGCCTTTAGCTTAAAATTCAACACCACCTCACCCGCGGGCATGTGGTCGGTCTCTGTATAGTGGACTGCACAGTTTCTCAGTACACCTGGATACCACGCTTCGAGGCAGAGTAGACTTACACTCTTTGGTGTCACCCTCCCGCTCTTGGCGCGCGGTCTTCATCTCAAGAAGCTCCTTCGGGACTAATCACAAAGTGAGAACCATATTTTCCTCGATCCTGAAATCAAAATACGTACATTCAAACTTTGCATCGGCAACCCGCGTCTCCATCGCCACGCCCTGGAAAAATCCGACCGAGTAACGCGTCCCTTGCGTCGGCGACACCACGCGGTGCATGGGGGCCTTCACCAGCCTATGCGTGACCTTTTCCAACACTGCGCAAGAAACCGTGTTAAATGGCGCAGAAACACAAATCTTCTCGCACCTCTTCCAACAAGGACTAAGAATGTTCCTGGGATAGGCGGAGCGGCGAACCACTCTCCGGAGGGCTTCTGAATCTCGAGTCCCGGTTCATTGGACGGTTGCAGCAGCTGGAGACCCACAAGAAGATTAGTGCTCCAACCGGATAACAACCCTCTGCGCACTCACATATGTCAGGAAGTTCGAGTCGGTGTGCGGTAAGAACCCAGTCGTGGACGGAGGACAGGTGGGGTAGCGCAGAATCTTGCAGCGCCACTGGCGCTTGGAGACGTCAGCCTCAAACAGCGGCTCAAACGCATCTGGTGCGAGACCCAGCGCCTCCGCGGCATGGCCCGTAAATTGGAGGCTCAGGTTTTTGAGATGCGTGTAATACTCGGCCATCGCCGCACGGCACCCTGGAAATAAAGCGTCGTCTGGCCACTAGGAGCCGCAATCAGCTGTGACAAGAAATGATCCAATGTAAGTGCACTCACAGGCGTGCTTCCGTGAATCTTGTGGTACTCTGGCGTGCCCTCCTCATGGGACACACTCTCGTCGCCATAATTAAATTGCTCGCGCGTGGGGTTTTCGGCGCTGCCTCTGCGCAGGTACCCATTAAAATGCGCGGAGACGTTCATGTCGACTGTGTCCTTCACATCGGCCGGCAGCGCAAAGAACTTGGCGGTGGAGTCGACCATCTTGTCGACGACTTCCGTGGGCACGGGGGTCTGCGCCAAGTAGACAAACCCGTCGTTAATCAGCATATCGCGCAGCTGCGCGATGAACGCGGGCTTGTCCCGCTGCGCGAGGGTCAAGTCAAGGAGTCGGATCTCTGGATGGGCGAGCGACATGGTGGGGGTTGGTGGACAAGGATGACGCGATGATGTCTCTCTCTTATTACTGTTATCTGATTCCAATTGTGAGCATCTTGTTCGCGCGTGTTTCGGGTGTTTCGGGACCTTCCTCACATCCATATCAACCGGATGACGTGGATTGGGATCTTGGGAACTTTCTTGACCTGGGGGGAGGATTTGGTCGAAAAGTACGTGGTCTTGCGAACTTTCGCCCTTTTTGGTTTGTCCATGCTTAAACGACGGGCCGTGCAAAACAAATTGAATTGTGCAATTCGGCGCGGCTGGGAGCGGGACTTGAATCCGTGAGACGGTCAGATGATCACAGTCCCAATCGGACAACGACCGTTTGATGATTGCGAAAAGCATCGGCTGCGGCGATGTGTTTCGCGGCCAGGGTCTTGGCAAGCCGGATCTACCTCGATTTCCCCCACGCTGAATACGCGCCAAGATTCTCGGCGGTCGAAACTGAATGAGTATTGCTGTTGGATGTGAGGGGGTAAAAAGGATTTTTAGGGTCTATGGAAAAAGAGGGGGCGCGCACTGGAACAAATAGAAGAATGAGAGTATTTATCTTCCCGTCGGCGAAACGTAGACTCCCAGGTTCGGTGCGTGCCTGAGAATCTCGGGGTGGCGTGGGGCGAGCTAAAGATGATTCGCACAGTCGGAGAAGAATGACAAAAAGGCATGCGATACAATATGCGCAATGAGCCAACACGGACCCGTGGCGACGCAAATGAAACTCGCTGTACCTCCATTGTACTGGGCGAAAAAATTCCCGGCATCCAAAATACATGAGTGGACACTCAATCTTCATCCATGTTCACGCATGGGCATGCGTGATCGTGCATGACCAAATATTGTAGGGCGCGAGCCGGATTGTGTGACTGGCAGAGCGGAGGTTGGGGATGTAGTGACAATGGTCAGATATACGGCCGTCTTCAAGTCAAGCAAGTCCGCCCAGTATAGATAATGAAAGAGGAGTTATTTTTTTGCTCGACTGTACCCCGCGGGGGGTCCCCGCCGATGGGGATTGTTCGTTCAACGCAGAAGTGAGGAAAGGAAAGACGCCTGTGGCTGTGTGATGTGCGGGTGCAGTTGGCTCGGCACACATCATTTCCCACGTTGTCGTCGCCGTCCTTTCAAGTTGCTTTCTTGCTCATTCCTGCCACCTATATAGCTAACACCTAGCTCATCTGTGTCTTACGCGAACTTTGCGGACCTCTCGTTGGTCATTTATCCATCCCTGAATATTCGATTGTCCTCGTCAACCTGGCCCGCATTTCCCAAGGTCGTCGCAGGCTTTTCATCTCCTTGGACCTGAGTCTGGACCCTCGGTCTTGATCTGTTTGCGCCGGGTCCGCACGCGCGACCGTTGGGTATACGTTACCAAATGAATCCGCACCAACAGAAAAGAAACAAAAACTCGTATTATAATACAATCAACGTACTATCTACCTCGGCGCACTAGCGAAAATTCGGTGAACCCTGGCTGTTGTAAGGCCTTTTGTGATTCCCAATTGCTCCCTGGCCTTCATCGAAATAGACGGCATAAAACATTCACTGGTGTCACAGGAATACGGCGCCATTTGGACGACCGTTCAATCGCCTTCCTTCAACGGGCTAGGATGTGTCATGACAACATAGAGCGCCAAACTCCAGCAGCTACACCCTGAGGCGGAATCGCCGCATTCTGACCTGAGACTGATGTTCTCTCCAAAAGATCGACGGTGTGTTGGTTGCATTTTACCCTGACCGTGATCCGTTCGCTCTTAATGATTCGCGGCACACATTCGCCGTAGATATCAACTGCTTCATGCATCAGAGTTGAGTTATACAGTAGCTGGTGTTCATTATTTTATCGAGAATGAGTTGATGCAGCAGACCCGGGTTCGATTCCCAGCGCCCGCATACAGTAGGAGAACTTTTTTTTTTGCCCCTCGTTCTGTCCAACTTTTCTTGTGCAGCCAAATTTCAACGTATGGAAGAGCAAGCACTCTTCGATGTTGTGGTATGAGATTTTAAGGGACTGTTGAAATTCAAGTACCATTCGGGGATTTGGAGTTCAAATAGGCTCCGACATTCAGGCTTTTTTCTGTAGTTTAGCCAAGGTCATAGAGGGACAAAGAAAGTGGATGTAGTGTATGGTACACAGCTATGATTTCTCCACAAGTTTGATGCAGTAGACCCGGGTTTGATTCCTGGCATCCGCTTTCGCAGAGAGTACCTCTTTTTTTTATTTAAAAAATGGTCCCCACTCTCCCGCGTGTTCGGTTCGATTTATCCAGCCAATGTAACCAGCATGGTATGGAGCAGTTCAAAGAAACGGTTCAAAATTGACAAAATAACATCAAGTAGATCTGGGCAGACTGAGACCCAACTTAAAATTCCACTTTTGTGTAGTTTAGCCAGCCTCGTATATGAACCAGAAATGTGGGTGTGGTGTATGGAACACTGCTACCATAAATGGCAGTCGACATAATTTCCAATTTATGTAGCAGATCTGGGTTCGAATCCGGGTGCCCGCATAATAAGACAAACCTCTTGTTTTTTTTGGGGGGAGAGGGGTTCTCACTCTCCACTCTTTCTGCTGAGCACCCCATTATCAACACTTTTCAGTAGGCTATGTATGTGTGTGGGGTGTGTGTGTGTGTGGGGGGGGGGGCTCTTCGATGTGAGCAGGTCTCGAGATTAGATTTGGAATCAGACAAAATAATTTAAAGTGCGAGGGCAGACTCGAACTCAGCATAATTCGATGTTTCTCTATGTAGTCTAGCCAAGTTCGTAGATAGGGAACGTGGGTGTGGTGTAATGGAGCATAGCTGCTGTGATTGAGCTGGCAGTCGATATACGCATCGGACCTGGGTTTGATTCCTGGCACCTGCATAATTTGAAAGTCTTCGAATTTTTTTCTCTTTTCTTTTTATGGTTCCCCCTCTCTTCTACTCCCTTTGTTCGATTTATCTATCAAGCCAATTCAACCAATCCTCTCGAGCTGGCTATGGAGAGACTCTATGTTCAAGAAAGGCTTGAAATTCATGGTCAAAATAATTTGGACGGCAGAAGACTTGGAATAATTTAGGCTTTCATGCATGCCTTACCCAAGTTCGTAGATAGGCAGAGAGAGTGGGTGTGGTGTATGGAACGCAGCTGCTGTGGCTAAAGCCCTACCCACTTTGTGTAGCAGACCGGGGTTCGATTTCTGGCGCGCGCATTCCCGTGGAGAATTTTGACTTTTTGGCCCCTTGTTCTGTTCAACTTTTTTTTGTCCAGCCACATTCAGTTCAACAGATGGAAGAGCCAGCACTCTTCGATGATGTGGTATGAGATTTTAAGGGACTGTTGAAATTCAAGCAGGATTTCGGGATTTAGAGGGCAAACTAGGTTCGGAATAATTCGGGCTTTCAGACAAAATAATTTGGAGTGTGAGGCAGACTCGTACTTACCCGGTATAATTCTTGTGTAACTTAGCCAACCTCGAGAGAAAGCAGGTGTGTATGGAACATAGCTGCTGTGATTAAGGCCCTACTCGCTTCGGTGTAGTAGACCCGGGTTCGATTCCCGGCACCCGCATTTGCAAAAAGGACCCCTTTTTTTGTTTTGGGCTGCCCTCTGTTCCCAGCCAATTCAACCAAGATTTTCCAGGAGGTTATGGAGGTGCGCCTCCATCGGATGCTGGAGGATGTTTGAGAGAGCGTTCAAATGGAACTGGAATTCAAGTTGGACGAAATAATTTGGATTGGGAGGGTGGATTTCAACTTGGAATAACATTCCCATTTTCTGTGTATGCCTTCATCAGGTTCGTGGAGAGAGGAGAAAAGTGGGTGTGGTGTATGGTACACAGCTGTCATGATTGCACATGTAACAAATCAATTGATGTAGCAGACTTGGGTTCGAATCCCGGCACCCGCATATCTAAAGTGCATTGTTTTTTTCTTTCTTTTCTTCTTTTTGCTGCACTCTGTTCACCCATTTTTCCCGCATTAAATCAATAATTTCAGCACGCTATGTTCAAGAATCGGTGGAAATTCATGGACAAGATATTTTGGATCATGAGATTCAGACTCGGACTCTGCAGAATTACGGTTTTTTTTGAATGGGATAGCCAAGTTCGTAGATAGGTAGAGAAAGCGGGTGTGGTGTATGGAACACTGCTACTGTAAATGGCCCAGATTGATACAGGTTCCAATTTATGTAGCTGACCTGGGTTCGAATCCCGGCACCTGCATAGCCAGAAAAATTCCCTCTTTTTTGTTTGGGGGGAGGGGGGTTCCCACTCTCCACTCTTTAGCATCCCATTATCAACACTTTTCAGCAGGTCTCGAAATTGGATTTGGAATCAGACAAAGTAATTTGTATTGCAAGGGCGGACTCGGACTCAGCATAATTCCGTTTTTTGTATGCCTTACCCCAGTTCGTAAATAGGTGGAGAAAGCGGGTGTGGTGTATGGAACACAGCCGCCATTCATGTTGTATGGCCACTAGATTGATGCAGCAGATCCGGGTTCGATTCCTGGCACCCGCATTCTATTATTGCCTGCTTCTTTTTTCTCTCTCTTGCTTCCCTGCTCTCTGTTCACAGCCAATTCAACCAAGATTTTACAGCAGGCTACGGGGGGCTCTTCGATGTTGTGATGTGAGCAGGTCTCGAGATTGGGTTTGGAATCGGACAAAATAATTTGGAGTGTGAGGCAGACTTCAACTCGGAATAATACTCCCACTTTCTGTGTATGTCTTACCCAAGTTCGTAGATAGGCAGAGAGAGTGGGTGTGGTGTATGGTACATGGCTGCCATTAATATTGTAGTTCCATTGGATTGATGCAGGAAATCCGGGTTCGACTCCCGGCACCCGCATACCCAGAAAAATTCCTTCTTTTTGTTTGGGGGGGAGGGGGGTTCTCACTCTCCTCTCTTTCTGCTCAGCAGCCCATTATCAACATTTTTCAGGAGGCTACGGGAGGCTCTTCAATGTTGTGATGTGAGCAGGTCTTGAAATTAGATTTGGAATCAGACAAAATAATTTGGAGTGCGAGGGAGACGCAGACTCGGAATGATTCGGTCTTTTCTTATGTAGTCTAGCCAAGTTCATAAATGGATAGGAAAGCGGGTGTGGTGTATGGTACGCAGCTGTCACTGGTACTAACTAGCAGCTAAATGTGATGCAGCAGACCCGGGTTCGACTCCCGGCACCCGTATATATTTGTAGCTTGTGTATAACCTTTTTTCCCCTCCTTTTGTCTTTTTGCTCCCTGCCCTCTGGTCAGCAGCCAATTCAGTCTATGGTTGTGGAAGATGGTTCTTGGATGTGGTGACATGTCATGTTCTAGACGGCGTTGAAATTGGATTTGGAATTGAGCAAAATAATTTGGATTGTGAGGCAGACACAGATTCGGAATAATTCGGGCTTTTCTTATGTAGTATAGCCAGGTTCATAAACAGGTAAGGAAAGCGGGTGTGGTGTATGGTATGCAGCTGTAATCATTGACCAGTAACATCCTTAGTCAATGCAGCAGATCCGGGTTCGAATCCCGGCACCCGCATTGCCACTTTCTTGCCTTCTTATCAAACCGTACACATTTTTTTCTGGCCTTGGAGCTTGGCGGGATGCAGAGAATTTCTGATACTTGATACTTTGATACTTGACGTGGGGAGATTGATTCTCTCAAGCGAAATAGGCGTGGGTGGATCAAGGCGCGGCGAGAAGACAAAGAACGTGCCCATTATCTGCTGTTCATCAATCCAACTGTCTACCAAAAGAAAAAAGAGTTTGAGAATATATGAGCCGGAAATAGCTTACAAGCCACCGAAGATCAAGGACGCGGAAAGGATCCGTTAGATGGTATGAATTAAAGACCATAGCGGGAGTATTCTCCATGTGAGTCGGATGCCCCAGATGGGTGATACTGATCGACTTGCATCTGTGCCTTGTCTGTGTGACAGGTGATTGTGACGTGACGCCCCACTGCTCGCTCGCTCATGTCTCGTGTGTATGGAGACAGGGAACGACTCGCCGCCTCTGCGCACAACAATCCTCGGCTCATTCCTCGGCCGGGCCGTCCCCGTAACTCCTCCCAGTCCCACATCGACATCCCCCGCGAGCTCTCCCCGTCCCGCCTCATCCCCACCCCAAACGCAAACGCACAACCCGCCTCACCGAATCCGTACTATGATGTGCAAGGCGGAGGCGGCCCGGGGAGGCGCACCGGGACGGAGTCACAGGGGCGGCCGCGCCGTCTCCAACGACAACCCGCCGTCCGCACCCCCGCGGGCCTGAGTCTGGGGCACATGCTCCGAAGGCGACGTAGGCGGGAACATCCCGCAGCAGCAGCAGGGCCACGCGGGGCCCGCGCCGATGGTGCCGCCGACGCCGGGTGGGCGCGCGCCGGCGCCGATGAGTGCGGCGATTGCGAGTGGGCTTGTGCTGCCAATGGGAACACCAACGCAAAACAATACGAATGCCAATACAGGCGGTGGAAACGGCCCCTCGCACCGCATCCGCCTCGTCCCGCACCTCGACTCCCGCAGGCCCTCCGCTTCGACGCCATCTCGCGCGACCTCCGCGCAGGTGAGCCCGCCCTGCGCATCGGGCGCTTCACGGACAGGTCGGGTCTGGGCTCGCGGCGGTGAATGCGCTGAGCACGAACAAGATTGCCTTCAAGAGCAAGGTTGTGAGTCGCGCGCATGCGGAGGTGTGGATCGAGGATCCTGGTACGGAGGGGGGTACCCAAGTTCTTCATACGGGACACGAAGAGCAGTAGCGGGACGTTTCTGAACCATGTAAGGCTTAGTGCGGCGAATACGGAGAGGTACGTGTCTTTCCGCGAACGGAGGGGATTGTGCTGATTTTCTTTCCTATTTCTTTCTTCTATTACTTGACTTCGTGGGCGCTCTCCTCATCCCTCCTCCCGTTCCACTCTATCCCTCACTTCGCGATCCCCCAACTCTGTGGACGTCACACCATCTCGCCTTCCTCTTTCCTCCTTCCTCCTTCACCTCCCTTTTACCCTCCCTCATATTAATACCTCCAACAAAAGCCGCCCCCACCAAATCAAAGACGGCGACATCCTCCAGCTCGGCGTCGACTACCAGGGCGGTGCCGAGGACATCTACAAGAGCGTCAAGATCCGCGTCGAGCTGGGGCGGGAGTGGCAGGCGGGGGTTAATGCGTTCAAGTGCGTTTTTTTTCCGTCTGTCCTTTGGATGTTGGCGGCGGAGGCTTTTTATTTTATTTTTGGGACGAGAGATGAGGTGGGGTTTGGCGACGCCGATCCTCCATCCTCGATGCTCGAGGTGCGGGTGCGGGAGTCATAGTGTTGCGTCGGCTCCGGCTTGACGTGGTGGCTTCCTATTTGGCACCGTCGGCTCGCATGGCTGGCGCGCGCGACTTGCATTGCCTTACTTGGCTTTTGCTTTCCTTTCTTCATTTCTTTCCGGGGGCGTCTGGCGTCTATGACGTCGTTGATGTCCACACTTTCGACCCGGTATCGGCGCGTCCAATGAGCGGTCGACAGGACCTTCGCACTTGGGTCGCTCGTCGCTCGCTGTGGCGGGTCGGTGTCGGTGTCGACTGCCGGTGATAATGACGCTCTGGTGTCGGTGGGCGCTCCGTGTCTTGTCTGTGCACGCCTTCGCCTTCGACCCGTCCTTCATCGACGCGGGACGGAGTCCTAGTGTGACGAGCTGGCGAGCGGGACTCCCGTGCAAAGCGTTACGGGCGAGTCGGTGCGTCACTGGACGCGGGGGTCATCCCTCGAGGCGTCTTGCGCCGTGCCTGATGTGTGGCGTCGATGTCGGTGTCGACTGCCGGTGGCACCCCTCCGCCGCGCGTGGTCTAGTGGGATCGCGGTGCCGGCGCGATCTCTGTTTTTGTATTTTTATTTTTCTTCATTTCCTTTCCGGCGGCGTCTGGCGTGTATGACGTCGGTCGTTGATGTGTGTGCACGCCTTGGCGTTCGACCCGTCCTTCGTCCACGAGCGGGCGGCGGTCGTCGGGATGTGCTGGTGCACGAGTCCCGGCGTGACGATCTGGTCACTTCGCGCTTGGATCGCCTGTCGTGTCTCGCGCGAGCGTTGTTTGGCTTCCCTCCTCCCCTCCTTTCCCGTCTTTTCCTTTTACCTTCTCTCCTCCAGATACTTTCGCTGACCCTCTTACCTTTCGCAGCACGACCGCCCTCAAGAACCTCAAGTCGCTCGCCATCGCGCCTCGCCGTCCGCGCCGGCTGCGTCTGGGGGTGAGTCTCGTTTCATGTCATTTCTTCTTCCTATTACCGTATTTCTGGCTTTGCTATTATGCTCGCGCTCGTCCTTCTCTTTCGCGTGCCCGCGCTCGCGCTCGCTTATATCCACTTTTTATTCTATTTTATTTTTATTTTGTGACAAGGTACTAACGAAGCGCGGACAGGTGTCGCAAGCGCAGGCCCGAGGAGGAAGGGCAGCACGGGGATGGGCATTCCGGATTGTTGTATTTGTGAGTTTCCCTCCGTACACACGCATATATTCCCTTCCATACGTATACATCCATCCATCTATCCGTCTTGGCTCATTCATCCACTCTGGTGTATATGTGCCGTCTTGCATCGCTCCTCATTTCCCACCCTTCCCCTCCCCTCCCCTCCGCTCTTCCTTTATACCCAACTCACACTGACGCACCCCCACACAGGCCTCTTCCCAGTATCCATCCGCCAAGCGCTCTTCATCGCGCCCTGCTCGCACGCGTTCCACTACAAGTGTCTGCGCCCGCTGTTGGAGACGCACCATCCGGGGTTTAGGTACGTTGTTTTGTTATTTGGGATTCGATTCTGTCGATGTTTTTCTTTTCTTCTCTCTTTCGTCTGGGCGGGCGGAGTGGAGAGGGGAGGATGCGGGGCCGCAGGACGTGTACGGCGAGGACTCCGCTGTGCGTTGCATGTGGCTCCCGTAGAGCAGAGCGTGGGGGAAGGCGATGTCCTCGTCCTTCGCGGGGAGGAAGGTCCTGTCCTCGACCTCCTCGCTAGTCGCGCTGGGTGTGTGCGAGCGTCTCGAGGGGTACTAGACGAGCATGGGCGAAGAGGTAGAGAGGTATAGGAAGGCGCTCTCCTCGTCGTGCGTCTCGAGGAGTACGCGAAGCGTGACGAGCACTACCGCGGCGCATCGCAGGCGAGGCGGGGCGGTGCGTGCGTGCAGAGGAGGAAGGAGTGCGATGTGGGTGCGAGGAGTCTGCGTGCGCGCGGTGTGGAGGAAGGCGCTCTCCTCGTCTTCCTCGTCCTCCGCACGCTCGTCGCGCTGGGTGTGTGCGAGAGTCTCGGTCCGCGACGAGCATGCGCGGGGACGTGGAGGAGTCTGCGTTGCGTTGCGGGATGCGCACGACCGGTGAGCGTGCGAGGAGGAGTGCGCACGATGTGGGTGAGGAGTGTGTGCGCGCGGTGTGGAGGAAGGCGCTCCCATTGTCTTCCTCGTCCTCCGCACGCTCGTCGCGCTGGGTGTGTGCGAGCGTCTCGTGGTGTAGACGAAGCGGGTACGCGACGAGCATGCGCGACGACTCCCGCTGCACATTGTAGGCGAGTCGCGGCGGAGGCAGTGTGCGCGCAAAGGCAGGGGTGGAGCCTCGGAGTCGGAGTTGGTGGAGGGCTTCGCCCGCGCGCCTAGTTACGCGGAGAGCCGGAGTACTCGGTGTCGCGGCGTCGTGGGGCCGGGGGGTGGGGAGAGTACGCGGCGCGAGGACGATGTGCGTCGCTCGACGCCGCTTGGTCGGTCGAAGCGAGATAGACTAGGTGTTTTGCGTCTCTCCGCTGAGCACCGGTACCGTCCATGCTCGGGAACCCCACATCCACGGACACACCGCGCTCCTCCCCGTCCTACCGATCGACCGAGTCGCCCACCCGTCAAAGTACGGAATGGCACCACCCTCAAGCACCATCTCGCACTCGGGGCGTCTTGCGGGAGTGCGCTCCCGCCTTCGCGGCGTATCCTCGATGCGCACCCCTGTGACGAGTCCAGCGAGGCGTTGATAGCTTCCGTTCCGGCGCTTGGTGGTGAGGCTTGACGAGTCGGTCGCCTACGTGCGGGCGCCAGCGGCAACTCTGCGTGACGAGTCCGGCGAGGCGGTGGAGGACGCTTCCGTTGCGGAAGGCTTGACCGAGACGTCTTGCTCTTCCTCCTCTTCCTCCCCCTCACCTCCCTTATCGCTCTTTGTTTTGCTTTCTCTTGGCTTCCTCATCCCTCTTTCCCTCGCTCTGCTCTACTTTGCTTCGTACGCGTACTGACGTTATTTTAATCCGTAGCTGTCCACTGTGCCGCACGTTTGCGGACCTGGAGGAGGACGTGGAGGTCGAGCCGGAGGGGGAGGTGCGTTGCGTTTCTTGTTTCTTTCTTCTATTTCATCTCCTTTTCGTTTTTTCTTCGCTTTCGCTTTGTTTTTTCATTTCTGTCGAGTTTCCTTTTTGGGTGGCTTTCGTCGATCGATTCGTCGAGAGTCGGATTGTAGACTTTTTCGCCTCGCCCTGCGAGGTTCTTTCGCGGGGGGGGGGGAGTTCTCGATTCGATTTCCTTTTTGGGTGGTTTTTTGTTTGGTGGGGGCGGAGTGTGTGGGGATGCAAGGACGTCGTGCGGGGAGCACGGCAAAGATGAAATTTCCCACCGAGGGCGAGGACGGTGGAGAGGGCGAGGAGCCACGAAAAGGCTCCCAGGATGGCCCTCTGTCTCGCTCGCGAGCCTCAGCGGTCGGAGGGCATGGTGATCAAAACTCTGGAGAAGGCAGTGTGGTGCACAGGCAGCTTCGTCTTTCGACGAACGTCGCTTGCTCTTCCCCGGTATGTGGGTGGATGCACTGAACGAGCTGGCGCGGGCGTTTGTGTTCGGCTTTCGGGGTGGCGCGTCGCCTTCCGCGGGGCGAAGAAATGCGACTTCGTCTTTCATCTTTTGCCGAACGTCGCTTCTTCAGAGGTGAGGCTGTGCATGCCCGAAAGCGAGGTGTACGATGTCCCATCGTCTCTCGGTCTAGGATAGTGCGTCAACCTCTGGCATCGTCGCATTCCGGGGGGTAGATGGCGTCCTAGCTCTCCAATCCACCCCACCCCTACCACCGACGACGATGCACGATAGAAAATAAAGTAAAAATTGGTAAACTAATAAATAAAATGATAAACCACCTCACCTCGCCCACTGGCATCTGTCTCGTCTCTCCGTCTCCACGTCGCACCTAAGTCGGATGATTGGAGTAGAGTAGTACTTACTTGCATCCCCTCCGCGAAATATCAAGAGTTTCGAGCGGAGACTGGTACTTACTCCTCCTTCGACTCCGGACCTCTGCGCTTTGCGCAACGACTGCAAGTTTGAAGGAGGTGCAGTGCGGGAAAATAAAAATTCGAAATAAAAATAAGAAGCTCATTCACCGCACCCTCTTGAGGAGTCTCGAGCCGCCTCGTATTCCTGGTACCGGTTAGGGACAAGGTCTCAACCGCGAATTGTAGAAAATGCCATCAGACACATCAACAACATATAAAATTATAATGAAAAACTAAATTCCTGGTACCGACTTAGGAACCAGGTCTCAAAATCGAATTGTGAAAAATCAAGATCATGATATGCTTGATCCCATCATTCTACTCTTTATAAAATTACGTCTGTCCGAAGCCTTTTTAAACTTCGCTCGGACGTTTCCGACGGCTCTCGAGGCTCCGCTTCTTGACTCAGACCGTGGTGCCTCTGGTCGACCGAGGCGAAGTGCCGGGGCGCAGAGCGCCCCGGCGCGCTCTTGTGTCATTTACAAACGCACACTCAATGGCGGCCGCAATTATGGACTACCCTAAAAAACAGTCGAGTAACAGACAACCTGGTATTCCTGTTTATTAGCTGGTGAGGGAGTGAAGGTTTAGATTTGAGACAGTTTAAGTTTGTCGCCGCCTTAATGGTCCAACCTCAGTATGATTTGTAAACTCCTACATATGCCAATTTTGTTCTTGTGACTCAGTTCAGGACCAATTGGCTCTAAATAAACAAGAGGGAGTGCGTCAACCTTCGGCATCGTCGCATTCCAGGGTAGATGGTGTGCAATCCAATCCACCCCCACCCCTACCACCGACGACGCACGACAAAAATAAAAATAAAAACCAGTGGTAAACTAATAAATAAAATGATAAACCACCTCGCCTCGCCCACTGGCATCTGTCTTGTCTCTCCGTCTCCACGTCGCACCTAAGTCGGATGATTAGAGTAGAGTAGCACTTACTTGCATCCCCTCCGCGAAATATCAAGAGTTTCGAGCGGAGACTGGTACTTACTCCTCCTTCGACTCCGGACCTTTGCGCTTTGCGCAACGACTGCAAGTTTGAGGGAGGTGCAGTGCGGGAAAAATAAAAATTCGAAATAAAAATAAGAAGCTCATTCACCGCACCCTCTTGAGGAGTCTCGAGCCGCCTCGTATTCCTGGTACCGGTTAGGGACAAGGTCTCAACCGCGGATTGTAGAAAATGCCATCAGACACATCAACAACATACAAAATTATCTCTCTATATAATATAATTCCAGAGACAGAGAACCTTCCAATGGAATGTCACATGCGATGACCTCACAGCTAACGACGTCGGTGCGGAAACTGCCGGGGTGTTGCGCTACCAGCTGGTCTAACAAGCACGACGTAACTGCGTACTGGGACTACCAGCCGGGACACGAGCTGGGAACAACGAGCCCCGTGAATTTATTCACGGGTAGCAACTTCTCTATATAATAGAATGGCCGACATAACGAGCATTCCATTGGAACACACAGCCACGCGGAACAGCGGCATCAATGCCGGGACTGCCGAGAGCGCCAAGGAACAAATCAAACGTACCGCGGGTAACAGCCAACGGGCAATGAGGGCACAAACCAACAAGAGACTGGGAACAACCAGCAAGAAACTGGGAACTGCTAAGGGGATACTGGGAACAGCCAACGGACAACTGGGAACAGCCAACGGGAAACTAGCCAACGGGAAACTGGGAACAACCAACGGGAAACTAGGTTCAACAGCCAGCGGCAAACTGAGAACAGCTAACGGGAAACTGGGAAGTGCCAACTGGGTACGGGCTACAACCAACACCTGCCTGGGTACAACTGATAGGAACTGAAGAAACAACTTAAATGCCCGTGAATTTATTCACGGGTACCAACTAGTAATGAAAAACTAAATTCCTGGTACCGACTTAGGTGACAGGTCTCCCCTCGATAATGCAAAAAACCGATCGTGTCGGAGCATCGGTCCGTGATCCGGCGTTGCTAATAGACGAAGTACTATAGGAGTATCAAGGGCGCTGAGATAGACGTAAGTTTCTAGCAAAGTGCACATGCTGTGCGAGTGAGAGGGGCGAGTCGGCCGAGACTTGCGAGCGAGCCTTTAAGCTTCAATTTTTGGCTTACTGTACTAGTTCTAGAACGGTATCAGTACCAAGGTACCAGGGATGCCCGGAGGGCCAATGTATCAGGTCTCAAAATCGAATTGTGAAAAATCAAGATCATGACATGCTTGATCCCATCATTAAATATACTATCGATCACCCACCTTTGCAAAAATCTACCTCTTTGCAAAAAATTCGATCCGGTGAGCTCAATTCAAGCTCAATTGCCTCGGGATAAAACAGGGAGATAATTTCAGTATCTGAAAATGTACTGCAAAGTTTATAGAATGTTTGGGGCCTATTTGAGCCCTAAAGAAAATCAACAGTCGGATTTTGGGAAATTTTGATGGCATTGATCGCCTGCCAAATCGCCTGCCAAAAGTTTTTGAAAAGGTGGGTGATTTGGGTTTTCTTGTCGGCATCTTCGAGGCTCCCTTAGCAGCTCCTTAAAAAGTCTGCAAATATTCAAAGGAGCTAATGACATGCAAGGCTCACCTCAGTCCGAATTTCAAACCAATCCGAGCCCAGATGCCTCAGCCGGACCTCCATCAATTTTTTTTGGCAAAGGTGGGTGATCAATAGTACACTCAAGAAACCCTTTCTCAGCCTCCTGTCCGGATGCCATCAGTGGGATTCTCGATATCAATTAAGCCATTTCAGCGCCACTGAATCTCTTTCTTTCTCGCGCACTGATGGCCATGATTTCTAACCGAGTTTCAAAGGAGCTGAAAATGATTGTTTCTGTGCAACTGATAATGGTACAGATTCTTAACATGTCCTTTTAAGTTTCAAATTTGCGGGAATCCTGCGTTTCATACAGTACTGATTTTCATACAGATTTCGAAGGAATCAGTATACGTATCAATCAATGCACATTGAAATTTCAGCGAATTCGGTGTGACAGGCACACATCTGCATGTGCATAGTGCTTGTAGAAGGTCAACGGTGGGTTCTTCTTATGCCACCTGAGAAACCACCAACTGACGTAGCCACCCAGCACCGCATGCCGGATGAGCCACCGGGTGGCGCTGGATGGCTCCACCGCATATTCTCTAATGCTTTGGGAAATGATGCCCTCGGGGTGAGTCGAACACCCGCTGCCCACTTGAAACAGTACGAAGATTTGTTTAAGATTTGTGGGTGATCACCGCAATCCACGAGAACTTATCCTTCTCCAATCCAGGTTCAATAAATGGCATAGATATCTGTTGGATTCGTCTCGAAATTTCAAGTGCCTCCGAAAAATAATTAGTTACAATCTGGCTTCTGGTGCAAAATTCACTGACACTAATCCAAGTCCCTCTCAATTTCAGCAGACCAAAAAATTAGAGTAAAGTAAATCGCTGAGGGTCTGGGAAGTGCCTGCCGCCCACTCGCAGCCTATGTACCGGCCCCTGGCACACCGGAAATAGGTGGGCTTATTCTACGTATGACTCAGGTTGAAGAAACACCCCACATTTCCTTTTTCTACTGCCTTGACAGCAAGTTTGGGCTACCAGCAACAACAGCAACCACCAGTGCCACCTCGAGCCTGATTCAATGATTGGCTGTCAGGAATGAATGTTAAGTGTGGCTAAAATGTTATCCGATTGTAGGCTGACTACCAATCGAATGAAGTTGGAGGAGGTTGGATGGAGAACCGGTGCACGAGGTGGGCATACTTCTTTCATTGGCTGGTGTTGCCTGCTGTCTTGTCGCCTGTGGATACGAGGAATCATCTCAGATTTTGTCGATTCTTTGATCTAGTGCCCCCACCCGTGCCGTGATGAGCACGGCCGTGTTTTTACGGCCCGTCGAGTGGTTTGCCAGAGCTTCGACGGGATGGCACGGTCAACGGCACGGCCGCGACGACTGTGACAGGTGAATTTAGGTGTAATGATGTTTTGAGGTGATTTAAGCCCAGACCTTGTGCGTTTCGGTATTAAAGCAAGTCCTGGATGATTATATCTGCGAAATGACAGTCACTCGTCCAGAATCCCTGCAAATATTTTTTGAGGTCAAATATTGCGACTTTCCCAAAGGTGAAGAATACCTCGGCTGACCCCGGCAGAGATTCACCTCAGAGTATAGGTCTCAGTACTTGGAGGAAGACCAGAAATAGAAAATTGAATTATGGACCTGTTCCTGGGGTCATATAGCACGATTCAAGCCCCAAAAACCTATTTTAACAGTCACCCGTGTACCCGTTTACCTGCCATGGCGGCCGTTTTTCAACGGCCCGTTTATAGATGCCCCAGATCTCCGATGTAACGAGCACGGACCCGTTCGACAGGTGCCGTGGAACCGTGGTGACGTTAATGGGCGACAGCCCTACCTTGATCTGTCTCCTGGCAATGTATATGATCTCCTCTTTTCCCAGCAAGAGCACATCCATAAGGCTGAAAGGCAACTCAATGATGAAAACAGATAATCGTGGGTGTGTGCCTGGTTATTCTGTTCCTTGGGATTCGAAGATGAGTATAACATGCGAGGTACGAGCACTCTATTGTTGTAGCGTCTGTTTATAAGAGACTATATAACACCATTTATCTGATGAAATAGATGTTTGATAATCAATGGATCTTCCAGCGAGGTGACACCACACCAGCATGTGTCCCTATGTCGTTAACTCAGACACCTGGCCTGTGGAAAATTGAGGGTGAGCCAAGGTCAAAACAAATTCAACAAAGCAGTGGAATGTTGTGGCCACTGACCGGTACTTACAGGGCGCTTCCTAAGAGCCGAGTGCAATGGTGCAAACATCGACAAGCAGAATGCAAAGGCTACTGACAGACTGTTTTTGGACTGTTTCTAATAGCAGTCCCAACAGCCATGTATAATGTACACATGGCATATGTGCGGCAGTTTCAAAATATCAGCCAAGTCATAACTTCTCAGGGGCCACTTCTTGCTTAGATGGCATGTGTTAAGGATTGCTCCCGTCGAAATGATGTCCGCCTCATTTGATGCAAGACTTCAGTTGTCTGATGTGGTTTTAACCCGGCAAGACAACGGCAAGAGCTCTCTATTGCCCTAGCTTAGCCCTAGCACATCCTAGCATCAGTTGCAATGTTTATTATAATGTTCAGCGGACTTTTTTGGCCTGATTAGAAGGTCCCGGGCCCAAAATTTCCCGCGTGGTGCTTAAAAGGCTTCACACAAACACCCATTCAGAGAAATAAGCTACTTAAGGTGATCATGTGACCATTGACCTCATTTCACAGCCTTCCGATTCCTTTAACATGGGTAGTGAATTGCTAACAGAATCTGATTGGAAAATTTAACTTTCATGTCCATCCATTGGAACCCACAGCTTTACAATCCTACCCACGTATGGCAACAATGTATTGATATGCATCTCATCTATGATTTTATGCTGACAGTCTCAAGATGGAATGCAGCCAAGGAAATGTTCAACCGATCAAGGAGGAGCTTCACACAGTGTGCATGCCTTGAAATACCGACATCTCTCACCCCCTCAATGACCCATTACAAGATGCCCCCCAAACCTACTGTTACTCAAATTCGACTCAACAACATTACAGCATGTTTGACTATCACTGCAAATACGCTGGAAATCCTCGCCAGCAGCCTGAAGAGCCCCTTCTTGGAGGCCATCTCTAATACAACTCAGTCCCTATTGAAAAAGATCCAGGTACATTGCCATCAAATCTGCCACAATCATGAATCTCAATCAACATGACAGACTGTTAGACAAAATAAGAATGACTGGACCCAATTATTAGAGCAAGCTTACGAGTTGCTGGATGCAATTCTGATGGTTCACATCAATTCCGACACAGGAGCGGAATTGCTACCAAGTGTGTTGACTCACATTGGAAGGTTTACAGAGTATGTTGCTCCACTTGTGAAAAAAAACCCTTCATATTGATGACTGTTGTCAGGACCCTCCAAAAAATCCACACATTTGTTGAAGCTCAACAGAATGGTAGCAGACTCAAGAATTTCTTCCATCAAGGAGAGATGAGCAAACTGCTTAAGGATTGCAGGACAGGATTGCAACAAGGACTTGAGAATTTTCAGGTGTGACAACTGTTTGGTAATTCAACCACCCGTTGAAGGATTTGATACATAGGTCCCAATGGTCAATCACATGAAGGACATTACACAGATGCAAAAAGATGCACAAAAGCGACACAGAGAAGTGCTTGACATGATTGAAGCTCTGTCAGACACTGCCAGTTCAGATAGAGCATCCTCTGTAGGAAATTTCCACGCTTCTAATAGAATCAGCCTATAAATATTGCACAGATCAGTAGGCCTTATTCGGGATCTCGCAACAGGCCAGTTTCAAGTTATCTTTCCATTAGATCATTTGTATCTGACATATATTCAAGTTCCAACTCAATCACCATGCTGCCATCAAAGCCCAAGATATTCCATGGACGAGACTCAGAGCTATCAAATATTCTGCAACTTTTCAGTCAAGGAACACCCAGGATTGCCATTTTAGGTGCAGGTGGAATGGGAAAGACCAGTCTTGCAAGAGTTGTGATCCATCATACAGGAATCACTCAGAGATATAATCAGCAGCGGTTCTTCATTGCTTGTGAGTCTGCAGCAACCCAAGTAGAACTTGCTGCTCTTATAGGAGCCCATGTTGGACTGAAGCCAGAAAAAGACCTTACACACCCAGTGATTCAATACTTCTCCAGCAGCTCAGACAGTCTCCTCATTCTGGATAATCTTGAGACATTGTGGGAGCCTGCCGAGTCTCGAGGCAACACTGAAGAGTTCCTATCATTGCTCACTGGGGTGAATCATTTGGCTTTGTTGGTAGGTCTCAAGGATTTTTCACTTGTACTTTGAACTCATGATAATTAGATTACAATGCGAGGAGCAGAAAGGCCAGCGAAAGTGGCATGGACTCATCCATTTCTACCACTGTTGAAGCCCTTGGCACAAGATGCAGCACGACAAACATTTATAGATATTGCAGACAACACACATGATCCAAAAGAGGTTGATAAGGTTCTCTTGCTGACAGACAATATGCCCCTTGCAATCAGTCTCATAGCTCATTTGGTGGACTCTGAGGGTTGCTCTCATGTATTATCCAGCTGGGAGGAGGAGAAAACATCCTTGATCTCAGATGGATATGACAGAACATCCAACTTGGACTTGTCAATTTCACTGTCCTTGTCAAGCCCTAGACTCAATACCTTCCCACATTCAAAAGATCTCCTGAGCCTCCTGTCAATGCTCCCTGATGGTCTTTCAGATGTTGAGCTTGTGCAGAGCAGGCTTCCACTTGATAGTATCCTGGGCTGTAAAGCAGCATTGATTCGTACCAGCTTGGCCTACAGTGATGAACACAAGCGGCTGAAAGCATTGTTCCCTATCAGAGAGTATATGCAGAAGATCCAGCCACCTGGAGATCACCTCATTCGACCACTTCTCAAACATTTCCAGGAATTACTTGAATTCTATGTGGAATACCGAGGAACTCAATTGAGTTCTAGCACAGTGGGTCGAGTATCATCAAACTACTCAAACATACAGAATGTCCTTCAGAATGGGTTGCAACAGGGTCATCCAGACCTAGTGAACAGCATTTACTGCACATGCTATCTGAATAACCTTATGCGACTCATAGGACAAGGAGCTATACCTCTCATTCAAGACATTCAAAATGTCCTCCCACATCCACGTAACCATCACCTTGAGACATACTTCATTATTGAGTGCCTCAACTCACAAACATATTCAATTTCCAATCTGGAGACACTCACTAATGCCCTGGAATACTTCAAGGGGTTTGATGATCCAGATCTTAAATGTATGCTCCCTGATCAATACTGATCTGTTGAGACTAACCTGACTTCACACAGGCAGACTCTATGACTCCTTGACATACTATTATCAGATAACGGGTGATATGTCCTCTGCCATGAAATTTTGTCGAGCTGCTATATCTTTAGGATTATCAACTGGCAACACCAAATGGCATTCCCAAGGATTGTACAACCTTGCATGTGTTAAATGGTCTCTTGGTGACTACTTTGCAGCTCAAATGCATGCAATTGAGGCCCAGAGACTGGCCATAATTTCTGGAGATTTATACAGAGAAGCACAGGCACTCAGGATTGAGGCTGTTTGCTGCTATACGTTGGGGAACTACAGGAAAGCTATGTCTCTCTGCATTAGGGCAAGAGATATCTTAGGTCTTTGTGGCATGTCCCATGGAAGCTTAGAATATGCCATCATGAGCATTCAGGCAGAAATCCACAAGGTCAAATCAGAATATGTCGAGGCTCGCAGTATCCATGTTAGGATTCTTGAAGAAACCTCTATACAGGATCTCTACAATTATGGTTATGGTTTACTCAATGTCGCTGACATTGATGGGATGATTGGTGCTCCAAAGGATGATGTGCAGAGGAATTGTGAAAGAGCCAGAAAAATGTTGGACACTCTGGGCAATGTTGAAGGAGTGACAACATGTGATGTTATTCTTGCAGATCTCCACCTGAGGGAGGGAAATTCATTGGCAGCAAAGACAATCCTTGCAAGGTGTCTCAAAGTGACTCTGGAATACTCCCAAATCCAAGCTTGTTGTCTGGAGCGGCTTGGTAATGCCAGTTGCTGGGGTCATTTGGATGGGATGTCGAGCTGGACAATTGTTTTTCTTGTGCATTCTCTTAAAAGACAAGAGAAGCTTGGAATCTACAAAGCTCTTCAGTTCCTTGGAGATATGTTCCTTTCCCAGAACAATGAGCATCTAGCTGTCAGTTTGTTCACAGTTGCTCTAGAGGGATTTACCCAGATGGATGTTCATCGCAGCAGAGCTGAATGCATGCTCCGATTTGGAGATGTTTTCATGGCACACAGTGACCCACTCAAGGCAGTGGAGGTTTGGGAGAGAGCAAGACTGCTGTTTGAACATTCCTCACAGGCCAAACAGGTTCAACATATCAATGAGAGACTTGCTGGTATCAGCGATGATGTGCTAGAGCAAAACAGAAACAACTTGGCTCGTCTGGCAGAGCTCAATACACCAGCTGGGACTATCGAGGAACTGGAGGAGGATCTATCTGATGAAGAGAAAGAGCTTGGTTTGACTGCAGCCTGAGGCTTCCCGGAATTGTAGGTTTTTGTTGGTGAATTTCTACGTTGTTATGGTTATTGATTTGCTGCCTGTGTCCCTTTTGAAACAAATGAGAATATTTATATAATAAGGGACTTGTTATAGTTTGGGTTAGTGTTGCCGCACTCAGCTCAGCTTGGCTAGCCATTGGAGCTGAGCTGAGCCAGCCGTTGCTATGATGGCTTCATTGGCTTGGCTACAGCTTGAGCCAGTTTCGCCCGCGGCTTAGCCATGCCTGCAAATGGCTTGCACCAGATCTGATAATAGTATGCCAAGGAATTATAGAATCTACCTGTGAGAATTCATATCAGTGCCAACAAACCAGTAATAATCAGAGAGCATACATTCAAGATCAGAGTCATCAAACTGCTCAAAGTGTTCCAGGGCATTAGAAGTGAGTGGCCCTAGATCAGAAATTGAATACATCTGTGAGTTGAGGCGCTCGATGATGAAGTATGCCTCCAGGCGATGGTTACATGGGCTTGGAAGGACATTGTGAATTTGTTGAATGAGAGAAGTAGCTCCTTGCCCAATTTGTATACTGAAAGTATTTGGATAGCATGTGCAGTGAATGCTGTCCACTAGGTCTGGATGACCCTGTTTCAATCCATTCTGAATGACATTCTGTATGTTTGAGTAGTTTGATGATACTCGAACAACTGTGCTAGAACTTGATTGAGTTCCCTGATATTCCATGTAGAATTCAAGTAGTTCCTGGAAATGCTTGAGAAGAGGGTGAATGAGGTGATCTCCAGGTGGCTGGATCTTCTGCATATACTCTCTGATAGGGACCAATGCTTTCAGCTGCTTGTGTTCATCACTGTAGGCCAAGCTGGTACCAATTAATGCTGCTCTGCAGCCCAGGATATTATCAAGGGGAAGCTTGCTCTGCACAAGCTCAACATCTGAAAGACCATCAGGGAGCATTGACAGGAGGCTCAGGACATCTTTTGAATGTGGGAAGGTATTGAGCCTATGTGACGACGTGTCGCAAGCTAGGACTCTTTATTGTATTATATTAATTCTGTTATTACTTACATGTCCTAGTGTTTGTTTACTGTTGTTATGTTCTAATGTACATTACATAATATCATTCAATCTTGACTTCGCACACCATGCTCGTTCGTCGACCTCCCTAGGAGCTCGAGCGATCCGTGCATCGCACGTGGATCCTCGCTCAGGCTGAGCACCCTGAACTGCTCACCTCTCTAGGTCACAAGAGCCCGATCTCGGGTGACAAGATCCCTTATGCTAGACAGGCTCAAGCTCCCATCTGGTGAGCTTGCCTCTAGGCTCGGTTCCACTTGGATCGCGGACGACTCTCGCAGAGTCATCCCTCGGGTCTCCTCTCGTGAGAAGCCCTTGCACCGAAGCTAGCCCGCTTCACAGTGGTGGACGCGCAGGGGTTGTCATCAAGCGAGATGGAGACCTGACGCCTCGTGGAGTATTCCTCAAGCAACTCGGCTTCACATTGGTCAGGGGACATTGAGAACGTGACCGACTCCCGTTCTCTGTCCCTCGTTGCCTCGAAGATCTGACCATGCTTCCGGCAACCGTTCTGGGAGGGATAGTACCCGCTGATTCCCCTTTTTGACTCAGCGGACAGCAATTTGAATTGAGAGCTTTCGTTTCACTCTCTTCACTGCTAAACTACCCTGGAAACTCTACGAAAAACACTTCCCCGAACCCTTCTTTTATTTTTGGTTCTACATCCGTCATCCTGGCGCTCAATGGTCATCCACCAGGGCGGTCTGCTGCGAGCAGATGATGACGGGTCGTATCTTTCCCTGTTCGATTGATCGAGTCCATGCGGCTCGATCATTGAAATTGCCGCAAAATCCAATTCCTCGATATATAAGCCAATCCAACAAGGAATTCCCCTTCACTACGCTACCAACATGGGCCCCAAGAAAGATAAAAGCGGAAAAACAGCAGAAGAAACCCTTCAAGGAAGTGGAGAAGCCTCTGGGGCTCCTCCTTCCTCTCTCGCCTCGCCTGCGCCTGGAGTGGGTGCTCCTACCCGTCCACGTCGCAAAGCCGCCACGGTCGCGCCTGTTCCTTCGAGCATCGGCAAGAATAAGGCGGTCGATAAACCCGCCGTTGCCTCTGGCAGCAGAGGAAGCAATCCCATCCCCGGCTCGAAGAAGAAGACGGCGGCGAGTGCCAACACGAAAGTCGACGCCGACGCTGCTACCAGTAGAGCTAATGCTCCCGAAGCCGCTCCCAACCCGACTTCTACCATCCTCGAAGGCGACAACGCGGGAGGCGTTGAAGTCGAACCGGAGATGCCGGGATTACAAAGTGTTTCCAACTCCTCCGAGTCTGAAGACAGCGTGGAAGGACAGAAAGAGGAGTTACACTACACCATGCCAGGATTCTCCGCCATTCCCGTCAATCGTCAAGACTTCTTTCAAGCGGCCACGAATCCCGCTGCTTCCATGACGCCCTCCCTCACGTCGCTCCTTCACCCTTCGGCCTCGAATCGCGGAGACCCTGCCCTATACGTTCCTGTGTCTCCTCGCTCTTCTTTGACGGTGAATCCTCAAGGGAAAGGAGTTCTCAATACGGAAAGCGTCTCCCACTTCTTTAAGCCCAGGAAGAAGATCCGTGCATCTTCGTGTCCCTCTGCGCTAACATTGACCTCTTCGATGAAGAAATCGGTGCTTCGCTTCTCAAGTTCCATCCAGTCTACGACCCCATGCGGGATAACGATCATCTCTTGGATTACGGTGCAGTCAACGGTCTTCTCCCAGGAAAGACGTCCGAAGAGACCATCAGTCTTTGGGACGTCGTGATGCGCTGGGAACTCCCCCACATCCACTTGTATTGGGAAAGGCTTGAGGAAGGAATCTCGCTTTTTAAAGACGAGAAACCTAAATACGAGGACCTCCTAGTTTACCAGACGGACAAGGGAGCGGTTTACTCACTCGGTTCCTTCTACCTTGAGCGCTTCGCCCAATTCGTGCTTGCCACCAAACAGATCTTAGACGGCCTCGGGAATTTCCTCAACTGCAACGGTCGGCGTCGCTTTGAGCTCAATCCAAACTGGCAGTTACTGCAGTTGATGGAGTTCAATCCGAGTCGTAACGGTATCCTTATGGCCTTCTCCTCCCTTCAGTTCCATCTCGCGATGGCCTCCAAACATATTCAGAAGTATCTTCGCTCCATTCAAGTGGTATACGGCCAGGAGGGCCTCGACATCATTTTGTCAGTCGAATCCACCCGCAGCTCTGTACGTTCCAACTTCGGACGGGATGAACCGCAAATAGAACTCGCCAAACTCCTTGCCTGCCCCGATTATGGTCGTATCGCTGATACCATCAACGCTGAAGCCCGAGCTCGTGTTGTTGAGGGTGCAAATCTGGAGGTGCGAGCGGTGTTTTATAAAGAGAAGCCCGTTCGCGCCGATGAGGTCCCATTGCCTGAATCCCCAGCTGTCGTAGAGCGAACGGTGGACGTTGAGCACCCTGTGCCAGAGGCTGCTAACGTCCTTAAACCCACGCTCCGATTCGCTGCCATACCCCCTTTGCTCTCTGCGGCTCCTCAGGGATCCGTTAGCTTCATGCCGGGGATCGGCCGAGTGCCCGCCGCCTGGGAATTGCAAGGAACTCAGTTGTGTATCCCTCGCCCATCGCGGTTTCAGCCAGGGACAAGCATCTCCGAGGTGCGAGCCGCTCAGAAGGTGGCTCACTCTGTCGATTACTCGGCTGCTGCCGCTGCCGCCACTGCCGCTGTACAAGCCCTCAGTGAGGCCGGACCCCTCAATCAACACTGGACCTCCTATTCGTTCAAGGCAGCTCCAGGTCCAAATGGAGATCCTAGCTCGGGGGACAACGGTGCAAATCCACCCACTAATCCCTCGGGACATGGAGGTAGTGGGGGCAACGGCGGCGGTGGAGGTCATGGAGGCAGCAGAGGAGGCGGCAGAGGACCAGGAGGTGGAGGCTCGCCCCACAGGGGTGGAGGACCTCCCTCTGGCGGTGGAGGCAATGGAGGAAACGGTGGATCGGGAGGTGGAGGCTCGCCGGGTGGTGGCAGAGGACCTCCCTCCAGCCCTGACAGAAATGCATGGACTCCGCACGACTGGCAACTCAATCGCAAGTTAAATTTGCAGATGGTACCTGAATGGGACGGCCATGGGCGAATGGTCATCGAATATTTGTGCTCTATCGTGGAGTTGGTTCGCCTTTCCCCACAAATGACCATCGATCTCGGAGCGATGGCTACTCTTAAATTCAAGGACTGTGCCGCTACGTGGTGGCAGACGCAAACCATCAGTTCCGTAATTTGGTTAGCCAGAGCTGGAGTGTGCTTTATAAAGCCATCCAAGTTCATTTCCTCAACGAGATCTGGGTTCAAAAGAGGACCGCCGAGTGGGAGGAGATGTGTTTCCGACAGAAAGGACACGAAGGCGAATGGCCTTTGGACTTTATCCAAAGGCGCATCCTGTACCACATGTTCCTCTTTCCCGATGAGGTGGATGGGTCCACGCTCATCGCTCGCATCCTGTGCAACGCTCCCGACATCTGGCTTGGCACCGTCAATTCGACGCTCTACACAGACATCTTCTCCCTCAAAGCCGCAGTGGTCCTCTATCGCCCGACCCTCATGGGCAATTGGAACACTGCGATCAAGCTCGGTACTCTCAATCATTACTATCCCCGACGCCGCACTTTCGTGGCTGAGGTGGAAGACAAGAAAACCGACGAGGAGGAGGAACCAGCGCAGGAAGCCAAGGATGCTCACGCCGCTAGCAGCTTTCCTCGTTTGCGCAGGCCGCGACAGAGTGGACCTGGAGGATCTCGATCCATGCCTGCGAGAGCGTCCACTTCACAAGCCCCTTGGCCCGAAGGCAAGACCGTAAAAGGTTATGCTTTTGTGAAGTGCGACGACGTCCATAGTGACCGACCTCCACCGGGCAACTGCTATATATGCACCAGCCCTAACCATTATGCACAGAACTGCCCCCACTACGGTACCTGGATCTCCATGCGAGATGCAAATTTGATAGACATGGACGTAGACAGTATACAGAAGCAGAGGACCTTAAGGGCTGGCTTGTCATGATGGTCGATATTAATGGAACTGATTCTATCTATGGCCAAGAGCTCTCTAAGTTAGTGTCGCGAATTCCGGTAGCTAAGAACGTCCACACCGTCGATGCACGAGCTACAGGCGCGCTCACTGCTCATCTTCCGTCTTCGCAGCGTCATCGCAATGCGAGACGGCGAGAAAAGGTAGTAGCAGCCGCCAGAGCTCGAACGTCCCTCATCAAAGGGAAATCCGTGGAAGTTGAGGAATTAGTGGTCACTACCCCACGTCGCGCTCACCGTTACAAGGATCGCGTAGCTCGTGAGCTCCGAGATCGTCGAGCTCTGGGTAAACCGAAACCCTCGGTCTCATCTCCCCCACCTGAAGCTCCTCCTCCCGCGCCTGAACCAGATCCTGAAGGCCAAGAACGCAAAGTGGTTAAAGCCCTTAAAGCACGATCTATGCCTCCAGGAATGGGATCTTTAGGGATTAGAGCCCTACACATTGGGGTGCGCGTCGGCAGTCCTGACGCCCCTGTTCTCAAGGGACGATTGGATTCTGGTTCCGATATAACCTTAATGTCGGAAGAGTTCTTCCATTCCATACCAGGCTTACCTAAACCTAAAGAGGGCCTACAGATGTGCTTGTACGCATTAACAGGTGAAGCCAGAGTTCTGGGCTATACTCGCTTTTTAATGTACGCGTTAGCCGTGAGTGGGGAACTTATCAGCTTTGAGGTGGAAGCTTACGTGGTGCGCAACATGCAGGTACCACTTCTGTTGGGTGAGGACTTCCAGGTCACCTACGAACTTGGAGTTACCTGCTACTCTAATGGGCATTGCAACATCCGAGTGGGTCGATCTGACTACGTGATCCCCGGAACATCTGCATGAGGAGTAGACTTAGGATTCAATCTTCGCAAGGTTCACGCAGTGAAGGCTAAAAGCTTCCTCCACCGGACCGCCGCTCGACGCGAATGAGCGTGCGCTCAACGGAAAGGGGAAAATAAGTCTTTACCACAAGTCCTTGCTGACGAAGACGCATTGCTCGTTGCCGGCTCTGTTCACAACGTCAGAGTTACTGGGCCATTTGCGGGACGGTCTGATTGGCTCGTGGAGAAAGTCATTATCTCCACAGACGATGCCTCTGTAGTAGCTGCGCCGACCACTTGGATCAACATGAATTCTCCCTATCTCCCCATTGCGAATCTGACTTCGCGTCCGTGGTACATACGGAAGGGAGAGGTTGTAGGATACTTGTTGGATCCGGAATCGTACGCCGATCGACCAAAGGATGAAACAGATCTCCAATGATACGTCGCCTCCGCAGATGCCATTCGGATGACAATTGGAACGTTACGAGAGCAGGACCTGGCTAACGCCGTGTTTGAAGAGAAATTCCCTCATGCAGAGGATCAGCTAGAAGGCGATCAGAACTGGGGACCTAAAACTACAGCGGTACCAGAAGACCCATTACCTGACGTGGACGTCTCCATGTTGGTCAATTGGGGTCCCGACATTCCCTTGGACGTCAAACCGTGACTAGAGGAAGTCCTGCATAAGAACGCTGCAGCCTTCGGAGTCGGGGGACGACTGGGTCACCTCGATACCAAGGTCCCTATTCCGCTCAAGCCCGATACGCAGCCCATCTCGATGCCGATGTACGGGGCTTCACCAGCGAAACGCGAGGTCATTGATAAACAGATGGACGCGTGGTTCGAAGCGGAAGTTATCGAACCGTCTGTGAGCCCTTGGGGGTTTCCTTGCATCGTGGTGTACTGGAACGGGAAACCGCGACTGTGTGTGGATTATCGTAAATTAAACGAGCGCACCATCCCAGATGAATTTCCCATTCCGCGGCAGTCGGAAATCCTCCAAGCCTCAATTAGCAGCGTGGGGGGCGGTTTATGCCGCCTATCCGGGTCTTAAAATTGTCCACCGCGCAGGGTGGATACATTCTAATGTTGACCCTCTGTCTCGGCTGCCTAGGATACCGCCGCACGACTCGCCTTTGCAGGACGAATCACCTTCCATTATACCGGATGACGTCAAGCAAGCCATTGCGCAGAACGCTGAAGACCGGGACACCTTCGCACCAGCCAAGAGAGCGACCTTCGTTGCACTCTGGTCAGACGATGTCGTTGCCAAATTCGAAGCCTACCCTGTTCTCACTAGACGTCAGGCTCGAATGCACGATGAAGAACCGGGTGAAAAGATGGCCGCCGAGGATGGTGTCCCTGACGAGGACTCCCTTGCCCAGGATGGTGTTCTCAATAGTGAGGACTCCCCGGGACCGCTGCCATTCCCAGCGGGCGACCATTGGACTTATCCTGCGGGACAGAAGCCACCGAGAGAGGATGCTGAATCGAGTTGGGAAACTCGATCTCACCTCCTGCTCGCAATAGAGCCAGAGCTCGTACAGAGATTCGCGGATGGCTATAAGGCCGACGCTTATTTCCGTCGATTGTACGTCGACGAGATGCGCAGCTCCGAGACGCTTCTTACTCCATCGCGCTTTCAAAAGGGCTCCAACGGCCTCTTGTATTTCCTAGACGCTGACTGGAACTCCCGTCTCTGTGTTCCCCGCTCCATGGTGCCCTATGTGCTGAGTCTTGCTCATGACACCGCTTCCGAAAGTGCACACGCCAGCCCTCGGCGTTTCCTCGCCTGTGTAAAGGAGATATTCTACTGGCCTACACTCACCCGGGACGCTGAAGACTTCACCAATTCCTGCGACGTCTGTAAAAAGATCAAGGAGGATCGGAGACAGAGCATGAGTGGTTTGCGACCCACGCATATTCCCTTGCGCCCGTTCTCGACAGTGTCGATGGACCTAATTACTGGCCTTCCACCATCCAGAGCTGAAAAGTACACTGCAATATTGGTCATCGTCGATAAACTGACGAAGTACGCGATCATTGTCCCCACATACAATCAGCTATCGCAGGAAGGATTCGCTAAGATATTCATGGAGCGAGTAGTGAATACCTTTGGCTTACCCGACCGTATCATCAGCGACCGAGACTCTCGTTGGGCCACTGCGTTCTGGTGTTCTGTGGTTACTTATTACGGTGGCACTATGGCCCTTTCCTCTTCACACCACCCTCAAACAGACGGACAGACCGAAGTCCTGAACGCCACCATCGAGCAAATGCTTCGCACGTATGTCGCCTCGGATCGCACCAGCTGGGCACACTGGCTTAGCGAGGTCACTCACGCCTACAACTCCGCGGTTCACAGCTCGACGGGATACACTCCTGACTTCTTGTTGCTTGGCTATCAGCCACGAGTGTCTACCGCGCTCTTCGCTCCACAAACCGACCCTGCTCAACGACCCTTCCTTCCTAGTCAGAAAGCGGAGGACTACATCGCCGTCATGGAATTCCACCGACAGGCCGCTCGAGATGCACTTGCTCTAGCACAGGAGAGACAGGCTCGTGCTTACAACAAGCATCAGAGCCCTGTGCAAGAGCTGGAGCCCGGGATTTCGTTACCATCAATCCTCACACTATGAAGCTGGTGGATGCCAGTGGATTAGGAGTGAAATTGGTCCAGAGAACCATTGGACCGTTTGAGGTTATGGAGAAATTAACCCAGTAGTGTACCGGCTGCGCCTTCCCAATAACTACCCTATGCACCGGTGGTTAATCTTGAGCACCTCAAGAAGTACACTCAATCTTCCGCTGAGTTCGGAGAACACATCGTCTTACCTCCTACTCGCGATCTCCTCAACGCAGCGGAGGAGTATGAGGTGGAAGCCATCCTCGGCCATCAGCTTTCTGGCCGCAAGGACGGAAATCGACCAATGTACTTGATTCGTTGGAAAGGTTTCGACCCTTCCGAGGACTCTTGGGTGTCCGAATTCGAGTTACGCAATGCCCCGGAATTGAAGCGTGAATACCTGGCTTTACATCAATTGGCGGCAGTTTAAATATTCTGTGAAGCCTTTCTTTTCGATTCTAGGATCAGAGTGGCTGTGCCTCTCTGCGCAGGAATTTGTTCTTATTTACTTTACACGGGATCGCCTCCTGCCGATCCCTATTTCTCCTTTCTTCTTACTTCCATCATCTACGACGCAGAGAGACCCGAACGCGCGGTCCTGCTCGCCAGCCTCGCAACTCTTGAGGGACCCCACATGCGTCCTCGAGTTCGCGCCCATTGCTATCAAAAAACAGCCCTTTCTCCGAATGCGGCGAGTCCTGCCTCCGTGAATGTCCGAACGCGAGACTCCGGAGGCACCTTCACCAGCGCTTGCCTCATCTCAAAACCGGCCCCTCTACGTGACGAAACCCGCCTCCGTGAACGTCCGAACGCGAGACTCCGGAGGCACCTTTACCAATGCTTACCTCATCAACAGCACCCACTTCCTATATTCATTAATCATGGACTCCACCGTGGACACTCGTGTCTATTCTACCAGTCGTCTTCGAAGCTACCACGGATATGAAGACGCTCCTTTAGTAGATGATGGGTTCGTGTGGAAATTGCCGAAAGGGGGAAGGTACTACGGTCGAGAGATAGAACACGGTGGTCGACGCTACGAGATTTGGAGTCCCAACTCACTCCAGACCCCGTACTATCCCGGAGTGCGCCCACGGGTGTCTAAACTCCTGCCGAGCAGCGCGAAGGACCAGCGTCGAGTGGATGGACAACTGGGACGATTTGACCCCACCATCTCTCCACAGTACTTCGATACTCGCCGCCCTTGGCTAGCTTTCCTCCCCTCTCCTAGCTGTCCTGTCGATGAGGATGAAGCTCAATACACTCCCGTGCACGTCGTGTGGGAATCTACACCCGATTCTGGGTTCCTGGGACGCCTCAAACCGCACTTTAAACGAAGCCAACGAAAAGGCGGACCGTGCCATGCGCGATCGTTCACACGTCCATTACTCGAGAAAGCTTCTCTGGGACGATCGCCCGCTAGAACCCTGGGCAAATTCCCTTCAGGCGTTGGAGAAAGTCTACAAGTTCGAGGAGGCGGTCGACCTTGTCTGCGAAGCGCAACGCGGCATCATCGAGAAGGAGGCGTGGGCTAAGATGGCTTCTGCTCGGATTCAAGGGGGAGGAGCATTGGAAAAAATAAAGGACGACGTGATCAAGCCGGCCAACGATGAACTAATGGGGGTTTGGGTGCACGGTGCCACCGAACTCGACCTCTATTTCTTCCTGACTCAGACCGGGGTTCCATGTTACCTCATTCACGAGTTGACGGTGGAGGAACCTTCAGGCGAGCTCGTCGCTCGCGACTTCCTGCAATGGACTCCCATCGCTGTTTGTATCTGACCCCGCAAATGCAGCTATGAGCGCCTCGTCTCGGATTCCGGGGGGCTCTTCACTGAGAAGGAGTACAGCATGGTCACCTTGGGCGTGCCAGAACGAGGGTTGGAGGAACGCACCTGTTCGAGTTCGAGATGGCAGATGGAATTTCCCTCATAATCATTGCATCTCTGACTGCCAATCAGGGCCAAGGAAAGAGACGATATCATGGCCATAAGATTGGCTGCCATTGAGCGCAACGGTGTGATGCCTCATCGGTCGAACGGAAGCGCCGAGCGTGAGAAGCTGGCGGCGCAACGCAAGAGATGGAAAATGGAGAAGTCCACTGTTCACCGAGACCAACTCACTAATTATGATAGCCTCAAAGCTGATCAGGAGAGCGGGGTCCAAGAAAACAAGGATTCTCTCGAGCGGCAGCAGGTACTTGAATCACAAATCAAGTCGATCCAGGAGGAGATGCGACTTGATAGCCATCGCACTGATCTCAAAGAGCAGGTTAACGAGCTGCGCAGGGATGTTGAGGAAGAAAAATCCCTTCGTCGCGCCTGGACTATTCGCCGTGGTATCATTGATGCTGAACTCACAAAGTTGCGGAAGGGTGAGCTGGCTGGTGTGCGCATCCAAAGCCGCAGGCCAGATGAGCGTCCATCAAACGATGAATCTGTGGCTTCAGCATCAGGGTCGAACTCCCATGTCGATGATTCAGGTTTGTCCCATCACACATTCATATCTTTCGCGCCTGATCACGGCTTTTGACAACCCAGAAGACGGGATTCTGCCTACCTCTGCAGCCAACAAAGACATGGCATCCGTGGAGGCATCCAATGAATGTAAGTCGTCGCAACAGTTACCGTGGTGGTTGAATTTGCAAGATAAATCATTTGCCCACTCAGTTCTGGATCCGTACTCTGCGATCCCATCTGTTCTGCGGGATGATCACCAGGGTCCTGTACCGATGGATGCCAACGTCAATGTTGGATGCCTATCCAGCCACCCTCCTTATGGACTCATCCGCCACTGCACACAATTTTTTGACCGATGCAGAACTCGGACTTGATTTCGAAATGGACGACATTTTTGCCAACATTGATCCATACTCTTATGACTTTGGCGCAACAACTTCCACTGACCCAAACAATTTACCCCTCCTTCGCATGCCTTCAGCGTCGCCGCCTCCTCCTCCGGCCACCCCGGATGCCCTACCCGACCCGGATGTGCCACTCAAGGCTGGGAAGAAGCGAAGGAATCCTTCAGTTGATCCAGCCAACATGATTGAAGGGACAGGCCGTAGAAACAAGTCTCGTCGAGCACTCGGGGAGGACATGTAGTCACAAATACAGAATTCATAGTTTGATATTTAGATGTTCATTTTGTGGTCGCTGAACTCAACAACGGCGGGTCCGCGGCATTGTTTGATAATGAACTCATAACTATTATTATGTGTCTGGCTAAAGAAATCCGACTCAAATATGAGGATACCAGCATGCTTTTAGATGGTCCCATGCTATACAAACCTTCCCCCGAGTCGCCCGACTCACCTCACGGCAAGGGGTGAAGTGGGGTATCGGCGGAGCGGAACTTGCCGAATTGATTTGATTTGATGTCGGCCCGCAGTTGCTTATGATCCCATTTCAGATTCTGTGTGGTTCCGTCCTCATTTGGTATTATTATGGTTTGAAGAGACTTTGAAAAGGTGCAGCACGCACATGGATCACCGACAGCTTAGGGCGGATCACATATTGATGGGAGATCAATGGCATATTGATTGGTGGAGTGTCGACTTCGTGAGTCCTATTCTTGATGGTCCGAGTCCTATTCTTTGATCGGATTTAGTAGGACTCGACATCAATGATAGGACTGGGCGAGTCCCAGTCCTATTCTTCTCGTCGATACTCCCCCCACCCGCACCAGGATCCTCGATCCACACCTCCGCATGCACACGACTCACAACCTTGCTCTTGAAGGCAATCTTGTTCGTGCTCAGCGCATTCACTGCCGCAAGCCCAAGACCCGACCCGTCCGTGAAGCGCCCGATGCGCAGGGCAGGCTTGCCTGCGCGGAGGTCGCACGAGATGGCGTCGAAGCACAGGGACCGGTGGGAGTCAAGGTGTGGGACGAGGCGGATGCGGTGCGAGGGGCCGTTCCCTCCTCCTCCTCCTCCATTGGCATTCGTATTCGAGTTGGCGTTCCCATTCACAGCAACAAGCCCTGCACTCGCAATTGCCGCACTCATCGGTGCCGTTGCGCGGCCGCCTATTGGCGGGACCATCGGCGCAGGCCCCGCATGGCCCTGCTGCTGCTGCGGGATGTTCCTGGCACTGCGTCGCCTTCGGAGCATGTGTCCCAGACTCAGGCCCATGGGGGTCGCGGACGGCGGGTTTGTCGTTGGAGACAGTGCAGCATGCCCCCTGTGACTCCGTCCTGGTGCACCTCCGCCTTGCACGATCATAGTGTATGGATTCAGTGAGGTGGGTTGTGCGTTTGCGTTTGTGTGGGTGTGGGGATGAGGAGGGGATGGGGAGAGCTCGTGGGGATGTCAATGTGGGATTGGCAGGAGTTGCGAGGTTGACCGTGGCCGAGGAGCCGAGGATTGTTGTGCGCAGAGGTGGCGAGTCATTCCCTGTCTCCATACACACCAGAGACCAGTGAGCGAGCGAGCAGCAAGGGGGAATCGGGATTCGAATTTCCTACAGAGGGTGGGGGGGCGGGGGGGTCCGAGTCCCCGGAGGGCTGAAAAAAACTTCTACCTATATGTTAGCAGGGAAGTAAAAGAGGCTGTAGAACACTTTTCTGAGACTCTATGAGGCTTTAAATGCCTTTGGGAGCTCAAACAAAGGCTTCTGCTGAGCTGGGGTGTGTAAAGTGGCCATATGTTATTGAAAATAAGTCAATTTACAGCTGTTTGCAGAACTAATGACACTATCTAAAAATAAATGAAAGAAGAGCAGTTTTGAGCTGCCAGATTGCCAAGCCCATTTCTCATCCAATTTTCAGCGGATTTCTTCGAGAGTAGGCGCGTTCGAAACCGGGTAAGCGGGGCTTTCATACCGTATCCTACTTGCTAGGTAAATTACGTAATTTAACTGTTCCAAAATTTCGGCAGTCTTGTTTGAACCAACCACGGCCATGGCCCTTTCTCGGCTGCTAGAGGGCCAATTCAGATGAATCCAGATGATTCTGAAAGCTGTGATTGAGGCAAAGCTCCATGGTAAACTATATTTTGGTTTTTCCTCAAGGCAACCTGCTAGGAATGAATATTCACTACCAATCAGTAAATCCATTCTTGCGGGTGCCCCTCATGTGTGTTTCATTCTAGAGCGCTGGGATATAGGTTGCCTTGATGTACACTTTCAGAATCACCTGGATTCATGCGAATCGGTTCTCTGGTGAGGGAGCAAAAGCCGTTGCCGCATTCCGTTCAAACTAGACAGCCGGGATTTTGGAAGATTCAATTACGTAATATACCGGGTGAGTAGGGTACAGTATGAAAGTCCCGCTTACTCGGTTTCGAACGCGCCTACTCTCGAAGAAATCTGTGGAGAAATGAATGAGAAATGGACTTGGCAATCTGGCACCTCAAAACTGCTTTCTTTTAACTATTTTTAGATACTTTTGCAAACAGCTGTAATGCAATAATACCCATAGAATAGTTGAACAGCACTGGAACAATACCCTCGACGATGTGCAAACACGTCGTGAATTTCGTGGCCGACTCGGAGTATGGGTGGTGACAGTGAGGATGGACCTGACCGGAAAGAACAGTCCGCTGCTAGGGGTGGGAATCTCCTTCTCTTTATGGAAGGAGGAGGGGGGAGGGGGGGTCCTAGATGGGTCGAAAAAAACTTCTCGACCCTATATCCTTTTTTCGAATCCCGATTCCCCCTTGGCGAGCAGTGGGGCGTCACGTCACATCACACTGTCACGCAGACAAGGCACAGATGCAGTCGATCAGTATCACCCATCCGAGGCATCGTGACTCACATGGAGAATACTCCCGCTATGGTCTTTAATTCATACCATCTAACGGATCCAACAGGTAGTTGATCATCTGTTGCCCTTCAGCTGCATATTAGGTGGACACGTTCGTTTCAAAAATCTTACCGCCGTCGAGTATCAAGCGTCAATAAAAATGTTATATAATACTTGGGAAGAGGCTAAAAAAATTGATTGATACTAACGAAGTGGAATGTGGGTGCCGGGATTCGAACCCGGCTTAACCGATGCAAAGCTGTTGTTCTATGACCCTAATGAACATAGCTGTGTTCCATACACCACATCCGCATGTCTTCTCTATCTACGAACTTGAGTAAGGTATACACAAAATTAGAGTTGAGTCTGCCTCACACTCCAATTTATTTTGTCTGATTCCAAATGTTTCGAGCATGGCACATTACAACATTGAAGAGCTGCTGAAAACCATAGACTGAATTGGCTGCTGACCAGATGGCAGGGAGCAAAAAGACAAAAGGAGGGGAAAAAAGGTTACATCCAAGCTACAAATATATGCGGGTGCCAGGAATCAAACCCGGGTCTGCTGCATCAAAGGGCAAGAGAAATAATAATGATTACAGCTGTGTTCCATACACCACACTTGCTTTCCGTCCCCATCTACGAACTTGGCTAGACTATACAAGGAAAGTGGAATTATCCCATGTCTCAGTCTAGCTGTGTGCATTTGTTTTGCTAAGTTCAAACTCAGTTTAATCTCAACCAGCACAGTTCTCTTATTTCGAATCACAACTCCTGGTGGTCGTAAGTGGTGCTGAACCGGAAGTTGCTGTGTAGCTGGAAAAACTGAGAGAGAGAGAGAAAAAAGGAGGGAAAAAAACAAAAAAACTGGAGTGGAAACTGCAGGCGGGTGTCGGGAATCGAACCCGGGTCTGCTGCATCAGATTGAATCACTCCTATCAGTGGTGACAGCTGTGTTCCATATACCACACCCACTTTTCTTCTCTGTTCATGAACCTGGCTGGACTACACAAAAACTAGAGCAGTTCTGAGAGTCTGCGTCCGAGTCTGCTTGCAATCCAAATCATTTTGTCTTGATTCACCCATTTCTTGAACATCTCATCTCATATTAGGACATGAAAAGCCTCTCCATGGGCCCAAAACCATACGCCGGAAAAGAAGGCTGACTCTTCCATCTACTGCGAAGCTTTGATTGACTTTAGAATAAAAAGGCCGAACAGATGTAGAGGGTGGAGGCTAAAAAAAAAGACGGGGAGTATATGGCATGCGGGTGCCGGGAGTCGAACTCGGGTCTGCTGTAGTAACAGTCAACGAAACACTTTAAGAGCACCAGCTGTGTTCTATACGCCTATCTACAGCATCATATGTCTGAGGAACTAATAATGATCACAGCTGTATTCCATACACCACACCCGCTTTCCTTACCCAACTACGAGGTTGGCTGAACTGTAGAAAAAAAGCCTGAATGTCGGAGCCTATTTGCACTCCAAATCCCGAAATCCTACTTGAATTTCAACAGTTTCTTGAACATCTTATACCACAACATCGAAGAGTGCTCTTCCGTCTGTTGAACCCCATAGAATGAATTTGGCTGGACAAAAGAAGGCCAAACAGAACGAGGGGCCAAAAAAAATAAAGTTCTCCACGGGGATGCGGGTGCCGGGAATTGAACCGGATCATCTGTCAAACACTGTCAACTCCGCTGGATAAACAGCGCTCCTTACACCACACCCACTTTCCTTTCCATCTACGAACCTGACTGGATTAGAGCAGTCCTGCAACTAATGTAAAACAAATTTATGCTGAAAAAACTAAGCGAGAAATGGGACGAACGAGCCCCAAAAATTACTCCACACCCACTGAGACTTTTCTCAGAAACCGAAAAAAATGTGTTGAGCTGCAGCTTCACAACGTAAAACATTTGGGCACTTTGAAGGAAAAAACCAGATTTCGGTGGTTGCAGGACTGGTCTATTCCTCCGAATTTTATTATGTCAAGTCTGGGTCTGCCCACACAAATCAAATTAATCCATCCAATTTCAGTTCCATTTGAATGGAGGCTCTTGAACATCTCATTCCACAACATCGATCTGCTGCCAGCTGGGAAGCACGCAAAAGTAAGCCTTTGGTTGAATTGGAACAGAAAGTTGAACTAAGGAGTGAGGAGAGCAAAATAAAATAAAATAAAAAAAGGGGGGGGGGGAACATTGCAGCCGCGTTCCATACATCACACCTGCTTTCCTCCGAGGTTGCCTACTACCAAGTCATTCCGAGTCAGAGCTGGCAAGTCTGGCTTCACATTTAATTTTTCCCTACTCAATTTCAATTCAATATTTGAATCAAAAACTCCCCGAGGTCCATCGGACTTTGAATGGTGCTGGATTACGAGTTGCTAGACAGTTGGCGAATCTGAAATGAGGGAGAAAAAAAAAATTACAGAGATGCATATGCATGCGAGTGCCAGGAATTGAACCCGGGTCTGCTGCATCAACTAAGGATTTTGCAGCTCAATGATTACGCTGTGGACCCTACACCACACCCACTTTTGTTGCCTATCTACGACCTTGGCTAAGACCTGCACAAAGTCACCAAGCTCTGCCGAGTCTCAGTCTGCCAGATATTATTTTGTCCGATTCTAATTCCAATGGTTTCTTCAATCTTGAACCACATGAAGCCCTACACCCATAGACTGAATTGGCTGAAAAAAAGGCCGAACAGATCTGGGTGGGGGCTGGGTAGGGGCTGAGAAAATACACTGCATGCAGGTGCCGGGACTCGAACCTGGGTCTGCTGCATCAAGTGTGATTTTCTGTGACTTCAGAATCACAGCCATGTTCCATACACCACCACAAATTAAAAGTCATCGCGGGTGCCGGGAATTGAACCCAGGCCTGCTGCATCAAGTCAATATCCTTAGTGCAGCTATTTATCATACCCAACCCGCTTTTCTTCTCTCTACGAGTTTGGCTAGGTTAGCCCCAAAAAAAAATTATTCCGAGTCGGTCTCCTAATCCAAATTATTTCTACCAAACCCCACTAGAATTTCAAACATTTCTTGATCATTAAGCCCCTCCCTCGCCCGCAAAACCATAGACAGGATAAGAAGGCTGAACAGAGGGGTGAGGGGACAACAAAAAGAATCCATGCCTTTCAGACCATGTGGATGCCGGAAATCGAACCCAGTTGTGCTGCATCAAATGAAATACCGGATTCATGATTACAGCCGTGTGCCATACATCACACCCGCTTTCCATGTCTATCTACGACATCGGGTAAGGCATACACAGAAAGTGGTAATATTATTCCGAGTTGAAGTCCGCCCACACAATCCAAATTATTCCGTCCAATTCGGATTCCATTCGAACAGGCTCTTGAGCATGAGGTCCATCCATGGCCTCCGGGAAATAATTAGTTGAATTGAGGATAAAAAGGTTGAACAGAGGCCAGGGAAGCAAGAAAAACAAAAGGAGGTACTATCTGCGAATGCGGGTGCCGGAAATCGAACCCGGGTTAACTGCATCAATTGACTTGTTACACGTTAATCATGACAGCTGTGTTCCATACACCACACCCACTTTTCTTCTCTGTTCATGAATCTGGTCGGACTACGCAATAACTAGAGCTGTTCCAAGAGTTGAGTCTGAGTCTCCCTTGCAATCCCAATTATTTTGTCGTGAATTTCAGCCGTTTCTTCAATCATGAACCGTTTCTTGAACATGAAGTCCCTCCACAGCCTGCTGAAAGGCTTCCATTGAATTTGGCTGGATAGCCACCTGTGCAACTAAGCCTCGCTCACACCGAGTTGACCACATCCTCACTTGCCTCTAGCAGGGCATTTCACTCTCACACCCCCTTTAGCAAGGTCCCAACTCACCAGACCCCAAGTCATATCGTCAGGCTTCGCCGTAATAGATCACCAACTTCGCGAGCTCCACGCTCTGTAGAAGTCGGCCTGGGCGAAGCCATATTGGTTTAGATCGCCGTCTGCGACCCAGTGTCACGACCAGACGTCCCTTACGTTCGACTGACCAGCACCAGCTGGCCTCGCTGTCACTTGCCTTATAACTGTCAAACATTGTATTAAGCCTTCCACCTTTGTTGGGAACATCAGGGAAACACAAGGGAAGGATCACAGCATAGGCATCGGATTTTACAGGAAACAACGTGTCGTTCACTTGAGCTTGTGACCTAGGACAGGTAACTATCACCCCCACACCCATTTACAGCTAACAGCAGGTACCCCAACACGAACCCACGGAACGTACACCTCGTGCGATCCCATGCAACACTCTCACTCGGACCACGCACACGCCCCAATCCTACATCCCCACTATCCTCCAACGTTAATTAACCCCTAGAGGCCGAACGTGCTGTCTATTTGATAAAACCAATTCTCATAGCGGCACCGCTGATAGGGCGTGCTCCCGGGCACGCGTAAAAACCACAGTTTTTATTCATTTTTGAACTATCTTACGGGACTATGTGAGGCTTGGGAACAGAGCGTACACTCACCTCGGAGTGGTAGGCTACGCTGTTGACAGTCGAAAGTCAGCGGGCCACTCGGAATAACGGCTTAACAATGACTCTAACCAAGTCAAAGTTCTGCTAATTAAACCACAACCGTTGAGCTCCGGGAAGTAGCTAAACACTACTTCTTTGAGTACTAGAAGCGAACAAGAGGAATTATTGAAGTCTTAGAGTTGGCCGCTGACGCGGAGAACCATATAGAACTAGGGAACACAACTGATACTGATAAGTACGAGTCAGCGGGCGACTCTTGCATCCTAACGAATGCATTAGTTCAACCGCGGGAGACGACTACTAACTAAAGATGTGATATGACAGAACCTGTCAGAGTCGGCGGGCGATCTTCTTAAAGGGTATATTGACCCATGAGGGTCGCCGGGCGACGTCTGACACATTGATTGATATTATGAATGCTTCGGGGATTCTTTCCCCGGCGACTACTTGATATAAACACTACCTTTTGGAGTGGCCCGCTGACTGCGGTACCACTCCGGGCGACTTGGAATGAGATGAAGGAACTCTTTAAAAAGGACTTAACAGTCGCCCGCTGAACCAGACAGAGTCAGCGGGAGAGTTTCTGGTTAATCACGAGATGATACAAAAGTGTTACAGTTGCCTAGACAATGAGCACGCCATAGCACACCATGAAGGTGTGGCCGGGGGAACCATGTGGTGTATCTCCGGGAGAAGGACTTTATACCCACGGAAGTGAATACCTCATTTTCTATTGGTTCATAACCTCCCGGGGACCACGTTGGTCTCTGTTCCGAAAGTTTCCTTTTATCTCCTTTCATGCTCCCCAGTTTGTATAAAAAGCCTAGTAAAATACTTGTAACAGTAGTAGACTATCCCCTGGGAAAAGGGCAATATAGTGGACTCAGAGAATTGAACAGACAGAAATCAGTCAGATATCAGAAAGATTTGATATAGTTGGAGAAGCCTACGTGAGCTTGCAGCCGTCAGTTATAAGTGCACCGTCATCGCGAGACGCATTGCCCGCTGACCGCCGGCCGTTCAACCCTACCCTCCTTTGAGAGCGTAGGTTCTAGAGTGGAAGACGCCCCGCTGAATCGGTTCACCCGTCGACGTACCCCGCGTTGGTTGAGGTCGGCCGCTGACGCTGAACACTGCTGGTTTCTCGAAGTCAATTACTCCGGGCCACGCACTAGCCTTGTCGAAATCAGAATTGTCGTCCCCCGGTGACTCTGCTATAAGAATTAGCGTTCATCCACACTATTGAAAAGTGAACACATCTTGAAGGGTTTCTTAATCCTACTTCCCCGAACACACACACACGAGTATTGAGATTTGGAGTTTGGGATTGATATTAGATTTTGGATTTGTTGGGTTATAGTGATTTGTTCGCTCCCGCTCACTTATTTGGATCTTTTGATTTCACGGCTGCACCCCAGTGCACCGTTTCACCGCGGTCCTTATCACACCGTTACTCGTCAGTACAAGTCTATACTTTGAACCAGGAAGAAAGGTTGTAGAGTTTGGTTAGTAGTTGTGGATTAGTGGTTATTTCCTTCGGGGATTAAGCACTGAGCTGCATTCTGCTTGTCAGATTCTAGAGCACGAGTATTTCAGTAGTAGACACTGAGCGACCCATTCAACGAGGCTGGCTAAACTACACAAAAGTGGAATTACAGCTCTTTGCGGTACAACAGGCGCGGTCCGTTTTTTTCTATTTTGGCAAATTTTCACGAGAACAGCTGCCCTGAGCTCAAATCTCAACCGTTTCCCTTCGAAATAGCCTCATTCAGTTCGCATTGAGAATCTGCAGACAATGAGATACCGGTATTTTTGATCCCTTTACGTAATATAATTTCTTCCGGAAAAATTTGATTTTGAGTAGGACACCTGTAGCACTCAGAATACTGCCCCGATTCGGCTAGTTCTTGGATATGTTATACATCGGATGTGGCCCCAGACAATGACATGTTTATTTTGGCTATATGTCGAGTGATTGTGATCTAGCGCACACTTTAGTGAAGTAGAGATCTCAACACTACAATAAGTGGAGCTGTCCATGGAAGTTTGAGTACATTGAGCTCCATAAAAAGCGACATTGTCCAGGGTTGCACCAGATGTATAACATATCCAAGAACTAAGCTAATCGGGGCAGTATTCTGAGTGCTACAGGTGTCCTACTCAAAATCAAATTTTTCCGGAAGAAATTATATTACGTAAAGGGATCAAAAATACCGGTATCTCATTGTCTGCAGATTCTCAATGCGAACTGAATGAGGCTATTTCGAAGGGAAACGGTTGAGATTTGAGCTCAGGGCAGCTGTTCTCGTGAAATTTTGCCAAAATAGAAAAAAACAGACCGCGCCTGTTGTACCGCAAAGAGCTGTAAGTTGGGTCTCTAGTCTGCCCAGATCAAATTAATATTATTCTGTCAATTTTGAACCGTTTCTTTGAACTGCTCCACACCATGCTGGTTAAATTGGCTCGATAAATCGAACCGAGGGCGCGGGAGAGTGAGGACCATTAAAAGAAGAAAAAAATAGATATCGGATCGAAGAATGCAGGTGCCGGGAATCGAACGCAGGTCTGCTGCATCAGATATGGTAGCATATCCTCAATGATCACAGCTGTGTTCCATACACCACACCCACTTTCTCTGCCTATCTACGAACTGGGGTAAGGCATACACAGAAAATGGGAATATTATTCCGAGTTGAAGTCCGCCCTCCGAATCCCCAAATCCTGCTTGAGTTTCAATGCCCTCTCAAATATCCTCCAGCATCAAAGAGTGCCTCCATGGTCTGCAAAAGCTTCGGTTGGATTTGGCTAGATAGACAGGTTGAACAGAGGGCGAGGGAGCAAAAAGAAAAGAAAAAAAGGAGGGAAAAAACGAGTGCTGAAAGCTGGGAACACGGGTGCTGGGAATCAAACCCGGCTTCAGTGCTCTCAGCAACGGCAACATGGCAAGGACAACTCACAAGATTCAAGTCTCTCAAGACATATGCCAAGCCCGTCCTTCCGTGTCAAAGTGGCCAAGCAACAGCAACCTCTCAATGTCTCATCTCCCACCCATCCGTATGTGCAAACAACTTCAAGTTCATCAACCCTTTCCAAGTCTTATTTTCCTACTGTCAGAGGTCGCCTCGCCAACTGAGCGAGACATCGGGAATTCCTCATGGTTCAGGTATATTTTTCGCAGGCTCTCACCCATCCCTACTTCCTCTAACCCATGCGTCATCTTTTCTCTCACGACCCTCCAAATTAATTTCTCGCACTCCCGGGAGGCTTTGACAGAACCGCTGATGTACTTACAGCAACTTTTTCGATGTTGGTTCGATTTTTTGCGGTCCCGTGAACGAGGCAGGGCGCGGTGGTGAGTTCCTCTTCGATGTCATATCTTTTCAAGACCACCAACTCCGACCTACAGGAGTGTGTTTCTGTTTGCATTTCACCATGTAGGTCGAACTCATTCCGTCATTCTCAATTCATTTTCGAAAGCCCCACGAGCGAAGTCAGTATTTGATTGCCCATGTGCTCACGCCTAAAGCTAATATACAAGCGGGTTAATAGTGTGGTAACCTTTCCTCTATTCAGCTTCCAAACCGATACGACGTTGGCCACTATTCGTTTGGCAAGAAGTTTATTTCTCCCTCATTTGTTCCAAACTTATGGTCACTGGTCGGCAGCCTGAGATCCGAATTGATATTGCACATATCTTTATGTGTACTAAATACTTTGTGTAAATGAATCAATGTTTCGAATACGCCTCTGCTGTACAAGTAAACGACGAGATATCTCCTGTATACTCTGAAACCATTCGCTCCTTTTAATACCGGTTGGTTGCCTTTCCGCCCACTGTACACCACTTACGCTGGAACGAAGCGACAGCATGTCTTGTGTCTATTTTAGCCAGGGCTTCAATATCAGATAGATCATCTTCCAGTTCCTCCATGTGCCCAACCGGTGCATTGAGCTCTGACAGATAAGCCAAGTTGTTTCTGTGTTGCTTCAGCACATCTTCGCTGATATTGGCAACCCTTTCATCAATATGCTGAACCTGTTTGGCCTGCGAGGAATTTTCAAATAGGGGTCTTGCTGCTTCCCAGAACTCCACTGCCTTGAGCAGGTTGCCGTGATGTTTGGAAATGTCTCCAAGTTGGAGCATGCATTCAGCTCTGCTTCGATGGACATCCATCTGGGTAAATCCCTCTAGAGCAACTGTGAACAAGCTGATGGCTGTATACTCATCATTCTGCAAAAGGAAAATATCTCCGAGGAATTGAAAAGCTTTGTAGATTGCGAGATTTTCTTTTCTTTGAAGAGAATTGACAAGATAAACAGCTGGCCAGCTAGACATCCCATCTAAATCACCCCAGTAACTGGTATTCCCAAGCCGCTCGAGACAATAAGTTTGGATTTGGGAGTATTCAAGAGTCACTTTGAAGCACCTCTTAAAAATAGTATTGGCTGCCAATGAATTTCCCTCCCTCAGGTAGAGATCTGCAAGAATAACATCACAGATTGTCATGTTACGTATAGTGTTTAACATGCTTCTGGCTGTGTCACATTTGCTCTGCACATCGTCCTTCGGAGCACCGATCAACACATCAATTTCAGCAACTTTGAGTAAAGCAAAACTGTAGTTGTAGGGATCCTGTATAGAGGTTTCTTCAAGAATGCTATTGTAGATACTATGAGCCTCAACATATTCTGATTTGAGCTTGTGAATTTCTGCCTGAGCAGTCATGATGCCATGGTCTAAGACTCCATGGGCCATAGCACAAAGACCTAAGAGGTCTCTTGCCCTAATGCAGAGAACCATGGCCTTCAGGTAGTTCCCCAATGTATAGTAGCAAATAGCCACAATATGCAGTGCCTCTGCTTCTCTCTGTAAATCTGCAGAAATTATAGCCAGTCTCTGGGCCTCAAATGCATGCACTTGAGCTGCAGAGTAATCACCCAGATACCATTGACCCCATGCGAGGCTGCACAATCCATGAGAATATCTTTTGGTGTTCCCAGTTGAAAGTGCTAAGGATATAGCAGCTCCACAAAATTCTGCTGCAGTGGAGATATCACCCATTATGTGATAATTGTATGCCAAGGCGTCATAGAATCTGCCTGGATAAACTCAAATTAGTCTCAACAAACCAACAAACATCAGAGAGCATACATTTAAGATCTGGATCATCAAACTCTTCAAAGTGTTTCAGGGCACTGGAAGTGAGTGTCTCCAGATTGGAAATTGAATATGTCTGTGAGTTGAGGCACTCAATAATGAAGTGGGCCTCCAGACGATGGTCACGAGGGTATGGGAGGACATTATGGATATGTTGAATGAGAGGAGTAGCTCCTTGCCCAATGCATCGACTAATGTTATTCAGATAGCATGTGCAATAAATGCTATTCACTAGGTCTGGATGACCCTGTTTCAATCCATTGTGAATGACATTCTGTATGTTTGAGTAGTTTGATGATACTTGAACAACTGTGCTAGAGCTTGATTGATTTCCCTGATATTCCATGTAGAATTCAAGTAATTCCTGGAAATGTTTGAGAAGAGGTCGAACGAGGTGATCTCCAGGTGGCTGGATCTTCTGCATATACTCTCTGATAGGGACCAATGCTTTCAGCCGCTTGTGTTCATCACTGTAGGCCAAGCTGGTACGAATCAATGCTGCTTTGCAACCCAGGATATTATCAAGTGGAAGCTTGCTCTGCACAAGCTCAACATCTGAAAGACCATCAGGGAGCATTGACAGGAGGCTCAGGAGATCTTTTGAATGTGGGAAGGTATTGAGCCTAGGACTTGACAAGGACAGTGAAATTGACAAGTCTAAGTTGGATGTTCTGTCATACCCATCTGAGATCAAGGATGTTTTCTCCTCCTCCCAGTGGGATAATACATGGGAGCAGCCCTCAGATTCAACCAAATGAGCTATGAGGCTGATTGCAAGGGGCATATTGTCTGTCAGAGAGAGGACCTTGTCAACCTCATTTGGATCATGTGTGTTGTCTGCAATATCTATAAATGTTTGTCGTGCTGCCGCTTTTTCCAAGGGCATCAACAGTGGCAGAAATGGGTGAGTCCATGCCACTTTGGCAGGTCTTTCTGCTCCTCGCATTGTGATCTAATTGGTATAAGTTGAAAGCATTGGTGAAAAATCCTTGAGACCTACCACCAATGCAAGATGATCTACACCTGTGAGCAGTGACAGAAATTCCTCTATTTTGCCTCGAGACTCAGCTGGTTCCCACAATGTCTCGAGATTATCCAGAATCAGGAGACTGTTTGAGCTGCTGGAGAAGTATTGGATGACTGGGTGTGTAAGGTCTTTTCTGGGCTTCAGTCCAACATGAGCTCCTATAAGAGCAGCAAGCTCTACTTGGGTTGCTGCTGCATCACAAGCAATGAAGAACCGCTGCTGATTATATCTCTGAGTAATTTCTGTATGATGGATGATGGCTCTTGCAAGACTGGTCTTTCCCATTCCACCTGCACCCAAGATTGCTATCTTAGGTGTTCCTTGACTGAAAAGTTGAAGAATGTCTGAAAGCTCAGAGTCTCGCCCATGGAATATCTTGGGTTCTGATGGCAACATGGAGATTGAATTGGAGCTCAAATATATGTCAGATACAAGAGCTATAATTGAGATCTGATAGAAACTGACCTGTTACGAGAGCCCGAATAAAGCCCACTGATCTGTGCAGCATTCATTACTTGATTTTCTCAGAAGAGTGGAATTCCCATACAGAGGATGCTCCATCTGAACTGGTTGTGTCTGACAGAGCTTCAATCATGTCAAGCACTTCTTTGTGTCGCTTTTCTGCATCTTCCTGCATCTGTGTAATGTCTTTTATGTGATTGACTATTGGGACCTACATATCAAATCCTTCAACAAGTGGTTGAATTACCAAACAGATGTCACACCTGAAAAATCTCAAGTCCTTGTTGCAATCCTGCCCTGCAATCCTTGAGCAGTTTGCTCATTTCCCCTTGATGGAAAAGTTTCTTGAACTTGCTGCTATTCTGTTGAGTTTCAACAAATCGGTGGATTTTGTGGAGGGTCCTGACAATAGTCATCAATATGAAGAGAGGTTTTTTTCCATCCAAGTGGACAACATACTCTGTGAACTTTCCAATGTGAGTCAACACACTTGGTGGCAATTCCGCTCCAGTCTCAGAATTGATGTGAACCATCAGAATTGCATTCAGCAACTCGTAAGTTTGCTCCAATAATTGGGTACAGTCCTTCTTATTTTGTCTAATAGTCTGTCATGTTGATTGGGATTCAGGGTTGTGGCAGATTCAGCATAACGTACCTGCATTTTTTTCAACACAGACTGAGTTGTGTTAGAGATAACTGTCAAGAAGGGGCTCTTCAGGCTGCTGGCAAGGATTTCCAGAGAATTTGCAGTGATATTCAAACATGCTGCAATGTTATTGAGTCGAATTTGAGTGACAGTGGGTTGGGGGGCATCTTGGTGGTGGATCATGGGTGTGCGAGACATGTACATATCTATCCTGTCTGCACATGGGACTTTCACTTTCATTGGCTGCTGTTCATCTCCCGCATGATACTCATATCTGATGTAGCGCTTGATCACATCAAATTATACTATTGAATGTGCAGATGAGAAAATGTCCAGGCATCAACTGAGAAGCTTAGGGCTCTGCTATATTGCTATGATACTGTGATATCTTCCAATGCACTGCCGATGCACACAATGGTCTAAGCAGGGTACAGATGCATGGTATAAATGGACAGATTATTTAAATGGTATGACCATAGCAACTTCAAATCAACTTGGGCCTCACCTCAGCAACAAAGACCCTATCCATAAAGTGTCTTGATCATTTTTAAGGCTTTGCTATATCTCTCTTGGATTTTCCCATGGTATTTAGAGCCTTCGATTCCTTTTCAGCTGTTCATGGACGATACATGTCGCCACATGTTACATGAGCCACTGCCTGCATATAGTACTATCAAAGACCACACATAAATTAGCAGATTTTACTCCCATACAAAGCCTGGCATGAGACTTGCAGGCAAATGCTTGCAATGTCCTCTGTTTCGTTCCCTGGAACGTGCGAGGAACCGATGTTGGTGTAGTCTCGGCATCCCGGGTTTGATGAATTGGTCCCGGGTTTGGGGCTCGGTTCTCAAGTTATTTGACGGTCATTGCATTCGGGATTCAAGCATCATGTGTGGGCTCCAGCGGCTCAGATACGAAGAGAATTGAGATGTACCTATGTCCGAATCAATACTGGATCTTCAGAGTTAAAACGTCGAAATCCAGCGAGTCAATGTATACACATCGAAAACTAAAATTCATTGAAGTTAAAACTCTATTGTCATTTGCAAGTCCCTGTGAGTTGTCAGATATTGGATTGGACACATCCAGCCACACTGGACACGAAGTAAAGCTTAGGTGTGAGTCCGCTTGAATGGGGAAGAATGGGGAAGATATGAAGAAAGTGTAGTCAGCGATGAGGTCAAACTATGAATGCGCGAATGACAGCGGAAAACAGTCTCCTGCGACATGTACAAATTATCTCCGCACCTATACAAACCGCTGCCATTTTGTCAGCTTCGTTTAGATCAGCACTTCGAAATTCATACAGCCTATCGCACGTGCCAGGCGTGAGAATTACGCTGCACAGTGCAGACACATCCTTTGAGCTGATTCAATTGTATGTCTGCACTTTCAGCCGCTGGTATGTGTTCCTCTGCACCGGGAATGACCTTCATTGACGATTGGCGTATGGATCACGGCCTCTACGCCCCTTGCCGATATCCGCTACGCACGCCGATTCATAAGTGCTTGGATCTCGAATGTTACGCGTCTCACGTGTCTCTGATCCCATTTCAAGGCTTTGGAGACTCACCAGTCGGAAATTCGACGCGAAAGAGGGGCCCATATTTTCTGCTGTTTTGTCCTCATCTACTAATTGTCTCGCTGTTTGCTACTTTTTAAAAGATGTTTGCCCATGTTGTGTTCATAATTAAATTTGTTAAAATGTGCCGAACTCGAGGTGTTGCACTTGCGGCTGATGTGCCGCACTTTAAGTGTATCGCACTGCCGCATCTGGACTGTTCCGCGCCATAGCTACACCTTGCTCTGTCCGGTCTCTGGGATGGTTTCCATTGATGTTGGGGGGCCTCTCGGGCATCTCGGGAATGTTGGCGTGATGCCGGCCTTATTGCCTTTCGTCGCGGGCTTTTTTTAAAACCTCCCTATTAATCAAGAGCCAAGGCTCCACCCATATGCTTAGTGAAACTGAACTGCAATTCCTTCGCAATGCACAAACAATCGCAGCTATACGACGAATGAATCGGAGTGAGCGGCGCGCGCGGCGTTATAAGTAAATTGTAGCGGTGAGTGAGTGAATTATAGGTGGAGAGGGCGAGGAAGGAGGGGAGGAAACAAAATAAAATAATGTGGCATTACGCGTGTGAGATGGAGGGACGACAGGGCAGCAATGACGAGGACGAGGATCAGCGTAGGACCAATAGTCGGTGGAACCGAAAAAAAAGAAAGATAAAACAGATAAAAAATCAGCACAAGCCCCTCCGTTCGCGGAAAGACACACACCTCTCCGTATTCGCCGCACTAAGCCGCACATAGTGCAAATATGTCCCGCTACTGCTCTTCGTGACACTGCACATGACCCAGATAAGGTTGATAAGGTCCTCTCGCTGACAGACAATATTCCCCTTGCAATCAGTCTCATAGCTCATTTGGTGGACTCTGAGGGCTGCTCTCATGTATTATCCCGCTGGGAGGAGGAGAAAACATCCTTGATCTCAGATGGATATGACAGAACATCCGACTTGGTCTTGTCAATTTCCCTGTCCTTGTCAAGTCCTAGGCTGTGAAGCGGGCTAGCTTCGGCGTAAGGGCTTCTCACGAGAGGAGACCCGAGGGACGACTCTGCAAGAGTTGTCCGCGATCCAAGTGGAACCGAGCCTAGAGGTGAGCTCACCAGATGGGACCTCGAGCCTGTAACCCTAGCATAAGGGATCTTGTCACCCGAGATCGGGCTCTTGTGACCTAGAGAGGTGAGCAGTTCAGGGTGCTCAGCCAGAGCGAGGATCCACGTGCGACGCACAGATCGCTCGAGCTCCTAGGGAGGTCGACGAACGAGCATGGTGTGCGAAGTCAAGATTGAATGATATTATGTAATGTACATTAGAACATAACAACAGTAAACAAACACTAGGACATGTAAGTAATAACAGAATTAATATAATACAATAAAGAGTCCTAGCTCGCAACGCGTCATCACAGAGCCCCCCCATGTCTGAGCGTGTTGTTTCTGACCGACTTCCTGGGACGTTTGCGTTGGCGATGCTGCGGCCTAGCCGCCGGCACGTCGAAAGAATCCCCGAAGCGACTCTGCAGATCAAGCCCCACTCGTCCCAGCAGGGAAACTGTAGACTCCTCCACTTCCCCTTCCTCCATTTCCTGATTTTGTCCGAGCCTCGTAAGCAGGCTGGGGGGAGACGCTCCTGTCGTGTCCATAGGGCTCCGTTCCCGGCTATGTCTGGTACGGTTGCATGGACGCCGTCTTCGTGACTCCCGCGGGGATCTAGACGCAGAGGAGGATGAGGAGGAGGGTGTCTCTTCTCGCCGCCTCGAGCGTTTAGTAGACGCACGCTCTCGAGAACGAGAACGGAAGCGAGTCGAGTCCCTCGAACGTGAACGACGATGGTGTCTGCGCTGTTCGCGCGAACAACGTCGTTCGTGCGAGTACGACCGACTGCGACGTCGGGCTGGGGTCCGAGAACGCGATCGTGAGCGGGAAGAGCACGCTCGAAAGCGAGGCCGAGCAGAAGGTCTAGGCGAAAGGGAGCGCTTGTCCGTCATTCGCGCCGGGTTCCCAGACCACAACGGCCGATAATTGTCGCTTCGACTCGAATCGCAGAATCGAGGAGGGGTCCGACTTCTCCACCTCGGCAGGGAACGGGGCGGCGCTCTAGAGGACGACGCGACAGGAGCTTGTGCTCGTTCCCGTCGGGAATCACTTCCTCCTCCTTGAGGCCCACGCAGTGGCATCCCTTGAGCTCTCGGTTGCGTGTAACCAGGTGGTGGTGGTGCTGGCGCCGTGGCAGGAGGCTCTCATCGGACATATCGCCCCCCAGCGTAAGGAGCGGGAGCGGACCCGGTTTCGACTGCGTTACTCGTCTGCTCCTCAGCCACGCGTGAATTCCCCACAATCTGCTGAAACTCCGACCTTCCCATGAAAGAGCTTTCTTGAATCGTGCCTTCCTTAGGATGGATAAGGCCTCGAATCTTCAGGGCAGCTTCTGCAGATTCAAATTCGACGAGGTAGTCCACTCGTTTCATCCGCTGGAAACGGAAAATCTGTCTCCACCCACACCCAGCAATCTTTCAATTGGCACTGTCCAGCCACGCCTTCATGTCACCCGAGGTAAAGGCTTCATTCAGACCGGGGAACTGCAAGATCGGCGTCAACACCGTGGATTCGAGGTCGGGGAACATCATCGCCGGTATCGGGGCACGAGTCTTCCCGGAAGGTACTGGGGTGCGATGCGCGACCTTCGCGGTGGCAGAGGGAACAGCGGAGGAGACCTGGAGAATGGCACTCGAGGTAGCTCGAGCAGCAGGCTTGGTAGCCAGCGGTTTGACATCTGACGTAACCGTGACTCGGGGAGGCAGGGTCTCGATGTTAACCGTCGCTCCCGCCGCACTAGCGGCGTGAGCCGGAACTTCGCGGCTTTCTCCTTCGTCATCCGTGGGACCTAGAGAGACGACTTCCTCGTCCTCAGATTTCCGGGCAGCGTCAAAGAGGTGACAGCAAGCGGGCACTGCATCGTCGCTGGTAAGTCCCATACTGCAGAATACCAGTGAGGAGACCAACACCAATTGCAGTCTCTGCATTGCGACCCGCATGTGCCGTCTCGACATAGTTGGAATGAGTCGGCGTTATGTCCCAGTTTTCCGCAGAGATTTTGGAGAGGAACTTGTTGACGGACGGTAAAATCCAGGGGTTTGCGAGCTTGTGCAAATACCATCTTTCCGGGAGATTCAACAAGATGGTATAAGTAAAATGTTACTAGTTACTCACTCTTGATGGCAGGTTCCATTTGAGCAGCACAGAACTCATGCCAGCTGTCGACTTCCTCCTGGGACTGAAGATGCTTGATAGATTGGAGCCGCGCGATCACCGATTTCGGAATTTCGATGGGTAACTCGTTGATATGACTGATAGCGCAATCAGCATCCGACTTTCAACCAGAATGAAGGAACAGGGAGTACCGGTCAAAATGGGGATTGCAGGTTTGAGACAACAAGGAAGCAGGTATATATACCGCTGATCTCAGGGTTATTATATTTCGAAAGCCAGTCCGCAAAGCCTTGGGCTTGCGGAACTTCTCCATCCAGAATTACCACACGGCAGTTTGCATCAGGATAGAAGGGCGCAAGTTTGAATTGTTCACCAGTAACCTGCTGAACTGTATCAAAGAGTTCCGTGAACAGTTGCGCGAATGCCGGGCGTGTCTGTCTGTCGCAGTACAAACTGGCAAATGTGAGACCTAATTTTGATTCAATCACCGGAATGTCAAAATTTTATTGCGCTCACGATGAAGAAATCGATCCAAAAAACCAGCCACCTCCCACTCGTCCATATCTCCTTCGACACGTTCAAGGTGTAATCGATGGAGAGAGACAGAACTTGGTGAATAAACCTCGCAATATATGGATGCATGGTTACCACCAGCCGAAAACTGTTTTTGCCCATGGCTGTGTGGATGTAGCGCTCCTCTTTTGGGAGCTTGACTTCTCGCTCACGAAGCTCGTGGAGCACCCCTGGAGAATAAAGATAAAGATGTGAATGTAAGATAGAGAAGAATGGATTACCGTCCCATCCCATCCCACGAGGATGTTGATCCTTCTTCTTCTCGGTGATAAAATCACGCACTTTGCGCTTGTCTGCGAAGGCCGGACTGGTCTCGGCAACCTGCTTCCCCTTATATATCGTGGTCGCAGGAGCTGAAATGAAAGAATTATATCAGAGTTGAACGAATGTCGAGCAGTAAAATATTCACCATTGAGAAGTTTCTGAACGGTGAGCCCGGTGAGCCCTACCGCTTCCATTGCAGCCCCAAGTTTCGCACGATCTTCGGTAGTTGGCTTGGATTGTGGATGCATTGGGTGGTTATGAGCATTGCGTAAAACTACAAGAGCTTTGCGACTGGCATATTCACCCTCAACAGGGATATAAATTAGCATCTCCGTCGGGCAAGGATGGCTCTGAATTTTGCCAACACAGATACAGCCATCGATGATATGAGTGTAATCTGAAGTCAAATCATTAAGATTATTCGAAAAAAATAAATCACGAAGCGCGCACGACAATTAGGCAACGCAATACGAGGATGGACAGTTAGAATGCAGCTTTCATTGATGGAAGCGGCAGTGCCAGGTGGAAGGCGCCCATTGTTGTGAAAAACATATTCGAATGTATTCTGGTAAACATTTTGGGGAATAAATTCGTAACGATGGAGGAGTTTCTCCTGGATGGACCAATTTGAACATCCAACACATAGGCGCTTTCCATATTTCATTGTGTCCTGGGCGAGGCGTTAGAGAACAAGTGAATGTTTGGATGTGACTGACCTTCAATTTAAAAAGGATAGGCACACCATCGCATTTGATTTTACATTTCGAATTCACGACTCGGGCATAAAACCTGGAAGAGTTAGACCTAACACCACTTGAGTATGAAAGAAGGGAGCTACATACCGCGCTAGAACTCCCAAGACAGTGCAACCTCTGTTTGATTTGCCTCTAGTTCACGGTCCCATAAGTAGTTCTCGCATGCCATCTTCGTCCGGTTCGTACCGCTCGCAGCCCGAGAAGATTGTCTCATCGAAGTATTGACAGGGATGAAGATATAAAGATAAGACAGAGAAGAATAATCTACCATCCCATCCCAAGGTTGCAGCACAGGTCACTACCTGTGCTGCGAGACCGATGCAAGGGCGGGGATAGTGGTCGGGAGTTCCGAGTCGTTTTAAAATCGCTTTGTTTCGAAGCGCACAGCGAAATTGATGTCGGTTCAATCTGTGAAGTCAGTGCCAAGCCAAAGTACCGCAAACCAGAAGAGGGAAAGATAGGAAAAAGCTGCGCAAGACAGTATCACCCGCGGCGCGCACGGATCACCGACTTTAAACGGCGGATCACACATTTGATGGGGGTTTGATTGTTGGGATGTCTGAGTCCTATTCTTGATGGGCTGAGTCCTATCGTTTGATGGGACTGAGTAGGACTCAGGCACGGATGATAGGACTGGGCGAGTCCCAGTCCTATTCCCCTCGTATATACTCGGGTGGGGGAGGCGCACCGAAGTTCTTCATACGGGACATGAAGAGCAGTAGCGGGACGTTTCTGAACCATGTAAGGCTTAGTGCTGCGAATATGGAGAGGTACGTGGCTTTGCGCGAACAGGGGAGATTGTGCTGATTTTTTGTCTGTTAATGACAAAACAGCCGCCCCCACCAAATCAAAGATGGTGACATCCTCCAGCTCGGCGTCGACTACCAGGGCGGTGCCGAAGACATCTACAAGAGCGTCAAGATCTGCGTGGAGCTGGGACGCGAGTGGCAGGTGGGGGTTAATGTGTTTAAGTGAGTTTTTCGTTGGCTGTGTTTTTCTTCTGTGCGCTTGGTCCTGTGTCGCGTTTCCCTGTTGCCCGCCTGCCTGTGTCCTTCTGGCGCGCGTGTATTTGACTTCACCCTCTCGGGCAAAACGATACGGAAGAGTCAGTGTCATTTTCGCTGGACGGGGGCGGCGGATGTGACGTTGGTGCCGACTCTGTGCTTGGCGCTTGGCGCTTGCCAGTGTCGATGACAACGACACTCCCGCACGAATTACTGCGCGGTCTTTTGCTTTTTTTTTTCCTTTTCTTTTCTTCGTATTCTTTTCGGGCGGCGTCTATGACGTCGTTGATGTACCCGATATCGGCAAGCGAATCCTCGATCGTCGGGATGTGCGGATGCGGGTGTAGGTCGTTGGTGTGGTGACTCCCCGGCTCCAGCTCGATGTGGCGCTGGGACCACCGTCGGCTCGCGTGAGTGTGTGCGGCGACGGAGGTGGGGCGAACTTTACCCGAAGCTCCGGACCAAGGAGTCGTTTTATCGCTCTCGCTGGATGCGGATGCGGGCAGTGGTGGTGCTCATCTCTTCGAGGCTTCTCCCTCCTCGCTAGTCGCGCTCGGTGTGTGCGAGCGTCTCGTGGTGTAGACGAAGTGGGTACGCGACGAGCATGCACGAGCACTCACGCTGCACATTGTAGGCGAGTTGTGGAGGCGGGGGTGGAGCCTCGGACTCGGATTTGGTGGAGGGCTTCGCCCGTGCGCCTAGTTATGCGAAGCGTCAGAGTGCTCAGCTTGTGGCGGCGTGCAGTGGGGGGTAGGCGCAGCGGGTGCGCGCGGACGTGGAATAGGGGATGGAGGGCGGAGGGCGGAGGCATACAGTCTACGGGCGCGCTGCACATTGCAGGCGAAGTGCGTATGCGTGCGCAGCGTTGCGGGAGACGCACGAACCCCGGGACTTGAGCTGGTAGCTTTCGCGTGCAGGAGAGCGTGATGGGTGGCTGTCGGGTCTTGATATGCTCGTCGCGCTTGGTGTGAGAGCATCTCCGGGTACGTTGTGCGAGGACTCCCGCTGCACATTGCAGGCAAAGCGCGGAGGCAGGGGTGGGCATCCTTTTCCTGTCTTTCGATGCGTACGTGTACGTGTACATGGAGGACCTCCATGCAAGGGAGGCTCGAGCCCGCGCTGGCCCGACCCTAGCAGGCAGGCACAGGAGGGCACGCAGGTGCACCAACTCTGGATCTCAAACCCGCAACAATGGAATCAGTTCTTAAGGTAATATTCTATGTGCCAACTGTGTGCCAATAGAATCTTCCCCGCCGCTTGCGTTATTTGCCAGCTTCAACCGTGGTCAGGGTGAATGGATTGCAGCAAACTAGTGGGATCGAACTTTTGGATACACAGATGTTTACATATTACTGTACAAGATAAATACACTTGAAAGGCAGCCAACCATCATTCAGAAAAATCCATAAACGCAACTGGGTTTCGCCAAATTCTGGCCGTATGCATTGTACAGTGAGAAAGTACATTCAAAATTTCATTCATGAAGATATCTACATACAAACACCTGCACCATAAATCAAGTTACAGTCTAGCAGTCTAATATGCAGCGCGGCCGCTCCCTTTTTATTAGTTTGGCCATAATTAGAGCCTACGATACAACAGGCTGCAGGGATTAAGTAGTCCACCAAGTTGCGGTATGGCATGAGGTCACGTACCGAAGACGCATCCATCGCTCGCAAGAAGTCCAGAACTTTGATAGAGATTCGGTCCTCAGATGTGTTGGGGACGCGCTCGGAGTGCGTGGCACGGAGGCGGGAGGTCGGGAGTTTGGGCTGGCAGCGTTAGTCTCTCTCTTTATAAAATTAAGCATGTCCGAAGCCTTTAAACTCCACTTTTGGGAGATCAGGCCCGAGGCTTTGGAAGCGCTGGGTTCAGGCCTAGCCACACCGACGATTGCCAAATTTAGCGTGACCAGATATTTAACTCTAAATGTCAACTTTGGAGTTCAACAAAAACTCGTTTGAAAGACATTCTCATACTATTAATTTAGGTACCCCTGAAATTGTAACCTAAACTACAAGAATAAAATCGGGTTTTGGACCAGCTGAAATGTAGCTGAAATGCCAAGAGTCAGATTGCAAAACAGATGCACCGAAGTTGTAACCCGAAACTTACCGTTTCAGTACAAACAAAAGTGCGACTGAAACCTAGCATTTCAGGTGCGCTGAAAGGGGCACCGAAATCCCGGATTTCGTGTCTCATTTCAGTGCAATTGAAAGAATAGATTTCGGTCTGCATATCAGCTGGAGCTGAAATTCAAACCAAAACTATTTATTTCAGTCGGGCTGAAATTCGGTCGGCGGACGAGTGGCGGATCGTCCGCAGACGATCCGCCGCTCATCTGCAGACGGGCTGCCACTCGTCCTGCGGGAAGGAATTTTTGGGGTTTTTTTTTGAGTGAGAGAAATCCTTCCCGCAAAATTGCGGGAAGGAATTTTGGGTGAAAAATCTTTTGGGTAGGAGAAATCCTTCCCGCAATTTTCCGGGAAGGATTTTGGGGGGCTGTTTTGTTTGTAAGAGGATTCCTTCCCGCAAATTTGCGGGAAGGAATGTTGCGGGAAGGAATGTTGCGGAACAGGAATTCCGGATAATGAATGTCGGATAGAATATGGGAATTGTCCTAGGGACGTGAATGTCAAGAAGGAGAGTGTCTGTGAATTGGTAATTCCTAGTGAATTCATTCATGGGAACCTGGGAAACATAAGTTCAAGGAAGAGGCTCAAGTTGATTAAATAAAACCTTTGGCATCCCAGGATGTTGACTGCCTAATATTAGCTTACAGCAACATCTGCGGCTCCAAAACATGTTTGCCACCTCTATGGCGCTTGTGGGCATTGGGGAATCCCTTTGCCAGACTTATCGGTCATTGAGGCGACCGTCAGCACATGAGCCGCAGACTGTCTGCGGACGAGTGGCAGCCCGTCTGCAGATGAGCGGCGGATCATCTGCGGACGATCGGCAGACGATCCACCACTCGTCCGCCGACCGAATTTCAGCCCGACTGAAATAAATAGTTTTGGTTTGAATTTCAGCTCCAGCTGATATGCAGACCGAAATCTATTCTTTCAATTGCACTGAAATGAGACACGAAATCCGGGATTTCGGTGCCCCTTTCAGCGCACCTGAAATGCTAGGTTTCCGTCGCACTTTTGTTTGTACTGAAACGGTAAGTTTCGGGTTACAACTTCGGTGCATCTGTTTTGCAATCTGACTCTTGGCATTTCAGCTACATTTCAGCTGGTCCAAAACCCGATTTTATTCTTGTAGTTTAGGTTACAATTTCAGGGGTACCTAAATTAATAGTATGAGAATGTCTTTCAAACGAGTTTTTGTTGAACTCCAAAGTTGACATTTAGAGTTAAACATCCGGTCACGCTAAATTTGGCAATCGTCGGTGTGAGCGCTCAATAGATGGCGCTTCCTCGGGCTTTTGGCCCCATGATCAACTTTAAGCGCACGCGCGCCTATAAAAGTGTACACAATGCCAAACTCCGCTTTTCGCTCACTGTTAAAGTTTCCGAGGCGCTAATTCAAGCGCGGCTTTGGAAGCGCTGGGTCCAGACTCCGCAAGTAGGAGCCGGCGCGAAGCGCCGGCAACTAACTGCTTGTATAGTGATAAAATTACGTACTGGAAACGCGTCGTTGACGCGTTGGTTGGCACAGTGGCGCGAAATAAATAGAGGGGCCTTGAATATTGGATGCCTTTGCGAGGCTTGCTGGACGGGGCAATATTGATGCCTGAAGCCTCGTAGGACTGGGTGAGAGGTGACCAAAAAAAATCATTCGTAAGGAACTCACCACTGTGTAGCGCCTCGCTCGCGGGACCTCTAAAATCAGCATTCTGTAAAGTTGCACTTTTAACGAGGTTGAAAGATTCTCTTTTAGGTGTGTTAGCGAGGAGCGGCATCAAGTTAAAATTGAGGTCGACCAACCTCGACCGACTAGGCCGAGCCAGGGGGTTGGCCGAGGCAGCCCAAGCAGCCCCAAAATGTAGTGATTCTGCCATTGGTTAAAATGATGGGAGCAAATATTATCAGCACGGCCGGGTTTTTCCACCTGATTCGTCACACCTTTACAAGTATTCTATCTGTCTTTGTCAACGTGCTGCCGGGGTATCATTGGAACGCACAGCACGCTCTCACAGCTGTAACACAGCTTGAACACAGCTTGGAACGAGGCCTCCACTGCGTGTTTACAATACTGTATTCTGCCTGAAGCTCGTATCTGCTCGTATCTTTTGATCCCCACCGTCTTAGTGCCAACCTGTCCGTCTCTCCCGAAACGATTCCCGAATGTTCAGAAATGGTGTGGGGTTTCATATTCATGGCGGAAATTTTTACGACGTCCAAGCTGGCGACGTGAACCTCCACACCCACCAGCACCTTATAATTCAAGATCAGACTTCGAATCATGCGGCTCTTCCGGCAGCACCACTGAGCTTGGCGCTGGAAGATGGCCGGGAGGCAGACGGATCGGGTCATGAATTGTTGGGGGCTGCGAGAAACCGGCGGCGTAGCGCTGCGCCAGGGCCGACTCCTTATGGTGCGATTGGTTTGCATCGACGCCTTGGTCCTTCTCATGTCCGCAGATATAGCCTTTCGCCGACACATCTTCTCAAGAAGTCCCCGGTCAGACCGTGAAGATCGCCTATCGCCATTAGCATCGAACGGGATGATCACTTCGTCTTCGCGTCGTCCAACCTCCGACCCCAGTTCTGATTCGGAGGGCATACCCGAATCCAACGACCTTTCCATTTCCACTTCGATGTCTCACCCTTCCGCTGGACCACAAAATCTTCTACATGCTGCTCGACCACCGGCCCACGCCGATTTATCTACCCCGCCGGTCTCAGAACACCCATCCTCCTATCCTACCCCGTCCGACTTTACATCTGCCCACGGTAATCTCGATCCCAGCTCGGGTCGCGACTCCCCAGGGCATTTGCCATCATACCCAACTCTTTTCCATGGGGTGCCCGCGGAATCCGGAACATTTATTACTGCCCAGAATGTGAATCACATTCACCGCCGCGGGGAAACAGGGATTAATATCCTGCATCGCGCCGTCGCACTTGAGGCTCTTTATAACTCTCCAGAAAGCTTTCCACAGCCTAAATGTCATCCACAAACAAGGACCATGATACTCGATGACCTATATAGTTGGGCAACTGCCGGCGAGTCCGCCTCTCCGATTTTTTGGCTGTACGGGCCTGCGGGGGCGGGGAAGTCGGCTATCATGCAAACACTCTGCCAGAGATTAGACCATAGTCGCCGTCTCGCGGGGAGTTTCTTTTTCAAGCGGGGTCATTCCACTCGCGGGAGCGCAAAGACGTTTTTCATAACGCTCGCGTACCAGCTTGCACTACGAAATACAAGTTTAACGGACGTCATTTCGAAAATTGTGGAGGATGATCCATCTGTGGTGGGGCTTTCCATGAATGCGCAGCTGCAGAAGCTCATTGTTGAGCCATGCCAATCCCTCCGGAATCGGCCCCCAACTATTCTGAATCAGCCATCCTACTCCGTGGAAAATTGCAAACCTCATATTTTTCTTATCGACGGCCTGGACGAATATGAAGGCCAGAATATACAACAGGAACTGTTGCGGCTGATAAGCGACGCCGTCCTCCATAATCCTCGTATGCTGAGAATTCTCATCGCGAGCAGACCGGAACCACACATCCGCGAGATCTTGGAGCGGCAATCTACCCAACCGCTTTCCCGCAATCTTGCCTTGAAAAGGGCATTCGCAGATGTTGAACAATATCTGCGGGATGAATTTTCTCGCATTCATTACGAACACCGTGACACCATGGAAAGAATCCCGTCGCCTTGGCCGTCGCGGGAAATTCTCAACATTCTGGTGGAAAAATCATCTGGTTATTTCATCTACGCGTCTACAATCATCAAGTTCATCGACGACAAGGATTTTCGCCCTACGGAGCGCCTGGCGGCTGTTGTCCACTGGCAGAACCTCCCGACGGATTCTGATCGGCCATTTGAAGCTCTGTACCAGTTGTATACACAGTTTATTTCCTGTGCTCCTGACCGGTCCCGGGTTATTCGCATTTTAACCGCTATCACTCACTTTCTGCACTTGGCTATGGGTGATATTGAACTGTTACTGGGGCTCAATCCCGGCGATGTTGCGTTATCCTTACGTCGCCTTCACTCCATTTATGATATACCCTCAAATGGTCACGTCTCAGTGTACCATGCATCAATTCCGGATTTCCTGGGCGATCCAACTAGGTCAGACAAATTCTGCGTCAACACTTTGCAGCGCCGCATGGAGCTGGCGCGCTCAGTTCTCAAGGCCCTTTCCGGTACATATGATGTCTCGATCGACCGGTCAAGTTCAAAATATATGACCCGGTATGCAGCCATCTTCTCGGTTGTGGCAGCACAATGACTAACGAATCATGGTATTTGCAGAAGGCTTGCCTCCTGCAGCCTCCGCTTTCTCAATTCTTCCGTCCCACCCGTAGTGGATCTTGTTCCCCTCATTCGGTCCATCAACCCTGATTTCTTGTTCCATTGCGGTAATCTATACACTCCAGATGAAATGTTGCGCGACATGATGGAATGGTTGAAAGTAAGTGAACATCTCAATGTCCGCTGATATTGGTTTTATATTCAAGGTAGAAAATAAGACCAACAGCTGCTAGGAGAGATCTAGTTGCTCTGTGGGACGATTACCATGTCCTTGTTGAATGGGATCTGGAACTGTATAAACATCACCTGCAGGTCGATCGCCTGGAACTGTATCAACATCGTATGAAGGGAAAACGCGAAGAGTCCATCGACCTGGTGTCATTCAATATGTTCTCGCGGTTTCCTCCACTGCTAAAAATCCTCCAGGCGTGGCAGATGTGCTGTGCCTCTTCTCCAAATCATCCACCCAGCCTCTTTTCTATCTGCTTTCTGTTGGATCTTCCATGGAACGAGATGCGGCACTCATTCATTCGCCCTCTTACAAAGAACAAAGACGGTCACAAATGCTCCTCGCAGCTGTCTACGACACAGATCTGTGCCCAAAATTACGCACGGACCTCGGCCAGGGATGTTGGCGGTTACTCAAGAAAATCAACAGCGGTGAGCTGCCCCCCCAGATGTCAGTGAAAGTCCTTCCCTGGTTGCATAAGAACTAATTCGTCCTTAACGCTACAGGCTCGATGGCATACGATGGGGCCAACTGATCTCAGACTCATGCCCGAAATGTCCCGAGTCGTTGCAGGATTTCCACTGCCCCTACCTCCCAGACCCTGACCTGAACCAGCCCAGGATTGTCATCTCATGGCTCAGAGTGAGTCTCTCGTAACTTGCCTCGAGAGGGAATTGACTCTCATGCTTTTTCCCCGGGTTAAAGGCGTTTCCAGAACCCCCACTAGGCGTCATCCACAGTTGGGAAAAAATCTTAATGACCATGGATCCAATTGGCCGAGATCAGATGAACAGTGGCCATACCTTAGCCTGTACAGACCACAAACGCGTGTCACACTGTGGGAGAGTTGGCACGTAAAGTATTTTGTCCAGTTTTTTTTGGTAGTTGCAGAGTATACGAATCTTTGGACGCTTCAAGACAGCATGAGAGGTGTTATATTTGTTACAGTCACTGAGACTCATATTTGTTGAACATGCATTGAGGCTGTGATAAGCCTTCGTCGATTGCGGTGATCGCCCACGACTCGTGAAGAATTCGGATGGTGGGAGGCGGGGGTTCGACTCCCCCGAGGGCACTATGGAAGCTCGCAGCGTTTTATTATTATTATTTAGCCCTCTTCGCTTCCTCGTGACCATTGAACGGATTTTGTGTCGTGTTTGATATGGTTGAACTTCGCACTAGTGGCTAGACACTAATATACACGGGATATTTCATGAGACACTTCAGACTTGGATAGATTGATCCAACACAGCAATGTACGGCCTGTATTCAGTCTTGGTTGTGTGAGGATAAGCCTTCGTCGATCGCGGCAGCCACGAGTCTTGGAAAATTCTTCGTACCGTTTGAAATGGGCAACGGAGGTTCGACTCCCCTGAGGGCACTGATTGGTCCAAAAAAATCCATCAACCAAAGAACAATGCCCTCCGGGGGAGTCGAACCCCCCCCAGCTCCCACTTCCAAACAAAGACATTTGGGCTTATCCTCCTTCAATCCAGGTTATATAAAGGGCGTACATTTCTGCTGGATTCACCTCCAAATTTAAAGTGCATTACAAGCAAGGTAGTCTACGTGCTTGTGGAGGGATTTGTGAGAGTGGGATGAGACGCCACTGGGAGGAGAGTAACGACGAGTTTTGTGGTGTATGTGGGGGGGTTCGGCCGTCCTGGCCGATCGGGACTTCCCGGGCTGCAAGCAGGGCAGCGGGGAAGAGCGGATCGGGACAGAGCGGAACGCAGGCGGGGCCGAACCCGTACACAAGGGCCACCAAGGGTCAGAAGAAAGAGACCCAAAGCAACCCAACCAGAGCGCAGCTCCAAGAGCCAAAGGCTCACGCGAGGGGCGAGAGAAGCGGGCCCGAGGACCCCACAAAAGAGCGAAGTGAAGGAAAGAAGGAGGAGAGAAAGATTTTCACTAAGGTGTGAGGTGACGAGAAGGTGAGTATAACATGAGTCAGAAATGTGCAGACAGTGTGCCACAACGAACGGTGGAACGAGACGTCACGCAAAAAGAAGCCGCTGCAAGGCGCAGGCATAGTGGCAGGGCTAGAAAGACTGATCCCGAAATCGTATCGGGCATCGTCGCAGTATGGAAAGGTAAAACCCAAGGAAAACGGCCCTCGGAGGTGAGCGCAAGATGTTGCGTGTGGGAAACGAAAGCGAGTGAAATGAGCACGGGTGGAGAAGCAGGTCTCTACCGCAAGATATCCCAACGAAAGAAAATCCCGTCGCATACGACAATGAAAGTCCCGAAGCAGAAAGTCGGGACCGCGTGCAATGAGGTAGAGGGGATGAGGGCGCTGTCGCGCGGGGGGAGGGAAATGTGAATCAAGTAGCCCGGGATTTGAAAGAGTGGACTGGGATGAAAAGGCAAGTCGAGACAAGTCAAGATGCCGAGGCGAAGGCCGAAGCAGGGTCGGGGCCGGAGCAAAAGGAGAAAGGGTGAGGTGAGATAAATGAAAGATACGCTGAGTCTCAGGAAAGGGTCGCCGAGGGCGAGTTCATGCATAAAGCACACGAAAGCAAGAGAGAGGTTGGCGCGACGTGGGAATAAAAGAGGCAAGTTCGATGAACAACTGAATCAACTTGAAGGGAGGGCGCCATCATCCGAGCACTGGGAATACAAGTGGGCGTGGTGGAGAAAGTGCGCGACAAAGGGATAAGTGCTGGCTCATGAGAAGAACTCAAGAGTCCAGTTGCAGAGCATGATTGCGCACAGAAAAATAGAAACCTCCAGAGCGAGGAGTTGCGCACGATCAGATGGCTGGTGTGCAGAAGACCGAGGAAATCGTGATGGGTGCAGGAATGTTGGCAGCTTGGTCGGCAGCATCGCGCGAGAGAGAGGTGTTACCACCCAGAAAGAAGAGGCCCCATTGTGTCCGGGCAGGAAAGGCTGTTACTGTGGATGAGGTATGTATGCACCATTATCGCACACATACCAGGAAAAGCAATTTGGATAGAAAGAGTCGCTGGTGCAAATGAGGTGCATAATGACGTTGTACAGGACGAGAGGACAGAAAAGTCGCTCTGCGGGAGCAAAGAAAATGCTGCAGCGCGCACGAAGAAGAAAGAAAGGAAAGGAGAAATTGATTTGCGCTCGAGGACGAGGGGAGAATGGGTAAAGATGCAGACAGTGGAGTCACACATTAGAAGAAGGTGGGAAGAGTCCACTAGGAAGGAAGCTCTCGGATGGATGCAGACAGATAATGTTTAGCACCGTGATGTACGATAGGGAGGCATCATCCCACGAAGATAAATTGGAGGCGCTTCGCACAGGAGAATGGATGGCGCTCTGCGTGCACGAAGGAAGGAGGGCACCGGTATTTGCGAGAGTGGAAAGTACCAGCACACGGAAGGAAGGAATCAGAGGCGCCGCTGCGCACATGTAGAGAAGTGCCGTCGCGCATAAAGAGAAGTGGGAGAAGTGCAGCGTTGCACATGTAAATGGAGAGAGGCAGCGCAGGCACCGCTCCGCATGAAACCGAAGGCGCCAATGCGCGCGAATAAACGAATGGGTCCAAATAGAGGAGAGCAACATTGCACATGGGAGCAACATCCGTCTCAGATGGGAAAGGAAACGCCGGTGCGCACTAAATGAGTGCAGGGCACTTCGCGCGCAAGGAAGGAGGGTGCCGTCGTGCACTAGAAAAGAGGCGCCTTGCGCACTGAGAAGAATCCAAAGTGCCTTGCGCACAAGGAAGGGGGGCTGCTGAGCACGAAAAGAGAGGGTGCCGTCGCACGCGAGCAAATCTACGCTGTCGCGGATAGGTGATGCACCGAATGAGATCATCGAAAAGCCGATGACGTAGAAAGGTGGTGTCGCGCACGTCGGAGAAGAGAGACCTCGCACAGTGAAAGAGTGCCAGTGTACAAGAAGGAGGGCGCCATCACGCGCGAAGAGGGAGGGTGCCATCACGCACGTCAAGGAGAGTTCCGTTAAACGCGAGAGAAGGTACCATCGCACGCGAGATGAGGGCACCGTCACGAACGGAAGGAGGCTACCGTCTCGGGTGATGAAGGAGAGCACTGGCGTGCATGAGGAAAGCGGCGCGGTGGCGCACTGGGTGAAAGCCACAAGATGGAGGTCCTGTCACGCATGCGAGAGAATCGCACATGGGAAGGATATTCCACGTGGAGAGAGATGCGCAATGGTGCGCTGAGTGACAGCCCCGTAGTGTTAGAAGTTAGGTTTCAGAGAGAGGACAAAAAGGGGCTCAAAGTTAGATTAGATTATTCGATAATTAACTACGATACAAGCGAGCCTTTATATACTAGAAAACAGGAGTCATACTATGACTCAGATTCAAGTCACATTGAATCATATATATAATGAGTCAGTAAGTAGAGTCACTAGAGGTGACTTGGAATGGGCTGTGCACATGAGTCAGTAAGTAGGGATGACTCGATGTTTGCACCAAGTTGTACAGTATACTTTCAACACTCCCCCTCAAACTCGAGTCATTCCGAGTTTGCGAACTTGTTCTTCGTGCTGAGTACGTGCGAGCGGCTTCGTAAAAATATCGGCCAGGTTGTCCTCAGATGCGCAGTGGTGAACTGAGACTTCGTGAGAAGTTACAAGGTCACGAATGAAATGGTGTCGCATATCGATATGCTTCGAACGGGCATGGTAGCCGGCATTGAATGTAAAATCAATTGCACCGCGATTGTCGCAGAAGATAGGGAAGGGTTGGAGGGTGAAAGGTTGAGCTCCGTGAACAGGGAGCGTAGCCATAAATTTTCGCGTGCAGCATGTGACAGCGCGATATATTCGGCTTCCATTGTCGAAAGCGCGACAGTGGCTTGTTTCTTGGAAGACCAAGTCGTTGCTCCCCCTGCAAATATGGAGACGTAGCCAGAGATTGACTTGCGGTCATCCTTAGAGTTGGCCCAATCAGCGTCTGTGTAAACTGCTGGGCATGAAAAGTCTGCATGCATCTCAACATCCAAATCATCTGAAGCAGAATATGTGATACCAAGGTCAGGTGTACCGCGTAGGTAGCGATAGACACGTTTGACGGCTGTGAGATGTACAGGTCCAGGATTGGTGTTGAATTGGGAAAGTGTTTGTACTGCGTAAGCAATATCAGGACGCGTGATAATTGCAGCATACATTATACCTCCAACCATAGACTGGTAAACACGCTGGATTTCGGGATATGACTGATCCTCGGGGAGCTTCTCGAGTTTCACGTTAGGATCCATAGGCGATGGTGCAGGATTGCAGTTTTCCATGCCATGCTGAGCGAGGATCTTCTTTATATAATTCGTCTGTGTGATGGTGATAGTGCCGTTCGTACGATCACGGTGAATCTCCATCCCGAGTAGCTGTTTAGCGTCGCCTAAACGAGTGATTTGAAAGGCGGTTTCGAGCTGATCCTCGGTGTGAGTGATGAGTTCAGGGGTGGATGCGTAGATAGACATGTCGTCAACATGTACGGCCACAATTGTTATACCATCGGAATTGCGTCGAATGTAGACGCACCGGTCAGAGAGAAGGCGAAGGAAGCCAATTGTCTTGAATTGGGTATCGAGAGTTTCATTCCATTCTCGTCCTGACTGTGGAAGACCATAGAGGGTTTTGTGGAGTCGCCACACGCGGGAAGTACCGTCGGAAAAACCTTCAGGTTGTTTCATATATATTTCTTCCTTCAAGGTGCCATTAAGATAAGCGCCCTTGACATCGACGGTTCGCATTTCGAGGTTGTAGCGTGCGGCGAGAGCGAGAAGAAGACGGTTTGTTTCGGCCCGAACGACGGGCGACGAAATTTGGTCGGGATTATAGTCTGTACCAGGAATAGCGGAGTTTCCCAGAATTACCAGACGTGCCTTGCGGCGCGCAAGTTTTCCCTCATCGTCTGTCTTGTTTCTATATACCCATTTGCTGCCCAGTGCTTTTCGGCCAGCTGGGAGCTCTGTCAGAGTGAACGTTCCAAGTTCATCCAACTGATCAAGTTCGGATTCCATCGCTTTCCGCCAGTCATCGGCGGCCGGGTGCTGCGTAGCTTGCCGGTAGGAGGATGGTTCGTCGTAAATGGCTACATTAGCCATGTCTTGCTCGTCGTGCTCGTCAGGTTCTCGGTGACGAAGAGAGCGATAATACTGGTCCGGATTATAGACTTTTGGACCTTGTGCTGCTGTTCGGGATGGTCGCGGCTCGCGCGGCGGCATTTTCATTATGTTGCGTGCTTTCGGAGCAGATGCAGACGTAGATTGTTGGCCGCTTGATGGTGGGGAAGGCTGTGGGTCAGAGATCGATGTAGGCGCGTTTACTGTTGGTGTCACTGGTGGAGTTTGTTGATTTGGAGCCGATGCAGGCTCGCTATCTTTACTCTCCCCCTCGAGCTGGATCGGGTCCATAGGGGTAGCCGGGGCATAGTCGTCGCGTGAATTATCGAAGATAATGTTGCGAGACGTAAGTATTTTCCGGGTTTGCGGTACGCGGTATTGCCAGGCAGCTGTGTCGTCTGTAAGACCAACAAACTGGTAAGGCTTCGATTTTCCTGAAATTTTAGATTGATTCTGACCTTGTATAAGTACCCAACAGTTCACTCCAAACTCCTGGAGTTTTGAAACATCAGGTTTAATTCCCCATAACGCCTCGTATGGCGTGATATTCCCTTTCAGCGAGACAGTAGGTGAGCGATTTATAATGTACGCCGCATATGTGACAGCCTGAGGCCACAGGAAGTGCGGGAGATCATACGCGACAAGCATAGCACGGGCGCGCTCGAGGATTGTGCGGTTTAAACACTCTGATACACCATTTTGCTGTGGTGAGTAGGGGGCAGTCGGTTCGATTTGGATGCCCTTGGCGGCTAGTTTCTGGAGTAGGTCCTTGTTGATAAACTCGCCACCGAGATCAAATTTAATTCTCTTGCAGCGTTTTCCAAACTGCGTAAGTATGAACTCAACATAGTTCATGACGTTCTGGCCGGCTTCAGATTTTTTCTTCATCGTGAAGAGTTTGCGATATCGTTTAGCGGCGTCCGTAAAAGAGATGTAATAGCGCTCGCCCCGGGCTCCGGGTGTGCGAGCAGGTCCCCAGACGTCTGTATACGTCATCTCACCGATTTCCGTGAACTCACGCTGAGTTGTCTTAGGAAATGGCTCAATGTGTTGTTTCGCCTGGATACAGGTAACACATTGTTTGATTTCGGGGGAATTTGGTGTTATCTTCATCCCGTTCACCATGTCCTTGTTTGCTAAATCTTTCACAGAGCTTGGGCTAAGATGCCCGAAGGTGCGATGCCACGCTTCCAGTGAGCGTTCCGGCTTAGCAGCGAGTACAAGGGGTGAGGAATTGTTAGATTGACTGACTGCGAGGGGTGTTACATTACCCAACGCATAAACATCACCGATGTTTCGACAGTACGCGAGTTTTGCTCCCCCTCTAGAAGTAATTTCGATATCGAGGGAGTCGCGTGGAAAGCTGAGCGTGTAGCCAGCCCGGTGAAGTTTCCGAGAGAGATGAGGTTGTGGGGGGCTGAAGGGAGATAGAGGACACGTTGAAGCGCAACGTTCATTCGTTTCCCTTTTGTTGAAAATTGGAGTTTAACTACTCCGTAGCCGTCGGCCTTCTGAGAACCAATACCGACAATGGTATGATCCTCGAGTGGGGTATACGAAGAGAAGAAGGATTTGTTGTTGGTAATGTGCGTACTTGCACCGCTGTCCAACAACCAAGAATTCTTCGTAAGATCGCGTCGCAGATTGGCCATGAAAGCGATATCGGGATCGGCACTGTTGGTTTCCTTATCCTCAGCAACGTTAGCCTTTGAGGATTTGTTGCTGTCAGTGCGCTTGTTCGACCGATACTTGTCGTAGTTGGCTTGTTTCTGCTGCTCTGTGTAAGTCTTGCCATTCTGTTTATCTCGACACTCACTGATTCGATGACCAGGACGACCGCAATTAAAGCAGGCGCCGTCGCGGGTCTGACTTCCAGAGGGTTTACCGAACCGGTGAACAGCTGAGAGTGCTGTGTCACCATCGGCATTCGGTTTCGCGTCGGGAGCACCAGCTTGCTGCAGAATGCGAGCAATAATGTCCTCAGATTGCTTGATAGCGGTGAGGTCGATACCGGAGACCCAAGTATCCCAAGAATCAGGTAGAGAGGTGAGCAGTATAATGGCGAATTCTGGCTCGTCGATTTGAGTCCCAAAATTCTGTAGGCTAGTACGGAGCTGCGTCAGAGTGCGGATATGTTCCGCGATGCTCTCGCCTTCGGCACAGGCAGAGCGTAAGAGTTGCCGACGGAGGCGAATGATAGAGATAGCGCCCTTAGGTTGATACACACGTGCGAGCTTATCCCAAGCGTCAGCACCAGTGTCACATTGCTGTATAAAGGCCATAGGACTTTCCCCAACGCGTAGTCGGATGGCAGAAAGTGCCTTACGTTGCTTCTTCTTCCAAGCGTCGAGAAGCGCCGTTTCAGTGGCCGTAGGAGCAGTAGGATCGGCCACACTGGGTGGCATTTTCCTGCTCCCGTTGATGTACTCTTCGAGATCTTGGTCAGTCAAGATATCGATAACCTTCGTGGACCATGTCGAGTAGCCAGATGCATCCTCGAGAAGTTTAATACGGTAGGCAGAGTTGTCGTTCATAGTTTAGTTCAGGCGCGGGCGGGGCCAATAACCTGTTAGAAGTTAGGTTTCAGAGAGAGGACAAAAAGGGGCTCAAAGTTAGATTAGATTATTCGATAATTAACTACGATACAAGCGAGCCTTTATATACTAGAAAACAGGAGTCATACTATGACTCAGATTCAAGTCACATTGAATCATATATATAATGAGTCAGTAAGTAGAGTCACTAGAGGTGACTTGGAATGGGCTGTGCACATGAGTCAGTAAGTAGGGATGACTCGATGTTTGCACCAAGTTGTACAGTATACTTTCAACACGTAGGACACGAGAAGAGGCGCCGTCGCGCGTGAAGGAAGAATGCCGTCGCCCACGAGAAAGATATTCTACGTGAGGAAAAACACGCTGAGTGAGGGCCCGTCGGACACGAGAAGGGCGCCGGTGCGCATAAAGGAAGATCGCACACGGGAAAGATATTCCATGCGAGAAGAGAGATGCTGAGTGAGGGCCCCGTCGGACACGAGAAGAGGCGCGCCGTTCCACATGAAGGAAATATCACATCCGTGAAGGGTATTGTAAGAATACGCCAGAGCGCCCTGCATATAAGGAAAGAGAAGGATGGCGTCATCCATGAAAGAGATCGCCGTGAAAGATAGGAAGTGTATCAAGATGAGAGCATCATCACACGTGAAAGGAGGGTGAAGTGACCACCAGAGTTTATAGTGCATCGTGCGAGGCGAGAGAGCGCCATCGCGTACACCCAGCGAGTCTATGGGACCTCGCCCCGGCATTACGCGCAAAGAGGGAGGGTTCTGTCGTGCACACAAGAAGACTTCCGTTAAACCCGAGAGGAGGGCACCGTCGCACGTGGGAAGAACGCGCACAGGATACAGGACATCGTCACGGACGGAGGGAGGCCACCATCGCGGGCGATAAAGGAGACCGCAGGCATGCATGAGCAAAGAGGTGCGATGGCATACTCAGTGAAGGCCCCATCGGAAGAGAGAAGGCGGCGCTGTCGCGCGTGAAAGAAGAATGCTGTCGCACATGGGAAGGATATTCCACACGAGGAAGGAAGGACAATGAGTGAAGGCCCGTCGGAGACGAGGGCGGCGTCGTCGCGCATGAAAGACGAATGTTGTCGCGCATGGGAAGGATATTCCACATGAGGAAAGAGGTGCGAAGGCACACTGCGTGAAGGGAACGTGAAGGCGGCGCCGTCGCGCACTGAGAGAGTCCCGGCGCATGGCGCACATGAAAAGAAGGCGCCGTCGCGCACGAGAGAGAGGCGCCGTCACGCACTGAGAGTCCAGGTGCATGGCGCACGTGGAAAGAGGGGCGCCGTCGCGCACAAGAAAGGGGGTGCGGCCGTTGCATACTGATTGGGTTCCAGAGCACCCCGCACACGTGCGAAGGGGTACTGAAGCGCTGATGCGCGCGAGGAAAGACGCTCCGTGGCGTAGACTGAGGGTGCTGTCGCACACGAGAAGGAGGTACAGTCGAGCGCCATGCGGACCCAGGGCACTCGCGTACAAAGAAACATGGCGACGGTGCCGTCGTGCGCTGAGTCCATAGTGCCTTGCGCACAAGGAAGGAGAATGCTTTCGCGCAAGAAAATGAGGCACCGTCGCGCACTGAGTGAGTCCAGGGCGCGTCGTTCACATGGAACTACGTCGCTCATGAAAGAAGGGTGTCGATGCGTATAAGTAATTCTGGTAGCGCCGAGGAAGGCAGATACTGTCGCATACGAAACAAAAGGCGCTCTCGAATGCGAGAAGACGCGCTGTCGCACATGGGAAAGAGAGCACCGTCACGCATGATAGAGTGGGGCGATGTCACCATGGAAAAGGAATCGTCGCGTACGGGAAGAAAGCTTCATCGCATATAAGGAAGGAATACCATCGCACATGAGCGAGAAACGTAAGAAGCGATGTGAAAGGCGCCGTCGTGCACGATAGAGGAGGTGCCAATGTGCATGAGAAAGGCGTCATTGCATTGGGTGCGACGCCATAGCGAGAGAAAGAAGACGCGGTGTGCGTGAAATGCAAATGAGATAGGTGTTGTTCAAGCCCGGAACGGGATGTAGCGCAAGCACTACATATTAAATGGCAGCATGCAGACAAAGAGTGCATGGGCACCCAGCAAATGAACTGCAATGTGAAAAAGAGAGGAAAAGGGCACGGTCAAGGAAGGTAACAGTGTGCACGACGGAAGGAACATGAAAAGACAAGGAAAGAGAAGGTGGTCAAGGATACCGTTGAGGGAAATCCTAGCTATCGCACGGAAAGCGCTCGGGCAAAAAGTGGAGTGGCGAAGACAAAACAATGAACGTGGCTCGGCACTGTGCGCAACGGTGTGTGCGCGACAGCTTAAAGCCGCGAGCGTGATTACGCGAGGTCCACGAGAATGAAGAAGCGAAGACAGAAAGGAAGGGAAAGGATGCTATGAGAACAAGGGTGCATGTAGCGTGCCTTGTCGTGCCGCCTAATGGGCAGAAGAATATGTGTGTATTTGTGATGCGAAGGTAAAATGCCCAGCATCGTGGATGACGATGCAGTGGACGTGGGAAAAAGATACGAGGAGCGTACCGGAGACTGGATGACCCCATGTCTCTGCTTCGCGTTGCCTCTCCGCTGAGTTGCGAGCCGTCCATCGCGGAAGGGGATGTTCGTATAGGTGGACTGAGTAACGGAGATGGTAGTGTTATCTTGTGCAACGAACAGAATACGCCTCTGCCGCGAAAACGCGGTAGAAACGCGAGGGAGGAGTGTCGGCTAGACACGTTTTGTAAACGATGAAGTCGAAACGAGCCAGCAGAGGGTCCTGAAAGGGATGTGGAAGCCCTGTAGCAAAGTCGGAGACCAAAAAACAAAAAAGAAGCTTGGAGGACGATAGAAAAGGCGTGAAGCGCGTTTCTGAGGACGCGGCGGGAGCCTATCAGCAAAATGACAACACCTTTTCCCAGCGCTTTTCGCACCTTTTGCAACTTTTCCCTTTTTGCCGTCTTTTCTAACAACTTTGTGTAGGCCTTTTTGTGTTTCAACGACTTCTGGTCCTTTTTGTCTTTTGTAGGAAGATATAATAAGGCGTAAAATTATTTGATGGTGAACTGACAGTGTTAATAGCCGCACACGGAGCGAATATGACTTGGTACACTGTCCGGTCTGTGACGAGCAACGCGTTAGCGATGTTGCGCGATGTGTGGCGCCGTGGTACCAACACTACTCAAGGCTTTTTGCGGCACTTCAACCAGAGTTCAGGCTCTATTGAAGATAGCACGAGGAATCGACGCGCCAGACGCGTTACAGTGGCGGCCGAGTGGCAAAACGAATGGACGACCTTTGACGAGTCGCGAAACACTAAGTCCAGCCATCAGCACGTGCCTTGGTCCGTGCGATGTTGATCATCTGATGGAAGTCAACGGTGTCCTTTGCTCTCGACCACCACTCTCCGTCCTCCCTTCCTCTGTCCTCCATTCCTTCCTCCGCCTTCCTCTCCGTGCTGCCTCCTCCGGCCTCAAATATCTCAAATCCTCCTCTAAGCTCAAATCACTCTTGCTCAAACCCCAAGCCACCTCGAAAGATAGATGACCGCCTCATAAACCATGCAATCTCTGCTTCTCCATCCTCAAGTCTTTCAACCCCTCAAACTGAATATCCCTCAAACTCTCAGTCTCCCCTTCTCAACGCACACGTCAAGATTCGGGATACGTCGAGACCCATTCAAGTGTACAAGCTTCAAGCTCTTCAAGATTCCTCAAGACGACCGGGGTTTTACAAGCTGTTTTAGCTCACACGTCACACTTCATGCATCCCCCGGTGCTGTCCTCAGGTCTCCCAACGTCGATATGAGTATTCCCTCCCCGAGAAATGATGGTGCGTTGGCATTTGTTCGCTCTGCCCTCTGCACCGAGTGTACTCTCCTCAAATAGCCCCGTACACCCACCTCTGAGCACCTCCCTCCCCTTCCTCTTCGTCCATGGTCAAGCTTCAATTTCCCCAAATTCCTGCATCCCTACATCCCCTGCCAGCCACGGAGTGTCGATACAACAGGTGCGTCGTTATTTAATAAAAGCTTTCCTCCTGACGCTGATTCTTCTGTCCATAGTCTCGCACACTCCTCACCCACGGCGCGGAGATATTGCACTGTGGGCGACACGAGAAGGCCCACGTACCGGACCGTGCTGGCTGCCCGAGCGCTCTCAAATTGCGCCGCCTACCCTCGCATGAGGATCCACGCGCCGTGTTCTTTGCACGACATCACGCGCCGTTCTACTACCTTCAATGCTGGTGCATATTCCTCATTCAGATCCCATCTTCGTCTCGCGCCCGTCCTCCAGTGTAGTAGTTGACTGTATTAACGTGCAATAAATTCAATTTTACTACCAAAAAGCACCTTTTGAGTCGTCTTCTAATAGTCCTATTATAGCTTTTCCAACGGCTTTTCAAGCTCTTTTGCCCTTTTAAAAGCTAAGGGGCTTGGCCTAAAAAAGGAGAAAGTCCTTTTCGGCTTTTTCATCTTCTGGTCCTTTTAAAAGTCAAAAAAGCTGCCAAAAGACAATTTGACATTTTGCTGATGTCAGCAGAGGAAAGGAGTGGCTGTGTAGATCTGATGTGTCTGATCTAAACAGCCGCGCGAACACAAATCCTGTCTACGCACTATACTACCTTGCCTGAGCTAGCAAATAGTCTATTTATAATCTGGTTTCGGGTGCAAAGTTCTAGCAGATTTGAGATCATCCGCCAACGCGATACAAAATCCGTTCAATGCCCACGAAAAGAAGAGAAGTAAAGGAATTGTGTGGGAACGGACAATGCCCTCGGGGGGAATCGAACCCCCGCTGCCCACGTACACAGTTCTTGGTGATGAATGAAGGTGGGTGATCACCGAGGTCCGAAATCCACGAGGGCTTATTGCACTCAATACTTATATCTTTTGCATTTTTGAGGAAGATCGCTGGCGCGGCAGCGAGGGCAGACATAATTCGGTTTTTTTTTCTGTAGTTCAGCCAACCTCTTAGATGGAGAGACAAAGTGGGTGTGGTGTATGGTACACTGCTGTCTTGAATTTCGCAACAGTTAAGCTCTAACAACACAACCGGGTTCGATTCTCGGCATCCGTATGAGGGACACTCATTAGTCTTTTTTCCACCTTTTTTATTCGGTGTCTTTTTCTCCTGCGAATTTAATGGAAGGGCTTTTGTGTACTTCCCAGCTGGCAGTTGATCAACCTTGGGATATGAGATTTTACTGTAAGGAACTGTTGAAATTCAAGTACCATTTGGGGATTTGGCGTGCAAATAGGCTCCGACATTCGGGCTTTTTTCTGTAGTTTAGCCAAGGTCCAACCAAGGTCATAGAGGGACAAAGTGGATGTAGTGTATGGTACACAACTATGATTTCTCCACAAGTTTGATGCAGTAGACCCGGGTTTGATTCCTGGCACCCGCATTCGCAGATAGCACCTCTTTTTTGTTATATATAAAAAAATGGTCCCCACTCTCCCGCGCCCTCGATTCGATTTATCCAGCCAATTTAACCAGCATGGTATGGAGCAGTTTAAAGAAACGGTTCAAAATTGACAAAATAACATCAAGTTGATCTGGGCAGACTGAGATCCAATTTGTGTAGTTTAGCTAGCCTCGTATATGAACCGGAAATGTGGGTGTGGTGTATGGTACACAGCTGTCACCACTGACATGAGCCACTCATTCAATCTGATGCAGCACAACTGGTTCGAATCCCGGCACCCGCATAGAGTGGGGCTCATTTCTTCATCCTTTTTGCTTTTTGGTTCCGGCCCTCTGTTCAGCAGCCATGGTTATGGAAAAGGGCTCTTATATGCTAGAGGATGTTCGAGAATGTATTGAAATTGGGTTGAAATTGGACGAAATAATTTGGGTTGTGTGTCATGTGGCAGATTGAGGCTAAGAATAATTGTATAGTTTAGCCAAGTTCGTAGATTGAGAAGAAATGTTGGTGTGGTGTATGGAACACCGCTGCTGTAAATCGCCCCAAATGAATACGGGTTCCAATTTATGCAGCAGACCTGGGTTCGATTCCTGGCACCCGCATTTGCCGATAGCACCTCCTTTTTTTCTTTTCTTCTTTGCTCCCTGCCTCTGCTCAGCCTTTCAATTTATGGCAATTCAGTCTAGGGTTTCAGCAGGCCATGGAGGGCTCTCCAATGTTGTAATGTGCCATGTTCGAGACATTTGGAATCAGACAAAATAAATTGGAGTGTGAGGCAGACACAAACTCGGAATAATTCGGTCTTTTCTTATGTGGTCTAGCCAACCCGCAGTTAGGCCAAGAAAGTGGGTGTGGTGTATGGAACACAGCTGTTGTGATTACGCTGAGAGTGTATACAATCGGGTTCGATTCCTGGCATCCGCATTTGCAAAAAAAGACCTCATTGTTTTTTTGGTTGCCCTCTGTTCACAGCCAATTCAACCAAGATTTTACAGGAGGTTATGGAGGTGCGCTTCGATCGGATGCTGGAGGATGTTTGAGAGAGTGTTGGCATTGGAATTGGAATCCAAGTTGGACGGAATAATTTGGATTGGGAGGGTGGACTTCAACTCGGAATAATATTCCCATTTTCTGTGTATGCCTTATTCAAGTTCGTAGGCAGGGAGAGAAAGTGGGTGTGGTGTATGGAACACAGCTGCTGTGCTTAAGCGACTGCGCACTTTGTGTAGCAGACCCGGGTTCGATTCCCGGCACCCACATGGCGAGCAAATTCCTCTGTTTTTTTTTGGTGGGGGGAGGGGAGAGGGGCAGGGGGGTTCCCACTCTCCACTCTCCACTTTTTCTGCTCAGCAGCCCATTATCAATACTTTTCAGCAGGCTATAGAGAACTCTTCTACGCTTGTACGCTTGAGAGATGTCATATTCTAGAGGGCATTGAATTCCAGTAGGATTTGGACAAATTGCGAGGGCAGACTCGGACTCGGAATAATATTCCCATTTTCTGTGTATGCCTTACCCGACTTCGTAGATGGAGAGATAAAGCAGGTGTGGTGTATAGCACATGGTTGTAACCATTATGACTTCTCTATCAATTTGATAAGCAACTACCAACTTTGTGTAGCAGAACCGGGTTTGATTCCCGGCACCCGCATACGGGAATATATCCTCATTTTTTATTTTTTATTTGCCGCCCTCTGTTCACAGCCAATTCAACCAAGACTTTCCAGGAGGTCATGGAGGTGCGCCTCGATCGGATGCTGGAGGATGTTTGAGAGGGCGCGCGGCGTTGAAATTGGATTTGGAATCAGAGAAAATAATTTGCGAAGGCGGACACCAACTCGGAATAATATTCCCATTTCTGTGTATGCCTTAGCCAAGTTCGTAGATAGGCAGAGAAAGCGGGTGTGGTGTATGGTACACAGTTGTCACCACTGGGAAGAGAAATTCAATCTGATGCAGCAGACCCGGGTTCGATTCCCCGTACCCATATATATTTGTAGCTTGTGTGTAACCTTTTTTTTCCCCTCCTTTTATCTTTTTGCTCCCTGCCCTCTGGTCAGCAGCCAATTCAGTCTATGGTTTTCAGCAGCTCTTGGATGTTGTAATGTGCCATGCTCGAGACATTTGGAATCAGACAAAATAAATTGGAGTGTGAGGCAGACTCAACTCTAATTTCGTGTATACCTTACTCAAGTTCGTAGATAGACAAGACATGCGGGTGTGGTGTATGGAACACAGCTATGTTCATTGGCGTCGTGGAAAGTTTCGCATTGGTTAAGCCGGGTTCGAATCCCGGCACTCGCATTGCCGTTGTCTGACCTTTTTCTCAAACCGTATAGTACATTACATTTTTTTTCTGGAGCTTGGGGGGATGGAGGGAATTTTGATACTTGATACTTTGACATCATGAGACTCTGACTTTGATTCTAGACATCAGCGAACCAATAGGCGTGGGTGGATCGAAGGCGCGCGGCGAGAAGATGTGGCAAAGAACGTGCCCTATTCTGCTGTTCATCAATCCAACTGTCTGCCAAAAAAAAGAGCTTGAGAATATATGAGCCGGAAATACAAACCACAGAAGATCAAGGACGCGGAAAGGATCCGTTAGATGGTGGTATGAATAAATGAATTAATTATACGGCATTCCGCCAATGATCAGGCTCCGAGACCAGGACCGAAGACCATAGCGGGAGTATTCTCCATGTGAGTCGCGATGCCCCAGATGGGTGATACTGGGCCTTGTCACGGTCTGTGTGACTTGTGACGTGACGCCCCACTGCTCGCTCGCTCACTGGTCTCTTGTGTGTATGGAGACAGGGAACGACTCGCCGCCTCTGCGCACAACAATCCTCGGCTCCTTCCTCGGCCGCGGCCGTCCCCGCAACTCTTCCCAATCACACATCGACATCCCCCGCGAGCTCTCCCCGTCTCCGCCTCATCCCCACGCAAACGCAAACGCACAACCCGCCTCACCGAATCCGTATACCATGATTGTACAAGGTGGAGGCGGCCCCGGCGGAGGCGCACCAGGACGGAGTCACAGGGGGCGCGCCGCGCCGTCCCCAACGACGAATCCGCCATCCGCGACCCCCGCGGGACTGAGTCTGGGGCACATGCTCCGAAGGCGACGCAGTGCCGGCAACATCCCGCAGCAGCAGCAGGGCCACGCGGGGCCCGCGCCGATGGTCCCGCCGACGCCGGGCGGGCGCGCGACAGCGCCGATGAATGCGGCGATTGCGAGTGGGCTTGTAGCTGCGAATGGGAATACCAACGCCAACTCGACTACGAATACGAATGCCAATACAGGCGGTGGAAATGGCCCCTCACACCGCATCCGCCTCGTCCCGCACCTCGACTCCCGCAGGTCCCTCCGCTTCGATGCCATCTCGCGCGACCTCCGCGCAGGCGAGCCTGCCCTGCGCATCGGGCGCTTCACGGACAGGTCGGGTCTTGGGCTCGCGGCGGTGAACGCGCTGAGCATGAACAAGATTGCATTCAAGAGCAAGGTTGTGAGCCGCGCCATGCGGAGGTGTGGATCGAGGATCCTGGTGCAAGTGGGGAGGAGGAGGCGTACCGAAGTTCTTCATACGCCAGTCCTCATCCTCGTCTTCGTCCTCGCCACTGCCCCCGTCGTCGTACATCCATCGACCCCGATATCCATCTCGCACGCATCATGCCACATTATTTTCGTTTCGTTTCCTCCCATCTCCCTCTCCCATATGCATACGCATACTTATACATCCACCCACCCATCCATCCATTTATCCTCGCGCATTCATCCACCCTGGTGGGTAGTAGATGGCAGCCTTCTACGACCCACGTCGTCTCTACTTACACACATCGCTCCTCCTTTCCCCTCTTCTCTTCCTCCCTTTCCCTTTACACCCTTTTGCGCCCTCCTTCTTTCCTCCTCCCTCCTTATGCTCGCCAACACCCACTGACGACCACCCACAGGCCTCTTCCTCGCCTCTATCCGCTAGGCACTCTTCATCACGCCCTACTCGCACGCATTCCACTACAAGTGTCTGCGCCTGCATCATCCGAGGTTCAGGTGGGTTCTTCAGTTCTGCGACACTTCTGTTTGGCGTTGGGGCTTTTTGGGGGAGATTTTGGGTTTCTTTGGTTTGTTTTTTGGCGGGGGAGAGGGGAGGGGACGGATGGGGAGCGGACGTCGCGAGGAGAGACAGATGAGACGGACGAGGCTGCGTTGCGTTGCAGGGATGGGCGGGGACTCCCGCTGCGCATTGCAGGTGAAAAGCGGCAGCGCGAGCGTGCAGAGGAAGAGAGCCTGGGCCGAGTACGCATCCGGTGTGGGGAGACGCACGAGCCGCGCGACCTGAGCTAGTAGCAGGCGGTTCCCGTGGAAGAGAGCGTGATGGGTGGCTGTCGGGCCTGGATGTGCTCGTCGCGTTTGTGCGAGGAGTCTGCCGGGATACGCGCGCTGCGCATTGCCAGGCAAAGCGCGGAGGCGGGGGTGGGTGTCCTCGTCCTCCTCGCATGTTCGTTGTGCTGGACGGAGGGCGTCTCGGAGGGTACACGACAAGGATGTGGAGGACGTAGAGGCGGAGGTGGGTATCCTCTTCCTCTTCCGCGACGCGTACGTGACGTGTACGTGGAGGACCTCCATGCACAGGAGGTGTAGACGGCGTGGAGGGAGTACACTGACGATGCGTGTTGTTACGACGGCGGGGGCGGGGGTCGCTTGTCATGGTTCGTTGTATGGCGTAGTATGTACACACATTCAACCAATGCACATTTATTCATGCCCTGCAAGATCAGCTTGCTTGCCTGCCCAGAACTCCAACCGAAATGTATGATATTTATTCGGCCTAGGTTGGGGCAGGAGAAGCCCTTGTGTATCGTGGTGATCACCCACACTCATTACTCGTAAGTCAGGTATAGGGATCATAACGTGGGCAGCGGGGTTTGACTCCCCCCGAGGGTGCACACACTGTAGAAAGTGTACTGTTTTTTTCTTCTTCTTCTCTTACTCTTTTTCGAGCGGAAATTGAGAGAATTACACTGCATCTGATTATATCCCGTTGATCTAGCGCCGTTGAATTCCGCACCAGAAAAGCCATGGCGGGAGGGCAAATATATATCTTTCTGAGGCGATTCGAGTTTAGATGGTCTTGCCTGTGCAGAAACAGCCATAAATATATACCCTTATCCAACCCCTAGTCTCCAGGTATAAGTCCTCGTCGATCACGGTGATCACCTACAACTTTTCAGGCAATTCTCGTAAGATCAAATGGGAGGCGGGGCTTCGACTCCCCCCGAGGGCATAGGGCTTTCTCTCACATGTTTCTTTTTCTTTTACTCTGTTGCTCGTTTTCGTGGCTATTGAACGCATTTTATATCGCGTTTGGTATGGTTGGACTTCGCATTAGTGACCACAAGTGGGAATATTTCGTGACACACTTCAGACTTGGATGGATTGCGGCCGCAATCCAGCAAAACTATACGGTATTTATACAGCCTGAATTGAAGGAGGATAAGCCCTCGTCGATCGCGGCGATCGCCCACCTTCATATGCGCAAAATGAGAGTGGCATGTAAGTGGACACTGGGGTTCGATTTCCCTCGAGGGCACTGCCGATATGGGGATGTATTTTTCATTCTACTTCACTATTTTTTGCTCTATAAAAATATAATGAATGGAGAATGAATAGAATCCGTGAGGTGTAGAGCAACGAGCGAAGACAACTACAAGTTGAATGGGTTGCGGACTCAGAGTTGGAGCACAGCCGCTGATTGAGAGCGGCTTGAAAACGGCACAATGTGGTGCCAAAAGAAATTTGTCCCTAGTAAGTTACGGGAATGATGCAAAGATTGAAAGGAGAATCTCGCGCACAGTTCGAAATTTTTTTGACGATTTTTACGTTGCAATTTGAGAGTCGCCGGTGTGGGAAGACGATGGGAAATCTTGATGGGGATGGCAAAGCATCGTAGCAAAGAACCAACAAAGAACCACGATGAAAACTCGCTGCTAGTATGCACACTCATTTCAACTTCAACTTCAACCTGCAGCAATGTCCTACAACTCCGAATCCACCATCGCCCGGTCCCTCCTCGCCCTCACCACCTCCTTCTCCACCTCCGCTAACTACAGCCCCCGGCGCCGCCAACGCCACGCGCGTGGGCCCGCGGTTTGAGGGTAAGTGCTCTACATTATTTTATACCTTTATTCCATCTGTCTGCGTTCTTTTAACACTCCCGGAGATGATTCGCCGCAGCTATGGGCGCATGCTTGTTCCGTGTTCTATCCGCCCTTCAAGTTTTTCTCGTATAGTATCGTTTGTCGCTGACCACCTCTCTCTTCCCCACAAACCGAGGGGGAGAATCCCAATAACAAGAGCTCGGGTGTGGGTTACCGGAATGGAAAGTGGGAAGTGGAAATGGAACGCACAGACGCGACTGTCGGCTCTCCCTGTGTGGTCGAGTCCTCGTGCCTCATTCATTCATTCATTTCTTTCTTTTATTCCTTTTTTTCCTCACCCATATCCTCCCCGTCTTTGGCTCGTGCTATCTTCTTTATTTTTACAGTCCTCATCTCCACATCCTCAGCCGAGTTCACCACCGACCTCGTCCCGTGCTTAGTAGAGGATATACAAGACGCGGCTCACTCGGTAAAAATAGAACAGCGACACATTGACTGAAAGGCGGCTCAGAGCCGTCTTTGATGTGTAACAGAGCCGCACTTAGCTAAACGGCGGCACGTGCTATTATTTGGGGACAACGCGCGAGGGCCTGATGCAATCGGGGATGGTGTGGCGGCTGTGCGCCTTCTCTTCCTTCCTCCCACATCGCGCCCCGCCCAATTGCCACCCAATGACGTTCAAGGAAGCGGCAACACCGACGCGTCTTCGGGCCTCTGACAACCTCGTCCTCGCCATCGATTGAGATGTTGGTGACTGCGTGAGGAATACTGTATTTATCGCGATCAAAGCGCCACTAACACGCCAGCCAGCAGCTAAGATGACTACGCCGCCATACATCACCGTCGTTTCCGACATATTCATTCGCAGCGCGTTGCTGAGCAGTTGCTTGGCGCGTCAAGCGCGATGGGGACGCATACTGACTTGTCGCAGTTGGTCCGAGCCACCTGAGCCGGCAACTGTTCCATAAGACCACCGGTCCACGTCGCGTTCGGCCCAATTTTCCCCTCCCACATTTGGGAACACCGACGAATTATTCGCGTGAAGGGCTGCAGTTGCGTGTGCTAGCAAATTTTGGTATCTAAATATCACAGTGCCGCGCCGCTGTTCAATTTTGAAACCAAAATTTTAGGTGTTGGGTGCAGTGCTTGGTGCATCCTCGCTCTCGAGCCCCATTGCCACGCCTGGTGTCTGCTACAAAAAATATTCGATATCTGCAATCAGGTGTACGTCGAGGTAAGTTTCAATATTTTGAAGTTGATTTCAAGTTCCAACGTTTATTATGTCTTTTCCTTCCACACAACAGTCACCCTCTCATATATCGTGCTACTTATCATCGCCGCGCCTAACTTTCCCTATGATTTCTGAGCATCTGCGGGCGGGCCGACACTTCGGTACATGACCTCTTAATGCGCAGTAACCAATTTTTTTTCCTCGCTGAAACGGGTCGCAAATCTTCCAATGAGCACCCTATCGTGTTCGCAAATCTGACTGGTTGCGGGTTCGCGTGCAGGAATGTTCACATCTGAAGTGAGTTCTCTTTTGGTTTATTAACTGGGATGCTAAACAACGGCCCTAGACTCGAAAAATTGGTGCCATAGCGTATTACACTTGTATCACCTAGTTTACTTCATCAGCAAATCCTGATTTTTTCTGTAGTGACCATAGTACTGTGTAGTATTTTGTAGTCGGACCATTGCTTGTGTAGTGCCTGTAGTGCCTGTAGTGCTCTGTAGTACTTTGTAGTATTCAGTTATGGCTATGTAGTGCTCTGTAGTGTTACATAGTACTCTGTTGGGACTACATAGTGTTCTATATTTTCTGCTCAAAAATATGGTTCACAGCGAGGATCTGGCATGTTCCTGGCAGCAATACTAGTGACATTGTGCAATTTAGATCTCCCACCACGTTCAGGTCCAGTTTATGGGGTTCAAAATTTCCAAACTGCCGGCTCTGGGAAAGAATTTTGCGATTTGTGGCTTAACAAAGCTGTTTCTTGAAAAATGACCTCAGACAACTCTTGTAGCTCTCATCAAGCTCTACAACTTTGTTTTTTCAGTCTATTTTTAGAATGGTACCCGACTACCACTTTTTTTGGACCACGTTCACCAGATTCATGGTTTTGGCTATCATTAATATTTAAAGACTCACACACCAGCAGAATGTATATATTTGAGGTAAGCAAGGACGAGAAAGGTGTTATAAGCCAGAAGAATCAGATGGCCCTCATATATTGCATAAGTTTTTCTAACCTTGTATGGTTGTTTTAGTCTACTGGGTATTTTGTCTGCAGTAGTGTTTTGTCTGTTCTCGCGAGGTCAAGGGTTCGATTCCGGCCAGTAGCATGCATTTAATTATGATTTAATTAGTCTAATGTAATAGTCACAAAAAAAAAATGAACTAAAGTGTCCTTACTGAATGTGTTAAGAATCAGAACAAAGAGTATCATAAAGTTGAGTGGAGTGCGAAATGAATTTTTATAAGCTGGGAAGGCCCCACTACAGAGCACTCTGTAGTACTACATAGTGACCCTGCAGCACTATGGAGTACTATAGAGTAAATACCCTTCACTACAGGCACTATAGACACTATACGTGCTATGTAGTACTATGTAGCACTCTGCAGTTCAATCAGGATTTGCTGATGCGAGAGGGTCACAACCATCCTGTGGGTAAGCTGGTTGATGCGATTTGGGGAAGGATTGAGCCAGTTTGGTGCAGGTACATTCAGCCGAATTCAAAATCTCCACCTCCAGCAAAACATCTTGACCTCTGTCTACAAGCAGAAAGGGTAGGAACGGGATTGTTTTTGAGTTTGGATGAGAGGTAGAGCCTCCAAGATGAAGAATATGCTGCTTGTGGGTGTTTGTAGGCAGCGGCAAGTTGGTGGCAACAAAGCAAGCGGTCAACTTCCTTTTTTGGACTTGTTCTTGACCACCCTTTGAATAAACGGATTCCCTTCCACAAGACACATTAACATCACACAGCGTGAGTTTGTGACCGGATGCATCGAGTTTCGGCCAATCTTTGCCAAAATTCTCTCGTAAGCCCTACTACCTGAGTATGTCTGCCGTCTATGTCCCTCTGGCCAGAGACTTATGCAGCCTCAGTTCTCACTGCTCTCTCTGTCCCTGAAACTCCTCTTGGCCCTTTGTTGGCTGAACTGAAGGCACGCCTGGCCACAGCACTGGGGGGTGAGTGGGCAGGGCAAGTGCCACTGGACATTTCATTACATCCCCACCCTCAGCTCAATGCAACACATTGTACTACCCCTCAACAACTTCATAATTTCACTCCACACATATCTCAGGCTCAAATGTGTCCCCGTACACGTGTTGGGCATCAGCTAGTGTTCCCTTAGAGAGCGACAGGTGGCAAAGCCTCTCCTTTAGCCCTTCCTCCTCAAGCCCAATCCTTGATCTAGGCGCGGTGATATCGAGAACTCCAGTAAATACAGGTTCACCTGGTAAGTTAAAAATGGACTTCGTCAAAACTTGAGGTTTAATTTATGACAGGTCATCGTTCATCCGTATCCCCTCTATCCTCCGGCCAGCAGGCTAATCTCACAGCACCCACCATTGGTTCTAAGTGTCCACTAGATGCCACTGGTGCCACTACCTCCTCCACTGAGCAGGGCTGCCCAAAGCGCCAATGCACCAACCGAGCTGAGCCATCTGTGCCACTCCCCGCAGAGTCTCGTTCAGCGAGTAAGGCCAAAGGGAAAATGAAGCGCAAGCCATGCGTAGGCAAGGGGGATGCAGCCCGTGTTGGTGGGGATAAAGACATTGGGAGGGTTGATTGTGCAGTGGGGACTTGCGATAATTGTGATTCTGCCAGAGGAGGGGAGAATGAAGGGACTGGAGACGACAATGACTCTGAGGGAGATGACCAGGTAGACCCGCACGAGGAAGGGAGTGGTGGTAAGAAGACAAATGTGGGGTGGATTGTTGACCCCGAGGGTGGCCCTCCCCTTACACTCAATGCAGGCAAAGTCTTGGGCTGTCTCCTCGGTATTTTCACCAGCGCCAGCCGCCAAAACCGAGAAGATTTGTTGATCGGCCTTTCTACAATGACAAGGTTTACAGATTGTTCCGCGTTAGAAGGAGCCGTAGAATGTGTGAATGTTGACAGGTGAGTTTATTCAGTAAAGTTGGACTTGATTCTGACTGTTCATGCTAGCGCAAAGAAGGAGGCAGTCATACAGTGTCTTCCAAAGGTTACAGGAGACTCCCTAGTTCAGCAGTTCGCCTCGAAGGGTGTTGTCCGGAGGACTTTCCTGGACTGGCTGACTCGGTCAGAAATTAATGACAGTGGCAGCTGCGGGTAAGGTTTCATGTTTCAACCAATGTGTGCACGCTCACTGGTGATGACTTGTATAGGAACCATGTACATAATCCCCATTTTGGCTGCTTTAGAGATGCAAACGGTCATTATTAGAAATTGTTCCGAGGATATTCTTTCTGTGGCATGTGCTCTTCGACAAGTGAAGCATAAGGAATAACTTACTGTCCTTGACCTTGGCTAAAGGAATATCACAGATAGCCAATGGCTTCCTCTCGTAAAACGTCTCATAGTACCCATCTCCCATATTTCTCGCCTTCCAGCTTCATATTTCTCGGCATTTCTCCTTTTCTATTGCACCCCCAAACCTCAAGGCGAAAGTTTTCACATATCTACCTATACCTTCGGCCAGAAAGAGCAACTTGACCAATTATTCACTGCTGTTGAGAAATTCAGTATGTTCTTCTTTCTGAATTCTTGTGCTTTTTAACAACGATTTTGGTAGTTACCCGAAATTACCAGAACGCTCAACTGAGTGGAATTCCCAGTCCATAGATCCGTGGCTTTATTATCCAGTTGCCGACCCACCCTCAACCCTAACTATCAAGATGCCTCTCATTTTCAAGAAAACCAAGCTTCCCTTTTCTCAAAAAAACAGAGATAGCTTTACCAACAAAGAGAGGGTCAAGGTTTCGAAGGCTCCTGTTGCGCAAACTTTTGAGGATCTTGTATCAAAGGTATTTTTCCGTAAACCCATTTCAGTGCTTCCTGACAACAGATTTAGCTAAATGCTCTCCACGCTGGGGGGGAAAAGGAAAGCGAATGGATGTGTCCGAATGAAGACATCGCTTGCTGAGGGGTACTGTTCTCTTCGCGAGTGCCTCTCCTTTGCTGAATCCATTCCTACAGGAAACCTCTCTTCATTCGCGACAAGGAGGGGAAATTACTAACCCTTTCTTTGACCGTTCCACCCATATAAAAAAGGCCCTTGAAGACACAATTTTGCTAATACAAGCAGCGATGCCAGGTGAATTTCAGGATGAAGACTCAAAACGCTCCATGTTTCAGTATCTTAGCTGCCATTATACATGGTACACACGCTTTGCTGAGAACATAAGTTGTTCTTGCTGTATAATATGGGAGGGAAGCAACCTGATGAATTTTACAATGCAGGGCTCGGGGGCGCCGAAAGATGTCCATCCACACAACCTCCGAAAGGGTCACGAAAAAAAGGTCAACTATGACCAACGATTCCCTCACCAGGCCAAGCTCATGAGGGAACGCTGGGAGGAGTTCCTTATTCTAGCACAAGCATACGAGAACTTTTTTGAATGGTTGCGTCCTGAGGTGAGATTTAATACCAGGTTATTTTTGTTCGGCAACTGATCAGTGATACTAGCTTCAACACCTCCTTCTCAGTATTTGGTGTGAGGTTCCGCCCCTTGCATCCAACTGCCCTGCCGCACCTTTCGGAGGTTTTGTCCTCAACCTGAATGCATGCACCTGGGCACACCAGGAGGGGGGGGATAAAATCCTTTGCATCGTAATTCCCTTCCGGAACTTTGAGGGTGGGGAGTTAGTCCTCTATGAAGTTGGTTTCTTTTGGGATCTCCAAATGGGAGATGTTCTCATTTTCCCTTCTTGTGAGTTGACACACTTCAATCTACATTTCAAAGGGAAGCGCAGTACTCTTGTCTTACACACTGATCGTCAATCTGATGCACCGGTTGGTGATCGTAATGGATGGTATTGTCATGATTTGGCATACTTCCAACATTTTTGCTCGACCTTAACCCCGGGTATCCCGGGTTATCACAAGCAGCAAGATTGGCAAATATAAACATATTTGCAACCCACGACAAGGCAACACATACGGAATAACCAACAGGGGGTTATTCATATTCGCTTGGGACGATTGGATTCGGAATAACCAACCAGAGGTTATTCAAACGACGATCGGGATACACTTAGGACGATTGGGTTCAGAATAACCAATCAGGGGTTTATTCAAACGACGATCGGGATACCCCGATCACCTGTTACCAGGATCGAGCACTTAGAGGCGTCCGCTATTTCATAGGAGGGGCAACCATCAGTTTCATAGGATACAGTATATAAACTCAAGTAGAATCTACATGTACTTTAGATTCTACCTCGTCTAATACCAAGTCTACCTTGACCTGACAATGGCGCAGCGCTTTCTCACCACGACCACGAACGACGCTCGCACGCATATCATCTCCTCCTCGGGATAACCTCGAGTTCGGTGTCTAGGCGGTTGCTCCACCGCCGTTCACGAGTCTCGCGACACCCCGCCTCGATGGCTACAGCCAAACTCCCCCTCTAGAGCCGGGTTGTTCAGTGCTGCCCTCTCGTTGTCTGTCGCAATCACTTCAGACTGGGTTATTCAATTATCGTCCCGGCCGGGTTATTCACTGTCCCGCCAAAGCCAGGTCGACCCAGGGCTTGTCTTGACAGGTATTGTCATGTAGTCACTGTTAAATAGTTTAATACTTGAACTCAATTGTTTTTTGGGAATGGGCGTGTTCATTGTTGGTCAAATAAGTAGCCAACAGGAGGGAAAACTGTACTTGGAAAGAGAAAGCGGGTGTGGTGTATGGAACACAGCTGCCATCATTATTATTTCTCTGGCCCTTTGATGCAGCAGACCCGGGTTCGATTCCTGGCACCCGCATTGCTGAGTCTCATGTGCTTTTTTTCTTTTTGCCCCTTCTCTATTTTGTCACCCATTTATCCTGCCACGACCCAAACTTTGCTTATGTAGCAGACCTGGGTTCGATTCCCGGCACCCGCATATGGTCAGGTGACTTTTTTTTTTGCCCGTCCACCGTCTGATCCTGTTTACAGCCATATCTAACCAAAGCTTTCAGTAGGCTATATAGAACTCTTTTACACTTCAGAGATGTCATGTTCGAGAGGGCATTGAATTCCAGTAGGATTTCCAGATTTGGAGGGCAGATTCGGACTCGGAATAATATTCCCATTTTCTGTGTATGCCTTACCCAACGTCGTAGCTAGGCAGGAAAGCGGGTGGAACACAGCAGGCCAGACTAGGCCCAGCGTAATTCAGGCTTTTTTTAAGCTTGTGTAGTCTAGCCGAGGTCTAGGCAAGGGAATGGGTGTGGTGTATGGTACACAGCTGTAATAATCAAGCTTTAACGTATTCTGAGTTGATGCAGCCTGAGGAGACCCGGGTTTGATTCCTGGCACCCGCATTCGCAGATAGCACCTCTTTTTTTGTTATATAAAAAAAATGGTCCCCACTCTCCCGCGCCCTCGACAATTTAACCAATGCTTTCCAGCATGGTATGGAGCAGTTTAAAGAAACGGTTCAAATTTGACAAAATAACATCAAGTTGATCTGGGCAGACTGAGACAATTTTGTGTAGCCTCGTATATGAACCGGAAATGCGGGTGTTGTGTATGGTACACAGTTGTCACCACTGACATGAGCCATTCAATCAATCTGATGCAGCACAACCGGGTTCGAATCCCGGCACCCGCTTTTGCAGATAGCACCTCTTTTGTTTTTTCTTTCTTTTTGCTCCCTGCCTCTGCTCAGTCTTTTAATTTATGCCAATTCAGTCTATGGCTTTCAGCAGCTCTTCAATGTTGTAATGTGCCATGTCCGAGACGGCGTTGAAATTAGAATTTGGAATCAGACAATAATTTGAACTGCGAGGGCGGACTCCAACTCGGCATAATATTCCCACTGTCTGTGTATGCCTTACCCAAGTTCGTAGATAAGCGGGGAAAGCGGGTGTGGTGTATGGATCACAGCTGTAATTATTACTATTTCGCCAGTCGTTTGATGCAGCAGATCCGGGTTCGATTCCCGGCACCCGCATTTGCAGGTAGCGCACCTCCTTTTTTTTTTGTTTTTTTGGCTGCCCTCGCTCTGTTCAGCCTTCTTTTCCTGTATATGATTTTGCGGGCCATGGAGAGGCTTTTCATGTCCTGATATGAGATGAGATGTTCAAGAAACGGTTGAAATTCAAGTTGGACAAGATAATTTGATTGCGAGGGTGGACTTCAGCTCGGAATAATATTCCACTTTCTGTTGCAACACAATCAAAAGTTTATACACAGATGCCGAAACAGTCGTGATTGTAAATGGCGAGATCAGTAGCCCTTTTATTGTGATGCGCGGAGTGAGGCAAGGTGACCCACTCTCATGCTTGCTATTGAACCTAGCCATTGAACCATTGGCCTGTCTGATAAGAAATTCTGAGCTCAAAGGGATTAAGATCCCTGGGAAGGAGGATAATCTAATTATCTCCCTCTTTGCAGATGACACCACAGTCTATGGTACTGAAACAGAGACGAATCAACAACGAGATGAAAATTGGAACAATTGAGGAAAGAATCAGGATCATACCAGATGGACAGACCTGCCGTATATTGGGAGCGTGGATCGGAAATACTGTTCTATATATCACTCCATGGCCTTCGGTGCTGGAAAAATTTGCGGGTGACCTGGAGAGGTGGAATATTACAACTCCGAGTCTTGAAGGAAAACGTCATATAATCAACATGGTAATCGGGGGAAGTACACAATATCTGACAAGAGTTCAGGGTATGCCAAATGACATTGAAAATACACTCATTAAAATAACTTCCTCTGGGGTGGCAAAAAAGCCAGAGTAGGACATGAGACATTGATTCTCAATGTCACTGAATGCGGAAAACAGATACTTGATATACCTGCCAGAAATGAAGCAATTGATCTGTGGAATCTACAGGCTTACCTGACGCAAGGACCGGAGCGCGCAACCTGGTGCTATTTCGTTGATTTCATTCCAACAAATTTCCTGGAAAATAGCTATCTGAATATCCGTCCGGGGCAAATTTTACAGCCCTTCCTGCAAGGTATAAATATTCCAATTTCCTCAAAGACTGCGCTGCCAGAGGACATAAAGTGAATGGTACTTGCCGCACGAAAGTACAGCCTGAAATTTACAGGTCTGTCGATCAGCACTGATAAATGCCTATCTGGAAGCACTCAGGCACTAACAAGGACCAGTACAAAAAGGCATGTCAACGAGACGCTGCAGCGTGCCTCAGATTAAACCACGGAGTACGAATTGTTCGAGACGCTCTTACCATTGCAAGTCGTAAAACTGTCGTCACCCGGAAACCTCACATAGTGAACCCATCTGGAATCGGACGCATGAATTGTGGTTGCCCATCCTGCTATCCGGACCGGATGATATTAGGCTGCAAAAATCCTGGTCAATGTATTGAGACAGCCAGGATGCTTATAATAGTATTCTACCACAATGGAACCCAACAATTAACAGCATAGATTTGAATCAAGAGCTTGCCCTCACAAATGAAGAACTGGAATGAAACACCAAGCCTTTAGAAGCTGACCAGATAATGATCTTTGACCCAAATTTTACGCTGTCCAATATGACAGAGGGTTTTCGAATTTTTGCGTTTGAGGATTCACTTCATGAGATCCCAGCGAGAAGAGCTAAATTACCAGGGGTCCAACCTACGATCATGACAGTATTTTTGCATGCACGTGTTGACCGCCGGGCCGAGTTTGAACCACTCCTTGAAGTCATGATTGAAATGGCAACAGATACTACAGAAGAAAACAAGACACTGTCATTTGACCGGCCAAAGATACCACTTACTTTTTCATCGGCTCTATTGGGAGGGGTGCCCTTTGTACTCAAGACTTCACAGAGGAATGTACCACTCCTTGTTTGCTCTTCCTCTGATTTTCTCTCCCGAACACTGGTAAAGGAGAGATGGAAATTTGAAAATGACATGCTGGATCCAAACTTTAAGCTTTTTCACTGCATTTTGACAGGGTCTGGACCCACCTTAGCCGAGATTTGGCGAGGCCGGCGCGAGGTGCCTCGGCAGACCTAAGCGGCTGTGTCCAGGTCTGCCGAGGCACCTCGCACCGGCCTCGCCAACCTGGACTGATGGGGTCCAGGCTAGGTTCGAGGAACCATCAAATGCAGTGTTTAAAGCGGTTTTTGCGGCATTAAACGAAAGAGTTGCCCGTATACAATTCAAGAAAGTAACAGATGATCAGGCTAAATTGCTGACCCAAACTCAACCACAAGATGTTGAAATTGACACAGAAATCGACTTGATGTTTGAGTGCCCAGGAACACCTCTATCTTACGGGTCACAAAGATTATTCACATGAATTTTACGCAAATTACATGCTAAACCAGAGCGGAAATCCACTTTTGTGAATCTAGACCGCATACGATGTTCGGTCGAAGAAATTTCCAAGTATACCCCATCGAACCAGATGATCTGAAAGTCAGTTAGATCTGTTACTCTGCAACGCTTGACTCGAGAATTTTACTGGAAGTGCATTCACAATACATTCAGAGTGGGTGACTTTTGGCTCCATATGGATACTCTGGAGATACGAGGACAATGCCATTTTTGCAATGTCCCTGAAACACTGGAGCACATTGCCCTGGAATGTAATGCACCAGGTCAAAAATTAATTTGGAATCTTGCACATCAAGTTTGGTCAAAGAAATACTTACGATGGCCAACACTAACATGGGGACTGATTTTAGGCTGTAACCTGGTGAAATTTAAATCGGACAAAGGGGTGGTCCTCCCAGAGAAAGGACGGCTATTCGCTATCCTAGTTTCCACTTCTTGGCATCTTATATGGAACATCAGCCACCACCGAGTAATTGACAACTCAGACAGGATACAAAATCTTTCGGTAATTCAAAACCAATGGTTGAGCACAATTAATGCAGCCTTAACACGCGACAGACTCCTTCAGATAAAATCAAATTCGGACCCCTCGCCTTCAATAAGCAATTTGTGTTAAACACCCGGAGTGGTCTACTTATGGATGAGGCCTCATTGCCAGATGACTGGACGCACGAGGGGGTTTTAGTGGGTATACGGCCCATGATGGATAGAGATGGAATAGGATAATTTTTTTCTGGCCGGAGTCCCACACTGGTTAAATACGTGCGTAACGGCATTTCCTCCTGAGCAATTTTCCATTGGCAACGACTGGCTAACAACTAGTTGTTTCATTACACCAAACACTCCAAAAAAAAAGAAAAGAAAACAACTGAGCCGAGCGGTGTCTTCCAGAATTGCCGAGCTTGTTGCCAACAACTGCACGGTAATTTTCAACAGCAAAAATTGGAAACGATATGGGAGCCCGGACGGAATCAATGAACATTTCGTTTTCCAGCGCTCTTGACGATGACATTGCGACTATGTATCGTGTTCCAGACGTTGCATAATTGATTTCCGAAAACAACTTATGAGTTTGCAGAGTTTGCAAAACTTATTTTTTCTTCGGATCTTAGAATGCCTTGATATGTCATCATATCATCATGGCAGGCCAATCCTCGAAGGAATAGGGCTATCTGTGAGCGGAAGATGCCCAGAACATAACTTCGGACCCGCGGTCCAGCAGTGCACAGCCACCACATCAATTTCGGCAACCTTCTTCGCTGCCTTCCACCCCAAAACAGTGAGCACAGAAATATATTTACAGCATGAAATTCCATCTCCATTATTCATCACTCGGCTCATATCCCTGCCATCGAGTTCAGAAGCCAGTGCTTGGCATCGAACACTTCCAGAAAATTTGTACAGCCCTGTTGAACTGCTGTTCAACTGCGGGCAACCGAAACTGCGGATCTGCGGAGACTAGGAGCCACGTCATACCAGCGTGATTAAAATAAGGACTTGATCTAGATGCCGGGCGGAATAAAGCTGTAGAATCAAAGGACCGGAGCAGAGAGACCGAACTGGGTTGGCTTGAGGAAGATAAGACCAAACAATCCCCAACGAATTGGGCAGTAAATTTTAATAGAACGGATAATTTACTCCAATCGTTGCGCGCGTCACGGTGAAGTGGAACGTTCCGTGCAGCTGCGGAGTTCGACATGAATCATGAAGACGTAAAAACAACTCCACACAATTACGACCATGAAGCCGGACAATTGCAAGATGCTGAGGGCTTTCATGGAGAGAGAGTCAACGCCGGCTTTGGGGACACTACCCTCAGACCGGAGGACGCGGATTGCTTGTTGGATCCCGAGAGTGACCGCTGAGCACACAAGGCTGACAATCGCCCTGTAAAATCGTTTTCAGTTCAACTGTGAGGAATTCCATGAGGGGATTACCAAGCCATCCATGTGAGAGGAAGGGATAACATGATTCCAACATTCCAAAGCGAGTGAGTTCCCAGCATCGAGTTTGCGCGGTCCTGTGAAACCTTGTAAATAGATGACGCGAAGAATGTACGAAGGACATACAATGAATCGGTCAAAGCGCTGTGCGTTGCAATCTCCGATACGGAATGCGAGGAAGACCGCATAGACAAACCCGAATAATCCGAATATTCCCCACAGAATGACGAAACTTTGCACGAGGGAGTTGCTCGAGACACCTGCGACAGTCAATAACGCCCCAGAAGCACTGTATTGGGGGATGAGAACAACTCGTCTTCAGAAGGGATAAACGTACGCAAAAAGAGCAGCGTTAGCGGCCCACACCCACGTCTGGAATGCACCCAAGCGATTTTTGAACCGCTCACCATCCCACGCTTCGACTCCGTCATGAACGAAAGGCGGAGCAATCATAAAAACATATGCCGCCCCGATATAGTTGCCGATATTTGCAAGCCACCTACCCACATCCGGAAAAGACAGCCATGCACCCCAATTGGTGTGCCTACCGGTAGGGTTGGGGTGGGGTGAATCGCCGAAAGGCGAGTGGGAGCGGACACCCTCCAGACAAGTAGCTAGGGCTTCGGGAATCGTAAAGCGTGTGGTCTGCTGGGTCGGCACCGCGATATTCGGAGGTGGATGGTAAGTCTTCCTCTCGGTGAGAGTCATTTCTTGGTCAGAGTCCCATTTTTTCGATGGTGGTCCGCGACGACGTATGTCCGAGTCCTGAATGGAACGACTAATGGATGTAGTAATGACGTTGCCCGTTGCAAGGTCCGTATCATCGCCCTGAAAATGTGGTTCCCACTCCCACTGTGTATCACGTCCATTGCGACCAAGTTCAGTGTCGATGAAATGAATGTGGTCCAGTAGGCGATCTTGTAGGGAAGCTAGGATCCGCAATCAGCAGCTGACACGGTGGCGACATTGGATGAACTCACGGTACTCGAGCAACTTATCCAGAGACAAAGCCACTTTAAATTTGAGGTCTGGATTGTCATCACATCTCAGAATGGAAAGGAGCTTAGGAATCAATGGCCCAAAAGCCCCAACAAAGGTAGCTACAAGTAACGTTAGCGCATTTCAATACGTTCTACGTGAACTTACGGTATGCAACTAGTGTTGCGAGCACCCCAACTGCGGTGGATCTCACGGCGGGTTCAAGATCAAAAAGGAATCTGTGGATGGTGGGAATAGTGGCTCTGAGTGCCTGCGAGAGGGCTGTTACCGACGGTCAGAGGCAGTTAACTGAGGGTGCGTACAGACTTACAAGAATCGTCGGAGATCCCATCGGATGATTCGAACATTCTCACAGCGTGTTGAATATCATTGAGGTCACCGAGCACCTCAAAGCGGCAGACGAGGCAATAGCCGAGATCGTTGCTTGGGTCAATATCAGGAGAGAGGTCGACGGCCTCTGTCAGAATCTCTAAGGCTTCCTGAACATCATTAACGTCGTCATTATGCTCAAAGCGACGGAGTAGAGAATCTCCAAGGAGCTTTAACGTAGGAGGTCGTGCTTGATGGTCCGCGGGAAGAGTTTGAAGAGACTCTCTCAGGGCCTGCAGGGCGTCCTCGATGTCGCTCAAACCACCAAGGTGTTTGAATCGACAGAGGAGGGAGTTCGCAAGGTCCTTCAAGATCCACGTCCTCTCGAAATGGAGCCGGCCAGAGAAATCTGCAGCCTCTCTCAGAACAGTCACAGACCGGTCAATAGCATCAAGGCTCCCAAGGCACTCGAATAGACGCAGTGACGTGTGTCCCAGGTAGCGCAAGGCGGAGGGCATGTCTGCGTGCCAAACCGGAAAGAGCGCGACAGATTTTTCCAACATCGAAACAGACTTGATCAAGTCGCCTACGTGCCCAAGGTGCTGGAATTGACAAAGCAGAGAGATGCCGAGGGCCCTCAGCATCGAGGCTCTGTTCGGGTCTCCGTCTGGAAAGAGCGCGACAGCATCTTCCAACATCGAAACGGAGGTGCCTAAGGCGCTCAAGGTCGAAGCTCTGTCCGAGGCTCGGTCTGGAAGGAGAGTGACAGCTTCTTCCAACATCGAAACGGAGTTGATCAAGTCACCGGCATGCCCAAGGTGCTGAAATTGACAAAGCAGAGAGGTGCCGAGGGCCCGCAATGTCAAGGCTTTGTCTGGGTCTCCGTCCAGAAGGAGGACGACAGCTTCTTTCAACATCGAAATGGACTGGGTCAAGTCATCAACATGCCGAAAGTGCTGAAATCGACAAAACAGAGAGGTGCCGAGGACCCGCAATGTCAAGGCTCTGTCCGGGTCTCCGTCCAGAAGGAGCACGACAGCTTCTTTCAACATCGAAATGGACTGGGTCAAGTCATCAACATGCCGAAAGTGCTGAAATCGACAAAACAGAGAGGTGCCAAGAGCCCTCAACGTCGATGCTCTGTTCGGGTCTCCGTCTGGAAGGAGTGCGACGGCTTCTTCCAACATCGAAACGGAGGTGCTGAGGGACCTCAAAGTTGAAGCTCTGTTCGAGTCTCGGTCTGGAAGGAGCGTGACAGCTTCTTCCAACATCGAAATGGACTTGGTCAAGTCATAAACATGCCCAAGGTGCCAAAATCGACAAAGCAGAGAGGTGCTGAGGGTCCTCAAGGTCGAAGCTCTGTCCGGGTCTCTGTCCGGAAGGAGCGCAACAGCTTCTTCCAATCTCGCCACGGATATGGTCAAGTCACTGAGGCTCCCATGCCGGTGAAATCGATGGAGAAAGGAGATGCCGAGGTTTCTATATGTCGAAGCTCTGTCCGGGTCTAAACCGAAGGCCCCAAAGGTTGAAGCTCTGTCTAGGTCTCCGGACGGAGGGTGCGTGACAACCTCTTCGAACACCGGCACAGCCCTCGCCAAGCCATTATGACCAGAGGTGGTGTTTTGGAATATACGCAAATCATTGGGGTCTGCTCTCCGCTGAAATCGAACCGGACCAGACTGGTTAAGGTCTGGCAAGATCGAAGGTTTGTCCGGGTGCCTCTCCGGAAGGTCTTTGAGGGCGGCTTCATACACCGGAACATAGTCCTCTTGGTCCCACCCAACCATGGCTGTGTTGTGAGCACCGGTGAAGGATTGGGGGTCCGAATTAGATGATGGTGTTGGAGGACGCTCACTATGTTGAGAGGTGGTGGTATGTACACCACGGATGGAAGATATAAGTAGAGGGCTCGGGGTGCGACACGAGGTAAGGATCTCAGAAAGCTCGTGATGTAGGTGTGCCACGCTGTGCACATCTGATTGACACCTTTGATTGTCTGAATAGAAACCAAAGCTGTTGAGCCGAGATTCGGTGCCGAGGTAGTAGTGCTGGCCAAAATACGATACGGAAAAATATTTTTTGAATATTCAAATATATCCGAATACGATACAGCCCCAGAGCCTCCGACTGAATATGAATACAACCATGAGTTTCTATGACCTCGTGAGGCATGATCGTTGGGCCTAGAATGAGGTTTATGATCGACGGCATGCTGACGTGAGCAGATCTTTCTGCTCTCCGCCATCATCAGCGCCGTCCGAGGTCCTTCGCCTTCGCCTCCAGCTTGGGGCCTTGGGCATCCTTGGATTTGGATTCCTTTTCCCCGCCCACCCTGGCCCTCTTGAAGCTACGCAATTTATTCTGGATACTTCACCCTCTGGCTTATATTCACAGGGTATCAGCGCCACCGCCAATCCCTCAGCCTTGGTGAAGCCATCCGCCGGTTATCCTTGGCGTCCCACTGGCACCGGGGATTTCGCCCGCTCCCAATTCATAAACGACCACGGTCACGTCAGCTTAAGGAGTTCATAAAGATATGAATATGATACGATATGGATATAATACAATACTGGTCCAACCGTTGTCGCAGTAGCGAGTTCTGCTCTGGTAGACAGAAATGAGGGCCGGTCGTCCGGAAATGGAGTGCAGGGGTGAAGCAGAAAGTCGGTGTGAGGTCCCAGGAAAGTTGTAGAAGCGTAGAGTAGAAATCAAGTGTTGAAAGGGGAAGTTGCCGTGCAGGCGTGGGATACCGGTACGGCTCGTAGAAACTCGATGTGGGAAGAAATATGGTGTAAGGATGCTCGGGGTTCACTGGCGACGTGCTCACGGTGGGGCACTCAAGTCACTGGTCGCGTTGATGCTCGTGGTTCGGGTGTAAGGAGGTAATATTTGGCCATATGTACGTACAAAACAAATAAGCAGTCCGAGGACCGATCGATCGTAAGGTACGCAACGAAAGATTAAAAGGGGGAAAGGCGATGAGCGGGGCATCCACCCCTTCCACACCGTATTCAAATATATTTGAATACGGTAAGTGCCGTTTTTGCCGCTTAAAGAATGTGATCGGCGCAAGTCGGATCATAAGTCCCACTAGGCAGAATTCAAAATTGATTCGGATGTGCCCCGAGCCGCTGCTCCGGTTCAAGATCTGTAAGCTGCGACGATTCGGTGAAATCAAACCCGTAGGAGGGTTCTTCGATCCTGGAGGAGATTTGAGAGGACGTTGAGATTCGAGTAGGGTTTGGATTAAAAATAAATTGGATTGCGACGGCAAACTAGGAGCATAATTCCGTTTTTTTCTCTCTTAGTTTAGCCCAAGTTCAATGGAGAGACAAAGTGGGTGTGGTATATGGGACACAGCTGTTAATCGTGATCATTTCATTGATTATTGCTAAGTTGCAGCAGACTCGGGTTCGATTCCCGGCACCCGCATACCGTGATTTGTGTGTTTTTTTTTTTCGTTCCACCCTCTTGCTCTGTTCACTCTGTTATCCAGCCAAGTGCCTTTGTGTGCTTCCCAGCAGGTCAATGTTGGGCAATGGGATTTCAAGGAACCACTGAAATTGGAATTGAGTAGGACAAGATAATAGTATTTCGATCTGGCAGACTGAGATTCAGCATAATTTCACTTTCTGCGTGTATGCTAGCCAACCTCATAGACAGTGAGGCAAAGTGGGTGTGCTGTATGGTACGCAGTTGTGATCATTAACAGGAAATTTGACTTGAAGCAGCAGACCTGGGTTCGATTCCCAGCACCCGCATTACTGAGTCTCATGCGCTTTTTTCTTTTTGCCCCCTCTCTATTTTGTCACCCTTTTATTCTGCCAATACAACCGAAACTTTGCTTTATGATTATTTTCCAACTTTTCGACCTCTGCAGCATGTTGAAGCTGATTGAGACAATCTTGGCCAGATTCTGACTCCGCAGAATTCCACTTTCTGTGTTTAGTCTAGCCGACGTCGTAGCCACACAGAAAGCCGGTGTGGTGTATGGTACATGGTTGTAATCGTTATGATTTCGATGGCACTTCATCTGATGCAGCTACATCAGACCCGGATTCGATTCCCGGCACCCGTATAGAATGGAAGCCTGAGTGTGGCTCATTTTTTCATCCTTTTTGCTTTTTGGTTCCTGCCCTTTGTTCAGCAGCTATGGGTATGGAAAAGGGCTCTTCGATGTTGTTACATGTTCGAGCCGGTGTTGAAATTGGACTTGGATATAATAGAGAGCTTGCGCAAAAGCCGCACGAGCCGCACGCGGCTTTTGTGCATTGCGCAAAGCCGCGGGTATTTCTTCGCTGTTCTTGATTCTTGTCTTGCTAAATACCATCCAATGGCCCTTGAATCCCATGTTCTACCCCTGAGAGTACTATTTGTTGGATGTGCAACCGTGGGAGGCCGCATTTTTTACGCATCATGAAGGTATCACTCAAGCTCCACTTCCTTTACCCACACTCTCACGTCTGCCGCGCAGCAGAGGCAATGCCGAGGATGTTCCCTCTCCCCACAGCACCTCTCCTTCGCCTCAGGTAAGCTTACATTGAAATAGTTGATTGACACCTCTCACATTTCAAATTTGCCACGCGGCTTTGCACAATGCAAAAAAGCCGCATGCGGCTCGTGCGGCTTTTGCGCAAGCTCTCTAATAACCTGGGTTGTGTGCAAGTTGTAGGCAGACTCAGAATAATTCGGCTTTTTTTCTGCAGTCCAGCCAACCTCGTACATGCTAAGGAAAGTGGGTGTGGTGTATGGAACACAGCTGCCGTGAATTCGTTGGACATGTGTTTGTGTGATGCAGTATAACCGAGTTCGATTCTCGGCACCCGCATACAGTGGGGGGTTCTGTTTTTTTTTTGTGGCATCTGCACCGTCTGATCAGCCTCATCCAGACAGTTCAACCAAAGCACTTTGAGGAGCATTCGTAAATGCCACAGGCATTGAAATTGGAATCAGAAACGGACAAAATATAATTTGGAGGCCGGACTAGGCTCAGCGTAATTCAGGCTTTTCTTAAGCTTGTGTAATCTAGCCGAGGTCTAGGCAAGGGAATGGGTGTGGTGTATGGTACACAGCTGTAATAATTAAGCTTTAACGTATTCTGATTTGATGCAGCCTGAGGAGACCCGGGTTTGATTCCTGGCACCCGCATTCGCAGATAGTACCTCTTTTTTGTTATAAAAAAAATGGTCCCCACTCTCCCGCGCCCTCGATTCGATTTATCCAGCCAATTTAACCAACGCTTTCCAGCATGGTATGGAGCAGTTTAAAGAAACGGTTCAAAATTGACAAAATAACATCAAGTTGATCTGGGCAGACTGAGACCCAATTTTGTGGAGTTTAGCTAGCCTCGTATATGAACCGGAAATGCGGGTGTGGTGTATGGTACACAGCTGTCACCACTGACATGAGCCACTCACTCAATCTGATGCAGCACAACCTGGTTCGAATCCCGGCACCCGCATAGAGTGGGGCTCATTTCTTCATCCTCTTTGCTTTTTGGTTCCGGCCCTCTGTTCAGCAGCCAGCTGCCATGGTCATGGAAAAGGGCTTTTATATGCTAGAGGATATTCGAGAAGGTATTGAAATTGGGTTGAAATTGGACGAAATAATTGGGGTTGTGTTGCAAGTTGTGTGCCATGTGGCAGATTGAGGCTCAGAATAATTCAGGTTTTTTCTTCTGTAGTTTAACCAACCTCGTACATACCAAGGAAAACTGGGTGTGGTGTATGGTACACGGCTGTAATCATTATTATTTCGATGGCGCTTCATTTGATGCAGCACAACCGGGTTCGATTCCCGGCACCCGCATAGCGTTGATTGATTTTTTTTTTTTTTGCCCGTCCACCGTCCACCGTCTGATCCTATTTACAGCCAATTCAACCAAGGTTTTGCAGGCAGTGATACGAGATGACTCGCAAATGTTCAGGATTCCAAATTCATGGACAAAATATTTTGGATTGTGAGACTCAGACTCGGCATAATTCCGTTTTTTTATGCATGCCTTACCCAAGTTCGTAGATAGGCAGGGAAAGCGGGTGTGGTGTATAGTACACAACTGCCGTGAATTATTCGCCGTTGTATCTACTTGATGCAGCATAACCGAGTTCGATTCTCGGCACCTACATATGTATTTCAAATACTCTATTCTTTTTTTTTAGTGGCCTCCCTCCTTCTGCTCAGCCGGAAACTCAATTAATGCTTTTGGGCAGGCTGCGGAGGTGCGCCTCGATCGGATGCTGGAGGATGTTTGAGAGGGTGTTGGCATTGGAATTGGAACCCAAGTTGGACAGAATAATTTGGAGTGCGATGCTAAACTTGAAATCATCACAATTTTGGGCTTTGCTTATGGAGTCTAGCCAAGTTCGTAGATAGGAACAGAAAGCGGGTGTGGTGTATGGAACATAGCTGCAGGTAGTGATGAGGCACCAAACCTCATGTAGCTAATCCGGGTTCGATTCCCGGCACCCGCATATCCATTGACGCAAAATGCATTTTTTCTTTCTTTTTTTGGCATCCCCCGCCGGCTTTGTGACCGGATAATTATCGGCGCTTTTCGGGAGACTTCGGAGGGTACTACGATGTTGTGCGATGTTTGAGAAGGCGCGCGGCGTTGAAATTCGAAATGGATTTGGAAGAAAGAAGTTGGATTGCAAATCTAAGACAGACTCAACTCTAATTTTGTGTATACCTTACCCAAGTTCGTAGATAGGCAAAGAAAGCAGGTGTGGTGTATGGTACACTGCTGTAATCGTTGATGAGCAAAATCATAGTTATGCAGTAGACCCGGGTTCGAATCCCGGCACCCGCATTTGCAAAGAACAGCCTCTTTTTTTTTTTTTTTTTACTCCCTGCCCGTCCGATCAGCCCTTGTATGCCAATTCAGTCTATGGGTTTGAACAGGATTAGACTGTGGAGGGCTCTTCGATGTTGTAATGTGCCATGTTTGAGAGGGCGTTGGGATTGGATTTGGAATCGGAATTGGGCAAAATAATTTGGAGTGCGAGGCAGGCACAGGCTCGGAATAATTCGGGCTTTTCTTATGTAGTCTAGCCAAGTTCATAAATAGAGAGAGAAAGCGGGTGTGGTGTATGGAACACGGCTGCTGTGATTGAGCAAGAACTCGATTTGTGGAGCAGATCTGGGTTCGCATATATTTGTAGCTTGTGTGTAACCTTTTTTTCCCCTCCTTTTTGTCTTTTTGCTCCCTGCCCTCTGGTCAGCAGCCAATTCAGTCCATGGTTGTGGAAGATGGTTCTTGGATGTGGTGACATGTCATGTTCGAGAGGGCGTTGGGATTGGATTTGGAATCGGACAAAATAATTTGGATCATGAGACTCAGACGCAGACTCTGCAGAATTACGGTTTTTTGAACAGGATAGCCAAGTTCATAAATAGGCAAGGGAAGCGGGTGTGGTGTATGGAACATAGCTGCAGGTAGTAACCTGAGCCACATAATCTCATGCAGCTAAGCCGGGTTCGACTCCTGGCACCCGCATTTACAGTTTCAAGTCTTGTTTTTTTTGCCCCTCGGGCCTTTCTCAGAGCGTACATTACTTTTTTTTCTGGCCTTGGAGCTTGGGGGAATTTTTGATACTTGAGACTTTGATACTTGACGTGGGTGAGATTGATCCTAGCAATAGGCGTGGGTGGACCAAAGGCGCGCGGCGAGAAGACAAAGAACGTGCCCTATTATCTGTTGTTCATCAATCCAACTGTCTACCAAAAGAAAAAAGAGTTTGACAATATATGAGCCGGAAATAACTTACAAGCCACCGAAGATCAAGGACACGGAAAGGATCCGTTAGATGGTATGAATTAAAGACCATAGCGGGAGTATTCTCCATGTGAGTCGCGATGCCCCAGATGGGTGATACTGATCGACTTGCATCTGTGCCTTGTCTGCGTGACAGGTGACGAGTGACGTGACGCCCCACTGCTCGCTCGCTCACTGGTCTCTGTTGTGTATGGAGACAGGGAACGACTCGCCGCCTCTGCGCACAACAATCCTCGGCTCCTTCCTCGGCCGCGGCCGTCCCCGCAACTCTTCCCAATCCCACATCGACATCCCCCGCGAGCTCTCCCCGTCTCCGCCCCACGCCAACGCAAACACACAGACTCACCAACCCGCCTCACCGAATCCGTATACTATGATCGTACAAGGCGGAGGTGGCCCCGGCGGAGGCGCACCGGGACGGAGTCACAGAGGGCGGGCTGCACCGTCCCCAACGACGAACCCGCCGTCCGCGACCCCCGCGGGCCTGAGTCTGGGACACATGCTCCGAAGGCGATGCAGCGCCGGGAACATCCCGCAGCAGCAGCAGGGTCACGCAGGGCTTGCGCCGATGGTCCCGCCGACGCCCGGCGGGCGCGCGCTGGCGCCGATGAGTGCGGCAATTGCCAGTGGGCTTGTGGCTGCCAATGGGAACGCCAACGCAAATGCGAATACAAATGGAGGAGGAGGGGAGGAGGTGGAGGGAACGGCCCCTCGCACCGCATCCGCCTCGTCCCGCACCTCGACTCCCGGCGCAGCCTCCGCTTCGACACCATCTCGCGCGACCTCCGCGCAGGCGAGCCTGCCCTGCGCATCGGGCGCTTCACAGACAGGTCGGGTCTAGGGCTGGCAGCGGTGAATGCGCTGAGCACGAACAAGATTGCCTTGAAGAGCAAGGTTGTGAGTCGCGCGCATGCGGAGGTGTGGATCGAGGATGCTGGTACCGGCGGAAGAGGGGGAGGATGTGGGGTACTGAAGTTCTTCATACGGGACACGAAGAGCAGGAGCGGGACATTCTTAAACTTGGTGCGGCGAATACGGAGAGGTGCGTGGAGAGTTTATTTGGGTGGAGGAGATTGGGCTGATTTTTTTGTTTGTGTTTTCTGCGTTTTCGTTGCTGTTCCACCGACGCCCACCGACTTCGTCCTCGCCACTGCCCCCATCATCGTACATCCATCGACCCCGATATCCATCTCACACGCATCACGCCCCATTATTTTATTTTCATTTCCTCCCTCTCCCATACGCATACGCATACTTATACATCCACCCATCCATCCATCCATTTATCCTCGCACATTCATCCACCCTGGTGGGTAGTATATGGCGGCCATCTATGACCCACGTCGTCTCTACTTACACACATCGCTCCTCCTTTCCCCTCTTCTCTTCCTCCCTTTCCCTTTACACCTTTTTACACCCTCCTTCTCTCACCCTCCACACTCATGCTCGCTAACACCCACTGACGACCACCCACAGGCCTCTTCCCCGCCTCTATCCGCGAGTCACTCTTCATCGCGCCCTACTCGCACGCATTCCACTACAAGTGTCTGCGCCCGCATCATCCGGAGTTCAGGTGGGTTCTTCAGTTCTGCGACACTTTTGTGTGGCGTTTGGGGCTTTTTGGGGGAGGTTTTGGGTTTCTTTGGTTTGTTTTTGGCAGGGGAGAGGGGAGGATGTGGGGGATGGGGAGCGGACGTCGCGAGGAGAGGCAGTTGATTGTAGGCGAAGCGTGGTGGCGCGAGCTTGCAGAGGAAGAGTGCCTATGCAGGAGGATGCTGGGCCGAGTACGTGGCCTGTGTAGTGAGACGCGCGAACCACGCGACCTGAGCTAGTAGCAGGCGGTTCCCGTGGAAGAGAGCGTGATGGGCGGCTGTCGGGCCTTGATATGCTCGTCGCGTTTGTGCGAGGAGTCTGTCAGGGTACGCGCGCTGCGCATTGCAGGCGAACCGCGAAGGCGGGGGCGGTTGTCCTCGTCCTCCTCGCACGTTCGTTGTGCTGGACAGAGGACGTCTTGGGGGGTACACGACGAGGACGTGTGAGGACGTAGAGGCGGAGGTGGGCGTCCTCTTCCTCTTCCGCGACGTGTACGCGAAGGACCTCCATGCACGAAAGCCTCGAGCTGGCCCGACCCCAACCAGGCGGGCACAGGAGGTGCAGCCGGCGTGGAGGGAGTCCGCTGAAGATGCGTGTTGTTACGGCGGCGGGGGCGGGGTTCGATTGTCATGGTTCATGATATGGCGTAGTATGTACACACATTCAACCAATGCACATTTATTCATGCCCCGCAAGATCAGCTTGCTTGCCTGCCCAGAATTCCAACCGAAATGTATGGTATTTATTTGGCTTAGGTTGGGGCAGGATAAGCCCTTGTGTATTGTGGTGATCGCCCACACTCATTGAGTTGGGTGTAGAGAGGTTATAACGTATGTGGGCAGCGGGGTTCAACTCCCACCGAGAGTGCGCGCACTGTAGAAGGTGTCCTGTTTTTTTCTTCTTCTCTTACTCTTTTTCGAGCGAAAATTGAGAATTACACTGCATCTGGTTATATCCCGTTGATCCAGCGCCGTTGAATTCCGCACCAGAAGCCATGGCGGGAGGGTAAATATGTATATTTTTCTGAGGCGGTTCAAGTTTAGATGATCTTGCCTGTGCACAAATCAGCCAGAAATATATGTCCTTCCTCCCCGAGGGCATGAACTTTGATTGCCCAAATTTTTTTTTGTCATGAGAAGTCTGCACACCAATCGGAAGTAGGATTCTGGCACTTGGAACGACAGCATTGGGCTAATTGACAGATTCTTTTCCCAAACCCTCTTTGGCTAGGTTGAAATCTGTGTATTCCACGATTTGGACTTCAACGCATGGTGCTGCGGGCGTGGATGCGGGTGCGGATGCGGCGGCCCGCGGGCTCCCGCTTTATGAGCACATGTTCGCTGCCGCGAGTGAACCCATAGAAACTGGCTGTTGGTCCTCCAATCCCATCATGTACACGGATTGATCGTCGTTTCAATATGGGAGGAATCCGTGTTGAACCGTGAATGAACCAGTTCAATGATCAATACCCGCCCAGGACACTTACTCCCGCAATTCAGTCTCTAAAAATATAATGAATGGAGAATGAATAGAATCCTTGAGGCGGTGTAGAGCAACGAGCGAAGACAACTACAAGTTGAATGGGTTGCGGACTCAGAGTTGGAGCACAGCCGCTGATTGAGAGCGGCTCGAAAACGGCACAATGCGGTGCCAAAAGAAATTCGTTCCAAGTAAGTTACGGGAATGATACAAAGATTGAGAGGAGAATCTCGCGCACAGTTTGAAATCTTTTTGATGATTTTTACCCTGCAATTTGAGAGTCGCCAGTGAAGAAAGATGGGAAATCCCGATGGAAATGGCACAGCTAGCAAAGTACCACGATGAAAACTCGCTGCTAGTCTCTGTAAGTACACTCATTTCAATTTCAACTTCAATCTGCAGCAATTTCCTACAACCCATCGCCCGGCCCCTCCTCGCCCTCGCCACCTCCGCCACCTCCTCTAACTACGGCCCCCGGTTGGCCCCCGGCACCGCCGCGCGTGTGGGCCCGCTGTTTGAGGGTAGGTGCTCTACTTTATTTTATCCCTTTATTCCATCCGTCTGCGTTCTTTTAACACTCCCGGAGATGATTCGCCGCAGTTATGGCCGCATGCTTGTTCCGTGTTCCATCCTCCCTTCAATTTTTTACATTGTCTTCTGTAATAGTATTTTCGTCGCTGACCACCTCTCTCTTCCCCACAGACCGTCGTTTCCGAGGGGGAGAATCGCAATAACAAGAGCTCGGGTGTGGATTAACGAAATGGAAAGTGGGAAGTGGAAGTGGAACACATAGACATGACTGTTGGCTCTCCCTGTGTGGTCGGGTCCTCGTGCTCATTCATTCATTCATTTCTTTCTTTTATTCCTTTTTTCCCTCACCCATATCCTCCCCGTCTTTCGCTCGTGCTATCTTCTTTCTTTTTACAGTCCTCATCTCCACATCCTCAGCCGAGTTCACCACCAACCTCGTCCCCGTGCTTAGTATGACTAAGCTCGCGAACGTGTTTGGCGGTGCGCCTCTTTTTGTTTCTGTTTCTGTTTCTGGCAACTGCTGATGGTGTGGAAGATGGAATTGGTGGAGCAGAAGGCAGAGGAGGGGAGGAGGGAGCAGCTTTGCAGACGTGTTGGTTCTGGGGGAGGTGCGTGATTCTGCTCCAGTCGATTTTATTATTGTTTTTCTTTTTGGAGAGCGAGAAGGATTTCGGGGGGTTTTTTTTTTGAGCCATTTTGGGGATTTTATGTGCGGGAGCATGCAGATGTGGTTCGGTGTTTGGTCTCGGCGGGAGAGCGAGTTTTGCTGCAGAATTTTCTGCGGACTATATGGGGAGCCTGTGATGGGGTTTGACCTTCGTCCGTTCGTCGGAGTGCGCGGGGATGAGGATGGATGGTATATATCTCATCTTACATCCATGCCCGTCTCCGTGCTGTGCAGCGGCGTTGATTGGCCGCTTGCTTTGTGGTTTGATATCCCAGAACCTGCACTCAGCATCGATGTCCCTGTGGTTAGGTTGGATTGACCTCTGTGCTGGAGTTCTGATGTCCCGCGCTCCACATGTCTGCGTCTAGGGTGATGTCGATGCCAACACCCGTGTCTCTTGTTGACTTTCTTAGCTGCCTTTTTTTCATAAGAGTCCTGCAGTAAAGAGAATTGCCAAAGGAAGAATCAGCTTGCCTCAATATAGCATTTGGAATAGCCATTGCTGGGGATATTAGAGAGCTTGCGCAAAAGCCGCACGAGCTGCGTGCGGCTTTTTTGCATTGCACAGAGCCGCATGGCAAATTTTGAAATGTGAGAGGTGTTACTCAACTATTTCAATGTAAACTTACCTGAGGCAAAGGAGAGGTGCTGTGGGGAGAGGGAACATCCTCAGCATTGTCTCTGGTGCGCAGAAGACGTGAGAGTGTGGGAAACGGAAGTGGAACTTGAATGATGCCTTGGTGATGCGTGGAAAATGCGGCTTCCCACAGTTGCACGTCCAACAAATAGCACTCTCAAGAGTGGAATATGAGATTTAAGGGGCATTGAATGGTATTTAGCAAGACAAGAATTAAGAACAGTGAAGAAAAACCCCCGGCTTTGCGCAATGCACAAAAGCCGCATGCGGCTTGTGCGGCTTTTGCGCAAGCTCTCTATTTTGTGAACACCAAGTACAAACTCTGCCCTGAAGTGATAGAACTATCTTTATAGTCACTACCTTCTTGTATCCGTATCATACAAATGTTCATCCAACGCCGTGGTGAAAGATAACTGCTGTAACTTGCCAAGTGAAGTGCTGTGGGGGCTTTGTTAGTGCCTCATAGTACTTGTTTCGTTGTTAACTATAAAAATCCAAACCTGCTGGCTGCATACTACAGTCCAGACCTAAACTCACTAAGGATTGTGCTAGTCTTTTGGGAGTGATAAGATATTTGTTTGTGTGGTTTTATTGTTGTTTCACAACACGCTATAACTAGCATATTCAAGACATATAGTAAGCACATCATTTCAGTGGAAAAGCAGAAGCAGAAGGAGGAGAAGCAGAAGGAGGAGGAGGAGGCAAAGAGGAGCCTGAGGGTGAGGTTCGAGGATGAGGACAAGGAGGGGGGGGATGGAGGGGAGTTGCTATTGAAGGTGAACAGGAAGCACAAGACAGTGGAGGTTGAGGAAGGTGAGGGAGAGGAGGTGGAGAGGCCAAAGAAGAAGGCAATGTTTTCGAAGTGGTGTACGGTGCAGGAAAGTGAGAAGGAGGAGGAGCCCCCAAAACGCCCTGCCCCCTGCCCCCACATGCGTAACCAGCCCAAGAGCAAGGCCACCATCTCTGACAGCGACAGCGACACAGAGTCCACTTCCACCAACTCCACCCGTCCCAGTTGACCTGAAACCCACGACGCTTGAGGCCTTCCTCAAGAGGACCGACATCCCAGCCCACGCATGCTCCTTCTACGAGATGAAACTCAAGAGCATGCTCGCATTGCAGGAGAGTGAAGCGGCCAAAGCACAGATGGCTACCGCTGCAGCTGAGGCTGGCCCCTCCAATTCAAAGAAGGGGAAGGGTACGGGGAAGGCAAAGGCTGCACCACGCAAGCTCTCCACCACCAGCAATGATTCGGATTCCTACAATGAGGAGCTTCTCATGGCCCATGAGGGCTCTGACATTGAGCTCCAGCTCTCAGAGTGAGCCGCTCTCCATCCTCCTCCCTTCCCCTGCAAGTTCTCGTCTGCCGCTGCCACACACTCCTTGCCCCACCCACCTCGTGCTGTCACACAATTGCTGGGGCTGTTTTTTTTTTGCTATACATACAATGGACACTCGTACTACAATGACTTTTCGTTAGCCACGCTGTACTCAGCAAAATGAATTTGCTTATTTTTTGGTTCATTAGATTGCCATGGAAACCGTGGAGAGGCCTAAGATATTACTGAGTAATACACAAATGAATGAATTTGAGGAAGCGGTGGAAGTGCTGTGTTTCTCCAAGTTGAAACCAAACTGTACTGATACCAGTTGGTGGAAGCCATGGAATTTTAGCAGGTCACAATTTACTCACACCAGTTGGTGGAAGCAATGGAATTTTAGTGGGTCACAAATTTTACTGATACCAGTTGGTGGAAGCAATGGAATTTTAGTGGGTCACAAATTTTACTGATACCAGTTGGTGGAAACAATGGAATTTTAGCGGGTCACAAATTTTACTGATACCAGTTGTTGGAAGCAATGAAATTGTAGCAGGTCACAAAATTTACTGATACCAGTTGGTGGAAACAATGGAATTTTAGCGGGTCACAAAGTTTACTGACAATTTTACAGGGCCACCAAAACTAATGGAAAAGGTGGAAAAATTCGGTTTTAGCTCCAGGACTGGTGCTTGGTGGAGAGGGTGGAACAGCCCAGAAGGAGCCTTCCATGGAAGTCATTTTTGCCTCATTTCATAGGGTATATATGATACATAGGTACCCTCTAATATGAGGTGATCTGTGGTATTTCCAGGTGCTCAAGCAGCATGGGTGGCATGGAAATATTGTGGACATAAGACAGTTCCTTACCACATTATGGATGACATGGAGGCAGCCGGGGTACTATAGTAATTTAATTACTTGTGGAAAATGCCGGAACTGCATCAGTGCAATCATTTCTAATCTTATCCAGATCCTTCATCATGAATGTGATTGGCAAGTACATCGTAATTGTGGAATGGCCAGCATATGGGTGATTGAATATTTATAAAGTGAGCACAGAGGAGCAACTCCAATTCTGCCAAGACTACATAACAAAGCTTGAGCAGCAAGCTGCCAAAGCACAGAAGCATCATGAAGACACTGTGCTTAAACTCATCGAAGAGGCTGTGGAACTCAAATTCCAGCTTTCTGTGGCACAGGGGGAACACGCAGATGCAGAAGCTAGGCTTCACCCAAACGAAGCTCAATTATATGATGTCTGGCAGCTTGTTTTACAGGTTGGAGGTCGACTTATTGCATGGGAGAAGCACACTAGCACCGATATTGTTGAGGAACAATTATCAGAAACAAAGCGGTTTATCTTATCTGTGGGTGGCCAACTCAGAGACAGGGTTAATGGGGTGGTAGAACAGGCAAAGCAGCACAACAGGGTGTCAGATAGTCATTGATTGTACAAATTTTACTTCTAGCCAGCCAATTTAAACTTGATGGGGCCAATGTTTTTTTGGGCCACATGTAGGATGCATATCTACAATATGTTGGGACCATATTTCCCGTGAATATTGTTCAAATGTCGCTATGCTTTTATCTTCTATTTATTCGCTGAATTTCTCCTGATTTGGACACATGTGACCTGATGTGACAGGGGTTGGTTGCGTTTGATTGTCGCATACCTTATAGGAAAGCACAAAGGTGATCTTGGTGCTATCCATGGTGTAGGTGGTGTTGCCATTGAAATTCAACCAACAATCTGCCAAGAATTGGTCCACCTGTTCTGAGTCCCCACTAAACATACAGGGAGCAGCAACCTGGGGTTACTTAGTGTTGACCTTGACCTCTCCTCCGGCAGAGAGGGAAGGACACCATTCATGGGTAGAAGCAGTGTCCTGCAGCGTGCGCATGGCTTCCGCTAGCATCTGCTTTTGCAAGACTCTCTCTTTGCTATCTCACAGGGGGCCTGCAGTCCGGAAATGGTTTCCCGGAGTGTCAGGGTTTCACTGTGGGCTTTGAAAGCTTGCTGGTAGAGGAGCTCGAGACGTTGGGGCTCCAGATGGGCTGCAAAGATGTCAGGGTCCAGCATAGTGAATATGTGTTCACTCATCATATCACATCAGACTTTTGACATTTGACTTGTGAGCTTGTACAAGGCCAAACAAGGCCACAAGCCCCACTAAAACGCGGACAAGCTCACAAGGCGACAAACCTATGTCCGAATTTCACAAGCTTGAAAATCCCGTCTAAATTTGGCATGTCTTTTGGGCGCTATGAGGGCTTCTGTGTACTTTTATGTGTGCTGGGGCATGTTTTATGAATTGTGGAGGTTATTTTCTCTATTTTCAGGTCAATTCCTCCTCTCGGAGGGGGGTTAATTTCTGAGTTATGACCTTGTTCGAGCTTGGCAGCCTGTCGCTTAGCGTTGCCAAGTCCACAAGCCGTAACAAGCTGCAAACGAAATGTCAAAAGGCTGATGCATCCAGTTGAGTTGTCAGTAGGTTGACACTATTCTTTTGTCAGCACAGGGCCGTGCTGCAGGGGTAACTGTGCAATACAAGGAATAGGTGAAATGCAGTAAATTAAGCACTGGAGAGCAGACTAGAATAGTGTAAGGAGCGTAAGTAACTACTTAGGGTCTATATACTAGTAAAATAAAGGGGTATAGGAGAGTAGGGGTGACTATGGATACCAAGTGGTGATTGTAAGGAGTGTTGTAAGGGATGATCAACAAGTAGGGGTGTGGATCCAGGAGTCGATTGTATGAAGATTGTGAGGGGTGTAGGAGGTTAAGGAGTGGGGCAAGGGGTGACCGGGTCGATAGCAAGGGGAAGCCAGGTTAATAGCGAGGGATGACCAAGGCAATAACCTGGTGAGGAATACAGGTTGATGGAATAACCCGGGTTATTAGGCAGAATGTTGGAGACCGGGTTATTGAGCAGAAGTTTGGAAAAGTGAAAATGAGGCAGATCATGACACCTCAGTCGGGAAATATTTCCACCCTCAGTTCTGCATTCTAGGATGCTGTGCGTGATTTCCATGTGTGGTGATTCGGTCGGGACAGCTTTCCGACTGAGGTCACGGGAGATGGAGTGCTTGGTCAGGAGAGATTTCCTCTGCATGATTGTGCTGTATAGCTCCAAGTTAGATAGGTGTTTTGTGTCAGCAAATGCTGAGTCAGAATGCTTGTTTTGTGTGTCAGCCTTGCTCTTAATGTGTGCTTGTCGTCTGTGTCAGAAAGTGTGTCAGTGTGTTGGAACTGCTTAAGTCGGAATTTGTGTGTGGCTTGTCAGCTTCTGTGATGTGCTGTTTCTGCTTTGTATGTGCTGTTCCAGAGCAATCACAAAGTGATGGCTCACACACCTGGGTGCACATGGTAATACAAACTGGGTGCACTAGTGCAAAGTATGCATTATAATGTGTACCGCTAGTGCAGCCAGGGCATATTATAAAGGGACTACAGGCTGAGTTCCTGTAGCATACACCTGTGCATGAATGAGGGCCTGGGGTTGTGCCACAATGTTGTGTGCATCAACAACACCAATATTGCGCACTGTATCGCACTGGCAGCATGACAGGGGCCAATCTCCTGCCATGGCTCACTTGGAAATTCAGCCATGCGAATGACCACAAGCGGTGGCAGGGGCAATACCAGAAGTGCGGCATGGGGTAGACCCACATCTGGGTGTGCTGCTGGGAGGTCAGTCAGCGCTGTGATAAGGACCACGGTGCCGCTATGAGAATTGGTTTTATCAAATAGACAGCATGTTCGGCCTCTAGGGGTTAATTACGCTGGAGGATAGTGGGGATGTAGGATTGGGATGCGTGCGTCGTCCGAGTGAGAGTGTTGCACGGGATCGCACGAGGCATACGTTCCGTGGGTTCGGGTCGGGGGTATCTGCTGTTAGCTGTAAATGGGTGTGGGGGCAATAGTTACCTGTCCTGGGTCACAAGCTCGAGTGAACGACGTGTTGTTTCCCGTAAAATCCGATGCCCTATGCTGCAATCCTTCCTCCGTGTTTCCCCGATGTTCCCAACGAAGGCAGAAGGCTTAATACAATGTTTGACGGTTATAAAGCAAGTGACAGCGATGCCGGCTGGTGCTGGTCAGTCGAACGTATGGTACGTCCGGTCGTGATGCTGGGTTGCAGATGACGGTTTAAACCAATATGGCTTTGCCCAGGCCGACTTCAACAAAGCGCAAAGCTCGCGAAGTTGGTGATCCTATTACAAGGAAGCCCGATGATATGGCTTGGGGTCTGATGAGTTGGGACCTTGCAAATGGGGTGTGAGAGTGAAATGCCCTGCTAGAGGCAAGTGAGGATGTGGTCAACTCGGTGTGAGTGAGGCTTAGTTGCACAGGGTGGGGGTACAGGTGGTGGGGGAGAACTAAGCTCCGAAAATTAACTCGGATTTGACTGACTACAACACCCTTTTCTGCTATCCTTTTATAACTTTTCGCCTCCCAACTGTCCCCTTGATGCCCACTTGTTCGGTTCCATCCCCTTCGCGTTTGAGGGTGCTTTCGCAGGAGCGGATGTAGCGTGCATTCAGTATTGGGGCACGGACAAGGCTTACGTTCGAATTTTGGGGTTCATTTCCATGAACGGGCGGAGTGTGCGACGCGAATTGGCATGGACGCAGGACCCGTTCCATATCAGAGCGGATTCCTGGGCCATAATTGGTCAGTTATTGGTCGGAAGACACATCCGGACGCATCTGAGTGGGTTTTGAGTGGTTTAGATGAGTGGAAACTGGATCGGACGAGGCTTGTGTTCGAGTGTTGGTGACTTCTTGGGTGTGGGAAGAGGATACCAAGCCCAGGATGCCCGCTATTGGTTGGCTCGTACCATTCTGGTGGGCTGTAGTACACGGTGCCGTGCTTGTATGTGGGGTACGAACTCGTAGAAAGGGATTTCAGACAATGAGAGCGTTCAGCGGGGTTGCACCATGGTCGGACGGGTGGTACATGCGATGTGGAGGGCCGGATGGGAAGCGTAAGCTGCGTGCGTTTGATGAGAAACCGGATTTGGTAACTTTGATTCCCGATTTGGATGAACGGGCACCTCGTACGTTCTTGTCCTGGACTCGGTTGAAGGGGCCATGAGGCAGTGTGCAGGGCGTAGCACAAGCACCAGCCTCACAGCACTACTATTGCAGTGCATCAGTTATTTTGTTTTTCACTCGTCTCTTATACTCAAGGTGCAGCCTTTCAGAACGTTTAGCCCTGCTCCAGCAGCTCTGCGATGGTGGTGAGTGTTACTACAAACATTGTGTATGCAGAGTTTGTCACCAAGAATATTTCATGTTCTCCTCTGTTGGCGGGTTCACGCAATTCCGCACGCTCATGGCCGCAGTCCTCTTTATCATGAATGAGCCCCTCAATGATGTTTTTTATTGACCTGCCCCTGACACTGCCGATATCTACAACCTGATCATCCAGTGACTACCTACTGTACCTATCCATCTATCTTGAATACCCACTGTACCTACTCATCCATCCATCCACTCTGTAATATGTCATATTCACGTGTCAATTGATGTTCTATAACTACTACACCGCTCATGTATACACTGTACTTATATGTATTGGCTGAAACCCTTGTGTGAATCAACGGGTCTGGTCAAGGTTGACGACCCTCACCTGTGGGTGCACCTTAGGGTGCAACCTGGGGTATTAATGAAAGATGAACTTTCAGCGGTGCTTTCCGAAATTTAGGAAAGTCTTAGTTTCAATAGGGGGGGGGGTCAAATATCGCTTTTTTGGACCGATTCACATACCGATTTTTTTCCAATTCTGTAGCTGATTTGTTCAAGAATCGATGAATCGTCAGAATCGGTGGAACGCCTCCAGAGGCGTTCTGTTGGAGAATCGGTGAATCACCCTAACCCTAGCTATCTCTCAAACAAGCGTCCACTTCATGATTTGAATTACATAATATATTATTTTGTTCGGCCTTTGTCTACAGTGTATCTACATGGCTCAAGCCACTTAGCCACCTCGCACTTGTGGGACAGGTCAGCCCAAGTCACAATGTGTTGCCACTCAAGTCGCCAAGGTGCCACGCAAGAGGCAGAAAAAAATTTGACCATAGCGACGACGACAGCGGTATTGACAGCGGGCCTGGCACGCCGACAGTCGGGGTGTCACGCGTCATTTGCAGAAATAAAAGGTATTTTTACTTTTATCTTACCACGTACTTGTCGTAGTTAAAAGTGAATAAGGATCGGCAAAATCAAGAGGAGAATCGGGATGGTCAAAGTTGAGCCGATTCTTGATCGAATCTCAAAAAAGAATCGACCGAGAATCGATACGAGAATTGGTCAAAAAAAGCGATATTTGTTACACGCAATTAAATTAATGAGAATTCACAAGCTTCAATTTATCTCCCGGTTTATTTACTCTCCGCTAACGTCTTGACATACATCAAGATAATCCTTTCGCCGGTGTGTAGGCTTAGAGAGATTACAATGGGTTGAACTTCGTTGCCTGTGGATCGACCGAAACTTGCGAGTCTGCAGGTTCTGTAATGCTGAGATTGAATCTCCAGAGAATGCATTATTGGAGTGCACAGCGCAAGCCGACCTCACTCTGTTTCGGGAGGATTTTTGTGCCTGAATGAAAAAGGATGTACCAGGATTGCTGCGCTTTGACTCCATGCTGTCTGCCAAGTTCTTCACTCGCATGATAGCTTGCAGACAGACAATTTCATTGGTCCCAAAATCCGCATACAAAGTCACTCAAATCTTCGAAGCTGCTCCCATGCATATTCCCCCTCTTCCCCTGCACTGGTTGACTCTACTGTGGCGCAACGATTAATTATTACCTCTTCGTATTCTACTTTTGATAGACGTTCTGATCACGAATAGCTCGTGAAGTGGGATAGTTGGGGCCCAAGGCGAAGGCGCGAGAGGCTCATGCACGCTGGGATAACCTTGGGAACACAGTGTTCAGAGATTGGACCATACTGTACATAATATATCACTACTAGTTGGTACCCGTGAATAAATTCACGGGGATTTTCTTCAGTCCTTCAGTTGTCGGTTGTCCCCAGGGGGTGTTGGATGTACTCAGTTCCCAGCTGGAACTTGGTTGTTTTCAGCCCCCCATTAGCTGTTCCTAGTTTCCCGTTGGCTGTCTCCGGTTTTTTGCTGGTTGTTCCCAGTCTCTTGTTCCCCGTTGGCCCATTGGCTGTTCCCTGTGGTGCATTTCTATTTGTTGTTGGTTATGCCGAGTCGAAGCAATTTCGGTGGTCCCGGCAATACCGGCACGATGCCGCTGTGTTGTGCCGTGAGCGTTATCTATCTATTTGGTACCCGAGAATACATGCACTGGGATTGAGTTCAAGATTGAGCTCCTGTCAGTTGTGCCCAGGCAGGTGTTCCCTGTTGGAACTTGGTTGTTCCCAGTTTTCGATTAGCTGTTCTCAGTTTCCCGTTGGCTCTACAGGTTGTCAGTTTTTGCTGGTTGTTCCCAGTTTCTTGCTGGTTGCTCCCAGTTTCTTGTTGGTTTTCTCCGTGTTTCCAATTGGCTGTCCCCTGGAGTACGATTCGATTTGGTTCTTCGTTCACTCTTGGTTATGCCGAGTGGAGGCAGTCTCGGCAGCCCGGCATCATTGCCGCTGTGCCGTGACAGCTATGTGAACGTTCCATTAGAATGTTCTCCCACTCCGACGTCACCTGAAGATGTTCCAGGAGGATGTTCGTTATGTAGGTCATCACCCTCTTTATAAAATTATGCCTGTCTGTCCGAAGCCCTTTAAACTCCACCATCTCCGCTCAACCATTCTCTTGATGCCGGCTGTCTGCAGGGCCGGCTCCCTGTGTATCTTAGCTTCCGGTCTGATTGGCAAGACATGCCGAGCCCCACGTAATCACTTTCTATTGCTTCTCATTCAGATAGGCTTGGGTCATAAGGTGGGTTTATTTATTTTCAGCGTTGATCAGCGCAAACGCGCACAGTCAATGCTCAACATCGGCTCAACATGAACATTTCAAGTTGACATTTACCCAACGGAAGAGGATGCGAGGCCGCGAAGCGATCGAGCAGCCGCTTGTTATATTATATACATAGATATGACGCGCGAGAAACTTGGCTCTATATTTCACTGCACCGCGGGAAGACTCGATGCAAGAACATGAATCGGCTCTGGTTCAACAAAGTCTCCTACGCCTTCGAAATGGAGGACCCTGCGAGGGACCGCATTCCCTGGAAGATTGTACCGCTTGGTCTTGTTGGGGTGAGCAAGATTTCATTAGATCTGATACGAACTCACATGCTGCGAGAACCAGACGTTCCCGCTCACGATGTACGGCAGTGCTTGGAGCCATTTCCGATGGTCATCACTCTGTCCCTCGCTGTTGAGGGCGTCCTCCAAACAGTCGTGCAATTGGGCCTCAATGTTAGCCACTTCTTGGCCGACATACTTCTTCACGGCCGCCGCTGAGGCAAAGCCATCACCTTCACTGCCGTGCTCCAAAAGTATTGCCACGATATTGGGACTCGGGGACTCTGACGCCAATTCCTTGTCGTAAGATGCGACATCTACATATGTAGATATGTTTTAACGTATGTCTTTCATGTGAAAGGTGACAAACCGTTTTCCAGAGCACATGCACCTGACGCAATTTAAATTCGGGCAAAATTCGATAGTCAAATAAATGAACTCACCCAAGCAAAGTTTCTCGCACATCATCAACTTGGGGTCAGCAAGCTCCTCATCCGTCAAACGGAGATCAAGCGCATACTGCGTCGTGGAAAGGATCCAATAACCACCAGCATTAGTACAACGGAAGTCCAGGTACGCTTGAAGGTTGGTGTATGGTGGTGCCACCGAATTGATGAAAGACTCGCGTAACGTCCGAGAAAATCGTGGGTACTGGTCGCCATTGCTGCTTGCCTCTATCTCGCGAAATATGGTCTGCATGATATTCTGCCACGGCAAGGATTCCCCTGCGTCCTAATCAACTTTAGCACTATTCACTGGCGAGAGCGGAACCGAAGGTCTCACTTTGTCACCTTGGAGAGAGCGGTTAAGACAGCGCTCGACTGCAAGGTTTCCCTATCCGGTCGTCACTTCATGAAGAAGCCTGGGGGGGGAAACGAACTTCGGCATCCACGAGGTCGTCCACGAGAAATAACAGCGTAATCACTTTACTGGCACAGAGCAGCCTGCTATATGCGGCATCTGGAATAGCTTCTCCGAAGTCAGCTGATTTCAGTGGATTGGGAGAATCCCACTGACTGTGTGTCGCAAAGCTGGCAAGTTCCAAGAGCAGAAATTTTGAGAGCTCTTCCGAACTGTGCCATGGCCAGGCATCCGTGAAATAGGCCTCAGTTTCTGCGTGGATTTCGCCAGCGCGTGGGTGTCTGCGTGCTGGAGGGAAATGTGCCCCGTCGGGGAGAATATAAGGCATGGCCATGGATGAGACCCACAAGGGTGCTTCCTCCAGTCTTATTTTATACCTATGTGGTCACTCTTCATGTGACCCTCCGTCGGAGTACGTCTCCAGGCAAATTACACTTCGTTTGTCTTCCTTCCATCAGGCGCTTCCATCAGGCGACCACATTTGACGTTGTTCCCCTATAGCCTTATTAAGGGTTGAAAGTCTGGTTAAGCCCTTAGGCAGGCCCCCGGTCACTCACCTATAACTAGCTCTGCTGTAAAGTAAATCAACGCCCCAAATTCGCACTTTTTCGCTCCGTGCCGTAAATCAATGGCCTGGACGGTGAACCAGCTTCGTCACAGTCGTAAGGTAAATCGGGCACAGCCCGAGAAGAATTTTTCAACAAAAACGGTCTCAGTTGTCGTAGCCTTGGCTCGGAAGTGTACAAGAGGTGAGTCGTGAATTATTCAATTGGCGGTGGCCCAGTAATAACCATTCTATGCAGACGGGGCTAGGGCGCAACCTATTCCATCACTTTTCATTCGCGCATCACGCTGCAGCGGGTCGTAACGGCCTGGCTTTGTTCACACACGCACCAATATCGGAGCTTGTGTATCTGCTTTCCGGGGCTAGCATCGCGTGGCAGTCTGGGGCGGAAGGTATGTATGGCTTGAACAACGGTGAAAATGGATGGGAATTATAGAATCGCCTTTGCCATGCAGAAATCCTCAAAATCATGGAGGTTTCGGTGGAGCCAGGCGTCTAATACGTTACAACGAGGACGACTACGAGCAGCCGGTGGAGGGGTCGAAGAAAAGGTGGCCAAAGCCGCCGCGTGGTGGGGTGAAGAGGCAAAAGGTAGCGGGAGCGGCAGAAAAACCAAAGCGCAAGAAAAATTTCGACTCTGTGTCCACGACCGCGCCGAAGGCCGCAGTGAAGAGGGTGAGGGGCCACAAGAAGAACAGGGGGCCGAAAAAGGGGGGGGGGAAATAGACCAGAAATGCATTTTAGCGGTTTTTTTTGGAACTAGCTCCGCTGTAAGGTAAATCAACGCCCAAGAGCCCGGAAATCGTAGGGTAAATCAACGAAAAAAGTCGACTGGCGGAACTAGTTATGGGTGAGTGACCGGGGGCCACCTTAGGCCTTAATTAAGGACCACTTAAGGGTATTAATTAACCGTTCCTTAACGAAATGCTTCGCGATTCATTGCAACTGATTGTGCCTTTCTCCATTTATCCTATGTCCTTTCGTCTTACTGTGCTCGCCAGCCGCATCTGTGGTCAAAATCCTCTGTGCTTTCTAGTCTCTCGTAGACAGACGCTACAACAATATTATTAGTGCTTGTGCCTCGCATGTTGTATGTGCTTTCCCATTTCCATGCGCAGCTATCCCCATTGCGACAACGCGTAAACTTTGCACACGGGACAGAGCGCTACACTAACGATTCTTTAACGATTACCCTCGTGAGTCCTTACATCTCTTTGGTCTCAACTCCATACGAGCTAATTCCACATGTCCCTCTTCGTTCCTGCTCTGAACTTCAAGTTCAACGCTCAAAAAACCCACGGAAGCTGCGCCGCAATGCCCACAGCTTTCGGAGATCCCTATCGCATTCATTTTGTCGTGCATATTCTCATCATGCCCGAAATTAACTGTCTTCAACTAGCCGCGCCTCCACAGCAAAACTGTTGAATCTAAGCCATTCTGGGGTCATCGAGCAAAACAGCCAGGCCTCATGATCGCATAGCCTCAATACATAGTCGACAAACTTTTTGACCTCTCCGTGACCCTGCGCTTTATAAATCCATCTTCAATTGCTGTTTTCTTCCCTTCATCCGATCCCAGTGCTTTCCTCAGTCTCACTCATCCTGACTCGTTTCATCGCCTCATTCAGCACACCTATGGTGGAAGATGCCTGTGAAGGGGAGCCGATATATCTCAACACATCAAATACATTCAATATCTCGCCTCAATTACAATCTGGGTTCTTTCGTCAACGCTTCAAAATCCTCCGCTCAATTGAATGCGGAGCACAACTGCAAATCCTGCAACTCACTCGTGGCCATGGCTCCTCACCGCTGTTGTATGGCCTCCCTTCTGGATCAATTCCTTGGATACGACTCTCATTTCTGAGCCACTTCACAACGGCCCGCCGCCCTCAACGGTGGTGGACCATCTTGAATGTGCGCAGCCTCCAATATTCTCAAAAAATAATTACCCACGATGCGTTCCAGCGTTCAGCGCTTCCCCTAATGTAATACCACAACGAAAATCTTTCCAAACCACACCCTCCTTTCATCCTCGGTGTTCGCGGCTCATTTCTAAAATTCGATGCTTTACCGCTTTGGTATGATTCTCTCTCATATGTCTTGGAGGATATTCTAGGCTGATTCGTTAACCTCGTTGCCTTCCAGCTAGGTTGCTCCGCCTGTTGATTCTGACAGCACCCAATTGCACCTCTGCCGTGTATTGTGCTTCTATCCGGGAAAGCTCCTGATCCTTGGATGCTGTCTACTTTCCTCGTTTGATTACAGCTTTAACATATCAAGTGCCTGTTTCTTCCTGTCACAATGCCTCGAACGCGGTCCGTGGTATCACCCGATTCGTTCACATGAGATCCAGCTTTGTATTTCGGACTCCGAGTCATCCCCTCAAATTACTTTGCAGATAAAGCCCAGGCAGAGCTCAACGCCAGCCGCTGTTCAAGAGTTAATCAACCACTTCCTTTGGTATTTTTCTTACACCAGTTGATTTGTTGCTCTCTGGGCCACTGTTGCTGGATAGGTACGTGCATCGCGTTGGTGCATTTTACTTTCGGGTTTTCCGTCTAGAATGATACAACTCTAAATATAATCATTTGCATCATTTGTCTGCATACCTCTATTCACCTGTCTGTTATACCAACCGAAAGACACTAACTGACGACATGTATAGTTCTACTGCCGCAACTCATGGTGGGCGAACAAGTTCGAGTACCCAAATAACGTGAAATGGGAGGATAAGGAGGTATTGCGTGCGGAGACACACAAACCCCGATACTGTAAGGTATCGCTTCATTCCTTCCTTTTGTTGGCAACTTACGGTTCCATTGTCTAGAGACTGTCGGATATCAACCTCTTGCACCAAAGCAGCGCTCAGCTATCTGACACCACTACCACCACCACCAAATGTCTCTGTACCGTCCCGTCATCCCACCGACATGGATTATGAAATGCTTGACAACGATGCAATGTCGCCATTGATGCGCCGAGGTCCATTCGGTGCTGCCTCCCCACGGAAGCAGGGCGGGCAGAGGGAGATGGGGAGGTTGCATAGCCTGTAGTACAGTCATATGTACTTTAGTTAATTTATTTGGTTCAATACGGCTCCAGTTGTAGCTCAGTCTGGCTCTATTTGTTGTAACAATTCATAAAGCCACATCTAGCTCTCGGCCATTCTTGAAATTAGTTGAAAATGGTTTGAGCTGGTTTGACCTAGTTTGATCTGGCTGCCGGTTATTTTCACTGGGGAAGTTTTATCAACTCTAGATCTGAGACAAGCCTGGCCGCTGTCCTGGAATGCGACAAAGATTCTGAATCTAGGTTCGAGTAGGATGAGCCCTTGTGGATCACGGCGATCATCCACAGCTCTTAAAAAATTTCGATGAATGAAGTGGGAGGCGTAGGGCTGCTGACCAAACTGTAAAATTATACGGCTTCCGTAATACGGCACCCGTACCGTCCCGTTGCCCCTTCCACCCCACCATTGGACGGGACGGGTTTTGCCGTACCGTACGCCATTACGGCCGTATACGGCATTGAAACCGTATGTACAGCACCTCCAAAGTTACGTCCAAATGGCCGGCAAATCAATTGAAATCAACAGAACTGGAACGCAGCTCACAGAAAGGACGGCTGAAACAATTGAAAGGGACCATTTGATAGACGGGACACTCGGCATCAGGCGGCATTAGCTGATGCCGGCACTTGGCGAATTGATGTTTTTGTCTTGTATCCCAGTTGACTCCAAGTGCAGTGGTTCCAAAAAATTCAACTGTAATGTAGCAAATTGATGCGGTCTCGGGCTTTCTCAGACACTGCTGCTAAAAGAGTTTTTGGTTCATTCTTGGTTCAAATATTATTACGTTCCTCTCGTGTATCTGAGCAATTTTATCCTGAGCGTATCCTTTATTTTGCTTCTCTGGATTTGTCTTGGGAAATATGACTGTTTTGCCTATTTCTCGGGGATGAAAGTCAACGTGGATGGGATGAATCACCTTGACTTCAGACGCGGAAATTTTGAATGCTGATGAGTTGCTCCTCCCAGTTGTGCATCTAAGAGACATCTCAGAGACGATCTCAGACATACCACACCTAAATTCGAGGCTAGGATGATGAATGGGACACTTGGCACACCTTGGTTAACCTGTAGAGGTTGTTTGTACAATTTTACGTGCCGTCCTCCCGTATACGGCCGTTTTTGTGCCGTACCATACCGTCGAGTCCCTGGAATTTGTGCCGATGGGACGGCATACGGTACGGGTAGGCCAAAATACGGCCCTCTCCGTATACGGTACGGTCCACAGCCCTAGGGAGGCGCGGCCTCCCGGGGGCACCGGCGGAAATGTTTGACCACTTTTTATTGTTATTTTGGCTTCCGTCAGTGCATCTGCAGGTTGTGGTGTGTCGAGCCTCTAACTAAAATGGATTGGTGTGAGTACTTCAACAGTGGTGGTCAGTGGGGATGAATTCCCAGTGGTGTCGGGTGTGAAGGACACGCATCAATCTCCAATAGTTCAACATAAATTTCATGTTAAGTCTTCGGCTTCCTTTTTGGATTTTTTTTTCGGTACTGGGTAAAAGTCAATGCAACGCTAAATTCCGGCGGACAAAAACACACAAGCGGCTCCTTGCCGTAACCCTCGAGGCGCTCGTCCCAAGCTGACACACGCTCGGGATAGTATTCCTTTGGTAAGCGGTACCCGCGAAAACCCGAGTACCTGAGGAAAGGTAATAATATGGGTGAGAATCTGGATCACCTCATTTGATTCTGTACTGCATGAGAGTGGTGAGGAGGAGGTTCAATTCGTCCTAAGGCAAAACGTGGTTTCGTTTTTCTTTCTTTTCTGGTCCATCTCACTCCTTTGACAGTGAATAGCTGGATAATCAAATCCCTAACAAAAGTTGAACCCAAATTCTATCTTTCTCACAGTTACATATTTTTGTATCTAAATCTGAGCAGAAAAAATGAAACCAAGAGACCCCTGTGATCATGGTGAGTACCTTCTTTCAATTACAAGGTTTGCAAGAAAAAGCGAGATTTGAGCCTCCCAAACACAATGGATCTTCTGATCATTTCTTGTTGCTGTGGAAAAATCACTTAGATCTAGCTCAACTCTACCTTCTGCGTTTTTTGCTTGATAATACACAACCTTATCTTCTCAGCTTGAAATTACATCCAAGTCTCTTATCAAATAAATATATTCCAAACCAAACAACAGGGACACATGTAGTAAATCATTAACCATAAATAACAACGTAGAACATCACCAACAAAAATATACAATTCCTGGAAGCCTCAGACTGCAATCAGACCAGGCTCCTTCACATCATCCATGTCTTCGATGTCAGATAGATCATCCTCCAGTTCCTCCACAGTCCCAGCTGGCGCATTGAGCTCTGCTAGACAAGCCAAGTTGTTTCTGTGTTGCTTCAGCACATCTTCGCTGATATTGGCAAGCCTTTCATCAATGCACTGAACCTGTTTGGCCTGCGAGGAACATTTAAACAGGGGTCTTGCTGCTTCCCAGAACTCCAGTGCCTTGAGCAGATCACCGTGACTCTTGGAAATGTCTCCAAGTTGAAGCATGCATTCAGCTCGGCTGCGATGGGCATCCATCTGGGTTAATGTTGTCAAGACTTGCGACTCAGCCTTCCCAAGTCAACTTTCGAAGTCGACTTGAACCGAGTCGAAGTCGAGTCACGAGTGTGACTTGATGTGACTTGTGAGTCGAAGGAAGCCGACTCGAGTCAACTTGAGTGACTCGAGTCGGTGATTTTTACTGGATGTTCCTTTTCATGAATGACAAAGGTTGGAATTGATTTCAAAAATTTTCTTTCAAGTGATTGTCACGCGTGTGGTCCAGATCCTGGGGGAGTGATGTATCGCGCCTTCTAATTAGAGGAAAAACCCGATGTATAAAAGCCTCTAATTAGAAGGATCGCGATATATCGCGTTAGAGGAGTACCCAATTTGGTTAGTGGGCTGCCCAGCCCATTACATGCAGTGAGCTCGCTGTTGTCGTCGCTGTGATGTCAATATCCGCATTTGGCACGCAGCCATCAAAAGGTTCGCGTCGTCACCGACGACGATGAGCAGAAAAACTTCGGATAAAAAGTTTGAAAAAATTATGATTTATGCGGCCGGACAGTAGCATATATGTGGTACAGCGGATAATTGAAAGGGCCAGTAGAAACACCACAAATAGCGATTTCCCCCCCACCACGCTGCACTGCAAGCCCTGCAGCGCGCCCAGCGCATGCTCGGGAAGCAGCACCAACGGCGAAAAGGCATGTGCATGTCCGTGCTAACCGTGGCCATGCAGCCCAATGCACCCGAAACATGTACCCATTCGCAAAATACGCCCGCCCCCGCTCTCTTGCCCCTCAGCATACGGCGTGCCCATGCACGCGACCGCACTCGTGGGAGGTGTTTGCTGGTAGCGAGAGCGCTGAACCAAGACAGCCGGGCTCCCTACGCAGCGAGAGCCCGCTCGGGCAGCTCAGCTCATGTCCGTGCCCGGCGAGGGCGGAGACATCGCTCGATGTGTCTGCTGTGCGGGTGCTTTTCCGTTGCTCGTGCGCCAATCAACGGCCGAGAGAGAGCGGGATTCGGGCAGCCGTGTCCGTGCCCAGCAAGAGCTGCGACGTGGTTCGATGCAGCTGCTGCGCAAATACTTTCCAATCCGCTGTGGCACCGAGCGATGACCGGATTTGTACTGAGAGCTCACCTCATCCTGAATCACCCTCGATGCTCTGCAGTTGAGTACATTACGGCCTTGTGCCAGGCCGTGGAGAATCATTCGAGCCCTTGCGGAGATCGGATGCAATCGAGAAATGGGGTATCAGGGTGGCATTGTCAAAGCTTTGGGCCGTCGCTATGGGGTGGTGCTCTCAGCTGCGAGTGAATGATGAAGCGAGAGAAACAGGCATTGGGGCTTGTCTCGGTCCGCATTTGCCTATACCAAGCAACAGAATGACCTGTGGAGGTAAATACCGAAGCCACGAGGGTGTCCTTTAGAATTACGACGTACCATATGCCTCAGAGCCCGTGCACCCCACCCCTGTCCCCCGCACGCGCACATCCTTGCATTGACATCCCTTCCGATGACATTTACAGTATTGGTTTGGGGCAGCTCGAATCTGGACAGGAAAAGGTCATAGGAGTCGCCTAGCATGCATGTACTCTTGATCAGAAGGATAGGGTTGTTACTTGCGATGTTGTAAAGGGTGAAGGACAAGGCAAGAGCGTAACCAATAAAAACACCGCGGAGAGTAAGAGATCAGTGTTTGAGTGACCCCAGGCCTGTTGTGCATCGAAGATTTAGTCTCCCGTTTCAGGAATTCCCATTAGACGGGGTGGACGCGTCAACGGGTCAAGTCGTCCCGTGGAAAGTTTGGTGGGAAGCTGGTGGGAAGCGGGAAAGAAAGGCTGTCACACGTGTGATCGAGTGACACTCCGCTTTCGGTCAAGAAAGTTCGTCATTCGTTCGGGGCTCTGGGGTACTTTAAATAAAATTGGACACCACAGAAGATCTTAGAATTAAGAATGGAATCCGCCAACATAAAAAAAAATACAAAAGGAGGGTACTCAAATGACAGTTACACAGAACAGGACGTCCTCTCTCTGGTTCTTAGAGATTGGTCTTTCTATTTGTCCTCAGATTGATTAATTTCACTTGCCACAGACCAATATGCCTATATTACCACTTCATAACCATTATGGGTAGGTACAACGACCAAATAGAAAAATTAGTTAAAATTAGTTGATTTCAAGACGAAGGGAAGTTTCCATGCATATTTGGACACCATATCAGAGGTCAGGGAACCCAATTCAACAATATGAGGCAAAGAAACCTCCAAAAAGAGGGTACTCAAATCTCAGTTACAACCTAAATTTGATCGGGTTGGACCGAAGATTACTTTCTCGCTTGCTTGGACATCGTAGGGAAGGTCAGGGACTCTAGCCACCTCGGAAAATGTATAGTTGTGTGGACAGAGAGGTGGTATTAAAAAAAAATTAATTGAGGTGTCCGTGCACAGGGCTGAGCTCAGTATAGTAATAACCACGATTGGACTCGGTTTCATGCACGAACATTGAAATGTTCAAGTTTTTTTTCCACATGCATGAAAATGCTTCAGAAGATACATCTAAGTTCATTTGTTTTGCCATTAGAACAATGGAGCATCTAAATGAGGGACTATTGGTTTAAACCTCAAAAACCGAAAAATGGGCCGACAGCCGGATGGCGCTCAGTGCATGTACTCAGAAACTGTAAAACACATATGAATCAAATGTATTAGGTTACAAGACACGGTAAGTATGTAAATTAAACTGGACTAAGATTGTGCTCGAGCTACAAGACTCAGCTGTATGACAGGCAAAATAAGGACCGTGGCCAAAACTGGCGAAGCACGCGCTCCAGCGTAGCTAAAACACTGAAAACAGGGGAGGAGGTGTGGATGTATAGGTTTTGGAGCGGGGAGGTACCGATGGGTGGGTTCTGGCGATGGGAATGTGCATAGACTGAGGGCGGGGCAGGAACACCGAAAACAGCGCAGTGGGTGCTACAGGTCAGCCAGAGGCTAAAAAATGGGGTGGATGTGCGGGCATATACTGTAGGTTCGCGCGTGAGGAGGTGCCGATGGGTGAAGGGCGGCGAGAGCACGCGTGGAAGCGGGGGAGGAGGGCGGAAGCCAAAAATGGTGCAGCAGGCGCACCAGGACAGCCAGAAACCCCAAAATCGGGGTGAACGTGCGGGCGTAATGAGTCGACTGCGGGGAGACGCCGATGGGCAGGTACGGGCAGCAGGAGTGCACGTGGAACCAGGGGAGGAGGCCGGGAGCCAAAACAGTACAGCGGGCGCACCAGGACGGCCAGGGACCCAAAAAGCGGGGTGGACGTGCAGGCGTAGTGGGTCGAGCCTGCGGAGGCGCCGATGGGCAGGTACGGGCAGCGGGAGCGCGCATGGAAGCGGGGGAGCGTGTGGGAGCCCACACCGGCGCAGTGGGTGTACCAGGGCAGCCAGGGACCCAAAAAGCGGGGTGGGCATGCGGGCATAGTGGGTCGAGCCTGTGGAGGCACCGATGGGCGGGTACGGGCAATGGGAGCGTGCATGGAAGCAGGGGAGCGCGCAGGAGCCCAAACCGATGCAGCGGGTGCACCAGGGCAACCAGGGGCCCAAAAAGTGGGGTGGGCGTGCGGGCATAGTGGGTCGAGCCTGTGGAGGCACCGATGGGCAGGTACGGGCAACGGGAGCGCGCATGGAAGCAGGGGAGCGCGCAGGAGCCCAAACCGATGCAGCGGGTGCACCAGGGCAGCCAGGGGCCCAAAAAGTGGGGTGGGCATGTGGGCGTAGTGGGTAGACCGTGAGGAGGCGCCGATGGGCTGGTACAGGCAGCAGGAGCGCGTGTGGAAGCAGTGGGAGCGCAGGGAATCAAACCGAGACGTGGGGCCGTGTGGGCGTATTAGGGCAAAGCGGAGATATTTGCGGGTAGGAATTACACAAGAAAAGACTGGGCTAGAATTGCAAAGGGAAGTGTGAAGAGGGAGCCCGGTGGTAGAGGCAGCGGTGCTGGCAGAGGAGGTGAGAAGGCAATGAGCAACAGGAACAAACAATATCCATCACCTACTAATTCTTACAACATTGCGTTGGTTATTGTGCACTAATCCGGGCTCTAAACACCCTATGCAGCTAAGTATGACCTGAATTATATCTATACTATATACACTGACCATCGCCATCCTGGGAGAGGTACAGGTGGAAAATACCTAAAATGGTAAGGCGGGCCACCCGACAGCGCCCCGACGTCCAATGCATCAGGAAAATGGTTTTCATCTGGTGTGGGCTGGCGTGGGCTGGCACTGCTGGCGCATCTGGCGTTGCTGGCGCATTCTCGCCAGCTCACGCCAGAATGTCCGCCAGAAGTGATTTTTTAATTGTTGTTCTTACCGTTGGTAAAAGTTGTTCAAGACCCCAATTTATCCATGCGATGGTTCGGATTCAATCAGAAAGGTGCAAAAACTCATTTTGAAGGCTTTGAGATCGAGCGGAGGGCAAAATGTTTCCAAGTCTTTCAAACTCCGATGCACGTGTTGTTGATATGGCGTACTAATTGATGCCAACCATCGCCACGTCTCTTTGCTTTCTCCCCCATCTCCCATCCTCTCCCGTCGCCCCGCTCCTTCAAAACCTACCCCATGCCCCTCCTCCTTCCTTCAAATGCTCTTATTTGCCTGAATCCCACTGTCTGCCGGTGCTCTTGGTGGTCTCTCGCCTCTACCGCAAGATCTGGATCTGGTCTCGCTCTCGTTCTTTGGTGCCCTCAATGTCCCTCAATGCCTTTGGTGCCCTCGATATCTCTTGTTCTCGACTTGACTCGTGTTACACTAGCCCTCCCATACTTCATATCATTCCCGTTCCTAGTGCATTGTTGCGCACTCAGCCGCATGTGGCACTCCATAGATGGTGCACTAACCTTTCTTGTTCTGTTTTAGACTCTTAGAACTGCCGTGAGTCGTTACGGGTCTTCCCTTACTTTAATGGGCTAACATCGTTGATGTAGCCACCCCCTCCCTCACCGCCTCAAGTTTATCCATCGCAATTCGTTGTGGAGTTGAGTTGATAACTGCGGAGGAGGAACGAAGGTATGTATTGACTTCCTGCCGTCTACTTAAAGGTTCAATGCTCGGCTAGATCCTCTTCCCGAGTCGATGCGTTGGAACAACAATCAATCTTGCCAGCCAGGGATCGAGCATCCTCAGTCCCTCGTCTGGTAGCGCATGCCCGAGCCCTGCAGGTCCGCGTGCGAGACGAGCCACCCACTGATGTGGTACGACGTGAGCAGGATGTCGCACGCCCTGCCCGCAGTAGCCCTTGGAGGATGATAAAGGGATAGGAGTGGATGCCAACCATGGATCATGTCTAGGTAGATGTCCAGTAGTGTTACAAATATTATGTTTTACTTGTTCTTTATGTGTGTGCAACCGTATGCAGCAAGCAAAGCAGTATACCCCGTGAAATATGTTGCCAGAAAGATGTTCTGGCGCCAGAATCGAATCTGGCGCCGTCTATCTTTTTATGTCGCCAGGTGCGATTCTGGCGTGCTGGCGCTGTTGGCAGGCCTGGCGCCAGACGCGCCAGCTCAAAAACATTTTCCTGATGTGGTCAGTTCAATGCCGCCGCGTGATGGGAAAGCACACGCGAACTAGGCCTACTAAAAGAGGTATGCCTCTAACGCGATATATCGCAAGCCTTCTAATTAGAGTGTTTGATACATCGCGTTTTTCCTCTAATCAGAGGCCCGCGATATATCAAAACCCCAGATACGCCTGGCGTGTGATGTCGTGTGACATGTCTGACTGGCGTGTGACACCTGCGTCACTGTGGCTTCATTTTGCGTTTCTATCCAGTTTCTGAGAGCGATTAAACACAGAAAAATATCAAAAAAATTATATTATGCTATATGACAGGTTATAAATGCATCTGACCTGCATAATCAGAATGGGAACTTGGGATCGCCACGAAATAGATGCTATTTTATTTATTTTATATGAACTTTCATTTAGTTCAAGATATATGCACTCGTATAGTATTCCTATTCGACACGGTGGTGGTTTAGCCAATTTATCAAATACTGCCCTCGACTTGGCCGACTCGAGTCGACTTGAAGTCACTCCAAGTGACTTCACTAAGCGAAGTCGAGTCGAGTCGAGTCGACTGTCCAATCAAGTCGACTTGGCAAGTCGCGACTCGACTTTTCGAGTTTTGACAACATTAATCTGGGTAAATCCCTCTAGAGCAACTGTGAACAAGCTGATGGCTGTATGCTCATCATTCTGGGAATGGAAGACATCTCCAAGGAATTGAAAAGCTCTGTAGATTCCGACCTTCTCTTTTCTTTGAAGAGAATTCACAAGATAGAGGGCTGTCCAGCTGGACATCCCATCCAAATCACCCCAGTAACTGGTATTGCCAAGCCGCTCCAGGCAATAACATTGGATTTGGGAGTATTCCAGAGTCACTTTGAGGCACCTTTTAAAACTAGTATTGGCTGCCAATGAATTTCCCTCCCTCAGATACAGATCTGCAAGAATAACATCACACAATATCACTGCCTCCACATTACCCAAAGTATCCAACATTTTTCTGGCTCTGTCACAATTCCACTGCACATCATCCTTTGGAGCACCAAGCATCACATCAATTTTGGCAACATTGAGTAAAGCATAACCATAATTGTAGGGATCCTGGATAGAGGTTTCTTCAAGAATGCTAATGGTGATACTGCGAGCCTCGACATATTCTGATTTGTGCCTGTGGATTTCTGCCTGAGTGCCCATGATGTCATGGTCTGAGGTTCCATGGGACATGCCACAAAGACCTAAGAGGTCTCTTGCCCTAATGCAGAGAGACATGGCTTTTGTGTAGTTCCCCAATGTGGAGCAGCAAATAGCCTCAATATGGAGTGCCTGTGCTTCTCTGTATAGATCTGCAGAAATTATGGCCAGTCTCTGGGCCTCAATTGCATGCACCTGAGCTGCAGAGTAATGACCAAGATTCCATTCAATCCATGCATGGTTACGTAATCCTTGGGAATGCCATTTGGTGTTCCCCATTGAAAGTGCTAAAGATATAGCAGTTCCACAAAATTTTGTGGCAGAGGACATATCACCTGTTATCTGATAATAGTTTGCCAAGGAGTTATAGAATCTGCCTGTGTGAATTCATATGAGTGCTAACAAACCAGTAATAATCAGAGAGCATACATTTAAGATCTAAGTCATCAAACTCCTTGAAGTGTTCCAAGGCCTCGAAAGTGAGGGTATCTGGATTGGAGTTAGAAACATGATTCCATGATTTGAGCCACTCTGTGATGCAGTAGGCCTCCAAGCGATGGTCACGAGGGTATGGGAGGACATTGCGGATATGTTGAATAAGAGGAGTATCTCCTTGACCAATGCATCGACTAAGGTTATTCAGATAGCATGTGCAATAAATGCTGTTTACTAGGTCTGGATGACCTTATTTCAATCCATTCTGAAGGACATTCTGTATGTTTGAGTAGTTTGATGATACTCGAACAACTGTGCTAGAACTTGATTCATTTCCCTGATATTCCATGTAGAATTCAAGTAATTCCTGGAAATGTTTGAGAAGAGATCGAATGAGGTGATCTCCAGGTGGCTGGATCTTCTGCATATACCCTCTGATAGGAACCAATGCTTTTAGCCGTTTGTGTTCATCACTATAGGCCAAGCTGGTACGAATCAATGCTGCTTTGCAGCCCAGGATATTATCAAGTGGAAACTTGCTCTGCACAAGCTCAACATCTGAAAGACCATCAGGTAGCATTGACAGGAGGCTCAGTAGATCTTTTGAATGGGGATTGAGTCTAGGACTTGATAAGGACAGTGAAATTGACAAGTCCAAGTTGGATGTTCTGTCAGATCCATCTGAGATCAAGGATGTCTTCTCCTCCTCCCAGCAGGATAATACATGAGAGCAGCCCTCAGAGTCCACCAAATGAGCTATGAGACTGATTGCAAGGGGCATATTGTCTGTCAGCGCGAGGACCTTATCCACCTCATTTGGATCATGTCTGTTGTCTGCAATATCTATAAATGTTTGTCGTGCTGCAGCTTGTTCCAAGGGCTTCAACAGTGGTAGAAATGGATGAGTCCATGCCACTTTAGCAGGTCTTTCTGCTCCTTGCATTGTGATCTAATTGGTATAAGTTGAAAGCATGGTCGAGAATTCTCTTGGACACCTACCAACAAAGCCAGATGACCTACACCAGTGAGCAATGACAGGAACTCTTCAATATTGCCTCGAGACTTGACAGGCTCCCACAATGTCTCAAGATTATCCAGAATCAGGAGACTGTCTGAGCTGCTGGAGAAATATTGAATGACTGGGCGTGTAAGGTCTTTTCCTGGCTTCAGTCCAACATGGGTTCCTATGAGAGCAGCAAGTTCTACTTGGGTTGCTGCAGACTCACAAGCAATGAAGAACTGCTGCTGATTATATCTCTGAGTAATGTCTGTATGATGGATGACAGCTCTTGCAAGACTGGTCTTTCCCATTCCACCTGCACCCAAGATTGCCATCTTAGGTGTTCCTTGACTGAAAAGTTGCAGAATGTCTGAAAGCTCTGAGTCTCGTCCATGGAATATCTTGGGTTGTGATGGCAGCATGGAGATTGAATTGGAGCTTGAATATATGTCAGATACAAGAGCTACCATTGAGAGCTGATAGAAACTGACCTGTTATGAGAGCCCGAATAAAGCCCACTGATCTGTGCAGCATTCATTACTTGATTTTCTCAGAAGAGTGGAATTCCCATACAGAGGATGCTCCATCTGAACTAATTGTGTCTGACAGAGTTTCAATCATGTCAAGCACTTGTTTTTGTCGCTTTTCTGCATCTTCCTGCATCTGTGTAATGTCCTTCATGTGATTGACCATTGGGACCTACATATCAAATCCTTCAATGAGTGGTTGAATTACCAAACAGATGTCACACCTGAAAAATCTCAATTCCTTGTTGCAATCCTGTCTTGCAATCCTTGAGCAGCTTGCTCATCTCGCCTTGATGGAAGAAATTCTTGAGTTTGCTGGCATTCTGTTGAGCTTCGACAAATGTGTGGATTTTATGGAGGGTCCTGACAATAGTCATCAATATAAGGGGTTTTTTTTTCCCCAAGTGGAGCAACACACTCTGTGAACCTTCCAATGTGAGTCAACACACTTGGTGGCAATTCCGCTCCAGTGTTGGAATTGATGTGAGCCATCAAAATTGCATTCAGCAACTCGTAAGTTTGCTCCAATAATTCGGTACAGTCATTCTTATTTTGTCTAATAGTCTGTCATGTTGATTGAGATTCATGGTTGTGGCAGATTCAGCGTTAACGCACCTGCATTTTTTTCAACAGAGACTGAGTTGTGTTAGATATGGCTGCCAAGAAGGGGCTCTTCAGGCTGCCGGCAAGGATTTCCAGAGTATTTGTAGTGATAGTCAAACATGCCGCAATGTTGTTGAGTCGAATTTGAGTGACAGTGGGTTGGGGGGGCATCTTGGTGGTGGATCATGGGTGTGCGAGACATGTAGATATTTATCCTGTGTGCACACGACTTTTACTTTCATTGGTTGCTGTTCATCTCCCGCACAGAAGATGTGATGCTCATATCAATGTAGAGCTTGATCATATCAAATGATACTATTGAATGAGCAGACGAGAGATCTAGGAAACATGTCTGGGCTCCAACTGAGAAGCTTGTTTGATAGAGGGCTCTGCTATATTGCTTTGATACCATGATATCTTCCCATACACAGCCAATGCACCTGATGGCCTAAGTAGGGTACAGATGCATGGTGTAAATAGACAGAGCATTTAAATGATATGACCATGGCAACCTCAAATCAACTTTGGCTGCACCTCAGCTGCTTGATTTGAGCATCTCAGAGAAAAAAGCAGCCTATTGGTAACTTTTCCGTAGTCGCTAAATCAGCAGTTTGAATCTGAATTATCTGATTGCTGAGAACTGTTCCAGAAATTCATGAAAAGACAGACTAACTGTGATCAAGACATACAGTGGCGACGAAATGTTCTGCACGCAGTGGTTTGGGCTGATTTCTGACCAGAATCACTTCAAATAAATTGTACTCTGTTCAGCAGCTATGGTTATGGAAAAGGGCTCTTCGACGTTGTTACATGTTCGAGCCGGTGTTGAAATTGGATTTGGATTTGGATATAAATAATTTTGGGTTGTGTGCAAGTTCAGTTTCTTCTCAGGTAGTCTAGCCAACCCACAGTTGGGCCAGTGTGGTGTATGGTACACAGCTCTAATAACTGACCGACAAAGTCCTCAGTTGATGCAGCAGACCCGGGTTCGATTCCTGGCACCCGCATTTTTGTGGACTTTTTCTTTTTCTTTTCTTTTCTTTTCTTCTTTTTGCTGCACTCTGTTCGCTCATTTTCCCAGCCAATTCAATCAATAATTTCAGCCCGCTATGTTCAAGAAACGGTTCATGATTGATGAAACAGTTGAAATTCATGGACAAGATATTTTGGATCATGAGATTCAGACTCGTGCGGGATTACCGTTTTTGAATGGGATAGCCAAGTTCGTAGATAGGCAGGGAAAGTGGGGTGGTGTATGGTACACAGCTGTAATCGCTGACTAACGAAGTTCTTAGTTGATGCAGCAGACCCGGGTTCGATTCCCGGCACCTGTATATGGCGTGAGCTGTGTATTTTTTTTTTTTTGTGGCATCTGCACCGTCTGATCAGCCTTATCCAGACAATTCAAAGCACTTTTAGGCTATAGAGGAGCATTCGTCAATATTAATGCCACAGGACGTTGGAATTGGAATTGGATGAAATAATATAATTTGGAGGCCGGACTAGGCTCAGTTTAATTCGAATTTCGGGCTTTTCTTATGCAGTCTAGCCAAGGTCGTGGGGATAAGAAAGTGGGTGTGGTGTATGGAACACTGCTACTGTAAATCACCCAAATAGATACAGGTTCCAATTTATGTAGCTGACCTGTGTTCGAATCCCGGCACCCGCATACGGGAATAAGTTCTCATTTTTTGTTTTTGTTTTGCCGCCCTCTGTTCACAGCCAATTCAACCAAGAATTTTAGTTATGGAGGGTGCTTATTGATGCTGGAGGATTTTTGAGAGAGCGTTCAAATGGAATTGGAATTCAAGTTGGACAAAATAATTTGGATTGCGAGGGAGACTCAGACTCTACAGAATTATGGTTTTTTGAACGGGATAGCCAAGTTCATAGGTGGGAAAGAAGTGTGGGTGTGGTGTATGGTACACAGCTGTAATCATTGTCTTTGAGCAAAGAGTCTTAGTTGATGCAGCGAACCCTGGTTCGATTCCCGGCACCCGCATTTGCAAAGAACAGCCTCCTTTTTTTCCTTTTTTTTTTCTCTTCTTTTATTTGACTCCCTGCCCGTCTGATCAGCCCTTTTATGCCAATTCAGTCTATGGGTTCAGCAGCTCTTCAATGTTATAATGTGCCATGTTCGAGACGGCCTTGAAATTGGATTTGGAATCGGACAAAATAATTTGGAGTGCGAGGGCAGACACAGACTCGGAATGATTCGGGCTTCTCTTATGTAGTATAGCCAGGTTCATAAATAGGCAAGGAAAGCGGGTGTGGTGTATGGTATGCAGCTGTAATCATTGACCAGTAACATCCTTAGTCAATGCAGCAGATCCGGGTTCGAATCCCGGCACCCGCATTGCCACTTTCTTGCCTTTTTTATCAAACCGCACACATTTTTTTTCTGGCCTTGGAGCTTGGCGGGATGCAGAGAATTTTTGATACTTGATACTTTGATACTTGACGTGGGAGAGATTGATTCTACTCAAGCGAACCAATAGGCGTGGGTGGATCGAAGGCGCGCGGCGAGAAGACAAAGAACGTGCCCTATTATCTGCTGTTCATCAATCCAACTGTCTGCCAAAAAAAAAAAGAGTTTGAGAATGTATGAGCCGGAAATAACTTACAAGCCACCGAAGATCAAGGACGCGGAAAGGATCCGTTAGAGAATTAAAGACCATAGCGGGAGTATTCTCCATGTGAGTCGCGATGCCCCAGATGGGTGATACTGATCGACTTGCATCTGTGCCTTGTCACGGTCTGTGTGACTCGTGACGTGACGCCCCACTGCTCGCTCGCTCACTGGTCTCTTGTGTGTATGGAAACAGGGAACGACTCGCCGCCTCTGCGCACAACAATCCTCGGCTCTTTCCTCGGCCGCGGCCGTCCTCGCAACTCTTCCCAGTCACACATCGATATTCCCCGCGAGCTCTCCCCGTCCCCGCCCCATCCCCACACCCACACCAACGCAAACGCACAGCCCGTCTCACCGAATCCGTACAATATGATCGTGCAAGGCGGAGGCGGACCCGGTGGAGGCGCACCGGGACGGAGTCACAGAGGGCGCGCTGCACCGTCCCCAACGACGAACCCGCCGTCCGCGACTCCCGCGGGCCTGAGTCTGGGGCACATGCTCCGAAGGCGACGCAGCGCCGGGAACATCCCGCAGCAGCAGCAGGGCCACGCGGGGCCCGCGCCGATGGTCCCGCCGACGCCGGGCGGGCGGGCGCCGGCGCCGATGAGTGCGGCGATTGCAAGTGGGCTTGTGGCTGCCAATGGGAACGCAAACGCCAACTCGAATACGAATGCCAATACAGGCGGTGGAAACGGCCCCTCGCACCGCATCCGCCTCGTCCCGCACCTCGACTCCCGCCGGTCCCTCCGCTTCGACGCCATCTCGCGCGACCTCCGCGCGGGCGAGCCCGCCCTGCGCATCGGGCGCTTCACGGACAGGTCGGGTCTGGGGCTCGCGGCGGTGAATGCGCTGAGCACGAACAAGATTGCATTCAAGAGCAAGGTTGTGAGTCGCGCGCATGCGGAGGTGTGGATCGAGGATCCAGGTACCGGAGGGGGGGTACCGAAGTTCTTCATACGGGACACGAAGAGCAGTAGCGGGACGTTTCTGAACCATGTAAGGCTTAGTGCGGCGAATACGGAGAGGTGCGTGGTCGACTTGCCCTGTACTTCGGAGCTCTGATTTCTTTTGTTTTTTCTTCTTTGTGTTTTATTACTTTCCTCCTCATCTCCCTCATCCCTTCCTCTCCATCTCTCCCCACCTTACGATTCTGCCCCCCAACTCCATCTCGCGTCTCATCTCGCATTGTCTGTTATATCCATCTCCCTCTCTCTTTCCTCAAAACCCCAAACAGCCGCCCGCACCAAATCAAAGACGGCGACATCCTCCAGCTCGGCGTCGACTACCAGGGCGGCGCCGAGGATATCTACAAGAGCGTCAAGATCCGGGTGGAGCTGGGACGCGAGTGGCAGGCGGGGGTTAATGCGTTCAAGTGCGTTTTTTTCTTTGTTCTTCCGTTTCTTTAGAATCGCTTTTGGGCCGCCGAGGGATGAGCGCGATGTGCGGATGCGATGTGTCCTTCTGGCGGGGTGTATTACTCTCCCTTGGCAAAGCGCTACGGACGAGTCGTCATCCTTGTCGCCACGGACGCGTGCTCGACTGCCGTGCTTGCTTGCGCCGTCTTTTTTTTTTTTTTTTTGGTATTTTCTTTGGTGTCGGTAGGCGTTGACGCGGCGCGATGACGTCGTTGACGTACGTACGTGTACGCCTTCGCCTTCGCCCCGATATCAATGCGTCCCGTCAACGAGGAGCGGGAGTCCCGCCTCGATGATCTGGTGACTTCGCTCGTCGTTTTGCGGGCGCCAGTCTATGGCGCTGCTCCGGGCCCCGACTTGACGTGGTGGCTTCCTACTTGGCACCGTCGGCTCGTATGTCTGGCGCGCGCGGCTGGCTGGCCTTGTCTTTCCTTTCTTCATTTTCTTTCCGGGGGCGTCTGGCGTCTATGACGTCGTTGATGTCCACACTTTCGACCCGGTATCGGCGCGTCCAATGAGCGGTCGACAGGACGATCTGGTGGCTTCGCGCTGGGGTCGCTCGTCGCTCGCTGTGGCGGGTCGGTGTCGGTGTCGACTGCCGGTGATAATGACGCTCTGGTGTCGGTGGGCACTCCGTGTCTTGTCTGTGCACGCCTTCGCCTTCGACCCGTCCTTCATCGACGCGGGACGGAGTCCCAGTGTGACGAGCTGGCGAGCGGGACTCCCGTGCAGAGCGTTACGGGCGAGTCGGTGCGTCGCTGGACGCGGGGGTCATCCCTCGAGGCGTCTAGCGCGAGCGCCGTGGCGGATGTGTGGCGGGTCTCGGTGTCGGTGTCGACTGCCGGTGATGTATCCGCCTCGCGTGGTCTAGTGGGATCGCAGTGCGCGCGCGGTCTCTGTTTTTTTTTTTTTTTTTTTCCTTTCCTGTGGCGCGGCGCCTATGACGTCGGTGATGCGCACGCCTTCGACCCGTCTTCGTCGACGCGCGAGTGACGTTGTCGGGATGTGCGGGTGCACGAGTCCCGGCGTGACGATCTGGTCACTTCGCGCTTGGATCGCCTGTCGTGTCTCGCGCGAGCGTTGTTTGGCTTCCCTCCTCCCTCCCTCTTTCCTGTCTTTTCATACCTTCTCTCCTCGAGATATCTCTGCCGACCCTCTTACTTTTCGCAGCACGACCGCCCTCAAGAACCTCAAGTCGCTCGCCATCGCGCCCTCGCCGTCCGCGCCGGCTGCGTCTGGGGGTGAGTCTCCTTTCTTGTCTTCTCCTTCCTATTAGTCTATTGTTGTATTTCCCTTGCTCGCGTTCGCGTTCTTATGCTTCTTTGCGTGCTCGCGCACTCGCTTTTTAAAAATTAATATTTTGAAATGTGGTTTACTGACGACGAGCGCACAGGTGTCGCGAGCGCAGGCCCGAGGAGGAAGGGCAGCACGGGGATGGGCATTCCTGATTGTTGTATTTGTGAGTTTTTTTTTCCGGATTTTTTACCGGGGAGATGCTTTTTTTTCTTTGGTGTGGGTGTTGCATTGGGTGCGGGGCCGCGCGCTCGGATTGTCTCCCGAGACGTAGGCGTACATATGCTTTATCGAGGCGCATATACGGGCATACATCTATCTGCCGCATATCCACTCGCCCCTCGATCCTCCCCTCTTCATGACCTCTTTCCTCTTTCCCTCCTCCGTCCTCCTCCCTTCCCTCACATACAGTCCATCGCTCCATACACGCGCACGCACGCATCCACTCCCGCCACTATGCCTATTCCCTACCTACAGCCAGCCGTCTTTCACGATCCCCGCTCTTCCCTCATCCCGCGCCTACATTCTCATTGATCTTCCGCGACGTCATGCACATGTCCATCTACCTACTTGGACATCCCCGACCTGTGCTACCCTCTGCGCACATCGCGTTATTGTCTCGCCGGTCCTTCTCTTCCTCCCCTCCTCCCTTCTCCCCTCCTCCTCCCTTCTCCCCTTCTCCTCCCTTCTCCCCTTTCTCCCCTCCCTCCCTCCCCTTCTCCCCTCCTCCCCTTTCCCTCCTCCCTCCCCTCCTCTCTTCTTCTCCTCTCCCTCCTCTTCTTCTCCTCTCCCTCCTCTTCTCCTCCCTCCCTCCCCACCCTTTCCCTTCTCGCTCTCACTCTCCCCCTTCTACCTACTCACACTGACGCACCCCCACACAGGCCTCTTCCCAGTATCCATCCGCCAAGCGCTCTTCATTGCGCCCTGCTCGCACGCGTTCCACTACAAGTGCTTGAGGCCGCTGTTGGAGACGCATCATCCGGGGTTTAGGTGCGTTGTTTTTTTGGCTTGAGATGTTTTTGTTTTTTTGTTTTGTTTTTGATGTGCGTCCTCGTCCCTCGCCGCCCGGGCTCCTGCCACAACGTCGGTGGTTTGAGTTCGGCGGGTGGGTCGGGAGGAGCTGCGCATGACAGGCGGGCGGGTGCGAGGAGAGTGCATGGGGTACGAGGAGAGTGCGACGATGTGGCGGGCGGGAGCGGGAGCCAGCGGAGTAGGAAGACACTGTCCTCGTCCTTCACTCGCTCGTGCGCTTGGTGTGTGCGAGAGCGTCTCTCGATACGCGCCGAGTATGCGCGGGGACGTGGATGAGTCTGCGTTGCGTTGCGAGATGCGCACGACCGGCGAGCGTGCAGAGAAGGAGTGTGCACGATTGTGGGTGCGAGAAGTCTGCGTGCGCGCGGTGTGGAGGAAGGCGCTCCCCTTGTCTTCCTCGTCCTCCGCACGCTCGTCACGCTGGGTGTGTGCGAGAGTCTCAGGGTCCGCGACCATGTGGGAGGACTCGCGCTTTGCATGCGCAGCGCGGAGGCAAGGGTGGACCCTCGGAGTCGGAGTTGGCGGAGGGCTTCGCCCGCGCGCCTAGTTACGTGGAGGGGCAGAGTCCTCGGTGTTGCGGCGTCGTGGGGCCGGGGGTGGGGAGAGTACGCGGCGCGAGGACGATGTGCGTCGCTCGACCCCGCTTGGTCGGTGGATGCGAGATGGACGAGGCGTCTTGCGTCTCTCCGCTGAGCACCGTTACCGTCCATGCTCGGGAACCCCACATCCACGGACACACCGCGCTCCTCCCCGTCCTACCGATCGACCGAGTCGCCCACCCGTCAAAGTAGGAATGGCACCACCCTCAAGCACCATCTCGCACTCGGGGCGTCTTGCGGGAGTGCGCTCACGCCTTCGCGGCGTATCCTCGATGCGCACCCCTGTGACGAGTCCGGCGAGGCGTTGATAGCTTCCGTGGCGGCGCTTGGTGGTGGGGCTTGACGAGTCGGTCGCGTACGTGCGCGCGCCAGCAGAAACTCTGCGTGACGAGTCCGGCGAGGCGAGACGGTGGAGGACGCTTCTGTTGCAGCGCCTCCGCCCATCGACGTACTTGACCGCTGCGCACGATAAAGCTTGACCGAGACGTCTTACTCTTCCTCCTCTTTCTCCCCCTTACCTCCCTTGTCGCTCTTTGCTTTGCTTTCCCTCTTTCCCTTGCCCTGCTCTGCTCTACTTTGCTTCGTACCCATGCTAACGTTATTTTAACCCGCAGCTGTCCACTGTGCCGCACGTTTGCGGACCTGGAGGAGGACGTGGAGGTCGAGCCGGAGGGGGAGGTGCGTTGCGTTTATTGTTTCTTTCTTCTATTTCATCTCTTTCCTTTCTCTTTCGCTTTGGTTTCGCGTTATTTTTTCATCTGTCGAGTTTCCTTTTTTGGGTGGTTTTTCTTCGTCGATCGATTCGTCGAGAGTCGGATTGTAGACTTTTTCGCCTCGCCGTGCGAGGTTCTTTCGCAGGCGGAGGTTTCGAGTCGGATCGTGGATTCTCTGTTTGGAGGAGTTTCCTTTTTGGGTGGTTTTGCGTTTGGTGGGGGCAGAGTGTGCGGGTGCAAAGGACTTCGTGCGGGACGGCGGAGATGCAGTCTTCTACCGAGGCGCGAGTGTCGAAGAGGTACGAAGAGCCACGAAAAGGCTTCCAGAATGGGGACGCAGGATCCGCGAGCATCAGCGGTGCGAGGGCGTGATAACGACTCTGGGGAACGCAGGGTGGTGCGCAGGCGGCTTCGTCTTGCCGCGAACTTCGCCTTCTCCTTCCGGGTGCATGGGTGGACGCGCAGAACAGAGCTGGCGTGTGCTTGGCTTTCGGGGTGGCGCGTCGCTTTGCGCGGGCGAAGAAATGCGGCTTCGTCTTTCATCTTTTGGCGAACGTCGCTTCTTCAGAGGTGAGGCTGTACATGCCCGAAAGCGAGGTGTACAGATGTCCCATCGTCTCTCGATTTAGGATAGTGTGTCAACCTTCGGCATTGTCGCATTCCGGGGGTAGATGGCGTGCTAGCTCTCCAATCCATCCCACTCCTACCACTGACGACACACGATAAAAAATTAAATAAAAAACTGGTAAACTAATAAATAAAATGATAAACCACCTCGGCCACTGGCATCTGTCTCGTCTCTCCGTCTCCACGTCGCACCTAAGTCGGATGATTAGAGTAGACTCGGAGTAGTACTTGCATCCCCTCTGCGAAATATCAAGAGTTTCGAGCGGAGACTGGTACTTACTCCTCCTTCGACTCCGGACCTCTGCGCTTTGCGCAACGACTGCAAGTTTGAAGGAGATGCAGTGCGGGAAAATTAAAACTCGAAATAAAAATAAGAAGCTCATTCACCGCGCCCTCTTGAGGAGTCTCGAGCCGCCTCGTATTCCTGGTACCGGTTAGGGACTAGGTCTCAACCGCGAATTGTAGAAAATGCCATCAGACACATCAACAACATATAAAATTATAAAACTAAATTCCTGGTACCGACTTAGGAACCAGGTCTCAAAATCGAATCGTGAAAAATCAAGATCATGACATGCTTGATCCCATCATTAAATATACTATCGATCACCCACCTTTGCAAAAATGTACCTCTGCAAAAAAATCGATCCGGTGAGCTCAATTCAAGCTCAATTGCCTCGGGATGAAACAGGGAGATAATTTCAGTATCTAAAAATGTACTGCAAAGTTTATAGAATGTTTGGGGCCTATTTGAGCCCTAAAGAAAATCAAGAGTCGGATTTTGATGGCATTGATCGCCTGCCAAATCGCCTGCCAAAAGTTTTCGAAAAGGTGGGTGATTTGGGTTTTCTTGTCGGCATCTTCGAGGCTCCCTTAGCAGCTCCTCAAAAAGTTCGCAAATATTCAAGGGAGCTAATGACATGCAAGGCTCGCCTCAGTCCGAATTTCAAACCAATCCGAGCCCAGATGCCTCAGCCGCACCTCCATCAATTTTTTTTTGCAAAGGTGGGTGATCGATAGTACACTCAAGAAACCCTTTCTCAGCCTCCTGTCCGGATGCCATCAGTGGGATTCTCGATATCAATTAAGCCATTTCAGCGCCACTGAATCTCTTTCTTTCTCGCGCACTGATGGCCATGATTTCCAACCGAGTTTCAAAGGAGCTGAAAATGATTGTTTCTGTGCAACTGATAATGGTACAGATTCTTAACATGTCCTTTTAAGTTTCAAATTTGCGGGAATCCTGCGTTTCATACAGTACTGATTTTCATACAGATTTCGAAGGAATCAGTATACGTATCAATCAATGCACATGGAAATTTCAGCGAATTCGGTGTGACAGGCACACATCTGCATGCTTGTAGAAGGTCAACAGTGAGTTCTTATTAAGCGCAATGGGCCCGACACTTTTCCTGGTCACGTGAAGGCCTGACCAAAGCTGAGGCTCATTGTTCGCTGTATTAAGACACTTGTGGCTTCGCGTTTCGGTGATTCGAGTGCGCCAACAATGAGAAAGAAATATATTTTGTAATTAAAACGAAAAAACAAATTTTTCAACAACAATCGCGGTCACGAGCCTGAGCATTTGCCACTTACCGTTACTCTGCACATTGCCACCGCGATGCCCGCTGGTCAACCTTCCACTGCCGACCCCGATAAATCTTTCTGCAGCACTTGTTCACTTTGGAAGCTCGCAACAGACGAATTCTTCAATATTAAACTCGGTAAATGCCCCAAAACCTGTCGCGTCTGCAATCAGAGGAAGAAAGAAGATATATCGGACCTTCCTCGAGTTACGCTGGAAGAATTTCTCGCGATTATTGCTATGGATGAGAACGCGAGATCATTTGCTGCTCTCGTCGACACCCAAATCCTTAAATCAAACGGGAGATCACTTGCCGACAACATTGCTCTGGAGGTACTCCACTGTGTCGGGTACAGATTTTTGTGAGTAATGTGTACCCAAAGCCGCACGATAAATAACTTGCCTTGACGCAGATACCATAAAAAATATTGCTCAAAGAGTACCGGCAACACTCGCTTCTCATACCACTGTTCCCAAAACTCAGATCGTCAGCACAAACCCAGAAAACACGACGATGCTGACAAGCAGCGTACCTCGCGTCAAATGGAGTCGTTTGATTGCGACGGCTGGCTGCACATCACCGTTCATGAAGATTCTGACGAGGTGTTAGTTCGGTTCAAGCATGAACAAGACCACATACCGTACTATAGCATCGACGTCCCGCAGGGAATCAAGGGGTTTATCGTATCCAATCCTCGCTTGACGACGAGTCAGGTAAGTTATAATGATACAGTTTGCGTTATTATTACTGACCACCGTCGCATCATAGATTTGGAACCATATCTTGACCCTCCCACAGTACCAAGACCGCACCAAGATCCCATTCTCACGTCGTTCAATTTACACGCTTTGGGCTGCGACAGACCGTGCAAATTGGAAGATGGACGACGATGAGCTCCTGTCAGCGATCAAGATCGTTGAGCGAGCTTCAACAGAGCAAGTAGGCACCTACGATGGTCACCCAATCTTTCGCGCGGAGCCAGTGGAGTTACCTCAGGTCGAGGGCTTCCGTGCTGTCGCGTTTGCTCTTCCGAGTGTTCTGCAAAAATGGGCTGGTCAAGTACGTGAAGTGGCTCTAGATTCTGCATGTGAGCGGTACTTTATCCTCTGAGAAACCATCACTTACCTTAATCAATGCAGGGGAGACCAACAAGAGTCAGTTCGAGCTATTTGCGTTCGTCGGAGAGGTCTCCGGATCTGGCTGCGCAATGGCCTATCTTTTAATCAAATCTTCGAAGAACAGTGAACCCAACAGTCAGCAGAAATACATCGAATCGTGTTTGAGGCACTTACAGACGATATGGAAAATCCACTTCAGTACTACGCTTTCCGACAAGTACTGGCCAGAAATCAATGCATGCCGCGTCCGCGCACCAGATGCCAAGCATCAGCTGTGCTTTTGGCACGCTATCCGAGTTGTCAAAACGCGGTTAGCGATCCGCAAGCGGCGACCAGCACATTACAATATTCTTGAAGCACATCTTGAGTTCCCGGCTATCGATCCCGATTTTGTTCCGGTTGGTCAAGAGACAAAGACTACACCGGTGAGTGGCAAAGATATATTTACCAAGTCCTCACTCACTGCCACTCAGAAACCCAATGTTCCGACGGAAAGAATCCCTTTTCTCACCCTACGCTTCATGGGAGAGATACCCCGCCCCCCACCTGTGGTCACCACGGGGCCAAAAATCATTATCAATAGAAAGACGATTCATCCAGTCGAAGATTCGGACGCACCCGAGACAGCAAGAAAAAATCGGACCGAAAGCGAGGTGGACGATAACGATAGTGACTGTGAAGACTTGGGAGATGATGTTGAGGCAATGATCCGAAGCGAAGAGCCTGAACGTACCGATGTCCCCGACTACATGTGCGAGCCCGGGGAGAACTCTACCCGGGATTCCGACTACGTGTTCTGCCCCCTTCCTCATCGTGCCCAAGTTATCCGTCTCTTCACACGCCACCTCTGCCGGCACCCGTTTTTCCCTGAACGAAATGGAAGACATTCCACAGCCAAAGAGATTCGGGAGGAATGCGTCTCGAAATGTACCGTTTCTGTAAAGAACGGGATTTACGCGAGGTTTGGGGTTATATGTGGACTAACTGGTATAGTCCAAAGATGTGGCCGCTGTGGGCCCGCAGCGGAGATCCGGACAGGCTATCGCGGCTGCGGACAACCATGACTGCGGAGAATGGCTGGAAACGAATCAAACATACTCACCTCCATCATCTTGTCCATCCCCGACTGGACCAACTCGTCCACATCCTCATCTACGACGTAACACCCACGATTGAAGCACGTCTCGCATATCTTGATCCTACCTTCCGTTGGGGTCGTGCGAGGGAGGAGACTACCTGGCAGCAGGGCTTTCATGCAGCCTGGAACGCCATGCTCAAGAAGCCAGTTAGCGGAAAACACTACAAGACAGACGTCAAAAATTGGACATGTTCCTGCGGCCAGCAGAAATACGACGCTTACCACCTTTGCAAACACCTTGTCCAGGCTGTCAGCGTGCCCTCCAACACCTTCTGGGTTCAAATCTATCGCCGTCGTACGATGCCGATTTACCGCCACCCCGAACTTGTTCCCATAGGCGAGCCAAGAGGCACATTCAATGATCTTGACGATGGCTGCATTACAGATGGTGATGATGTCGTGTGGTCAGGCAACAAGGAGGTGCTAGGATCTGGCCTGTGGAGAGACACTGCGAAACACTCGGTCTCTGCGTTGGGGAAGCGCATGAGAGAAGGAGATGGCGGTCGTGATGGTGACAGTTCACAGATGCCTCGGCTTGATGGAAGTGTTGATGCTCCGTCTACTGTCGCCTCATTATCAGGGGATGTTCCCTCGGATGATGACGACGAAGAGGTAAGTTTTGAATCTTCTCGTCTGATTATAAAGACTTATCAGGCCTTGTACTTCGTCAGGCTGAGGCTCGATCGAAACTGATAGAACGCGCCAAGATGTGGAAAGAGGCAGCAGAAATTGCTATTGAACAAGCGGGTCGAACGGGCAACACAATCTGGGTGAAGAGTGTCTTGCGTAGGGGTGTTGGAGAGGATGTCGAGGACTTGGTGAAAGACGTGCGAAGATACAAGAACTCGAATCGGAACCGCGATACAACTTGGGCAACCGCAGGTGATCGGGAAGAAAGACGACGAAGAGATAACACGATGGCATTTGTACTTGATTAGATATGGTTGAATGTATGGTCTCACAGACAACTCTTGTTACCGGATATCCGCTGGTTTCGTCGCGTCAAGAGACAAGCACGTGAGCATGTAACGGCCCCATTGGCATCAATAAATCAACGCGTCTCAATCACACATCTTAATTATTTATTCAAGACAAGTACTTATTCACAAAATGAGAACTTGACGGCACAGGCTTCAAAGCGCTAGCATCCCGATTCGGGAGACAATGGCCGTCGGCATCCTCGGCCGTGCACGTGACCAGGAATTGTGTCGGGTCATTTGCACGTAGTGGTTGGAAGTGGAAGGTGATTCAAGGAATATGAATACGAATCTGGTTCTGATATCAATACCTGTACATCTATGAGCGGCTTGTACCTACCGCATCAACAATTCTTCCTGCTGCCATTGTAGAAATGGTTTCAACTTCAACGGTGTATCGGAAGAGGTTGCGAACGATGACGCGAGTGTTTTTGGTGAGACCCCTCGCCGCATTGAGATTGCGTGTCAGCCGACATATCGCTCCCACCTTGAGGATGACTTTGTGTGGAGGGATACCAGGCTCATTCAGAGAGTTCAAAAATTCGGGGTCCTCGAGAATCGAATTATCAGATCCGTCGGTATCACCTTCGATGGAGTCGCTGCTGATGTAGGTGTGACTCTGACCTGGAACAGTTCGCAGAATCGTGGAATTGAATTCGTCGACAAAAGAATTGAATGGACTGAGGACTGCTCTTGAAATGCAGACCATGGGGTCCACCGCTACGCTTGGAGGAAATACAAAATCAATAAGGGTCTGAATAGACTCTGTGTGGCGCAAACGCCCGAGGTCAACGGTCTCTTGATCGTGGTTGTCCCCAATAGCGTCTAGAAAAGATGCAAAATCGGGGTCATTTCTCTGTCTCATGGAAACATTTAGCCGCAGGATCTGGAAGTGTTTGAATATTGGCTGCGTGCGTAGAGATGTCTTGCAAATTGCAGTCCGACCTCCAAAGCGAACTACGGGCGCAACCTAGGCTGGGTGTTAGTACTTTCATGAGGTTGTTATTTGAATCGCACCTGTCGGAAATCTCCAACTGTAATCAGCATTCGTCCACCCCAGACTTGATTGGGGCTCCCGGTTAGTCCTCGCATGAGGCGGTCCGCGCAATCGAAAGCTTTGAAATGCAGACCACTGATTTCATCTATAACATGGCATTTGGCCGAATACAAAAGACGAGCTCGATCACTCTTGGGCCCTACTGAGGACACCAGGAAGGGCTTGTACTCATCGACTGGAATTCCATAAAGATAGTGTGTTGTCCGACCGCCCGGATAATTTTTGGCGGCAAATGCCGAAGACGCGGAGAGCAACACAATTTCGCCGACTTTACGAAGAGTGCCAATCACAGGATAGAGGACATAGGTCTTGCCACGGCCTGCACGACCATCAACGTGAATAGGTGGAGGATTGTCCATCATTGTGATTTCCATTATACGGTTGTATACTGCGCGCTGGAATTTATTGTCACTTGTACAGCTTTTGTAGACTCGTGACCAGTCTGCCTACGCCGTTCTAACAGGGGATCAACCAACTGCGACACTCTCACTCTCAGACTCGCTAAGAAAGACCACCGAGTTGCGACACTGTCAGCTAAAAATAGCGACAGTGTCGCAAGTCATCCAGTCTATAATGTTCTGTATTAGCTAAAACATACAATTATCAAGCAGTTAGGGCAAGCGGAGCGCGCCCTAACTGCGGGTACAAATATGTTGTGCTGGGTTAGAGTCCGGGTTAGTGGTTGGTGGTTAGAGTTTGGGTTAGAGGTTAGAGGTGAGGTTGGTTAGTGTCTGGGTTCAGGGATATATTTGCCTTGGAGGTTAGGGTGAGAAAAATTGAATCCTGCTGAGTCCCCAGGCAATAAATGTGGAAGAAATGGTCTCTGCCACCAGCCCATCAGAGTGTCGCAACTGGTCACAGTGTCGCAACTAACAAGAAATCAACTGGGAGTCTGAGAGTGAGAGTGTCGCAGTTGACACATCCCCGTTCTAACAAGGCGGGCTTGTTGGCGTAGGCAGACTGGTACTTCTCGGAAGTGTCAATCGAGCTGGGGCGGAGTTTGAAATTTAAGTGGCTTTTTCACAATCTTAATCCGTTTATGCTCAGTTTTTTTACTTATTTTTTGATTGAAGCTGGGCTAATAAATAAAAGAATTATCCCTTTCATTTGGCCTCCTTAATTTTGTTCTTTATGGTACAGAACACCGTAAAATTTGAGGATAGTTTTAGTGGAAATCAACTTCGGACCGTGATCTCCGGAATTGCCGCGGCTCATTGCGTCATTGGTCTTACTCAAGTCAAGACTTAATTTCAAACTCCGCCCCAGCTCGATTGACACTTCCGAGAAGTACCAGTCTGCCTACGCCAACAAGCCCGCCTTGTTAGAACGGCGTAGGCAGACTGGTCACGAGTCTACAGCTTTTGAACATGAAACGGGATTGAAAACGCACTTGTTCAGCTGTTAGACTGTCCTTGAAGCCACAGAGATTGCCAGGGTCTCCACTCCACTGGAGACGTTCGGCATCAACTTCTAACTGTCGTTCCTCTGGTTCGGGGAGCCCAATACTGTAGTATTTCGTTCAAATCGACACTGGGTGTGACGCGTGACCCAAAAAACCAATTCGACATTTTGACAACAGCCAAAATTTGGCGTGACACCGGCGAAATTTTCAACATCGAATCGAAATTTTTGGCTTTTTTTGGGTCTTACAGGCGATTTTGAGCCCTGTGTGACGCTCGGGAGGTTCGACAAACGGCCGGGTGATGCGTGACCCTTGCCAAATTTCGATATCGACAGGGGGGTGCGTGACGCGTGACTGTCGATTTGAACGAAATACTACAGTATCCGTCAATGTTCTGCCCAATCCTTGGAGAAGGTCTTGAAGTCGGCGGAGTAGTTCGTTTTGAATCAAACTGGAATCGGGTCGTGAGGTTAACCGTAGCATGCCGTCCCGAATATCGGCAGATAGGCTGGCCGCGTGATTCTCCCATATTGACATAACTGGATTGCCCTCCACCGCCAAGAGTATAAAAATCCAGCGTAATTGGGCTGGAGCGGTTCCAAGGTTCAACAATTCTTCAAATGCCACCACACCCTCGTCGCGGTTATCGAATAGGCCGATCGCTCGAGCGGCTTCTTGATGTGTTGGGTACACGACCCCTTCAACGGTTCGGATATCCGCCCAGCTCTGTGCGCTTCGGTGCAAAAGGAGTGCGCGAAGATAGAAAACATCCCCGTGACGCGGATACACCATCTGTAAGCGGCTGACCGTGATATGACCGTCTTTGTAGAAGCGTATGCGCATTCTTGGTCGAGTGGGATACTCGTCCTCCAAGACTTCGAGCGGGTTCATGTCCTCAGTTGGATTATGTTTGACAAACCTGCATTGGGAGCCGAATTGTAGGTATGTCATGTTGTCCAGGCGGGGATGGCGTGGCCGCTCTATGTATCTAACCAACAGCGTAGCGTCAGACTCCGATCCATCTTTGCGCGCCATCTGGCCCCGTTGTCTACCAGGAAGGTGAATAGGAAGGCGTTTGACTGAAGGGCGTTTCTCAGTGATATGGAAGGAGGCAATCCGCATTGCCGCTTCAATGCTAGACAAATAGCGTCCGCGTTCGTAATCCCGGATTTCATCGACAGGTTTACGGGTGGATGTGGGGCCTTCGGGTCCTGGCGCCTCTTTGGGGGTTTTGCGCACCGACCAGTTGGTCTCGTCGAAGCCTTTGAAGAAGTATTTGAACAGATACTGGAACAGGTTCACGTCCATAGAATATTCGACATTTATGTGGCAGTCGTACTTGAGAATGTGCCATGGAATGTGTGAAACAATAAATTCATCTTCAAACTTGCGACGCCGATGTTGAAAGTATCCTGCAGTATCAGTTAAATCAGAATGTTGAATGGCTCGATGGCAATGAATGCGAACCACGATCGTTGAAGGAGGATTCTTGTCTCATCGGTTTCGGATACTCGTATTGGCATCTGCGAGGCCACCCACAACGATGGTACGATTTCTTTGGGCCATGGACATGTGTCATGTGGCGTTTTATTGCATCTCGGTGGGTCCTGTAGATCGAGGGAGTTCTGCACTGAGGAAGGAATCGATTTCAGCTGGAGTTCTAGGGATATCGCGCAAAGCCACAGCAATATGCTCATGAGGAAGCCCGCGTTTTTGGAATTCTGTGACACGAATGTGGTAGAGAATGGGGCCGAACATGCTGTGAAGGTCTTTCATGAATAAGGAGAGATACTGTTGAAAGACTCGAACAATGAGATCTGGCCTGTCGTTTGCAGCCTGCCCTGGCTGCAGCTGGGACATAATCTCAGGCCAACGGGGATTCGTGGTAAATGTGATGAAAAGAGTGACATTGCCAAGGGCTTTACGCAACGCCAGACAATCAGAAATATTGGCGGCAGACCAGGCAGGGGAATGAATAAATGTGGAAGGCAATCGAACATCCTCGACTGGTTCTTCGTCTCCAGATCCAACATATTCTTCATCCTCTTGTTCTGAATGCTGGTTAAGACGTATGTACGTGAGTCGCGCTTCCTCGATTGCGCTCAAGGCGTCCACCAGATATTTGCCTGAGAGTCGTCAGTAAAATATGCAACAAATATCGATCCTTGCAATTACCTGTTAAACGTGAGAAGGCGGACATCTGCTCGGCATTCATAAAGAACCTGGTTCGATACCAGCGCGCTTGGCTGAATTTTTTACCCGCTGCATTGAGTCGACTCGGCGACCAACCCAAGGTGCCATAGGGAAACAGCAGCAGATAGTGTAGTGGTTCCACAAAAGGTGAGAAGAGGTCAAGAAATATTGGTTGAACAGTTCCCTTTCGTTTAATTACCAGTTTGCGCCATGTCGGAAGAGCTGCAGGAGCTAGAGAAATGATCGCCGCTACCTCCGAGTCAGGTCCCAGAATATTCGAGGTGTAAGGCAATATCGTCTTCGTCGTCATAAACATTGAGATCCTCGAGGTGGGAAATGTAGGGATTCACTCGTTCCAATCCAGCGAGTGTGGTGTCCACCCACTGCGAGGGGATGTCCATTGATTGTCCCTTCGAGAACATGGCTAAGGGATCATGAATAAACCATCGTATGGCGTGCTCTCCCTCGCGTGCGGGAAGGAGGCGATGATAGGTACGACCTCCATTCAGGGTAACGGCTGCTACACCCGGAGAAAATTTCATAAAATCGCCATCAAAGACTCCGAGGGCAGTAAGGCAGAAGAGCTGGTTGAGTTTGCGCGACAGAGATGCAGTTTTGCGATCAGCAATAAAATAATCCCACTCCTCGGGGTATGGGGGGAGTAGCGGTTGAAAATGACAGCCCCTGGGGCCGCAGACGAAGCATTTGTCATGGCAACTTTCCCCAGTTAAAATCTGTTTGCACAGAATTAGGATGCAGAAAGGTGGGAATTTCGCGAGGCACCTTGATACCGCAGTGTTTGCAGACTCGATTCCACTTCAGACCAAGCGGAGCCGCAGTTTGATTTGAATTCAGCCTAGAAACACGAATCCACCAGTGCTCATTATTGTGAGGATCATTAGTGGTATGCCTTGACGATGAACGCGCAGCGGTGTCTGCGATTCGGATCCGTGCTCGGACTTCAAGCGGTAGCGCATCCCGAGCAGTTCTACGTGCATCACTATCATTCTTTCGTCTCAAATCTCGGCCATGACTGTCTTCGCTTAAACGTCGTTGGCGTTGTGCATCACCGCGAATGCTTCGATGGTACTCGGTATCGAGCTGGGACAGCATCTGGTCGGTTGATGCTTCGTTCGTCCTGAAAGTCATGAAATAAGAGCACAAAGAGGTTGAAAATGTTGTACACACCCAATAGAGAAGACATACTCTATGGTGTCGCAGAGCTAGATGATGATCGAAGCAGAGGAATGGGCGCTAAAACGCGTGGGGATTGCGAAGTCGCATTGTTTGGCACTGTGTACACTTTTATAGGCGCGCGCGTTTAAACAGGTAAGCGCGCGCGTTCAAACAGAGAGCGGAGATCTGGGGTATTATATGAGCTTGTTGGACAGATGTGATTGATAAGGCGGGGCCAGCCGCTGATGCGAACGATGGCAACCAAAGTTGTGGATCGATAGACCCCAAAGCGGAGTTTAAAAAGCTTCAGACAGACACGGATAATTTTATAAAGAGAGAGACAAAGTTGTGGATCGATAGACCCCAAAGCGGAGTTTAAAAAGCTTCAGACAGACACGGATAATTTTATAAAGAGAGAGAATATCCATGATTGGACTCAGTTCCGCAACGAACATATTGAAATATCTAGATTGCTTCCTACATGCGTGAAAATGTCACAGACAGTCTATCTGTGCGTCATTTACTCTAACATTAGGAGTCTGTAGCATTTCAATCCGTGACCGTTGGCTAAAACATCAAAAACCGAGATTGGGTCGGTAGTCGCATTGCGTTCACTGCATCAACTCGGAAAGTATAAAACACATATTGATTACTTGTACAGGGATGCAAGACACTGTAAATATGTATATTAGAGTGGAGCAATCTGTGCTCGAGCCACAAGATTGAGTTGTACGAGAGGCAGAAAAATACCATGGCTGTAAGGGCAACCTCTAGACCCGAGAATCTCAAGGGGCTAGCGAGGGGAATCCGAAGGTATGAATAAGAAGTAGCTAAATACAAGAAGATACGCACCTAGCGAGGGGAATCCGAAGAGAAGAAACTCTGAGGATTCCCACGCTAGGTCGTGGGTATAGGTGGCTACTGACTAGTAGCACATGACCGGAGTGATCAGCAGATGTCTCGGGCTTGATCGCAGACTTGATGCCATTGTGTAAGCGACCTTTTGGGATCCATAGGTGGATTACGTAAACTGGGCCGGTCGACCGGGCGCCGGGTGCCGGATGACCGGGGCCGGGTGCCGGGTGACCGGGGCCGGGCGGAGGTTCCCCTGACATCACCCCCCCTTGGAATGCAGCGACTCGACGCATATGCCGGAGGGAACGAACGTGGACAGAGGGGTCGCGGAATGGGAGGGAATCGAAAGCGGCGTGGGCGATGATCCGGGGTTTTGAGGGGTACTTCCGGTAAAACTCGGCGATAGCCCCGTCAGCGAATACATCGGAGTGCTTCACCCATTGGTTGTGCGACTCGTCATACCCTTTAAACCGGACCATGTACCAGAGGGATTTATACCGGATCTTCGCGTCGAGGATCTCTTCGACCTCCCACTCGGGTGCATCGCCAGGGACGTCCGGCAGGACCGGAGCTGGTTCGTCATAGCCTGGGCGGCCTTCGAAGGGGTCATCTTCCGCGAGCTGCAACTTCACGACTGGGAACACCGGGTGGAGCCGGGAGAGACGGGGTGGCAGTTCCAGTTTGTACGCGCCTCGGCCGACGACCTTGGTGACTTTAAAAGGGCCTAGGCGTCGGTGAGAGAGCTCGGGGGACGGCCGGGTCGTTTGGATGTCGGAAGCATCGAGCCAGACCCGATCGCCGACTTTGATGTCCGGCGCGGGGTGCGTCGGCGGTCGTAGTACCGCTTGTACTCCTCCTTTGCTTTTACGAGGGCGGCCTTCGCCTCGGAGACCCCGGAAGCGATCCGGTCGTGAAATTCGTTAACCGACTCTACTTTCGAACGCGGCCCGTTCGGCTCGAACCCCATCCGGGGGAGCCGGCCAGTGTCCGTCATGAACGGAACCTGCTGCGTCGAAGAGTGGATGTGGTTGTTGTATGCGAATTCGGCGGCCGGAAGGAGTTCGTCCCAGTCATCCTGCTTGTAGTTAGTGAAAAGCCGGATGAACTGCTCCGTCTCCTGGTTGACGCGTTCGGTCTGGCCATCGGTCTGCGGGTGGTAAGCCGTAGAGGTGGCCGGTTTGATCCCGATGAGGCGCCAAAGCTCGGTGGTGAACTCGGCGACGAACTGGGGGCCACGGTCGGAGATGTACTTCTCAGGGGTGCCATGGAGCTTCCAGACGTTCCGGTAATACAACCGGGCAGCTCCGACAGCATCCAACCGGGTTGTACACTCCATAAAGTGAGCGCGTTTACCTAGGACGTCCACAACGACCATGACCGAGTCATAGCCGTGGGCTTCTGGGAGCTCGACTACGAAGTCTACCGAGACCGTGCTCCAACGCTCCTCCGGGATCTCGGTCGGGTGGAGCTCGCCCACCGGAAGCTTCCGGAGAGCCTTGGTGCAGCAGCACAGGTCGCAGGTTGCCACGTACCGGCCGACGTGTCGGGACATCTGGGGCCACCAGTAGTTCTGGGAGACTAGCTCCAACGTCTTGAACCGGCCGGCATGCCCGGCAACCCGGGTGTCGTGATGCTGCTCCAGGATCCGACGGCGAAGGTCTTTGTCCCGAGGGACGACAATCTTGCCGCGGAAATAGAGCAGCCCGCCTTCGACGTGCCATTCAGCTGACCGGGTGGACCGGGTTCCTCGGGCCTTAAGGAGGTCCCGAGCTGCGAGAGCCACGGGTTCCTCAAGGTCCGGTTCGCCAGCGAGTGCCTCTCGGACGTCCCGCAGGAGGGGAACCTCCGGGCCAGCTACCACGATGCCCTCCAACGCACGGATCCGGAACAGGGCGGGACTCAGGAGCGTCACATCCGTGTTGTCCGGGCCCGGTCCGTGATCCGGACGCCGGGAGAGCGCGTCTGGTTTACCCATAGAGCGCCCAGGCTTGTGGTGAAGCTCGAAATCAAACCGGGACAGATACAGGGACCACCGGCCTGTCGCCGGTTGAGATCTTGCGACTTCCGGAAATACTCCAGGTTCTTGTGGTCGGTCCAGATCTCGATCGGATGCTGCGCGCCTTCGAGGAAGTGCCTCCATTCCTCGAGGGCTCGGATGATCGCGAGCATCTCTTTGTCGTGGATCTCGTAGTTGCGCTGGACCAGACTCAAGCTCTTGGAGTAGAACGCGACCGGATGCCACTTGCCGTCGTCACCCGGTTGAGACAGGACAGCGCCGGTTGCATAGTCCGAGCTATCCGCCTCTAGCCGGTACGGCTTGGACTCGTCCGGCAGGACAAGGACCGGCTCCCGGGTGACCGCATCTTTGATGGCTTGGAATGCGGTCCCTCGAGTTCGGTCCAAACCCAGGGAGCGCGCTTCCCGGTGAGGTCGAACAGTGGCCGGGCGGCATCTGAGAACGCTTTGATGAACCGCCGGTAGAAGTTTGTGAAGCCGAGGAACTGCTGCACGTCCTTCTTGCACTCCGGCGTCGGCCAGTTAGTGACGCCGGCAACCTTGACCGGGTCCATCTCTACGTGATTGTGAGAGACGATAACCCCCAGGTACTCAATCGACGTCTTTTCGAACTCGCACTTCTCCGGGCGCAGGAAAAGCTTGTGCTCCCGGAGCCGGCGGAGAACTTCCCGGACGATCTCCCGGTGCCGGGTAAGGTCCGAGTGTGCGATGAGGATGTCGTCGAGGTATACCATGACGTCTCCAGACAGGATGAGGTCTTGGAAAATGTCGTTCATCATTGTCTGGAAAGTCGCAGGGGAATTGGTCAAGCCGAAGTACATCACCAAGGGTTCGAAAAGGCCCGGTTCGTCCGGAAGGCAGCCTTCCACTCGTCGCCTTCCCGGATGCGGACGTTATTAAAGCCCCACCGGACATCGAGTTTCGTGAAGAACCGGGCTCCTTTCAAACGGTTGATGAGGTCGTTGATCAGAGGGATCGGGTACCGGTTCTTCACGGTCATCGCATTGAGCGCCCGGTAATCCTGTACGAACCGGAGCGCGCCGTCCTTCTTTTTGACGAAGAAGACAGGCGAGGCCATCGGTGACTTCGACGGCCGGATCCGGCCGGTCGCCAACCCCTCTTCGATGAACGCGTCGAGCTCGCGTTGCTCGAGAGGTGAGATCGGGTAGACCTTACAGTTGGCCGGTTTGGCATCCGGGACGAGTTCGATGGCATGGTCCCACGAGCGACGGTCCGGTAGTGAATCGAAGGCCTCTCGGTTGAAGACATCCTCGAAGTCACGCACCCACTCCGGAAGTTCATCCTTACCGGGTGCGGAGTTCTTGGCGAAGGCTTCGCCAGCCGCTGTGAGACAGTGCTGGTGCCCGGATGTCTTCTGGAGGAGAGAACTGGGTGTAAAAGACCCGGTCTCCGTCCTCGAGAGGGTCATCTTCGTCGTCCGAGTCGTCTAGCAGGAGTTCGGGCAGGTCCTCCTCGAACTCGTCATCATCATCCTTGCCGAGCCGGTCGTCCGTGTCGATAGTGCAAATGGTCGGGACCGGTCCGGCTCGGAGTTGCGGACGATGCGGGCGATAGTCTTTGCTTGCTTATGCTCGGCTCTGGCCTCATCGACACAGGTCGTGCAACCGGACGGGCATCGGCTCATCTTGACCTCCCGGGTATCCCAGTTGATCTCGGGGTTATGCTTCCGGAGCCAGGAATACCCAAGAATAAGCTTTTGCTTACCGAGCCCAGTTACAGCGAGTTGGACTCGTTCGCTATGACCCTTGTAGCGGAGGACCAGAGTCGCGACATCTCGGATGAAGCCGGCCTCGTTGGGGGAGCCATCTACATTGAACACCGGAATGGGTTGCGAGAGCCGGCGGACCGGGATCCCGCTCGCCTTAACGTACTCGGAGTCAATGAAGTCGGAGGTTGCTCCACAGTCGATAAGCCCATCGAGCGAGAGCTTCACAGCGTTGTCGGTCGACTCAATCTCCAGTGGAAGGTGGAGGGAGTTAGCACCAGACGTCGCGGCGACCGTATAGTGCTTAGGAAGTTTGCGCTCCCAAGCAGACTTACGGGGCGGGTGGGTGGTCGGTCCGGCTGGCGGCGGGTGAGTGACTGGTATAGCCGGGGGGGAGCCGAAGCGACCGGTTGGTCGTCCGGATTGGGGGGTGCGTCTATCGTTTCGGTCGATGCAAGAGGTATATTGTCTGACTCGTTACATAAAATGTCGAAACGATTAGGGGACGCGATCGAGGGCGCACTGCTCACTCGCCGCGGAGGGGAAAATCCTCTAGGGCGGGGTCATCAGTGAGGGCCTCGGTCGTGGCCATGCGGGCCACGAGTTCCTCCAACATCTCTCCTCTGAGCTGGCGGATCACCTCGTCGAGCACGTCGGTCGTCCGGACGTCGGCCGGTGCCGGGCAATCTCGGGCGAAGTGATTGGCATCTCCGCAGCGGAAACAGCCACGGCGCGGCACATGGCGTGCACGGGTGCGGTCTACGTCCATGGGGACCGGAGCCGGGAGGGGCGGGGCAGCGACCCTCGGTGCGGGTGCGGCAACAGTGCCTGGCGCGGACTGGTTGGTTCGGGGGCGGGCCAGCAGAACCGTGTGACGTCCGGACGCCCCGGCGTTCCGAGCGCGGAGGTGCGACTCGTACTGCCGGTAGGCCCGGGCACGCCAGGCTGTGTAGTCCCTGAGGCCGGGCGGGTCGCTAGAGCCGGTGATGGCGAGGTTGATCGCCGGGTCAAGGCCGGTCCGATACTTTGTGACCTTGACAAGTTCATCTTCAAAGCCGGCGAGGTCGACCAGGTCCTCGAACTCGTCCGTGTACCGGAACACGTCCCGGTTGCCCATATGGTAGGCGCGAGACTCGAGTTTGTGCAGGGCGTGGTCCTGCTCGTTCTCCTCGACGAAACGGAGTCGGAATTCCTTGACAAACGTCTCCCAGGTCGGAAACGGAAATTCCGCCTTGGCCGACTGGCGCTCAGCCCAACGTTGCGCCGCATCTTTGGCCATGAACGACATGGCGTACCGGACAACCTTTTCCTCGGAAAGTTCTCCGTTCTCTACGAAAGCCTCTGGGACGAGCCAGGCATACGACCGGACGGCGTGGAGAAACGCCCAGCCCTGCGTCCGGTCGCCGTCGAAGACGAACGGGGGTTCAGCCGAAGGACCGATTTTGCGCCGGACCCGCTGGTTGTGGTGTACTGCGTGAATAGTCCTGGACCCGGTTCCGGAGCCGTTTCGGCAAGGGATAGGGCAGGCGAGATTGCGTGTTGCTGTTTTTCGAGTATTTTGGTGAGGCTGGCTAAGGTGGCCTCGATCCGGTCCATCCGGGCATCGGCAGCTGCTGCATCAGCGCCGGACATGGTAGAATCGAGGACAGGGGAGGAGGGGATAAAATTGGAAGTTGGGGTGGTGGGAGCACTGCCACTATGATCCGAACCTTCCAAGCCAAACTTCCCAATTTTGTCCAGTTAATCCCTAGAGAGAGTTTCTTCTGCTGTAAGGGCAACCTCTAGACCCGAGAATCTCAAGGGGCTAGCGAGGGGAATCCGAAGGTATGAATAAGAAGTAGCTAAATACAAGAAGATACGCACCTAGCGAGGGGAATCCGAAGAGAAGAAACTCTGAGGATTCCCACGCTAGGTCGTGGGTATAGGTGGCTACTGACTAGTAGCACATGACCGGAGTGATCGGCAGATGTCTCGGGCTTGATCGCAGACTTGATGCCATTGTGTAAGCGACCTTTTGGATCCATAGGTGGATTACGTAAACTGGGCCGGTCGACCGGGCGCCGGGTGCCGGATGACCGGGGCCGGGTGCCGGGTGACCGGGGCCAGGCGGAGGTTCCCCTGACAATGGCGAAACCCTGTGAAGCGGATGCCCCAGGGCAGTTATGACACTAGAATCGGGGGAAGATGTGGGAAAGCATGGGTTCTAGCGTGGGGAGGTGTCGATGGGCAGGTACGGGCTGCAGGAGCGGGCGCGGAAGTGGGGGAGGCGGGTGGAAACCAAACACGCCGTAACAAGCGCGCTGGGACTGCCAGCGACCTATAGACCGAGGTAGGCGTGCAGGCGTATGTGGTCGACCGTGGGGAGGTGTCGATGGGCAGGTACGGGCGGCGGGAGCGGGTGTGGAAGCAGAGGGGGAGCAGGGAGCCAAAAACGGCGCAGCGGGTGTACCAGGAGAGCCCGGGACCTAGAAACCGGGAAGGACGCACGAGCGTAGTGGGCCGAGCGAGTGGTATCATCCATGGGCGGGTACGGGCAGCAGAAGTGCGCGTGGAAGCAGGGGAGTGGCTGGGAATGCAAACAAAAGGCAGTGCGTTGTTGGCCTATTGGGATCCTACAGACGCTTCTGAGCAACGGGGTTACATGGTTCAGAGATCCGACAGAGTCTCAAAGACCAAGAGCCAAAGGGAGCCCAGCGGTGGTGGCAAGGGTGCTTTTTTTTTTGGAGCGTTTATGATAATGCCACTCAGTCTGCAAAGCATTCCAAGCGCATCCGCTGGTAGAACTGTTTCCAGTATAGCCGGGAAGTGATCCAGGAGGAAATGCCGTTACGCACATGTTTCAATTTTTCGTGTGGGACTCTGGCTGCTCGGTATTATCCTACTCCATTATTTCGAGTGTTCAGCCGTATACCCACTAAAACTCCCTTCATTTTTATCCAATCATCCGGCAGGGAATCTTCATCAAGGAGCACACCGCTCCATTTGAGATGGACAGCGCGAAACTCGGGAGAGGTTACGATGGGACACTCATCCTTGTAATGATCAAGGCTGAGGCACTCCGTGCATTCCATCGGACGAGATCTACCGTGCGTGTGGGCTTGAAGGGAGTGTTGCGGCTGCGGCAGTCGACGGCGGGGGTGGGGGGGGGGGCATGGGGTGTTCCTTCCAGGCCTTGATTGTGTCGTCCTGCAGGGACGGAGGGGGCATATAAAGACGAACGGTGTTCTGACGTTGGGCTGTCGAGCCACGTCGAGTGGGCATCCAGACCTACAAAGCCATTTCGTTAGGGTTGTTCGGGGCTCAGAGTAAAGTTGCGCGCCTGACAGGCCTCGACTTCCGCATATTGAAGCAGAACACGCACGGCGAAGGGGATGTCGTGGGCCTCGGGAACGCGGTCGTGGTGCTCCTGGATAAGCTTGATGGCTTCGCGATCAGTGATGAGTTTCTCGAAGAGGGCGGAAATGAATTCGGTGCAGGTGAGGCGGTCAGATAGTCCAACATATGTTCCTGGATTGTATTTGTTGTAAATGGCAATAGGTTTACAGTATAAGCGACGCACCGATGTACCAGCTGGGGTCTGGGAACACCGGGAAGATGTAGAAAGTAAAGCCGTCGGTTTCATCCATGCGTCTGGTGTGGACAATTGCCTGCGGAAAGATTAAAGATGTGGAGCAGTTCAGCGTATTGGTAACCTTGGTGGGGTCGGCCACAATCTTGTCTTTCAACTGCGATGAGTTGCATAAAATGAGGTTTGTGTGGGGAAGAATGGGCGCGTCTGGGGCCCCGTCGTTGGGCGTCAAAGGAATAACAGTGAATTCGGCTTGAGTTGCCAGACCTACGTTGACGATGGCGTCGGCGATGGCGTCGGCACCCATAGCACGATCTGCGGGGCGGTCGCGTCCGATGATCACTGCGGCCAACGACGACACTTGCGGTTGTTGAAGGGTCAGAGCTTGACACGCACTCGGTTTATCCATGACTTTGTTCACGTTCTCTTCGAGGTGGTTGAAAAGGACAGAGGCATTCGTCCAGCCATGGACCGGAAGGACGTTGGTTTTGGGACCGACAAGGAAATCTTTGGGGTTGCCGGGGGGATGAGCGGGATTAGTGTTGCTGTTAGTGTCGTGGTCGGGGGTGATATCCATCACTGCAGACGTGGAAGATAATGGCGAAAAGGGACGGACCAGAGCGTCTTAAAAAGACACAGGCGTATTGTCTTGCACTGAGACATTCGGGAAGAATCGTTAGGCTTGGTGCTGACAGAGCGAGTCACCTAAGGAGCCGGGGCGAGGAGTCATCCGGAGTCGGGCATGACTCATGGCGTCGACAGCGGCGAGCACTCCTAGAGGGCCATCGACGAGGTCGGTAGCTACTGGAGCATCGGTAGGGTGGTGTTGGTGATAGTAAGGCGTGATGGTGGATAAGCGCTGTCCATAGAGTGAGGCGTCGCCCTCGTACACGTCCGGTCCGGTTTTCCAGTACTTAAGTTCTCATTTCGAGCAACATAGTCCTGGTTGTATCTCAGAACGTTAAAGTGAGTGATTATGGGCTGCGAGAGACTGGTTTCAAGCCAGTGCCCGGAGTCGTGGCTTTATGAAGAACGATTATTAGGAATATGTAAATTTTCGAATTTAACGCTTTTTAATGCGTTCGGTGAAGTACCGAGGCAAATGCCATAGGACGGGGGGGAAGTCTTGGGCGTAGGCCCGGGTTTTAACACCCCTCCCCCTCCCATCTAGATACCATGCCTCCAAGACATCCATCCATGTACTGGGTGAAACGAGGTGGTGGCGGTTCCAGATCAAGGAGCCCCCCCGACTACTTAGTGCAACATCGCGTTGCTCATTGTGCACGAATGCAGGCTGCAGACATCCTGTAAAGCGAAGTACCACTTACACTACACGCATACTACATATGCTGACAATCCCCGTCCCGCGGGACGTACAGGTGGAAAGTGCCCAAAACGGCAAGGTGGGGGGCGTATAGCTACCCGACAGCGTTCCGACGCCCAAATGTCGGTCCAACGACGCTGCGTGATGGGAATGCGTGCATGCGGCAGGCCTACTCAAAAGAGGCAGGGCTCTAAGGTGATATATCGCGAGCCCTCTGATTAGAACGTTTGATACATCGCATTTTCAGTTCTAATCAGAGCCTCGCGATATATCAAAACCCCAGATACGCCTGGAAATAGTACAAGATGCTTACCTTTGTGAAAAGCTCGGCAAAGTATTCGCCAGTCTGACTGAGGCGGGAAACATCGTCGAGGTCGACACAGAATGATTGGCGGTGAACGGTTGTAACGTGTACAGATATAAACTTCTTCTTAGTGAGTTTGCCGCCATCCGCACTGAGCGTCAAAAATCGGCAGGTTTGTTAGTTCGTAACTACGACTCGGACGGTTGCAGTGTAGGCCGGAATGAGTGAGTCTTCGAATTTGGTGCGACTAACGAGGTTGTAGCTGGAGTCCAAGGCGTTGCAGAGGTTTTTAAACTCCTCGTGGCCGATGATGCGCGGAGACAACGCGGAGAAATACCACAGCAAACAAACAGTTCAACAAGCGCGTTGTTGACTTTCTGCGCCAGGATTTTCCTGCCTTCCGTCTGGTACTGCGCCAACTGGCCCTGTTGAGTAGAACTGCTACTCTCCGGCCTTTGCGGGCTGGGGTACCAACTTCGGAGTGACCGTGGCGACCGAAACTTTGGCGCGCTTGAGTGGTGGTGTGTCAGCGGCAGCAGAAGAACCAGGCTCCGGATTGTCGCGAGGTCGTTTGGACGTAAGGCCGAATTTGTCAGTGAGGCGATCGAGAAGGCCAGGATCCTCTTTTGCCTTTTCCTCGATGCTGCGCTGAACCAGTAATGGGTTAGCCGCGGCCAGGTACCCGTATGTCGTTGCATGCTTGAGTATGCGTTGCTTGCTGCGGGGCCAGTTCCACGTCGTGTTACAGCCCACGCTGGCTAGACAGCGCACTTTCCTATCCCCGTCCGACCGTCGACGTCCTCCAGGCCTTGGAAATTTCGAGAAGAAGGGGGTCCATTTTTCTCCCTCCTTTGCGTCCGTCCTCGTCCTCGTTTGCTGGATCGCGCGACGGATCAGAGGTGTCAACATTAGATTTCGCGTCGGGCTTTTTAACGCTCGGCTCGGCATCTGCTACGCTATTATAAGCATCGACTCGAGCATAAAAAAATTGAGGACGTGCCTGATGCCTTCTTTTTAGGTTTCTTCTTAGACGGGACCATCCCTCCAGTTAAGGTGGCTTGTTTCCCCCCAATCGGCTTCACAGTCTGTCCCGAAGGGACCTCGGAGATGGGAAGCTATGATTTCAGTCAGTATACGGCAGCATTTGCGATAGGCGTGTACGTACCAGCTGTTTGTGAGCCAAGATCACGGCCGAAGCGGATGCCGTCGCGTCCTTAATCCATTTCTGAAGACCCAAGGCGGTAGGGTACTTTTCGAGCCAGTATTCGAGAATATCCGCCAGCTTCTCGATCGCCGGTCCGCGAGTAGGGATTTTGAAAGTTCTATCGTTGCGGCGCCCACCCCTGAATTCCCAGAATGCGCTTTCGAGTTCACGGTTCACTGTCGCCTCTTCGCAAATGCTCTGGACCTACTCTCGATCCAGGGAGAAGCTCAATAGGTTGTTGATTTTGTGCTCGGGTTGCTCATATGGCAAGGCCTCGGGAAGCGACTTCATGTAGAGCCTGAGAATTTTGATTTCTTTCGACATGACAGGCGTGTCGGGTCGCGGACGAAGATTTCGGTACTCACGGCACGCAAGTACAACCTAAAATTCACGGTGGGGACGCAGAACTTCCGCTCATATGATTCAAATGAAACGCGAATATTGATGATTCACCAATGGATACAGATCATATAATTGACCAAAATTTACCCCATGAATATTCGCAGAGTCATGTAGACTCCTCCGATGTTGATGCAAACAGCTGGGAAGCTGAACAGTGAAAATCTGGCTATACGGAAGAGACATAAGCCACCGCGAGTGTTGAAGTCTGGTGAACTCACTCGCTCAAATTTAACAATAGGCTCCCTCAATATTGCGGGTCGTGATGTGAATATGTCCATGCATAACAAAAATCACAAGTTTAAATTTTTGAAACAAACTATTGACGAGAATAATCTGGGAGTCATCGGTATACAAGAAACTCATTTCAACGCCGACTCTGCGGCACAATTCAATAATACTTTCAACCGTTGGTTCAAGCTGTACTACTCAGCACATCCCCATAAACCATGCTCAACCGCTGGAGTAGCTTTTGTACTCAACAAAAAATATGTGGACCCTGAAAATATCCGCGAATATGAACTGATCCCGGGCCGTGCATTTATGATTGTTATACCATGGCACGATGGCGAGTCATTGAACATTCTCAATATATACGCACCAAACCGACCTGACGAACGAGATAAAATGTTGAAAGAACTCTGGAAAAGATGGGCCGATGACCCACAACTTCCCTTCCCAGATATTGCACTTGGGGATTGGAATTTCGTTGAAGATCCTTTAGACAGAAGCTCAGGAGTCACCGAGACCGTTCCTGAGAGCTTTAAAAAACTCAAAGATTTATTTCGCCTGATTGACGGCTGGCATGCTACATTCCCTGACACACGGGGGTATACATGCATGCAGATTCGCACAGACAAGGAATCCAACGAAGTACAGACAACACACTCACGTCTTGATCGAATTGGTGTTGTAAGCAGACAATTCAAGCGCTGCCGAGGCTGGGATATTAAGCACTGCCCAGTGAAGAGTGACCACAGATTAGTGGTGACACAGTTAACCTGTGATCCTGAAGAGAAACCCGGGACTGGAAGATGGAACATGCCATTGTATTTTCTAAAATCCGCAAAATTCATGAACCGAGTACGGGAACTTGCATCCCAGCTGGTCAAGGATACCAATCGTTTGCAAGAGTCAGAACGCAACCCAAAAGAAAACATCCAGACACTCTGGGCAAAATTCAAGTGTGATGTTACTCACCATGGTAAATACTGTTCGCGATTTATTACAAATGAGACTACTAGACAAATACGTACCTGGAAGGCGCAGCTGGACATCGTAATTCACGATAACGACATGCCTCGAGAGGACAGATCACTTGCGGCATACCTACTCGAGAAGAAAATCACGGACCGACTAAGTGCGGACGCTGTCACGAAGAAATCACTGTCAGAAACACGGTATGATGTCGAAGGAGAAACATTGCGAACGAGTTCGTGGACTCAATCAGCCTAAGGAGTCAATACGAGAATTTAAAATTGAAGACACACATTCAGCTGTACCACGGTATGAAACTAGGCCAAGGAAAATGACGAATATGGCCAGAGATTACCACAACTCAATACAAGACAAGGATCTTCCAGACGAGTATGGGAGAATTATGGCTACAGAAATTACTCTCGAGAAATGCAATGTCCACCTGTCCGAGAGTGAATTTAAAGAAATGGATAAAGCACTAGATGTCCAAAATGTGGGAGAGGCACTGAGACTCTCGAATAATGGGAAGGCACCCGGAATGGATGGAATTCCTTATGAGTTTTATAAAATCCTCGACATTAGCTTCAGGCAAAATAGCGCAACCAACAATGATTCGTTTGATGTAATTGGATTTCTTACAAAACTGTATGATGTCATTGAACAATTTGGTATGGTCAAAGAATGCAAGTTCAACATGGGATGGATGTGTCCAATATTCAAGAAGGGAGATAAATCTTTGATCAGTAACTATCGACCGGTGACTCTACTGAACTGTGATTACAAATTAATGACAAAAACTTACTCTTTACGGTTGATGACTGTAGCTCCGTCCCTAGTACATCCTGACCAAGCAGGTTTCATGAAAGGTAGAAAAATTGAAGATCAAGCTAAGCTTGCCAAATTCCTCCTTAATTATGCAGAGGCAGCAGAGGAGGACAGATTAATAGTAGCACTCAATCAGGAGAAAGCATATGATAGAATTAACCATGCCTATCTGCTGAGAGTCCTCCAACACATGGGCTTCCCACCAAGGTTTTGCAACACAATTAAAAGTTTATATGCCAATGCTGAAACAGTTGTAATGGTGAATGGTGAGATCAGTGAATCTTTCGTTATTATTCGCGGAGTGAGGCAAGGTGATCCTCTTTCATGCCTTCTATTCAACTTGGCCATTGAACCATTGGCCTGTCTGATTCGAAATTCAGGACTCAAAGGAGTCAACACTCCTGGGTAAGATGCAAGTCTCGTTATATCGCTTTTTGCAGATGACACAACAGTTTTTTTGTCCTCTGAGGATGACCTGGAAATATTCTGGGGAATTTTACGCCTCTGGTGCACAGCCTCAACAGCGAAATTCAACGAACATAAGACTGTTCTACTGCCATTTGGTCAGCCCTCTTACAGAGCAATGGTACTCAGAGAGCGACGTATCAGCAAGACAATGAAAATCGGAACAATTGAAGAGAAAATAAGGATAATACCAGATGGACAAACCTGTCGTATATTGGGAGCATGGATCGGAAATAATTCTCCGTATATTACACCGTGGCCCTCAGTCATCGAAAAAATTAATCATGACCTGGAAAGATGGAAAGTAACATCACCTTCTCTCGAGGGAAAACATCATATCATCAACATGGTTATCGGAGGCAGAACACAGTACCTGATAAGAGTGCAGGGTATGCCTAAGGATATTGAAGATACTCTCATTAAAATCGAAAATACCTTTCTCTGGGATGGAAAAACAGGCACGACACTATGATGCTTGATACAGGTGAAGGTGGGAAACAGATTCTTGATATACCTGCCAGAAATGAAGCAATTGATTTGTGGAATCTACAGTCCTATTTGAAACAAGGTCCTGAACGGGCATCCTGGTACTATTTCGTCGATTTTCTCTTGATAAATTTCCTGGAGAAAAGCTACCTCAATATCCGACCAGGCCAAATTATGAACCCATTTCTACAATGCATAAATATTCCAATCTCCTCAAAAACTCCTCTGCCAGAAGACGTTAAACGAATGGTACTCGTGGTATGCAAATACAAGCTAAAATTCATGGCATTGTCCCTCAGCACTGAGATAAAATTGAATTTACCTATCTGGAAACACCCAGCCACCCACAAAGACCGTTACAAACATGCATGTCTGCGAGATGCGGCAACATGCCTCAGATTAAACCATGGAGTCCAAATTGTTCGAGATGCTCTTACCATCGCAAATCGGAGAACAGCAATCATTCGAAAACCCCACGTGCTAAATCCATCGGGGGTCGGGCGTAAGAATTGTGGCTGCCCATCTTGTTACCATGACCGAATGCAATTGGGTTGCAAAAATCCGGGACAATGCATCGAAACGGCGAAGATGTTGATACACAGTATTCACCCAAAATGGAACCCAACGATAGGGAACCCTGATTTGAACGAGGAGCTCACCCTCACGAATGATGAACTTAAATGCAATAAAAAGCCACCACAGACCGACCAAATAACGGTGTTTGACCCATCTCTTACTTTGTCTAACATGGCAGATGGCTTTCGGATCTTTGCTTTTGAGGAATCACTCCACGAGATCGCAACGAGGAGATCTAAAATATTTGGGACCCAACCGACTCTTATGACTGTATTTATACATGCACGTGTTCTCTGTGCAGGCGAATTTGAACCCCTACTTGGAGTTATGATCAAGACAGTTACAGATAATACTCAACAAAATGAGACGTTGTCAATCACTTTTGACCGACCGGAAATACCACTGACTTTTTCATCGGCTCTACTGGGAGAGCTACTGTTTGTACTACAGAATACACAAAGGAATGTACCACTTCTCATTTGTTCCTCCTCTGAAATTCTAGCACGAACTCTGGTGAAAGTGAGACTCAAATTTGAAAATAACATGTTGCGCCCGAACTTTAGACTATTGAAAGCTGTGTTTGCGGCACTGAATGAAAGAGTTGCCCGCATTCAATTCAAAAAAGTCATCTACTTTTGTGAACCTGGATCGTATACGATGCTCAGTCCAGGAAATTTCCAACTACACCCCATCAGACGAGATGATTTGGAAATCAATTCGCTCCATGACACTACAACGCTTGACGCGGGAATTCTTTTGGAAGTCCATTCACAATACATTTAGAGTGGGTACTTTTGGCTCCACATCGATACATTGGAAATACGAGGACAATGTCATTTTTGTAATGTCCCAGAAACCCTCGAACACATAGCTATGGAATGTAATGCATCTTGCCAAAAATTAATTTGGAGCCTTACAAAGCAACTGTGGTACAAGAAATACCTCCAATGGCCAGACATGAGCTGGGGTCTCATCTTAGGCTGTAACCTCGTGAGATTTAAATCAGATAATGGTACATTCCTTCGCGCGAAGGGGACACTATTTGCTATCTTAGTGTCCACTGCTTGGCATCTTATATGGAACCTTCGTCATGGCCGAGTTATTGTAGATCCGGACCGGATTCAGAGTACATCAGGAATTCACAACCAAGGGTTGAAGGCGATCAATGCAGCGCTAACACGGGATCGTCTCCTCACTGATAGAATAAACTTTGGACCACTGGCACTTAAGAAACAACTAGTATTGAACACTTGGAGTGGCCTACTTATGGACGAAGACTCGTTGCCGGAAGACTGGACACATGAGGAGGTTTTAGTGGGTATACGGTCCATAACTGATAGACATGGGATAGGATAAATTTTCGGGCCAGAGTCCCACACTGGTTTAAAATATGTGCGTAACGGCATTTCCTCCTGGACAAAATTCACCGGCACCGACTGGCTAATATCCGGCAACCCAGCAGATGAGCTTCGAATGCTTCTGCAGACAAAGTCTCATTATGCCAAACGCCCCCCCTTCAAAAAAAAAAAAAAAGAAAAAAAAGGAAAATTCCGTGTCACGCAGCACCTGACTGACTTGCCTAATTTGAGGCGAGTTGCCTAATTTGTTCAGAAATTCTCAGTTGTTTAACTGGTGTTTACCAACTGTTCCCTCGTCGAAACTGTGGATGCTATTTGTCCAAATATTGCTATCCCACTTAGCTCGGCCTATTTGACCCTAATTTACCGGCTCTTTTCGACCCCCTCCCACCCCGGTAAATGAGCCGCTGATTACTAACTGGGTAAATTTGCACATGTAAATTTCGGAAGCCTATTTCACGCCACACTAAGTCAGCCTACAATCGGATAACATTTTAGCCACACTTAACATTCATTCCTGACTCGAGGTGGCACTGGTGGTTGCTGTTTTTGCTGGTAGCCCAAACTTGCTGTCAAGGCAGTAGAAAATGGAAATGTGGAGTGTTTCTTCAACCTGAGTCATACGTAGAATAAGCCCACCTACCTCCGCTGTGCCAGGGGCCGGTACATAGGCTGCGAGTGGGCAACAGGCACTTCCTAGACCCTCAGCTATTGTTTTTCTACTTTAAATTTTTTGGTCTGCTGAAATTAAGAGGAAGACTTGGATTAGTGTCAGTGAATTTTGCACCAGAAGCCAGATTGTAACTAATTATTTTTCGGAGGCACTTGAAATTTCGAGATGAATCCAACAGATATCTATGCCATTTATTCAACCTGGATTGGAGAAGGATAAGTTCTCGTGGATTGCGGTGATCACCCACAAATCTTAAACAAGTCTTTGTGCTGTTTCAAGTGGGCAGCGGGTGTTCGACTCACCCCGAGGGCATCGTTTTCCAAAGCATTAGAGAATATGTGGTGGAGCCATCCAGCGCCACCCGGTGGCTCATCCGGCATGCGGTGCTCAGTTGGTCGCTTCTCAGGTGGCATAAGAACTCACTGTTGACCTTCTACAAGCACTCTGCACATGCAGATGTGTACCTGTCACACCGAATTCGCTGAAATTTCAATGTGCATTCACTGCGGCGATCTGTTTGCAATACCGTGGCTAAAACGGTGTTGAAAAAAGTTCCTGATGTTCAGTGAGTTTCACCAGTGATTTAAAAATTCGGTAAAATACCCGTATTTTTTCCCAGCGGTAAAATGATAGCTCTTTGTCCCGGTAAAAAGCTTATCTCACTAAATGTTTGCGGGGAGAAGTGTTTTACCTGGACAAAGAATGATAGTTTTAACAAAGGAAAAATTCTCCGAAATTTTACCACCCAGTAAAATTGCTAGTAAAACTCACTGAACATCAGGTACTTTTTTCAAGGGTGTTTTACCCGCGGTATTACAAACGGATCGCTGCAGTGATTGATACGTATACTGATTCCTTCGAAATCTGTACGAAAATCAGTACTGTATGAAACGCAGGATTCCCGCAAATTTGAAACTTAAAAGGACATGTTAAGAATCTGCACCATTCAGTTCCACAGAAACAATCATTTTCAGCTCCTTTGAAATTCGGTTAGAAATCATGGCCATCAGTGCGCGAGAAAGAAAGAGATTCAGTGGTGCTGAAATGGCTTATTGCTGTTTGCATATAAGTTGGCACAGCTGCCATCAACACCATTTTTCGACAGCTGGAGGAAAAGATTTATTTCTCACTCATTTCTGAGCCGATTTTCATGGGTTCATATCCAAAATTCACTGTTTCCCGACGCACATCTTATGCTACCAAAATTGTCACCTAATAGCTATTTTTGAGAATCCCAATTTCCACAAGTTGTTGCCTCTTGTGGGAATTTATGTGAGGGAGAAAAAAGAATTTTAGACTTTCTAAGAAGGCCAAACAGCGAGAACCCGTTTAGCTACAGCTCCTCAAATTTTGGGAGCTGTTGGCGCAGGCACGCGCCCACTGCGATGCGACCAAGAACTCCAATCTCGGACTTGTGCAAATCGTACGATCTGCATCCGATTTTTCACACAGTGAGAATGGGTCTAACAGTAAATCTGAAGCATTGTATTTTTTTCATACCCCCAGGCTGCATGCTTCCCAAATTTCATGCCAATTGAGTGAGAATTGGCGGAGAACCAAGTTGGCATAATTCACATCACTGATCAGATCAACAGATAAGTACTTACCCACCCGCGGTGAACTCAATACTGAGCCAAACCCTCCAAAAATTAGAGGGGAGGTTGAAGCATAGTATCAGAGCGTTCCTAAGCTTACCGGATGCTCTTTGCGAGTTTATTCCCTGCTAGTAAATTCAAATCACGAATTTCACTGCCAGAACCAATACATATTTTAAAATCCAGGTTTTTACGTATGATTTAGGTAGCCAAAAATGCGGCCGAAGAAACCATGAATTTAGCATCCAATAACTCAGGATTTTGTTCAGTATTGAGGGAGTAACAATTCAAATACTCTGGCACATCAAATGCGCCAAAAATTTCTTGATCGCTGTGCCAACTTATATGCAAACGGTCGCTGGACCCTCCCTACCCTACCGAGCACAGCCACACCCAAATCCGGTAATTTCCCACATAAATCATCATTTTTTAAATGATTTTTGACCCTAACCAGACACTTATCGAAACACCCGGCACTCGGCAATGATTTTGGCTCGATCTTGGCTTCTTCCAAAGATTATTTTCGTCGATGCTTTGACCCCTCAAAAAATGAGATTTTTTCCTGACCCTCTCAAACACATTTTTAGGATGTTCTGAGCAAATTCTGAGAAGTGAATTAAGGCCTTCAGACCCCTCCCTACCCTATGAGGCTGTGCCTCGGCATCTTCCGGTGGATACCCTTTGATTGGAACCCACAGCTTTACAATCCTACCCACGTATGGCAACAATAGAGAGTTTGCGGTGGAGCCACCCAGCGCCACCAGATGGCTCATCCGGCATGCGGTGCTGGGTGGCTATGTCATTTGGTGGCCTTTCAGTTGCCTGCTCATTATGGCATGTGTCGAGTGCCTACTACTGTACGTCCCTGTAGTGAAGCAACACCAAACTTACCGTGACATTTCCGTTGCATTCTTTTCAGGCAACGGTGAGCCTCGTGACAGTGACCGTTGCAAAAAAATGCAACGGCCACTATTAGTTCGGGCTGTTTTTCAGTGTGTTCAGGAACATTTTTGTATTCATTTGATGCAAAAACCACCCGATTTCTTCATTTCTGCTCATAACAAGCCTGTTCCGACCCTTCAGATTTTTGCTTTTTTTTGCCTAGATGTCACGGTAATTTTGAGGCAACGGGCCCCATCGTGACCGTGACCTAGCACAAATTTTGCAACGCAACGCCCCCTACCGTGACCGTGACCGTTGCTTCAGTACAGGGAGGTACAGTACCTCACTGAATACTACTGCTTTCTCTACCTATGCAGAAGGCCATTCTCGAGTCCACACTTCGCTGTCTGACTCAATATCAGGTTGCTCTTGGAGTTTGGCAGCAAAGAAGGGGTTGAAGTACTAGTTTCCGGCACTCCACCAGTTCGCGCACGTGTACGGGCACACGTCTGAATAGGCATAGTGTCTATAAAAGGTCAACAAAAGTTCTTTCCAGGAGCCACCCAGCACCGCATGCCGGATGAGCCATCTGGTGGCACCGGGTGGCTCCACCGCAAACTCTCTAATGTATTGATATGCATCTCATCTTTGATTTTATGCCAACAGTCTCAAGATGGACTGCAGCCAAGGAAATGTTAAACCGATCAAGGAGGAGCTTCACATGGTGTGCATGCCTTGAAATACTGACATCTCTCACCCCCCTCCATGACCCGTTACAAGATGCCCCCCAAACCTACTGTTACTCAAATTCGACTCAACAACATTACAGCATGTTTGACTATCACTGCAAATACGCTGAAAATCCTCGCCAGCAGCCTGAAGAGCCCCTTCTTGGTGGCCATCTCTAATACAACTCAGTCCCTATCGAAAAAGATCCAGGTATGTTGCCGTCAAATCTGCCACAATCATGAATCTCAATCAACATGACAGACTGTTAGACAAAATAAGAGTGACTGGACCCAATTATTAGAGCAAGCTTACGAGTTGCTGAATGCAATTCTGATGGTTCACATCAATTCTGACATGGGAGCGGAATTGCCACCAAGTGTGTTGACTCACATTGGAAGGTTTACAGAGTATGTTGCTCCACTTGTGAAAAAAACCCTTCATATTGATGACTATTGTCAGGACCCTCCAGAAAATCCACACATTTGTTGAAGCTCAACAGAATGGCAGCAAACTCAAGAATTTCTTCCATCAAGGCGAGATGAGCAAACTGCTCAAGGATTGCAGGGCAGGATTGCAACAAGGACTTGAGATTTTCAAGGTGTGACATCTTTTTTCGTAATTCAACCACTCGTTAAAGCATATGATATGTAGGTCCCACTGGTCAATCACATGAACGACATTACACAGATGCAAGAAGATGCAGAAAAGCGACACAAAGAAGTGCTTGACATGATTGAAGCTCTGTCAGACACAACCAGTTCAGATGGAGCATCCTCTGTATGAAAATACACTCTTCTGAGAAAATCAAGTAATAAATGTTGCACAGATCAGTCAGCTCTATTCGGGCTCTCATAACAGGTCAGGTTCTGCTCAGATTTCCATGAATCTCTTGTATCTGACATATTCAAGCTCCAACTCAATCTCCATGCTGCCATCACAGCCCAAGATATTCCATGGACGAGACTCAGAGCTATCAAACATTCTGCGACTTTTCAGTGCAGTAACACCCAGGATTGCAGTCTTGGGTGCAGGTGGAATGGGAAAGACCAGTCTTGCGAAAGCTGTCATCCATCATACAGAAATTACTCAGAGATATAATCAGCATCGGTTCTTTGTTGCTTGTGATGCTGCAGCAACTCAAGTGGAGCTTGCTGCTCTTATAGGGGCCCATGTTGGACTAAAACCAGGAAAGGACATTACTCACCCAGTCATTCAATACTTCTCTAGCAGCTCAGACAGTCTCCTGATTCTGGATAATCTTGAGACATTGTGGGAGCCTGCCAAGTCCCGGGGCAATATTGAAGAGTTCCTGTCATTACTCACTGGTGTGGATCATTTGGCTTTGTTGGTAGGTCTCTAATAACTTTTTCACCCATGTTTTCAACTTATACTAGTTAGATCACAATGCGAGGGGCAGAAAGGCCCACTAAAGTGGCATGGACTCGTCCATTTCTACCACTGTTGAAGCCTTTGGAAAAAGCAGCAGCACGACAAACATTTATAGATATTGCAGACAACACCCATGATCCAAATGAGGTTGACAAGGTCCTCTCTCTGACAGACAATATGCCCCTTGCAATCAGTCTCATAGCTCATTTGGTTGACTCTGAGGGTTGCCCTCATGTATTATCCCACTGGGAGGAGGAGAGAACATCCTTGATCTCAGATGGATATGACAGAACATCCAACTTGGACTTGTCAATTTCACTATCCTTGTCAAGTCCTAGACTCAATCCCCATTCAAAAGATCTACTGAGCCTCCTGTCAATGCTCCCTGATGGTCTTTCAGATGTTGAGCTGGTACAAAGCAAGCTTCCACTTGATAATATCCTGGGGTGCAAAGCAGCATTGATTCGTACCAGCCTGGCCTACAGTGATGAACACAAGAGGCTGAAAGCATTGGTCCCTATCAGAGAGTATATGCAGAAGATCCAGCCACCTGGAGATCAACTCATTCGACCTCTTCTCAAACATTTGCAGGACTTACTTGAATTCTACATGGAATATCAGGGAAATCAGTCCAGTTCTAGCACAGTTGTTCGAGTATCATCAAACTACTCGAACATACAGAATGTCCTTCAGAATGGATTGACACATGGTCATCCAGACCTAGTGGATAGCATTTATTGCACATGCTATCTGAATAGCTTTAGTCAACGAATTGGGCAAGGACCTATTTCTTTGATTCAACAGATTCAGAATGTCCTCCCATGTCCACGTGACCATCGCCTTGAGGCATACTTTATTGTCGAGTTGCTCAACTCACGGATGTATTCAATTTCCAATCTGGAGACACTAGCTTCCAATGCCCTGGAATACTTCAAAGAGTTTGATGACCCAGATCTTAAATGTATGCTCCCTGACCAATACTGGTCTGTTGAGACTAACTAAGTTCACACAGGCGGATTCTATAACTCCTTGACAAACTGTTATCAGCTAGCAGGTGATATATCCTCTGCCACAAAATTCTGTCAAGCTGCTATATCTGTAGCACTTTCAATTGGGAATACCAAAAGACATTCCCAAGGATTGCGTAACCATGCATGGATTGAATGGAATCTTGGTCATTACTCTGCAGCTCAAGTGCATGCAATTGAGGCCCAGAGACTGGCCATAATTTCTGCAGATTTATACAGAGAAGCACAAGCACTGGATATTGAGGCTACTTGCTGCAATACATTGGGGAACTACACAAGAGCCATGTCTCTCTGCATTAGGGCAAGAAACCTCTTAGGTCTTTGTGGCATGTCCCATGGAACCTTGGACTATAGTATCATGACCTCTCAGGCAGAAATCCACCGGATCAAATCAGAATATGTTGAGGCTCGCAGTATCCACATTAGCATTCTTGAAGAAACTTCTATACAGGATACCCACAATTACGGTTCTGCTTTACTCAGTGTTGCTGAAATTGATGTGATGCTTGGTGCTCCCAAGGATGATGTGCAGAGGAATTGTGATAGAGCCAGAAAAATATTAGACACTTTGGGTCATGTTGAGGGAGTGATATCGTGTGATGTTGTTCTTGCAGATCTCTACCTGAGGGAGGGAAATTCATTGGCAGCAAAGATGATCCTTACAAGGTGTCTCAAAGTGACTCTGGAATACTGCCAAATCCAAGCTTTTTGTTTGGAGCGGCTTGGTAATGCCAGTTTCTGGGGTCATTTGGATGGGATGTCGAGCTGGACAATTGTTTTTCTTGTGCATTCTCTTAAAAGACAAGAGAAGCTTGGAATCTACAAAGCTCTTCAGTTCCTTGGAGATATGTTCCTTTCCCAGAATAATGAGCATCTAGCTGTCAGTTTGTTCACAGTTGCTCTAGAGGGATTTACCCAGATGGATGTTCATCGCAGCAGAGCCGAATGCATGCTCCGATTTGGAGATGTTTTCATGGCACACAGTGACCCGCTCAGGGCAGTGGAGGTCTGGGAGAGAGCAAGACTTCTGTTTGAACGTTCCTCACAGGCCAAACAGGTTCAACATATCAATGAGAGACTTGCTGGTATCAGTGATGATGTGCTGGAGCAACACAGAAACAACTTGGCTTGTCTGGCAGAGCTCAATACACCAGCTGGGACTATTGAGGAACCGGAGGAGGATCTATCTGATGAAGAGAAAAAGCTTGGTTTGACTGCGGCCTGAGGCTTCCCGGAATTGTAGGTTTTTGTTGATGAATTTCTATGTTGTTATGGTTACTGATTTGCTGCATGTGTCCCTTGTGGTTTAATTTGAAATGAATGAGAATATTTATTTAATAAGGGACTTGTTATGGTTTGGGCTAGTGTTGCCACGGCTCATCTCAGCTTGGCTAGCCGTTGGAGCTGAGCCAAAAATAAGCTGAGCTGAGCCAGCCGTTGCTATGAGGCTTCATTGGCTTAGCTATAGCTTGAGCCAGCTTTGCCCGTGGCTTAGCATGCCTGCAAATGGCTCGCACCAGATTTACTGGACTTTCAATTTGACTGCACTGTGAGCTGGGCGAACATCCCCTAACCTTCCAACTGTTCCTCATGCATTTCTGTCCTCTATACAATGACCACGGACCTCTTAAATCACCTTGGAACTCGGTTGATAGCCTGTCAGCCATATCAGCCCATGTGCATGACAACCAACCAACATGGGTTTTGGCTTTTGTGGATGAACTTGGATCAACCTAGGGATACCATACACTGCATTTTGACGGCTTCTGGAGCCTGCCCGACCTTGCCGAGGCATCTCAACCGATCTCGGCTAAGGCTCGCCATGTGGCTCCAGAAGCCGTCAAAATGCAGTGATACACTTGTTAACCAGTGCAGGCCATGCTTTAGGGCCCTTAATATCAACAGTGGAGCTGTCACAAATGCAAACTCCAAATGCACCTGAGCCGCAGCTCAAGCTGGAAGCCGAGCCGAAGCCGTTGAAGCCAGCGATTTAAAAATGGCTCGGCTGGCTTTTTCCCGTGATGGCTCCGAAGCCATCAAAAGCTGAGCCGAGCCAGCCGTGGCAACACTAGTTTGGGTGTTCGAAGTTTGGTCTGTTCAATTCACCCCCAAGTATTCAGTTCAATTCTTACTTCAACATTCACCTGTGGCAGTAAAGCCAAAGGGTTACAAGCTTGTGAGGATTAGTCCTCAGTATCTACACTATTTATACTAAATTCTTGGTCTGTGCACAACAGGAGTCATTTCCATTGACTCTTTCTACCAGTGAGGTTCAAATCCTGCTTCTTCTTGCAAAACTTTAGAAACTCATCCTTCTAATTGAAGCAAGGTGATCTCCAGGATCACAAGGGTTCCTTGATATTATTCCTTTCCTTTGAGGTGCAGTTACAAAGAGTGTAATTCTGAGAGAGATAGAGATAGAATTGAGGTTGAACACGCATTGGAGATTTGATGCTTGGCTATTCATCCACAAAGAAATGAGATTGAACAGTAAGGACATAAAATAAAGAAAAACCAAACCACGCTGTTCCCCTGGGAGGCTGAGGGGACTTTCTGCTGCCCCGAAAAAAAAAGTAAGCTGAATAGTTGAGATGAAATTTAGGTTGAATTTTTGTTGGTGTGTCCCTCGCTCCCGATACCACTGACAATTCATTCTCACTCGCTGATCACCATTGTTTAAAAATACTCACACCAATCCATCATGAGACTGAAGACAGAATAAATAAATGAAAAGCAGATTATACAGTAAAACCCACAACACACCCCATAATCAACAAGGGCTTCATTCCGGTATTTTAGACACCAATTATTTATGGAAGTGCGTCTCCATGTCTATATCAATTCTGCATCAAATCCAAGGAAACTGTTCTGTGGATTTTCAGATATGACAGCAGATGGGGGACTGAAATCTGCGCAAGTATAAACTTGAAACCCTGGGCTAGTGTCATGGCAGTTCCAGGCTTTGCCAATGATGTTCTGACACGAGTATACTCTCGGCAATGATGAATCGAATTACGGGAGGGGGCACACGAAGGGGTCTTCAAACCGGTGAACCACGGGGCCTCGGAGAAGGGTGCAGCGACGCGATGGCAGAGTACTGTCCCCCACCTCTTATTCACTCGAGTTTATGATGCCTTGAATCTGGATGGAACAAGTCAGCCCCGCAATCGAGACTACACTCTGGGGTCCTACATAAACGCTGATGAGCCCATCGGGAGCAAACTGTACTCAACCAACCGTGACTTTTGCAGTATGCGGGCCTTGACATGGCCCCGCTTATTTGCTTTCTTTTCAGGGCCATCAACCCATACATGTACGATAGGCTCAAGACAATCACACAGCCCCATGCTCTGTCCCCATTTCATTCGGCCGCGAGTTGGGGCTAACTCCAATTTATCAGACATCGGTGAGGTTTGAGCCAATATGCTTCATAATGTCCACGTTGCTCTGATAACCGCACATGGGTTCAATAGCAACACTCGCAAGGACCCATTGGACCAACATGGTCTTCCTCCATTTTTTTATTGATGCTCTGGCTTTGCAGCCATGCAATCTGACATGTGAGTCTACCTCACTCTTAGTTGGGCAAAGCCGAAGGTTTCGATCTGTAGTCATCACAGCTTAGGATGCAATTATCCAGGCAGATACCAACAGATAGGGGGTCACATAAATGTCTCCTTTGGCGCCGCAGACCCGGGTTTGAAGCCCGGCACCCGCACTGCTCTTGGGCAAATGCTTTTTCCTTTTGCTCCCTGCATTCTGTTCAGCGCCCAATTCAATTCTTATGATTCTCAGCAGGGCATGGAGGGGTGTTCTATGCTGCAGCTGTGATGGGATTTGTTCGAGAGACCATTGGAATTGGAATTGGACAAAATAATAACACTGTAAGTACTTGTATGTAGGCAACTGACATCCCAAATAACTTTCAGCAACGCAACCAGACCCTTTGTTACCGTGACCATTGCCAAATTGGGCAACCACCAACCAAAGTGTTCAAACCAGGAATGGGTGCTTGGTGACACAGGCCACCTGGGAGTCCATCCACTTCATCTGTGGGTTCGCCACCCCGTACTATTCCATCCTGAGGAGGCTCAGACGAGGCCCGAAGTAGCCAAATATATTTAATTTAAATTTTCTCTGATGATTTCTTTTGGATGTAATGGTATTTTGAAGAACCAACCCGACCGTTACCGTGACCAGGGAGCTTTTGTGTCATGATTTGCCTCTTTTCACTCCTTCTCAACAACCCGGATTCCCATCACTCACGTACAACCTGGGTTATTCCAGAATGCCTCACCGGGTTATTACGTTGTGAGCCTCCACCATGTGTCAACTCTGGTGACCGCTCGAATGCGCAACAAGAGGAGAAATTGAACAGAGCAGCGGAACAAGAATGCCAGCAGAAACGAGTACATAATGCCAGCGGAAACGAATACACAACGAGATAAGTGTTGGTAAAGGTGTGGTCTTGAATAGCGGATCGCAAGATGCTACTATATCCCAATACCCAATCGTCTTCGTGATTCTGCCCATAAAGGCCCTTACTCCTGCAACCCTTATTTCCCGCTTCGTCATTCGTGCCACTGGACTCTGCTCCTGCTTCACTGTTCGTGCTGCCGGACTCGCCGACTTCGCTTGCACGCGTCACACTTCTGTGTTTGCCATTCACGCCTGCTTCACCGACTTTCGTCCTCCCGCCGCTCTGCTTTGCCATTGCCCTCCGCATCGCGCCCACTTTACACCTCGTGCGCTTCCTCCACCGATTCGTGCCCCGCTGTGAGGCTGGTGCTTGTGCTACGCTCTGCACACTGCCTCACGGCCCCTTCAACTGAGCCCTGGACGAGAACATACGAGGCGCCCGTTCATCCAAATCGGGAATCGAAGTTACCAAATCCGGATTCTCATCAAACGCACACAGCCTACGGTCCCCATCCAACCTTCCACATTGTTCGTACCACCCGCCCGACTAGTCACGACACTTGATGGACGCTCCCATTACCCGAACTCCGCCTTTGCACGACTCGCACCTCACTTACGAGCATGGCACCACGTGCTACAGCCCACGAGAATGGTACGGACCAACCAATAGCGGGCATCCTGGGCTTGGTATCCTCTTCCCACACCCGAGAAGTCACCAACACTCGAACGCAAGCCTCGTCCGATCCAGTTTCCATTCTTCCAAACCGCTTGAAACCTACTCAGATGCGTCCGGACGCGTCTTCCGACCAATAACTGACCATTTATGACCCAGAAACCCGCTCTGCAACGGAACGGGTCCTACGTCTGTACCAATTCGCATTGCACACTACATCCGTTCATGGAAATGAACCCCAAAATTCGAACGTAAGCCTCGTCCATGGCCCCAAATACTGAATGCACGCCACGTACGTTCCTGTGAAAGCACCCTCAAACGCGAAGGGGATGGAACCGAACGAGTGGGCATCAAGGGGACAGTTGAGAGGCGAAAAGGTATAAAAGGATAGCGAAAAAGGGTGTTGTAGTCAGTCAATTTTTGGAGCTCAGTTCTCCCCACCACCTGTACCCCCACCTGTGCAACTAAGCCTCGCTCACACTGAGTTGACCACATCCTCACTTGCCTCTAGCAGGGCATTTCACTCTCACACCTCCATTAGCAAGGTCCCAACCCATCGGACCCCAAGTCAGATCGTCGGGCTTCCCCATAATAGGATCACCAACTTTGCGAGCTCCACGCTTTGTAGAAGTCGGCCTGGGTGAAGCCATATTGGTTTAAATCGCTGTCTGCAACCCAGCGTCATGACCGGACGTACCATACGTTCGACTGACCAGTACCAGCCGGCGTTGCTGTCACTTGCTTTTTAACCTTCAAACGTTGTATTAAGCCTTCCACCTTCGTTGGGAACATCGGGGAAACACGAGGGAAGGATTGCAGCATAGGCGTCGGATTTTACAGGAAACAACACATCGTTCATTTGAGCTTGTGACCTAGGACAGGTAACTATCACCCCCACACCCGTTTACAGCTAACAGCAGGTACCCCCAACACGAACCCACGGAACGTACGCCTCGTGCGATCCTGTGCAACACTCTCTCTCAGACCACACACACGTCCTAATCCTACATCCCCACTATCCTCCAACATTAAATAACCCCTAGAGGCCGAACGTGCTGTCTATTTGATAAAACAAATTCTCATAGTGGCGCTGCGGTCCTTATTACACCGCCTCTCCCCAATTTTGCTCACCGCGCCCTGCCTCACTGACTTTGCTCGCACTTCCCCTCTGCCTCGCGCTTCCCCTCCACCTCGCGCTCCCCTCCGCCTCGCCTCACCTCTGCTTCACCTCGCTTGGCTTCGCTGCGCCTGGCAAAGCCGAGCCAGGTGCCAAATGTAGTAACAATTGATTATAGGATGAGTAGGGTATGGATATGGAGCTCAGAGAACAGCCGTCGAGGAGGAGTAGGCCAACCAAGCCGAGAAGGGTATCAATATGACGAGGAGATGAATTCCGTCAAGGAGGAATAGGCCAACCAAGTCAAGAATGGTACCGATATGACGAGGAGATGAATTCCGTCAAGGAGGAATAGGCCAACCAAGTCAAGAATGGTACCGGTATGATGAGGAGATGAATTCCATCAAGGAGGAGTAGGCCAACCAGGTCAAGAATGGTACCAATATGACGAGGAGATGAACTCCATTGGGGAGGAATAGGCCAACCAAGTCAAGAATGGTACCGATATGACGAGGAGATGAATTCCGTCAAGGAGGAGTAGGCCAACCAGGTCAAGAACGGTACCAATATGACGAGGAGATGAACTCCATTGGGGAGGAATAGGCCAACCAGGTCAAGAATGGTACCAATATGACAAGGAGATGAATTCTGACAGGGAGGAATGGGCAAAACAAATCAAGAACGACACCAACACAACCAAGGAACGAATTCCGCAGTGAAAGAATTTGACCAACTCGAGAACTGTACTGTAAAACGGCCTCTGCGTGGGAAAGGAGATAACCAACTCGAGGAAAAGTATCAGGACAAAAGGGAAACAAGTTTTATGATATGAGAGGAGCTCGACCAGGCCGATTCTGGTGCTAAAGGAGTACCTCCGTCAATGAGCGCTTCACTAACAAAGAAGAGGAGGAAAGTGGACTCCTTCAGGCCTAAAGGGGGTAGGAGCTACCTTGTGGGCTGAAGGCAGTGTCTAGAATGAAGAATGCATGTCGGGACAATATGCCAGTGGCTGAGCAAAGGGTATAAAAACCTAGCATATTATTCGAGAATGGCATCTTGTATTTCCCCACCTAAAGTCCTAAGGCTTTCACAAGCCAAGAAAGAACTCTTCCTTCATCTTCGGACACGAGACAGACACAAACTGAAGCACTACAAAGTACAGGTTAACACAAGACCCAGAGCACAAGGAGTGGCCAATTAGTCGCTTCTGGTAGGGAACTCCAACCAGAAAAAAGGACCAGGTCGTATAGGAGATCCTGAAAACGATAAAATGCCACATACCGAAGGTGGAGTGGTATCTAAACAGCCAGCAACAGAATTCCTGTTAGCGTGTAACTGTTCTGACTGAGTAGTATCGGAAGGCAAATCGGTCTTTGATTTGGGACAACTCGGAGAAATCCAGTCCTCATAGCCATCTACCAACCGGCACGGTCACCTCATCAGCAAATATCTCGCCTCGAGGTTCAAGCGGAGACATAAAGAAAGGAGTCCCAAAGGAAGGGAATTGCGGAGTTTAGGCTATGAAGTTCGGAACAGGCCCCGAGGTCCCACACATTACAGCTGTTTGCAAAACTAATGACACTCACTAAAAATAGTTAAAAGAAAGCATATTTGATGTTACAGATTGCCGAGCTCATTTCTCATTCATTTCTCAACGGATTTTGTTGGGAGTAGGTGCGTTCGAAAGCGGGTGGGCAGGGCTTTCATACGGTACCCTACTCACGAGGTAAATTACGTAATTTAGATGTTGCAAAATTCCGGCTGGCTGGTTTGAACCAGACGCGGCAATGGCCCTTTCTCCATCACCCCTGAGCTGAATTTCATGAATCCGGGTGGTTCTGAAAGCTTATATCAAGGCAATTAATATTCCACCACTCTAGAATGAAACATACATGATGCCCACCTGCAAGAATGGATTTACTGATTGATGCTGAATATTCATTCCTAGCAGGTTGCCTTGAGAATAAACCAAAATATAATATATCATAGAGCTTTACATTGATTGGAGCCTTCAGAATCATCTGGATTCATGCAAATTGGTTGTCTGGCGATGGAGAAAGGGCTGTTGCCGCATCTGGTTCAAACCAGCCAGCCGGAATTTTGGAACATCTAAATTACGTAATTTAGCTGGTGAGTATGGGTTCCATGTGAAAGCCCCGCTTACCCGCTTTCGAACGCGCTTACTCTCAACAAAATCCGTTGAGAAATGAATGAGAAATGAGCTTGGCAATCTGTCGCATCAAAAATGCTTTCTTTTAACTATTTTTAGCAAGTGTCATTAGTTTTGCAAACAGCCGTAAACAGAGAAGATCAAAACAGAGAAATAAAACCGCAGCATAGAAAACCCACCCACTGCATAGAGCAATGCCCAGAGAAAGAAACGCGACTCTATCCGCGACTCATCTCGTCCTCCCTCGAAAGGAGCCTGTATAGGATACGCAACCGAGTTATCGGACCCTGGAAGGCTGAAAAGGAGCGAACTCTGCACCCCCAGCGCACTAAGGCTTCTCAGTGCTCCGTGCTGAAAGCCGGTAAATAACAGATCCTGCCCACCCATCTAAAGATCTATCCCTTGTAAACTTAACCCATCGTACTTCAGAGGAATAAAAACCACCCGACACCTGCTACACAAATTTCCCCCTAGAGGACAATACCTTTTCTGCAGTACTGTACCCACAGATGTAACATTCGTCTGGCAGTCAAGAAACCGCAGTCTGCATCACAGCGTTAGTCTCACCTCCTTATTAACCCACCTTACTATTAACCCGGTCATCCCTTACCCCTTGTCTCACTCCTTTCTCCTCCACCCCTTGCCCCTGGACTTATAACCCCTTGCCAGATCGAGCCCCTAATTGCTCAACCCAACCCCTACTTGTCGGGATTACCTCTCACCCCTTACCACTTAGTGTTTGCAATCACTCCTAGTCCCCTATACCCCTTTATTTCCTAGTATATAAACCCTAAGTAGTTACTTACGCTCCTTACACTATTCTAGTCTACTCTCCAGTGCTTAATTGACTGTGTTCTGCCTATTCATTGTATCACCCAGTTGCCTACATCGCAATAACCCCTGCAGCGAGGCCCTGTGCTGACAAAAGAATAGTGTCAACCTACCGATGACTCGACTGGACGATACAATGAGTGAAGCCACATTCACGATGCTGGATCCCGATATCTTTGCGGCCCACACGGAGCCCCAACATCTCGAGCTCCTTTACCAGCAGGCTCTCAAAGCCCACGGCGAAAACCTGGTACTCTGGGAAACCCTTTCCGGAATACAGGCCTAAGCCCTGCAAGCTAGCGAGGAAAGAGTCTCGCAAAACCAGATGCTAGCGGAGGCCATGCGCACACTACGGGACACCGCTTCTACCCACGAATGGTGTTCTTCCCTCTCCTCTGGAGGTCAAGGTCAACACTAAGCAACCCCGGGTTGCTGCCCCCCGCATGTTTAGCAGGGACTCGGAACAGGTCGACCAATTCTTGGCAGATTGTTGGTTGAATTTCAACGGCAACACTGCCTATACCGCGGATAGCACGAAAATCACCTTCGCACTTTCCTACATGAAAGATGGCTCTGCTTCCCAGTGGGCCAACAACGTCGTGTTAGCCATGCAGACTCAGGATGCCACCAGATCCTATTCTACCTGGGAGACCTTTTGCCTCGCTGTAATCAAGGTGTTCAAGGGTGGTGCGCAAATCGAAATCGCACAGGCTAAAATGGAGAAACTCTGCCAGGGCAAGAGTACCGCTACGGAATACTTCACCGTACTTGACTCACTTAATAAAATGGCTGCCTACAACGAAGTCACTCTCATCCACCTGCTTAAATGCGGTATCGACGAGAAGGTGGTCAAGGCGGTCTACAGACAGTCATCCTTGCCTTTGACCTACAAGGACTGGAAGGTGCAGGTTATCAAGCACGATGGGTTGAACTGCGCTTTCTGGATTATGGAGGGAAGCCTCCGAGATGGGGGGAACGCGGTTTCCGCCCCCAAGATGCATACATTGTATTCCCCGTCTTCACACTCAAATTCTCGCAAGAATGAGTGGAAGAACCCGGCAAATAACCAGGTCACCTACTTCGGGAATAACCTGGTTGCTACCACCTCTACAACGACCACTACTACTGCTCTGGTCCCTATGGATATCGACTGAGCAGACAGTAAAGGGAAGACACCCTCTTCGCGCGTCACTTGCTACAACTGCAAGCAGGAAGGCCATTTGGCCTGCCACTGCCCTTGCCGCTTGATTCAGGACCCACAGTTCAGGGCCATATACACCGAGGCGCTGAAGGACAAACAGGATCAGGAGGATTTTCCTGGCGGTCATGAGTAAAGTCTGCCTACTCTCAACCTATACCCAGCCCCAGTGTACCAATTCATCAATTCATTTGAACCTTTGTCTATTTCGGAACCGAGTGAGTCGGACAGTGCAGACGATGACAACGAGACTTTGAGTCTCGATGAAAGGAGTGGAGGGGCCAGTCCCTCTCCAAGCTCCCGAAGGCGAAAGCCAAATAACCAACAAAGGGAGAAAGCAGAATGGCGCAGACTCCCTGTTGGTAGTGCCGAACGGACGTTGGCCCGGATTAATGAATGACCATCTGATGCCATGGCTATAGTCCGATGATGGACTCACCCTCACCGACAAGCTGAGGTTACCGAGGAACTGCTGGAGGGACTAATGACAACATATCCTCCCGATGCTCTAGACGCGTTGGAAGCGTTGAAAGAACCACCGGCTTACATTCGGGCGATGAACGGGAATTCAATGGTACTTCCCGTGACCCTGCAAGAACTGAACAACCTACGGGGTTGTACTGTGGCCGGGTTAATCGACAGTGGGGCCACAGGTGGGTTTATCCACGAACACCTAGTGGAAGAAAGAGGCATGGAGAGAGAACCTCTCCCCTTGCCAATCCCGGTATACAATGCTGACGGGACGCTCAACCGCGGAGGACAAATCACGCACGTAGCTCGCCTCCACATCACGGTCCAAGACCATACTGAGGTCTTTCCATTTGCAAACACAGACACTGGGAAGAGCGATGTCATTATTGGTTACAATTGGCTCTGGAAACACAACCCGGAGATCGACTGGGAAAAGAATGAGTTGAAGTTCACTCGTTGTCCCCCCGCCTGCAAGAGAGCTCATCTACAGGAAGAATGGGATGAGGAAGATCGGGAGGATATCCAAGAAGGGGATCGTATCTTCATCACAAAGATTTATGACGACTCCACCTTGCCGCAACGCAACGCAGCCCATGTTCAAGTGATGGGGAGTGTGGCTACCAAATTAGCGGCGGCCACTAATGAGGCCAAGGGTGAACAGAAGATTGAAGACAATGTTCCAGAACATTACCTTCGGGATTTCCGCAGTGTGTTCGAAAAAGACAAATTCGACAAGCTTCCTGCGCGGAAATGGGACCACGCCATCGAGTTAAAACCCGGTTCAGAAGCCGTAAAGGGGCGGAATATTCCGCTCAACCTGAAGGAACAACGGGAATTGGACTCGTTCATCAAGGAACACTTGGAAACCGGACACATTTGACCTTCCAAATCTCCTTAGGCCTCCCCATTCTTCTTCGTGAAGAAAAAAGACGGGAAACTACATCCCATTCAAGACTATCGGAAGTTGAATGAACTCACCATCAAGAATCGTTATCCGATGCCGCTGATCTCGGAGATCATGCATATGCTCAGAAAGGCAACCTGGTTCACTAAATTGGACATCCGATGGGGCTACAACAACATCTGGATAAAGGAAGGCGACAAAGAAAAGGCTGCGTTCATGACTAACCGGGGGCTTTGGAAATCTCTCGTTATGTTCTTCGGGCTCACCAATTCCCTGGCCACCTTCCAGTCCATGATGAACAAGATCTTTGAACGACAAATCACCGAGGGCCAGGTTATTGTCTATCTGGATGACATTCTCGTTTATTCCGACAACTTGGAAGACCATCGTGCAACGGTGTGAGAGGTCCTCCAAGTCTTGAAAGATAACGACCTGTCTCTCAAGCACATTCGAGAAGAGAGAAGTGGAGTACCTGGGTGTAATTATCGGGGATGGCAAGATTCGGATGGACCCGGTCAAGGTGGCCAGCGTACGGGAGTGGGCTACTCCCCGGAACGTCAAAGATGTTCAAAGTTTCCTTGGGTTCCTCAATTTCTACCGCTGGTTTATACAGGGCTTTGGTGACCATGCCAAACCCCCTCGCCAGATCAACCCGGAAGGCTACCCAATGGTGTTGGGGGGATGAAGAGAACACCGCTTTTCGACGCCTGATTGACGTTGTCACGTCAGAACCCATCCTACATTTCCCTACGGATGATGGGGAATGGAGAGTAGAGGCGGATTCTTCTGATTTCGCTACTGGGGCTTGTTTGACTCAATGCCAAGCAGGCCATTGCTTTCCTGTCTAAAGGATTGAACGACATGGAACACAACTACGACATCCACAACAAGGAAATGCTCACCGTCATGCGAGCTTTATACGAATGGCAATGATAAGTGAGCTCCGAACCTAGGATGGAAACTAACAGAAACAGCCAAAACAAAATACTACAACCAAAGAATCGGATGGAACAGATGAATCTAATCCCAAACAACCAATAGTGTGTAGCAAGTGCAGTGTAACGTTCGTTCCAGAGGTACCAGACGAGTGTCAGTCCTGATTCAGAGCCTTGTAAAGGTTGATCGGGAGAAAGTTTAATTCAAGAAGTTGTCGTAAGATGTAGCAAGTGTTTGTTATGTACAAAACTAAGAGATCCCAAGGGATATCTGTTTCAGACACCAAGACTTGAGTCGGTTATGACCGACTATGACGATGGAAACTAAGGATCCAAAAGGATTCTGAAGTTTCCAATGCAAACAACACAGATAGAGTTTATTGGAATGAAGGGAACCGTGAGGTTCACCGATATTCCAAAGCGAAACTGAAAGTTCCGCAAAGTTTAACAAAGATGGTGGTGGTTCCAGACAACAAAACAACAAAACAGACGATTCCAAACGATTCCCAATCCAATTCCCAACGATTCAAGGTCCAAGACCGGCGATTCTATACGATTCAAGACCCAAGGCCGGCGATTCAATACGATTCAAGAGTCACGCTCAGACGTTTTATCCAATCCAACAATGGTGATATTCCAACTCCTACAAACTGATGTTGGTAGGTGTCCGAAGATCGACTAGAATCCTCCCAGGCGCAAGCACAAGGCTTACTAGTGGGGGGAGGATTCAGTACCGACCCCAGAGACACCTCTAACTACTTATACAATCTCAAATATGACTATGACAATGAAAGAATTAAGTAAATGGTCCATTTAGCCGCCCTAAAGTCCGTGTATCCGTCTTGGCAATTAAAATATAACGAGTCCTATTGGTCGGGGGCACTGAGCACGCCATTCCGGGTATATTCTGACCGTTCCTTGGTAAGATTCTGCACATGGTGGATTGATGGCAGCTTAGGCATCAACCACCATGTAATCCTTTTGTAATGTAACTTGCTTTTTGGGAGTATCCCTCGAAGGTCTTCATGGAAACTAGAGTCTCCAGCCATGTAGGCTTCAAATGATACCCCACTTCGAGTGTGGATTCAGGATGGATACTCCAGAACGCTCCTATCACCCAAAGGGGAAGTCCTGGGAACTCCGGGATCGACGATCATGGGTCCCCTTCGCTTACTATCCCACTCTGATGTCCGTTGCCGAGTAACCGATACCTCGGCTACAACCGAAACACCGCCTCTGCGTCCCACACGTCACCTGGATCGATGCGAACACGTCGATACTACCAAATAGATAATCATATAGTTGCTCGTTACTTTGGCCCTCGATGTTTCGGTTGTCAAAACTACCGAAACTATTGATACCAACAAATCACCCTCTGGTTTGGTTGGGCTACACATTCTCCTACACGTTTCGGAGCGAGAACATGTCAGAAATACCTCTGGCTTCCACCAGGGTGTTGTCCCGTTGCTCTTGTGATGCTGGCCACAGGCCAGCTACTTCGGGTACTTAGTACTGCCTCTGGTAAATGATACAATAGGAATGAACTACACATTTGAAAAGCGAAAAATATAGCATTTTCATAGGTGTGTTCATTCACTGCTTATCAGCGACACTTCTTGCAAGGAAGCCAGAGGCAGTTCGAAATCTGGACAGACCACAAGAACTTGGAATATTTCACTACTACCAAGAAGTTGAATCGACGACAGGCCCGGTGGTCCCTAGAGTTGAGTGAGTACGATTTCACTCTAGTGCATAAACCCGGGAAACAACACACGAAGACCGACGTGTTGTCTCGAAGAGGGGGACATGAGCGCGGGGAGTTGGATAACTCCAACATGATCCTTTTACTGGAAGGATGGTTCTCGAAGAACCCGGTGCCTGGGGCGGAGTTTCTGCGAGCCATACCCCCAGTACTCGACGACACCCCTGGGGATCGGTTTATGGATGAGATCAAACAGAAAAAGGACAAATGAGAAGACACGGCGCGAGAAGCCGTGAAAATGGCAGACAGTGGTTGGGAAGAACATGACAGGTTCTTGACAAAAGACGGGTTGATATACATCCCTGCTGACCAAGATTTGCGGCATCGTATCTTCAAAGCACCGCACGATGATTACTTGGCCGGTCACCCAGGACGATATTGCATGGCCGAGTTAATAACCTGGAACTACTACTGGCCCACAGTGGTCAAAGAGACGAAGGGATACGTTGCCGCTTGCCCTACTTGTCAACGTACGAAGATCTTTCCTGCAAAACTGTGAGGACCACTACATCCCAATGCGGTGACAGAGAAACCATGGCAGTATATCTCCATCAACCTAATTGTCAAACTGCCCGAGAGCAATGGCTACGATTCTATCGCGGTGATCGTCGACCGCCTGAGTAAGGCTATCCGGGTTCTACCCTGCACGGAACACATCAGCGCAGAAGGGATAGCCTGGCTATATCGCGACCACGTCTGGAAGGACTATGGTCTCCCAGAGATAGTCATCAGCGACTGCGGTCAGATCTTTGTGGGCCACTTTATGCGGGACTTGTTGAAACTCCTAGGCATAAAATTGAATGCATCTACCGCCTATCACCCCCAGACCGACGGGCAAACCGAGCGGGTTAATCAAGAAGTGGAATAATACTTGCGTGTCTTCATGAACTTCATGCAGGATGATTGGTCGGATTGGCTGGTGATGGTGGAATTCAGTTACAATGACAAGGTGCACTACGACAGGTTTTACCCCGTTCTACACCATGTTGGGCTTTCACCCGCAGAAAGGAATGGAACCACGGGTAGAGGTGCTGACTGAGGCTGCAGATGACTTTGCCAAATGCATGAAAGTAGTGTGAGAAGAAGCTGCAGCCTCCATGAGGGTGGTGCAGGACACTATGAAGCACTTCTATGACAAACGAGGAGAAGATCCCGGGGATGAGGTTTACCTGTTGGGGAAAAATCTGACGACCCACCAACCTATGAAAAAGCTGGACGACAAATGTCATGATCCCTTCAAAGTCATACGAAAGGTCGGAGCTCTTTCATATGAGCTCAAACTCCCCGCTACGTGGAAGGTACACTCAGTCTTCAACACCGTGTTCCTGAGGCCCTGGGTCCCCCCGCGGCTGAACATCAAAAGACTGTACCCCCACCTCCTCCCGACGTTGTCGATGGGGTTGATCTTTATGAGGTTGGGGAAGTGTTGAACATTAAACAACGCCGCAAGGACCTTCGATATTATATCCAATGGAGGAATGCACTTGGGAACCACAACATCATCTTTTGGGTGCAGACAACGCCATGGCACCTTACTACAAGAGAAACCCGTGGGCACCACGAGAAATACCGGATGGCAAAGGCGGTTGGAAACTGGACAAACCCCCCTCGAGGTCAAAAAAGAAGACAGCTTGATGCTTCGAGACGAAGCATCCCTAGAGGGGGGTAATGTCATGATTTGCCTCTTTTCACTCCTTCTCAACAAACCAGTAATAGTGAGAGAGCATACACTTCAGATCAGAGTCATCAAACTCTTCAAAGTGTTCCAGGATACTGGAAGTGAGTGTGTCCAGATTGGAAATTGAATATGTCGGTGAGTTGAGGCATTCAATAATGAAATGGGCCTCCAGGCGATGGTCACGAGGGTATGGAAGGACATTACGGATATGTTGAATGAGAGGAGTAGCTCCTTGCCCAATGTGTCGACTAAGGTTATTCAGATAGCATGTGCAATAAATGCTATTCACTAGGTCTGCATGACCCTGTTTCAATCCATTCTGAATGACATTCTGTATGTTTGAGTAGTTTGATGACACTCGAACAACTGTGCTAGAACTTGATTGATTTCCTTGATATTCCATGTAGAATTCAAGTAATTCCTGGAAATGTTTGAGAAGAGGTCGAATGAGGTGATCCCCAGGTGGCTGGATCTTCTGCATATACTCTCTGATAGGGACCAGTGCTTTCAGCCGCTTGTGTTCATCACTATAGGCCAGGCTGGTACAAATCAATGCTGCTTTGCAACCCAGGATATTATCCAGTGGGAGCTTGCTCTGCACCAGCTCAACATTTGAAAGACCATCAGGGAGCATTGACAGGAGGCTCAGGAGATTATTTGAATGCGGGAAGGTATTGAGTCTAGGACTTGACAAGGACAATGAAATTGACAAGTCTAAGTTGGATGTTCTGTCATATCCATCTGAGATCAAGGATGTTTTCTCCTCCTCCCAGTGGGATAATACATGGGAGCAGCCCTCAGAGTCAACCAAATGAGCTATGAGACTGATTGCAAGGGGCATATTGTCTGTCAGAGAGAGGACCTTGTCAACCTCTTTTGGATCATGTGTGTTGTCTGCAATATCTATGAATGTTTGTCGTGCTGCTGCTTTTTCCAAGGGCTTCAACAGGGGCAGAAATGGATGAGTCCATGCCACTTTAGCTGGCCTTTCTGCTCCTCGCATTGTGATCTAATTGGTATAAGTTGAAAGCATGGATGAAAAAATTCTTGGAGACCTACCAACAAAGCCAGATGGCCCAGACCAGTGAGCAATGACAGGAACTCTTCAATATTGCCTCGAGACTCGGCAGGCTCCCACAATGTCTCAAGATTATCCAGAATCAGGAGACTGTTTGAGCTGCTGGAGAAGTATTGGATGACTGGGTGTGTAAGGTCTTTTCCAGGCTTCAGTCCAACATGAGCTCCTATAAGAGCAGCAAGTTCTACTTGGGTTGCTGCTGCATCACAAGCAATGAAGAATCGCTGCTGATTATATCTCTGAGTAATTTCTGTATGATGGATGACAGCTCTTGCAAGACTGGTCTTTCCCATTCCACCTGCACCCAAGATTGCTATCTTAGGTGTTCCTTGACTGAAAAGTTGCAGAATGTCTGAAAGCTCTGAGTCTCGTCCATGGAATATCTTGGGCTGTGATGGCAGCATGGAGATTGAATTGGAGCTTGAATATATGTCAGATACAAGAGCTACCATTGAGAGCTGATAGAAACTGACCTGTTATGAGAGCCCGAATAAAGCCCACTGATCTGTGCAACATTCATTACTTGATTCTCTTAGAGAAGTGGAATTCATGTACAGAGGATGCTCTATCTGAACTGGTTGTGTCTGACAGAGCTTCAATCATGTCAAGCACTTCTTTGTGTCGCTTTTCTGCATCTTTTTGCATCTGTGTAGTGTCCTCAATGTGATTGACCATTGGGACCTACATATCACATTCTTCAACGAGTGGCTGAAATACCAAACAAATGTCGCACCTTGAAAATCTCCAGTCCTTGTTGCAATCCTGCCCTGCAATCCTTGAGCAGTTTGCTCATCTCACCTTGATGGAAGAAATTCTTGATTATGCTACCATTCTGTTGAGCTTCAACAAATGTGTGGATCTTCTGGAGGGTCCTGGCAACAGTCATCAATACGAAGGGGTTTTTTTTCTTCTAAGTGGAGTAACATACTCTGTGAACCTTCCGATGTGAGTCAACACACTTGGTGGCAATTCCGCTCCAGTGTCAGAATTGATGTGAACCATCAGAATTCCCTTCAACAACTCATAAGTTTGCTCCAATAATTGGGTGCAGTCATTCTTATTTTGTCTAACAGTCTGTCATGTTGGTTGAGATTCATGGTTGTGGCAGATTCAGCGGTAATGTACCTGTATTTTTTTCGACAGGGACTGAGTTGTGTTGGAGATGGCTGCCAAGAAGGGGCTCTTCAGGCTGCCGGTAAGGATTTCCAGAGTATTTGCAGTGATAGTCAAACATGCTGCAATGTTGTTGAGTCAAATTTGAGTGACAGTGGGTTGGGGGGGCATCTTGGTGGTGGATCATGGGTGTGCGAGACATGTGGATATTTATCCTGTGTGCCCACATGACTTTTACTTTCATTGGCTACTGTTCATCTCCCGCACAGAAGATGTGATGCTCACATCTGGTGTAGAGCTTGATCACATCAAATGGTACTATTGAATGAGCAGATGAGAGATCTAGAAAAAATGTCTGGGCTCCAACTGAGAAGCTTGTTTGATAGAGGGCTCTGCTGTATTGCTATGATACCGTGATAGCTTCCCATGCACTGTCAATGCACATGATGGTCTAAGCAGGGTACAGATGCATGGTGTAAATGGACAGAGCATATGACCATAGCAACCTCAAATCAACTTTGGCCTCACCTCAGCTGCCTGATTTGAGCATCTCAGGGAAAGGAGCAGCCTATTGGTAACTTTTCTGTCGTCGCTAAATCAGCAGTTTGAATCTGAATTATCTGATTGCTGAGAACTGTTCCAGAAATTCATGAAAAGACAGACCAACGGTGATCAAGACATACAGTGGTGACGAAATGTTCTGCACACGGTGGTTTGGGCTGATTTCTGGCCCGAATCACTTCAAATAAATTGTACTCTATTCAGCAGTTATGGTTATGGAAAAGGGCTCTTCAACGTTGTTACATGTTTGAGCTGGTGTTGAAATTGGATTTGGATTTGGATATTAATAATTTTGGGTTGTGTGCAAGTTCGGTTTTTTCTCAGGTAGTCTAGTGTATGGTACACAGCTGTAATCACTGAGCAGCAAAATCCTTAGTTGATGCAGCAGACTCGGTTTCGATTCCCGGCACCCGCATATTATGATTTGTTGTTTCTTTTGTTGGCTTCCCTTCCCCCTCTGTTCAGTCTGTTATCCAGCCAATTCAATCAATAATTTCACCATGCTATGTTCAAGAAACGGTTTAAGATTGATGAGACTATTGAATTCAAGACAAAATGATTTGGATTGAGGGAAGACTCAAACTTTACATAATTCCACTTTTAGTGTATACCTTACCGTAGAAGGAGGATGAAGTGGGTGTGGCGTATGGAACATGGCTGTGATTCTTAAGTCACAAATCACACTTGATGCCGCAGACCCGGGCTCGATTCCCGGCACCTGCATTCTTCATTCTGAGCTTTATTTATTTTTTCTTTTAATGGTCCTCACTTCCCCGCGCCCACGGTTCGATTTATCCAGCCAATTTAACCAATGCTTTCCAGCATGGTATGGAGCAGTTTAAAGAAACGGTTGAAATTGACAAAATGATATTAATTTGATCTGGGCAGACTGAGACCCAACTTAATTCCACTTTTGTGTAGTTTAGCCAGCCTCGTATATGAACCGGAAATGCGGGTGTGGTGTATGGAACACTGCTACCATAAATGCTATTCCAATTTATGCAGCCCAACGAGGTTCGATTCCTGGCACCCGCATGTGCCGTGACAGCTGTGTTTTTCTTTTCTTTTTTGTGGCATCTACACCGTCTGATCAGCTTTATCCAGACAATTCAACCAAAGCACTTTTAGGCCACGGAGGAGCATTCGTTAGTGTCACAGGACGTCGGACTTGGAATTGGATGAAATAATACAGTTTGGAGGCCGGACTAGGCTCAGTTTAATTCGAATTTCGAGCTTTTCTTATGTAGTCTAGCCAAGGTCGTAGAGGGACATAAAAAGTGGGTGTGGTGTATGGTACACCGCTGGCCGGCATTCGCTTAGAGGAGTTGTGTAATGCACCAGACCTGGGTTCGATTCCCGGCACCTGCATAGCATTGATTGATTTTTTTTTTTTTTTGCCCGTCCACCGTCTGATCCTGTTTACAGCCAATTCTAACCAAAGATTTCAGTAGGCTATAGAGAACTCTTCTACACTTGAGAGATGCCATGTTCGAGAGGGTACGAATTCCAGTAGGATTTCCGAATTTGGAGGCCGGAATAATATTCCCATTTTCTGTGTATGCCTTACCCAAGTTCGTAGATAAGCAGAGAAAGTGGGTGTGGTGTATGGTACACGATTGTAATCATTATGATCTCTATGGCATTTCGTTTGATGCAGCAGATCCGGGTTCGATTCCCGGCACCCGCATTTGCGAAAAGGCCCTCCTTTTTTGTTTTTGTTTTGCCGCCCTTTGTTCACAGCCAATTCAACCACGATTTTCCAGGAGGTTATGGAGGGTGCTTATTGATGCTGGAGGATGTTTGAGAGGGTGTTTGCATTGGAATTGGAATCCAAGTTGGACGGAATAATTTGGAGTGTGAAGCCGGACTCCAACTCGGAATGCTATTCCCATTTTCTGTGTATACTTTCACCAGGTTCGTAGATAGGCAAGGAAAGTGGGTGTGGTGTATGGAACACAGCTGCTGTGCTTATGCGCTCAACCATTTTGTGTAGCAGACCCGGGTTCGAATCCCGGCACCCGCATACGGGAATAAGCCATCATTTTTTGTTTTGTTTTGCCGCCCTGTGTTCACAGCCAATTCAACCAAGATCTTTAGGAGGTTATGGAGGTGCGCTTCGATCGGATGCTGGAGGAGGGTGTTGACATTGGAATTGGAATCCAAGTTGGACAAAATAATTTGGAGTGCGATGCTAACCTTGAAATCATCATAGTTTTGGGCTTTTCTTATGTAGTCTAGCCAAATTCATAAATGGGCAGAGAAAGCGGGTGTGGTGTATGGAACATAGTTGGTGTTCATTATTTTATCGAGAACCAGTTGATGCAGCAGACTCGGGTTCGATTCCCGGCACCCGCATTCTTGTAGAGGACTTTGGTTTTTCCCCTCCTTTTCCCCTCCTTTTCTTCTTTTCTTTTTGCTCCCCTTTCTCTGCTCACCCTTTCATCCTGTCCAATCAAGGTTTTTGCAGGCTGTGGAGGAGACGCGCAGGATGTTCAAGAAATGGTTCAAATTCAAGTAAGATTTGGACAAATTGCGAGGGCGGACTTCAACTCGGAATAATATTCCCACTTTCTGTGTATGCCTTACCCAAGTTCGTAGATAGGCAGAGAAAGTGAGTGTGGTGTATAGCACACGGCTGCAATCATTATGATTTTTATGGCGCTTCGTTTGATGCAGCAGACCCGGGTTCGATTCCCGGCACCCTTTTCTCTTTTCTTTTTGCCCCCTCGCCCTCTGCTTAACAGACTGTCTATCCAGCCAAATTCAACGGAAGTTTTCAGCAGGCTGTGGAGGGACTTCATGTTCAAGAAACGGTTCATGATTGATGAGACTATTGAATTCAAGACAAAATGATTTGGATTGAGGGAAGACTCGGACTCGGACTCGGACTCTCAGAACTGCTCTGTAGTCTAGCCAGGTCCATGAATAGAGAAGAAAAGTGGGTGTGGTGTATGATACACAGCTGCCATTCATGTTGTGGTGCCATTGCATTGATGCTTTGATACTTGACGTGGGTGAGATTGATCCTAGCAATAGGCGTGGATCAAAGGCGCGCGGCGAGAAGACAAAGAACGTGCCCTATTGTCCGAGTCTGCTGTTCATCAATCCAACTGTCTACCAAAAGAAAAAAGAGCTTGAGAATATATATATGAGCCGAAAATACAAACCACAGAAGATCAAGGACGCGGGAAGGATCCGTTAGATGGTGGTATGAATAAAGGAATTAATTGTACGGCATCCCGCCAATGACCAGGCTCCGAGACCAGAACCGAAGACCATAGCGGGAGTATTCTCCATGTGAGTCGCGATGCCCCAGATGGGTGATACTGATCGACTTGCATCTGTGCCTTGTCTGCGTGACATGTGACTTGTGACGTGACGCCCCACTGCTCGCTCGCTCACTGGTCTCTTGTGTGTATGGAGACAGGGAACGACTCGCCGCCTCTGCGCACAACAATCCTCGGCTCATTCCTCGGCCGCGGCCGTCCCCGTAACTCTTCCCAGTCACACATTGACATCCCCCGCGAGCTCTCCCCGTCCCCGCCCCATCCCCACACCCACGCAAACGCACAACCCACCTCACCGAATCCATACAATATGATCGTGCAAGGCGGCGGTGGACCCGGCGGAGGCGCACCGGGACGGAGTCACAGAGGGCGCGCCGCGCCGTCCCCAACGACAAACCCGCCGTCCGCGACACCCGCGGGCCTGAGTCTGGGGCACATGCTCCGCCGACGACGCAGTGCTGGGAACATCCCGCAGCAGCAGCAGGGCCACGCGGGGCCCGCGCCGATGGTCCCGCCGACGCCGGGCGGGCGCGCGCCGGCGCCGATGAGTGCGGCGATTGCAAGCTCGGGGCTCGTCGCTGCGAATGGGAACGCCAACTCGAATACGAATGGCAATGGAGGAGGAGGGAACGGCCCCTCGCACCGCATCCGCCTCGTCCCGCACCTCGACTCCCGCAGGTCGCTCCGCCCTGCGCATCGGGCGCTTCACAGACAGGTCGAGCCTGGGACTCGCGGCGGTGAACGCACTGAGCACGAACAAGATTGCGTTCAAGAGCAAGGTTGTGAGTCGGGTGCATGCGGAGGTGTGGATCGAGGATGCTGGTGCAAGTGGGGGAGCAGGCGGAGGAGCAGGCGTACCGAAGTTCTTCATACAGGACACGAAGAGCAGCAGTGGGACGTTCTTGAAACGTGTGCGGCTTATTTCGGCGAATACGGAAGAGGTAAGTGTCGAGTTTCCACGAACGGAGCTTGGGCTGATTTTTTGTCTGTATTTTTTTCTTTGCGTTTGGTTACTGTTCCGCCGACGCCCGTCATTCTACACCGATGCTCGTCGTCGTCCACCCATCGATCCTGCATCGCGCCGCATTACTTTATTTTATTTCCTCCCCTCTTCCTATCCCATACGCATACGCATACTTATACATCCACCCATACGTCCATCCATTTATCCTCGCGCATTCAGCCACCCTGAGATGGCAGCTGTCTACTACCCACGTCGTCTCTATTTACACACATCGCTCCTCCTTTCCCCTCTTCTCTCCCACCCTTTCCCTTTACACTGTTTTACACCCTCCCTCTTACCCCCCCTCATGCTCGCTAACACCCACTGCTGCCCACCCACAGCCCTCTTCCCCGTCTCAATCCGCCAGGCACTCTTCATCGCCCTACTCGCACGCATTTCGCTACAAGTGTCTGCGCCCGCATCATCCGGGGTTCAGGTGGGTTCTTCGGTTCTGCGACACTTCTGTGTGGCGTTTGGGGCTTTTTGGGGGAGATTTTGGGTTTTCTTTGGTTTTTTATGGCGGGGGAGAGGAGATGGGGAGCGGACGTCGCGAGGAGAGACAGGTGAGACGGACCAGGCTGCGTTGCGTTGCAGGGATGCGCAGTGACTCGCGCTGCGCATTGCAGCCGAACTGTGGCGGCGCGAGTGTGCAGAGGAAGAGTGCCTGTGCAGAAGGACGCTGGGCCGAGTACGCGGCCGGTGTGGGGAGACGCACGAACCGCGCGACCTGAGCTTAGCAGGCGGTTCCCGTGGAAGAGAGCGTGATGGGCGGCTGTTGAGCCTTGATATTTTCGTCGCATTTGTGCGGGGTACGCGCGCTGCGCATTGCAGGCGAAGCGCGAAGGCGGGGGCGGGTGTCCTCGTCCTCTTCGCACGTTCGTTGTGCTGGACGGAGGGCGTCTCGGGGGGTGCACGACGAGGACGTGTGAGGACGCAGAGGCGGAGGTGGGCGTCCTCTGCGTACGTGACGTGTACGCGGAGGACCTCCATGCACAAAAGTTCCGAGATGGTCCGACCCCAAGCAAGCAGGCACAGGAGGTGCAGCCGGCGTGGAGGGAGTACGCTGACGACGCGTGTTGTTACGACAGCGGGGGCGGGGGTCGCTTGTCATGGTTCGTGGTATGGCGTAGTATGCACACACATTCAACCAATGCACATTTATTGATGCCCCGCAAGATCGGCTTGCTTGCCTTCCCAGAACTCCAACCGAAATGTATGGTATTTATTCGGCCTAGGTTGGGCAGGAAAAACCATCGTGTATCGTGGTGATCACCCACACTCATTAAGTTCGCAACAGAATGTCTTATACATTGTCTTTTTACGCTCCCAGCTCATTTTCGGATTCCCCCAGGTCGCAATTCCAGAATTGGATACTCCTAGCTGAAAGAACCAACTTGAACGTTCGAAAACGAATGAGTGATTGAACAATCCCATGTAGTGTTCTTGGATTCATGAGCGCTTTATCTATCAAGGTGATGCCACCAGCGCTCAACAGCTTGAGCGCACTTCAACCTACCAGCATGGTCAGGTCGATCTACTTCTCGGATTATATGATGATTTACTGATGTTGCATGCATACCAACATCCATCGGTCCTTGCTCTCAATTCAATTTGTAACTGGTCAGTGTTCAAAGTCCTTCGATTGCGTTGGTGATTTATTGACATTGTGTTTACCCCAGAATCCTTCGTTCTTCGCTTTTTACTTCCGGGGTCAATTGCAATTGGTGTGTGCTATACCCAAATAAATTTGCATGTACTAACTTTCCGTTACGGACCTCATCTATGCCCCGCCATGAGCAATGCATATGATCATTCCGCGCCCTCGACGCACCTGCCGCCCACTCTTGAACCGCATCAGAAGGTCTGCACAAATCGGGGCGAACGCACCATATTCGGCGTTCAGGTCGCTCATGTCGCTTCCTGCGCAACGATATCGTGGAAGATCCCTTTCCTATTACCTTCCCGGTCCGCCGCCCCTCTTCTTTCGCCATGCGGGAAGGTAGGTCATCATGCTTTTGCGGTCCTACACAACGTTTCCACCTTCGCTTCCGCAACATTCCCCGGTCTTCTTCAACTCATGCGCGTATTCAAGATGTTGTTTCTTACTTTTACATCAATAATTTTCACTGGTTTAATTTAGGTTCTCATCGCCGCCAGCTTAACACAAACGATGCTGTACATGATAACACACGGGACGTTATAGCCTCATTTCACCGCGTTCGCGACGTGTAGGGCCGTACAACATGCGAGGTACGAGCACCAAAAGTGTTGTAGCATCTGTTTATAAGAGACTAGGGCCGTACGCAAACTCTCCATTCAACTCCACGGGACTTCGGTATAATATAGCAGGCTCTCTACCATCTCCAGTTCCTCTAGCCTATTTTCTAGACTTCACACATTGCTGCCCTTGAAATTGAAATTCTCGCACTCCCGCGGGGCCGCCATTGCGTGGGCGCGACCGTTGATGCACTTTAACAACTTTGTAGATATTGCTCATGATTTTGAAGGTCCCGCGAGCAGACACGACAAGGATGCGTTTCTGGTAGGCCTCCCTACAATGTTACAAATGTCGTTCAATACGCACATATACCAAGAGTCAGTGATGGACGCCGCGGACGCGTCCCCACGCTTGCGATTTCCGACGTACCTGAGGATTGCCGACATCTCGTCTGAAGTTTTGAAGTTGCAAGGGACAGAATGTGTTTTAATCGCGTGGCCCGCGGTATTATACGCCACTACATAGCTAATAACCTAAGGTTTCATCCTTGGAGCTCCATGAGCGTTGTAAGTATTTCGATTTCCCATGTGCTCGCACTCAAACTCACATACAAGTTGGTTGATAGTGTTACAGTTTTCATCGCTATCCGATTCAAGCCCTGGCCACTATTTTTTGTGAAATATGTTTATTTCTCCTCCATTTTCCAGTGTTCTCCTCGTCGATGCCTCAGCTGCTTGAGTTTGCAAACCGACGAAAATGGTAATTTATTGTTTTTGTACGTACTAGATACCATGCGTGAATGAATGACCTTGAATATATTTGCGCTGTACATTGAGTTATGTTTCAAGATATGGCCCCCACGCCAGAGCGGAGCGACGGCAAATCTTGTTATATATATGAAGTATTATATATGAAACTTAAGTCTTGGGGGAACTTAAGTACGAGAGAGAACTTAAGTGCGAGGCAGAACTTAAGTTCGAGCCTGGTGGGTCAGGGTGGGCGCACACAGGTGACCCATTGGCGCGGAGGTGGAACTTAAGTTCTGCCCTCACTTAAAGTGCCAAATGTGGTCGGACCGCCAAGAACTTAAGTTCAGCTCATTCAGTTTCATGAGGTCCACAAAACAATGTGGAGGGTCTGCTGGTCTCTGTTTCCGAATTTGCCCTCTTTCAAGTTTGTACTTGCACAGGTTTCAGCCTGGACCATCTGGCTGTCATCTGAAAAATCACAGAAGAACAGGTTCATTGGATTCAATGGCGAATCTACATTGACACGCACTTCCGAATACTTGAATGAAATCTAAAACCAGGAATGAAGCCCTGTTGATTGTGGGGTACTTTGTGGGTTTTACTAGATACTCCGCTTTTCATTTATTTATTCTGTTCTGAGTCTCACAATGGATTGGTGCAGGTACATAAAACAGTGAGGATCAGGCAGGATGAATTCCCACCTCAGTGGCCACAGGAGTGAAGGACACGGATCGATCTTCAACAACAATTAAACCTAGATTCCATCTCAACTATTCAGCTTGCTTCTTTTCTTCTTTCTGGGCAGCAGGAAGTCACATCAGCATCCCAGGGGATTCCGGGAACAGCATGGTTTGGTTTTTCTTTATTTTCTGTTCCATCTCATTCCAGTGAGAGTGAATAGCCAGAGGATCAAATCTCCAACAAAAGTTCAACCTCAATTCCATCTCTCTCTCTCTCTCAGAATTACAGTCTTTGTAACTGCACTTCAGAGGAAAGGAATAAAACCAAGGAATACCTGTGATCATGATGATCAACTTGCTTCAATTACAGTCTTTAACCGTGAAGCAAAATGCAACGTAGAAGCAAAACACTGGTTATTCCGCACCATATAATTGTCTGTTGACCCCAAATTTTTGTGAGGGAGCGGTCTACCATTAGAAATGACTTAGTCCAAAAGGAATTAAATCAAGGCCCTTTGTGGACCCTGTAGCGCACACCATTATTTCGCATATTTTGTTTAATATATTTGATGTCTAAACGCGGCAATCCTCGGGCTGAAACTCGCTACCAGACGCACCACTTGGGGTTTTCAAGGTCGGAGAGTAATAATATGAACACCCCGGAGGTTGTAATTCCGAGGCTGAGGAGCCTTGGATTATTTTCGAGTGTTTTGCTGTGAGCCTCCACTATGTGTCGACTCTGGCGACTGCCCAAATGTGCAACAAGAATAAAGAGGAGACCAAAACAAGCAGGACATAAAAACAATAGTGCGGACGGATAGCGGAGAGAAACATCAAAACGGACACAAAGGACTTGCGGGATAAAAACGATAGCGGACCTTCCAATAGGGTGTTTCACGACGGCTTTTTTCGGCCTTTTTTCAGGTCTTTTTTCATACCTTTTTTCAATCGTTTTATCAGCGAAAAAAGGGCCAAAAAAGGCTCAAAAAAGGGCCTGTCGTGAAACCCCCAGTTTTCTATAATTGAGGTGCATTTTTTGCGGTATTGCACGTGTTGTCCTTGCTGCATGTGGCTGTGTTCAGACAAGCGTTCGCGACAAGAACAACTATTTATTTTCTCTTGCCTGCAATATTCACAATTGGATAATAAACTATGGCCTCACTAGTTCTTTGAGGGATTCTACATGTCTTGAGATTTATTGTGGACTTGAGTATGTAAATTACAAAGCATAGTGGCGATACAACGAGAAAGCAGTGCACCCCTTTTTGACTCTCACTCTCATCATGCCGCACATTTCGTTGCGCCAGCGGCTTCTTCGTGGGGCCTATAAGTACACTGCAAAGCTTCAGAAATGGCGCAAGCGTGAAAGGGACCAAGCAGAACTTGAGGCGGCTATAGAGCAGGAGATAATTGGGCTAGGTGTTGGCGACGACAGGTACAGGGATGGAGATGGGACCAACTCTCAAAGCAGTGACGACGATGATATTTCATCCATTTCCTCCATATCGTCGATCTCGTCCATCGCATCTGACTCAAGCTCTCACTCTCATGTGTCTCATTCGCACTGGAATATGGATGACGATTTCGAGCGCACCAAGAGCTACCACAGTCATTACCAAGCAATACGGGATCACATTGAATACCTAGAGAATACACGAGTTATTAACCCTGGAAAGGTCCCCAAGCTCTCCCAACTTTATCTTGTCCTGGAGCGGTACAAGAGTGATGACCCGAAGCGTTTCCGCCGCAACCTTCGTGTCATGCCTTCTACATTTGATTCTCTGGTGGATAGGATTGACGACCACTACATCTTCCAGAGTCGAGGAAATGCGAGCCAGATGCCGGTAGACCAGCAGTTGGCAATTGCGCTTTTTCGATTCGGTCATTTTGGGAACAGTGCCTCTGTCGAGTCTGTCGCTCAGTGGGCCAGCGTATCTGCTGGCATGGTTGTAAATGCAACACGATGAGTCATCGTTGCCTTTCTGGATCTCCACGATGAAGTTATCCGCTGGCCGAATGCAGAAATGAAGGAGGACGCCAAAGAGTGGGTCGAAGCGGCATCATGTGCAGCCTGGAGAAATGGATGGCTTCTAGTTGATGGTACCCTGGTCCCACTGGCCGAAAAACCTGCTTTCCATGGAGAAGCTTATTTTGACCGGAAGTCAAATTACTCTTTGAATGTACAGGTATGCGACTTGGATCCATCGAGGAAATTCGTGACTTTACTGATAAAATTGTCAGCTTATCACGTTGCCAAACCTACGGATCGTCGACTATGTCATTGGGCACACTGGAAGCACACACGACTCGACAGCTTTTGCTGAGTCACGTACGAGGAAGGAACACCAACAGCTAATCGGTCCGAATGAATGGATATGGGCAGACTCAGCATACCCAGTGGAGGCTTGGTGTGTTACACCATTCAAAAAGCCAGCTAACAGCGTACCGGAAAACAAGACATTCAACTACTGGGTATCCCATGTTTGTTTGCGTGCTTTAAATGCAGAAATATTTTCTTGCAAATCTCCTTCAGGTTCGCATCCGTTCCGAGCATGCAGTCAGGTTTCTCAAAGGGTGTTTCCAATCCCTTAGAGGCCTCCGCCAGCAGATCAAGAACGAAACCAACCATCTGCGTGCACTGCAATGGATTCGCGCATGCCTTGTGATTCATACTCTGATTCAGGACATTGAGTCGGAGTTTGAGGTGGATTCTGACTGGGAGGAGGAGCTGATCACGCTTGGGCTCTCCTCCGACTCCTCCGACTCTGACAATGATGCACCAGTGACAGGACAGACTCAGCGACGGGAGACAGCAGGTCAACGGAAACGTCGCAAAGTTAAAGATTCGTTGTATGCTAGTGGTGTTGCCGGTCCACGACCATAGCTATTTTCATAATAAAGACTCTTGGAGTCTCTTTAGTCTGTCCAGTTAATTAATATATACAAAATTTGAAGTGGACTTACTCATCAATTCAGAATTGATGGCCACGAAATAAATTGATCTGTTCAGTAACACCGTGTCGCGGCTTCAAATTGACAGCCTGCATATTATTGGCTTGAAAGTTGGTTAAGAAACAAGATTCTATCAAGGCTAGGTATGTAGGCTACTTAAAAATGACTAGTAGTATCCGAATTAGCTCCAAAATTGTACTGCAAATCAAAATTACTGTATTCCTGGTCCTGACCCTGATGGTGCGCATTCGTTGAAGCCATCGATGACCCCCCAGGCATATTATTGAAGTTGAGGCCAGTAGCACCCATGCCAACCATATTTTCCATCATGCAATAGAAGCGCTTGTCACGCTCATCGTTGCGACGCAGCCGTTCTTTCCTGTCTTCATCTTCTCGCCGCATCTTCTCTGTCTCGAGTTCCAACTTGCGGCGCTTGTTCTTCTCACGTTCAAGCTGCAGCTCTGTACGTTTCGCTTCGAGGGCAAGTTGAGTATCTTGACGGCGTGCAGAGTCGGCCATTTCTTGGTGGTGAGCGTCATCAAGTGTACTGAGGTCGAGCTGGCGCTTGTCACCGACTTTGGCGTCTTTGACCTTGCCTAGCTTCTTGCCACCAGTTGCCGAGAGCCGCGGCTTGGACTCCTTGGGCTTCACCGGCTCCTTTGAAGCGTGTGAGTTAACTGGGGAAGACGGAGATGACGGCACTCACGCTGTCTGAGGGGTTGTCGCCGTTGCCATCATCCTCACCAGCAGATCCGAACGACTTCCCCCAATCAGGGCTCAACGACCGTCCACCATCCTGGCTAGACCCTTCATACTCAATGCCACTGATATCCCCTCGATCTAAATCGGAGCTCTTCCCATGAAACAGCAAGTCGGCTTTACCGCCATGGTCTGTACCACCCGACGCATTGGTGACACCGATTGGGTTATAGTTCGGGAGCTCACGCCAGAATGCATGAAGCTCCTCCCAGTGCGGAAATTCTTCTGTGATCTTATCTGGACTGGCATATCGGCAACATGGATATGCTATATGGGAGGAACGCACCGATGAGATTTGCCTGCTCATCTTCTGGTTTGAGACCGCCCCCCGTTTGATACAAGACCTTGACGTGCTTGGAGTATTGCGTCTTAAGCCTGAAACATATTGAGTACCAATAATAACAGCTGATGTATCTGTAGCGCACCTGGCAAATTGCTGCTGTAGTGACTTGGAGAAGCGAGTCTTGTCCCTCGCGTATCTGGTCTGCCAGTCTTCCGAGACGGCATCGCTCGTGAATACGTCCTCGCACATAGTTCCATACATGTTGATCTTGCTCTCCTTTGCCTGGACCTTCTTTCGCCCCTCGTTTGTCGCATCCTCGGTGGAATCACTGAAGAGCTTGACCCGGAAGGCTGGGTTGTCGGTAAGGTACTCAATAGCCTTGGAAATCCATTCCGGATTGTCAGCCCAGGGAATGCTATTTGCCCGCTCCTTTTCGGCAGTGTCATCGTCCGCGGTATCTTTCTTCATTTTCCGGCTGCCACCGCGGGTATTACGCGGTGGGGAATCACCACCATGAGTGGATGGCTTTGAAGCCTTGGGCTTGGGCTTGGCTTTGCCAGGGACTTTGGGAGCCATGGAGAGCAAGAGAGGAGAGGAGGAAATTTGCGCGACGGTGGGATGTCTTACTAAGCGACCCCTAACGCGCAGTGCGCTTACTAAGCTGACCGTAACGAGTGCAGTACAAAAAACGAAGTCAAAAAAGGTCTGAAAAAATCCATGCACTTTGCATAAAAGGGGGGGAGGCCTTTTATGCAACACCTTCAAAAAAGGGGGCATTTTTTCGGGATCCTTTTTTCAGGACCACGGAAAAAAGGTATGAAAAAAGACCTGAAAAAAGGCCGAAAAAAGCCGTCGTGAAACACCCTAATAATAATACACAACGACATAAGTGTTGGTAAAGGTGTCACTGGCAAACCGCACCGCCATTCGAGACCACCGCATAATGCTCCGTTCACGTAGAATTCCCTGTTCTTGCGTCCCCGCTCCCCTTTTCCGTATTTCTCCACAGCGCTACACACTTCCACTTCGATTTGCACCACCTCTGCAACACCGTTTTAACTCGCCTTTCCGCCACTCACTTGTATCCTTTTGCCTGCGCCGCCCGCTGCATTTCTGCTGCGCTTGCTGTTTCCCGTGTCTGCTCTCCCTTTCCGCCTCCTGCGGCGCCCACTCGCGCATTTCCACCTCGCGCGGCTCGTTGTTTCCCGTGTCTGCTCGCCCTTTCCACCTTGACAAGCGAGACCCCTTTGCCCGCATGCCCGCTCGCTGCATTTCCGCCTTGCGCCGCTCGCTGTTTCCAGCGCGCCTGCTTGCTGCCTGCTTGCTGTTCCCTCTGCCTCACGCTTCCTCCTCTGCCTCGCGCTTCCCCTCTGCCTTGCGCTTCCCCTCTGCCTTGCGCTTCCTCCTGTGCCTTGCGCTTCCTCCTGTGCCTTGCGCTTCCTCCTCTGCCTCGCACTTCCTCCTCCACCTCGCGCTTCCTCCTCCACCTCGCGCTTCCCCTCCGCCTCGCGCTTCCTCCTCTGCCTCGCGCTTCCCCTCCGCCTCGTGCTTCCTCCTCCGCCTCGCGCTTCCCCTCCACCTCGCCTCACCGGCGAAGCTGAGCCAGGCACCAAACGTGATAAAAACAGGTTATAGGACGAGTAGGGTATGGATATGGAGCTTGGAGAACGGCTGTCAAGGAGGAGTAGACCAACCAAGTCAAGAATGGTACTGATATGACGAGGAGATGAACTCCGTCGAGGAGTAGGACGACCAAGTCAGAATGGTACCAATATGACAAGGAGAGGAATTCCGTCAAGGAGGAGTAGGCCAACCAAGTCAAGAATGGTATCAACATGACGAGGAGATGAACTGCGTTAAGGAGGAATAGGACAACCAAGTCAAGAATGGTATCAATATGACGAGGAGATGAACTCCGTCCAGGAGGAATGGGCCAACCAAGTCAAGAATGATATCAATATGACAAGGAGGAATGGGTGAAACAAATCAAGAACGACACCAATGCAACAAGGGGACGAATTCCGCGGTGAAAGAATTCGACCAACTCGAGAACTGTGCTGTAAAACGGTCTCCACGCTGGAAAGGAGATATCCAACTCAAGGAAAAGTGACAAGACAAAGGAGAAATGGGTTCTACGACACAAGAGGAGCTTGACCAGGCTGATTGCGGTGCTATAGGAGTACCTCCGTCAACGAGCGCTTCACCAGCAGGGGAGAGGAGGAAAGTAGACTCCTTCATGCCAAAAGGGGGTAGGAGCCACCTTGTGGGCTGAAGGCTGTGTCTAGAATGAAGAACACATGTCGGGACGATGTGCCGGTGGCTGGGCAAAGAGTATAAAAACCTAGCGTATTATTCGAGAATGGCATCTTGATTTTCCCCACCTAAATTCCTAAGGCTTTCACAAGCCGAGAAAGAAACTCTTCCTCCATCTTTGGACACGAGACGGACACAAACCGAAGTACCACAAAGTACAGGTTAATGCAAGACCTGGAGCACAAGGAGTGGCCAATTAGTCGCTTCTGGTAGGGAACTCCAACCAGAAAAAGGACCAGGTCGTAGAGGAGATCCTGAAAACGATAAAACACCATGTACTGAAGGTGGAGTGGTATCTTGACATCCAGCAACAGAATTTCTGTTAGCGTGTAACTGTTCTGACTGAGTAGTATCAGAAGGCAAAACGGTCTCTGACTTGGGACAACTTGGAGAAATTCGGTCCTCATAGCCATCTACCAACTGGCACGGTCACCTCGTCAGTGAATATCTCACCTCAAGGTTCAAGCGGAGACATAAAGAAAGGGGTCCCAAAGGAAGGGAATTGCGGAGTTTAGGCTACGAGATTTGAAACAGGTCCCGCACATTAAACGGAGAAGAAGATCAAAACGGAGAAACCGCAGCACAGAAAAATCCCACCCACCGCACAGCAAACACCTCGAGGAAGTAACATGACTCTATCCACAACTCCTCCCATCCTCCCTCGAAAGGAGCCTGTATAGGATACGCAACTGAGTTATCGGACCCTGAGAGGCTGAAAAGGAGCGAACTCCGTACCCCCCAGCACACCAAGGCTTCTCAGTGCTCCGTGCTGAAAGCCTGTAAATAACAGATCCTGCCCACCCATCTAAAGATCTATCCCTTGTAAAACTTAACCCATCGTACTTTGGAGGAATAAAAACCACCTGACACTTGCTACACAAATTTCTCCCTAGAGGACGATACCTTTTCTGCAGTACTGTATCCACAGACGTAACATTCGTCTGACAGTCAAGAAACCGCAGTCCGCATCACATCGCTTCTATGTAATTTAGCCAGAAATGGGAGTCCAGAAAGATTGTACTCATTGTCGTTTGAAACTGGGATATTAACATAAACCTTTATATGGCCAGGTAGTCCAGCTGTCATACTATTGAACTATGAAAAGTACTAAGGAGACTTCATGCAAATCTGGCCCAGAAATCGCAGATTCGCTTGAGCGTTTCAGTTCACGATTAAAGACTGTAGTTAGAAGGATGAGTTTTTCGAAGCTTGCGAGAAGTGAATCTCCCAAAAAAACGCAATGGATATGGGGAATATATTCTGCTCTTTTTGTTGTTGCATTGTGGAAAAAAAACACCTAGATCTAGCTCAACTCCACCTTCTGCGTTGTTGCCTGACAATACTGAACCTTATCCTCTCAAGATGAAATTACACTCAAGCCTGTTATTAAATAAATATGCGCATTCATTTCAAACCAAACCACAGGGACACATGTAGCAAATCAGTAACCATAAATAAAAAACATGGAAAATCACCAACAAAATCATACAATTCCTGGAAGCCTCAGGCCACAATCAAACCAAGCCCTTTCTCATTACCCATGTCCACCTTATCCAGTTCTTCAACATCAGATAAATCATCCTCCAGTTCCTCCACAGTCCCAGATGGTGCAGTGAGCTCTGCAAGATGAGCCAAGTTGTTTCGGTGTTGCTCCAGCACATCTCCACTGATACCAGCAAGTCTCTCATTGATATGTTGAACCTGTTTGGCCTGCGAAGAGCGTTCAAACAGGGGCCTAGCTGCTTCCCAAAACTCCACAGCCTTAAGCAGGTCACCATGTCCCTCAGAGATGTTCCCGAGCTGGAGCATGCATTCAGCTCTGCTGCGATGAACATCCATCTGGGTAAATTCTTCTAGAGCAACTGTGAACAAACTGGTGGCTGTATGCTCATCATTCTGGGAGAGGAATATATCTCCAAGGAATTGAAGTGCCTTGTAGATTCCAAGCTTCTCTTTTCTTTTAAGAGAATGTGCAAGAAAAACAGTTGGCCAGCTTGACATTCCATCCAAATCATTCCAGCAACTGGCATCACCAAGCTGCTCCAGACAATGACTTTGGATTTGGGGGTGTTCCAGAGTGAGGCACCTTTTAAAAATAGTATTGGCTGCCAATGAATTTCCTTCTCTCAGCTGGAGATCCGCAAGAGTAATATCACACAGTGTCACTGCTTCAGCATCACCCATAGTGCTTAATATTCTTCTGGCTGTGTCACAATTCCTCTGCACATCATCCTTTGGTGCACCGATCATCACATCAATTTCAGCAACATTGAGTAAAGCAAATCCATATGTGTGGGGATCCTGTATAGCAGTTCCTTCAAGAATCCTAGTATGGATACTGGAAGCCTCAACATACTCTGATTTGAGCCGGTGGATTTCTGCCTGAGAGTTCATGATATCATGGTCTAGTAATCCATGGGACATGCCACAAAGTCCTAAGAGGTCTCTTGCTCTTATGCAGAGAGATATGGCTTTTATGTAGTTCCCCAATGTATAGCAGCAGAGAGCCTCAATCTCGAGTGCCACTGCTTCTCTGTAAAAATCTGCAGAAATTAGAGCCAGTCTCTGGGCCTCATTTGCATGCACTTGAGCTGCATAGTAATCACCAAGGTACCATTGAACCCATGCAAGGTTACGCAATCCTTGTGAATGCCATTTGGTGTTCCCAGTTGAAAGTGCTAAAGATATACCAGCTGCATAAAGTTTCTTGGCAGAGCATATATCACCTTTTACCCGAGAATAGTGTGCCAAGGCATTATAGAATCTGCCTGTGTGAACTCAGATTAGTCTCAACAGACCAGCAATCATCAGAGAGCATACATTTAAGATCTGGGTCATCAAACTCCTTGAAATGTTCCAGGGCCTCAAAAGCCAATGTCTCTGGATTGGAAATTGAATGAAGAACCCACAAGCTGAGCCACTCAATAATAAGGTATGCCTCGAGACGACGGTCACATGGGTGAGGAAGGACATTTTGAATCTGTTGAATCAAATAAATATCTCCTTGCCCCATGAATCGACTAAATCTAGTCAGATTGCATGCACAGTAAATGCTATTCACTAGGTCTGGATGACACTGTTGCAATCCATTCTGAAGGAGATTTTGTATGTTTGAGTAGTTTGATGATAATCGAGCAACTGTGCTAGAACTTGATTGCTTTCCTTGGAATTCCATGTAGAATTCAAGTAATTCCTGGAAATGTTTGCGAAGAGGTTGAGTGAGGTGACCTCCAGGTGGCTGAATCTTCTGCATATACTCTCTGATAGGTACTAATACTTTTAGCTGCTTGTGTTCATCACTGTAGGCCAAGGCAGTACGAATCAATGCTGCTCTGCAACCCAGGATATTATCAATCGGGAGCTTGCTCTGCACCAGCTCAACATCTGAAAGGCCATCAGGAAGCATTGACAGGAGGCTCAGGAGATCCTTCGAATGGGGATTTAGTCTAGGACTTGCCAAGGACAGTGAAATTGAGAAGTCCAAGTTGGATGTTCTGTTGTTATATCCATCTGAGATCAAGGATGTTTTCTCCTCCTCCCAGCGGGACAATACATGGGAGCAGCCCTCAGAGTCAACCAAATGAGCTATAAGACTGATTGCAAGAGGCATATTGTCTGTCAGAGAGAGGACCTTGTCAACCTGTTCTGGATCATGTGTGTTGTCTGCAATATCTATAAATGTTTGTCGTGCTGCATCTTGTTCCAAGGGCTTGAGAGTAGGCAAAAATGGGTGAGTCCATGCCACATTAGCTGGCCTTTCTGCTCCTCGCATTGTGATCTAGTTTGTATAAGTTGAATTTCTAGGTGGAAAAATTATAAGGACCTACCACCAATGCAAGATGATCCACACCTGCGAGGAGTGACAGAAACTCCTCTATTTTGCCTCGGGACTCAACTGGCTCCCACAATGTCTCAAAATTATCCAGAATCAGGAGAGATTTTGAGCTGCTAGAGAAGTATTGGATGACTGGGTGTGTAAGGTCTTTTCCTGGCTTCAGCCCAACATGGGCTCCTATGAGAGCAGCAAGTTCCACTTTGGTTGCCGCTGAATCACAAGCAACAAAGAACCGATGCTGATTATACCTCTCAGTAATTTCTGCGTGATGGATGACAGCTCTTGCAAGACTGGTCTTCCCCATTCCACCTGTACCCAAAATGGCAATCCTGGGTGTTCCTTGACTGAAAAGGTGAAGAATATCTGAAAGCTCTGAGTCTCGTCCATGGAATATCTTGGGTTCAGATGGCAACATGGAGATTGAGTTGGAGCTTGAATATATGTCAGACATAGCAGATATCATTGAAAGAAAAGCAGAAACTGACCTGTTATGAGAGCCCGAATAAAGCCCACTGATCTGTACAACATTCATTATTTGATTCTCTCAGCGGAGTAGAATTTCCGTACAGAGGATGATCTATCTAAACTGGTTGTGTCCGACAGGGCTTCGACCATGTCAAGCACTTCTTTGTGTCGCTTTTCTGCATCTTCTTGCATCTGTGTAATGTCCTTCATGTGATTGACCATTGGGACCTATATATCAAGTCCTTCAACGAGTGGTTGAATTACCAAACAGATGTCACACCTGAAAAATCTCAAATCCTTGATGCAATCCTGCCTTGCAATCCTTGAGCAGTGTGCTCATCTCGCCTTTATGGAAGAAATTCTTGAGCTTGTTGCCATTCTGTTGAGCTTCAACAAATGTGTGGATTTTGTGGAGGGTCCTGATAGCAGTGGTCAATATCAAGGGAGTTTTTCTTTTTTCAAAGTCTAGCAACATACTCCGTGAATTTTCCAATGTGCTTCAGTACACTTGGTGGCAATTCCCCACCCATATCTGAGGTGATGTAAACCATCAGAATTGTATTCAGCAACTCGTAAGTCTGCTCCAGTAATTGGGTACATTCATTCTTATTTTGCTTAACTGTCTGTTATAGCTGACTGAGATTTATGTTTGTGGCAGACCCAATGGTAATTTACCTGCATATTTTTCAAGAGAGACTGAGTTGTATTGGAGATGGCCTTCATGAAGGGGCTCTTCAGACTATCAACCAGGACTTCCAGAGTATTTGCAGTAATAGTCAAACATGTTGTAATGTTGTTCAGTCGAATTTGAGTGATAGTGGGCTGTGGGGGCATTTTTGTGGTAGATCATGGGGCTTGAGAGATGTCGTTATTTATTCTGTGTGCCCATGGGAATTTTCACCTTCATTGGCTACTGTTCATCTCCAGCACAGGCACAGAAGATGTAGCTCATATCAGATATTGAACATATCAAATGATTGTATCAAATGGGCACTGCTATTTAACTGTGTGGGAAAGAAATTCCTGAAATCCTGAGCTCGTTGGGAGTAATGATGAGAAGGGTGGGAGTGGGACTTAGCTAATCATTGGCTAGGGGCCATCAGTGGGATTTAAGCCTTGGCTAAGTGCCATCAGTGTGACTGCCCTTTCAGAGTAATGTACCTGCTGGTGGACAGTTTCACTGCATTCAGGGGGGTCATCTGCACAGGCAATGCACGACCCCGGTCTGCACATGTCTACAGACCTGAATGCCTGCATGGCATGCTGACCTCTGTTAATATTTGGGGATGCTCTAGGAGCATACCTAGGGTCTCCAGGACTCGTCCTAGCTGCCTGTTTGACAGGGCGATCTCGTTATCATTGCGCTCACACGACGAAACGCCGTCACGAAACATAGCTTCTTTCCCACTGTCAAGCAGTAACTCCGAAATGCACATGTCCCGGACAAGTCAGTGGTCAAGAAATAATTATTGAATGCCCTTGAATGGCTAAAATATCTGGTTAGTCTCTACAGCATTTTTCTGGCATACGCTGACCGAAGTTGTGGTCGCCAAAACACGAAAAACTGCTCAAATTTGCCTCGTTTCGGGTTTTGCCATCATTTTACGTTACAATGGTTGCTAGGAAGCATCGGTAAGGAAGCTCTGAAGCGGGTTATGGTCTGTTATGGTCCAAGAAAAGGAGGGACGGTGGTGTTGACCCGGGTCTGGCAACCTGTGCAGATGGGGGTCGGTAGGACATTGACCCATGTCGTGCAGACTCTGCAGATCCGACGTTGACAGGCAATGTTTCCCAGGATCTGCACAGATCGACACGTGTCTTGCAGGCTGTGTCGACGGGGTCCCTGAACGCAGTGTTTGTTGGCACCCACCAGTCCTTGGCAGCCGCTGGCAGATATCAAGAGGTATTGTTAGGTGATGCTTCCCAGGGCATGCCAAGATAAGATAACATCTTACAGCAATCTCAACCAGTCTGCATTGGGCTATGGTGTTCACTTCATCCTCTGAACTCCAGTGCAGTCCACACTGGATTCCACTGTAAGTTGGTACCTGTTTCAAGTCCATATGGATCTTGTTGGCAGATGGCAACCAGGCCCATCAGGTTGTTAGTACCTGCAGGGTCAACTGTCAACTTGTACCAAGACTTCTACGACTGGTAGGGCCAAAGGATTTATTGATTTCATTTTGGTCCTTCTACTTATAGCCTCCACAACCAGTGTCCGCCTATGAATGCCACTGGCTACTGCCACATAAAGGATGTCGTATCCGCACTCTTGACTACTTTCGAACACAGTCGCTTACTGCCCACATTCCGATGTGACCAACTCTGCTGCTATTCTGTCTACATCCCTGCATCTCAACAAGAAGCTCAAGCCAGAGCTTAGGCAATTGCTCGTGCCCTGGGCATCACTGATGATGTGACTGTCCCTTCCCTTCGGAAGTCCATCCATGAGCACATCTGCACCTGGAAATCGCTGATGATCCGAGATTTCTTCCCCTTCTTGCTCATCACAGTGGACCCAACACCACCACCAAAAACAGTGCTGACCAGGCTGCTGGAGAGGTGTCCGAAGCAGCTCTTCCTGCGCAGGCAGTAACCAGGTGTGTTTCAACTCAGTTCTTGATAGTACATGGCTAGTAAGCAATTTAGCGCTAACAAGCCCCTTCTCACGCACAAAGTCAAGACTGATCCTGTGCCCCAGTTTGCCAGGCTCTCATCAGGCAGCCTCCTCTTCCCCAGAACTCGAATTGCACCAAAGTCAATTGATGGTGAAGTCTCTCTCCTCACTAAATTCATTTGGCTAAGATTCAAAGATTAAATTGTGATCTATTTTATCTATCAGGCTTGTTGTGAGATGCATAAAAAATACAGTAAAACACAATGTAAACTATGAGTGACCAGCAACCTCCAACGGAATGCAATGTAAAAAATTGGAATCCAGTGGACCATGAGCTCAGCCATGGAATTTTAGCGGGTCACAAAATTTACTGGCACCAGTTGGTGGAAGCCATGGAATTTTAGCAGGTCACAAAATTTACTGATACCAGTTGGTGGAAGCAATGGAATTTTAGTGGGTCACAAAATTTACTGACAATTTTACAGGGCCACCAAAACCAATGGAAAAGGTGGAAAAATTCGGTTTTGGCTCCAGGATTGGTGCTTGGTGGGGAGGGTGGAACAGCCCAGAAGGAGCCTTCTATGGAAGTCATTTTTGCCTCATTTTAGAGGGTATGTATGATACCTATGTACCCTCTAATATGAGGCGATCTGTGGTATTTCCAGGTGGTACAGTGCAGATGTGTTTGGTCCGAAATGCAAACACTACAGTGTTCACAAAGGCCTGAAATCACACAAGAAGCCTCCGTGGATTACAGCAATCAGCCTGTTCAATGCTATCATTATCCTGCAAGACAAATCTCTTGTTAGAAGCAGGAAGGGGTTCAATTCCCCTCAGGGGCAAAAATTCGTGGAACTGAGAATTTTTCTATGTATGAAGAAAATCTCCGGTAAGTTCAACCTACAGTAATATTGAATTTCAGCTTTACTCTTTATCTTAGACTACACCTCGAACAAGACCAGGCCCATAGTTCTTACCCCATCTGACTCACACTGTACAAACAACCCCCAAGCCTCTGTGGACTAATGGCAAACCACGCAAAGACAGGGTTTTAAAAGTGTAATGGGGGAGTGTGGGTTCGAATCCCACTCACTGCATTCTGTGCCCCTCTGTTTGCCTGGGTTGACGTCAGTCTACTTCGGCTGACCGGGGTCAGCAGAGTCTGTCGACGTCAGGTCGGCAAATCTGGGTCGACCTCTACCTACCATCTGTCGACATCGGTCGACCTTGCATCACACGGCCTGCCTACCTCTGCCTCCATGTTTTTCCACTCCGTATGCCCTCTGGACACCCTCTACTTGTTGCGCTGCCCATTACAGTGGCGACGAAATGTTCTGCACGCGGTCGTTTTGGCCCGTGATGGCATCAAATCACTTCAAATAAAATCGTACAACGAAATATGAGTGATTTCGAGTGTTTATGCACCATTTTATCTATACCTACTCTGTACCGTTGTCTCGTAATAAAATAAACAGTGGTTTTCTGAAAAGTCGAGTCCGTGGATTTGAGAGATATCAAAAAATGGTATAAGCTATCTCAAACCGCTTGTAAATGCGACCCTATCCATATGTTGGTTGACCCAAATTGATAGGGTTTGGGGCTCAGAATATCTGTTGCAAGTTGGCCATTTTCACTGAAATTTGCTCGACCCAAAATTTCCCGCGTGGTGCTTAAAAGGCTTTGCACAAACACCCATTCAGAGAAATAGACTAATTAAGGTGATCATGTGACCATTGACCTCATTTCACAGCCTTCCGATTCCTTTAACATGGGTAGTGAATTGCCAACAGAATCTGGTTGAAACATTTGAATTTCAAGTCCATCCATTGGAACCCACAGCTTTACAATCCTACCCACGTATGGCAACAATGTATTGATATGCATCTCATCTGTGATTTTATGCCAACAGTCTCAAGACGGACTGCAGCCAAGGAAATGTTAAACCGATCAAGGAGGAGCTTCACACGGTGTGCAAGCCTTGAAATACCGACATCTCTCACCCCCCTCAATGACCCATTACAAGATGCCCCCCAAACCTACTGTTACTCAAATTCGACTCAACAACATTGCAGCATGTTTGACTATCACTGCAAATATGCTGAAAATCCTCACCAGCAGCCTGAAGAGCCCCTTCTTGGTGGTGATAAGCCGGAAAATGGAACACTAGTGAAATAGGCGCAATTTTGTGATTTTACTATGTTCTACGCGCATCTGAGGGATAAAATGAGTCCTGAATGGTTATCCATAGGCTTAACCCACGAAGGACCATACCGAGTCTGTCCGAGAGGATGACTGACCAGAAAAATGAATACTGGTTTAGCTCCTTAAACCAACGGATGTATTATACACTAGTCGATCTTTGGGATTTAGACTACAGTGGGGCCTACAAGGCAGGGAATTAGGACAACATCCACTCTGAGGGCTCATACCAAAAAGGCGGCTATGTTAAACCATGGGTTTAACAAATTGTTGTGGTAACTTTGCCTAGTTGACGTGATGCGACGGATCATGTGATGAGGTCGGCTCGGGACGGATTAACGGGCAATGGTTAATCCGGTCACTTACTAAACCGATCAATGTTACCATCCCAAAACGGGGTTCCTAATTAAGATCAGTAGAGTATGTGATATAACTCGGTAACCACTTGGAGGATTAGGACGGTTGGAGGCTCTATTGAAAGCTAGAGGCCTACGCTCTCTGAATCTGAAGGTCCTGTTCGGGGGACACCAAAGACACGTTTTAACCAATAATCCAAAGTTTAGCATGCGGCGGATTAAAGGTTGGCGTGCAACGATTGGAAATGTAGGGGTAGATCAGTAGATCCTATACATAATGCGGACACGTGCATACCCGATTAAGCTACCAGAACTAACACATGTATACCCAGTAGTGTAATCACCATAGTGTAAGATTTTTAGTGTACAGTTGGAGGCGGCCAGACTGAATAGCTAATGGCCCAAAACACCAGATACCCCGCGATATCGCTACACAAAGGGATAGATAGCTGTGGTGGAGGACAAGGTGCGCGTGTGATACTGACTAAGCCGGAACCTCGTGCCGATCACCTGCACATCCTACCACTACACAGTATATAAGGCAGACGGGTTTGAGTGGTACGGTACTGAATTGGGAGTCCCTGCTGAAGCCAGTGCCTAAATAGCATCTGTCTCGTCTCAGGTTGTCCAAGCTCGGAGCTTGCTTCTTAAACCAATACTCTTAGAGTTTGTGTTTTAAGGTCTCAAGTTTTATAAAGTGATATTGTTGCCTTGGGATTAACGTCCACTGTTGGAATTGAGTTTGGGATCGTCAGAATATTGGTCTTGTCAGAGTTATTGGGAATTGGGATTGTCAGACTATTGGCTACCAGAACCAGTGTCGTTCTGTGTGCAAAGCTGAGAAGCTTATATCTAAAAACCACTTGTAGAAAAGAGCATTCTTACCCAAGAATCTTAATTCTGCTAGTTTGTGCACTTTGGGGGAAAGCTCGGTTTAGAGTAATCCACAAAGCAACCAGCAACAGGAAAACTGAAACAGTGTTCCTTGGACCTTTCTAAAAGTGTCCTAAAGACTTGTAACTCGTCGGACATCATCTAGACGTTCAACAAGGAGGAAAGGAGACATATTCAGTTGATAGTTGTGGTCTAATACATTATTCTATGGAATAAGTGTATTACTGCATTCTGTCCGTTGGGTTTGAGCTTACTAGTATACCTGTCGTGGATACCGAGCAACCCTTTCAGTGGCCATTTCTAATACAACCGAGTCCCTATCGAAAAAGATCCAGGTATGTTGCTGTCGAATCTGCCACAATCATGAATCTCAATCAACATGACAGACTGTTAGACAAAATAAGAGTGACTGGACCCAATTATTAGAGCAAGCTTACGAGTTGCTGGATGCAATTCTGATGGTTCACATCAATTCCGACATGGGAGCGGAATTGCCACCAAGTGTGTTAACTCACATTGGAAGGTTTACAGAGTATGTTGCTCCACTTGTGAAAAAAACCCTTCATATTGATGACTGTTGTCAGGACCCTCCAAAAAATCCACACATTTGTTGAAGCTCAACAGAATGGTAGCAGACTCAAGAATTTCTTCCATCAAGGAGAGATGAGCAAACTGCTTAAGGATTGCAGGACAGGATTGCAACAAGGACTTGAGAATTTTCAGGTGTGACAACTGTTTGGTAATTCAACCACTCGTTGAAGGATTTGATACATAGGTCCCAATGGTCAATCACATGAAGGACATTACACAGATGCAAAAAGATGCACAAAAGCGACACAGAGAAGTGCTTGACATGATTGAAGCTCTGTCAGACACAACCAGTTCAGATGGAAGGAGCATCCTCTGTATGAAAATACACTCTTCTGAGAAAATCAAGTAATGAATGCTGCACAGATCAGTGGGCTTTATTCGGGCTCCCATAACAGGTCAGTTTCTATCAGCTCTCAATGGTAGCTCTTGCATCTGACATATATTCAAGCTCCAATTCAATCTCCATGCTGCCATCACAGCCCAAGATATTCCATAGACGAGACTCAGAGCTATCAAACATTCTGCAACTTTTCAGTGCAGGAACACCCAGGATTGCAGTCTTGGGTGCTGGTGGAATGGGAAAGACCAGTCTTGCGAAAGCTGTCATCCATCATACAGAAATTACTCAGAGATATAATCAGCATCGGTTCTTTGTTGCTTGTGATGTTGCAGCAATTCAAGTGGAGCTTGCTGCTCTTATAGGGGCCCATGTTGGACTAAAACCAGGAAGGGACATTACTCACCCAGTCATTCAATACTTCTCTAGCAGCTCAGACAGTCTCCTGATTCTGGATAATCTTGAGACATTGTGGGAGCCTGCTGAGTCCCGAGGCAATATTGGAGTTCCTGTCATTGCTCACTGGTGTGGATCATTTGGCTTTGTTGGTAAGTCTCTAAGCACTTTTTTCACCCATGCTTTCAAATTATACCAATTAGATCACAATGCGAGGAGCAGAAAGGCCTGCTAAAGTGGCATGGACTCCCTGTTGAAGCCCATGGAAAAAGCGGCAGCACGACAAACATTTATAGATATTGCAGACAATACACATAATCCAGAAGAGGTTGACAAGGTCCTCTCTCTGACAGACAATATGCCCCTTGCAATCAGTCTCATAGCTCATTTGGTTGACTCTGAGGGCTGCTCCCATGTATTATCCCACTGGGAGGAGGAGAAAACATCCTTGATCTCAGATGGATATGACAGAACATCCAACTTGGACCTGTCGATTTCGCTGTCCTTGTCAAGTCTAGACCCAATCCCCATTCAAAAGATCTACTGAGCCTCCTGTCAATGCTCCCTGATGGTCTCTCAGATGTTGAGCTGGTGCAGAGCAAGCTTCCACTTGATAATATCCTGGGCTGCAAAGCAGCATTGATTTGTACCAGCCTGGCCTACAGTGATGAACACAAGAGGCTGAAAGCATTGGTCCCTATCAGAGAGTATATGCAGAAGATCCAGCCACCTGGAGATCACCTCATTCGACCTCTTCTCAAACATTTCCAGGAATTACTTGATTCTACATGGAATATCAGGGAAATCAGCCCAGTTCTACCACATTTGTTCGAGTATCATCAAACTACTCAAACATACAGAATGTCCTTCAGAATGGATTGAAACAGGGTCATCCAGACCTAGTGGATAGCATTTATTGCACATGCTATCTGAATAGCTTTAGTCAACGAATTGGGCAAGGACCTATTTCTTTGATTCAACAGATTCAGAATGTCCTTCCATGCCCACGTGACCATCGCCTTGAGGCATACTTTATTGTCGAGTTGCTCAACTCACGGATGTATTCAATTTCCAATCTGGAGACACTAGCTTCCAATGCCCTGGAATACTTCAAAGAGTTTGATGACCCAGATCTTAAATGTATGCTCCCTGACCAAACCTGGTCTGTTGAGACTAAGTTCACACAGGTGGATTCTATAATTCCTTGGCAACCTATTATCAGCTAGCGGGTGATATATCCTCTGCCACAAAATTCTGTGAAGCCGCTATATCTGTAGCACTTTCAATTGGGAATACCACAAGACATTCCCAAGGATTGCGTAACCATGCATGGATTGAATAGAATCTTGGTCATTACTCTGCAGCTCAAGTGCATGCAATTGAGGCCCAGAGACTGGCCATAATTTCTGCAGATTTATACAGAGAAGCACAGGCACTAGATATTAAGGCCACTTGCTGCAATACATTGGGGAACTACACAAGAGCCATGTCTCTCTGCATTAGGGCAAGAAACCTCTTAGGTCTTTGTGGCATGTTCCATGGAACCTTGGACTATAGTATCATGACCTCTCAGGCAAATCAGAATAGGTTGAGGCTCGCAGTATCCACATTAGCATTCTTGAAGAAACCTCTATACAGGATACCCTCAATTATGGTTATGCTTTACTCAATGTTACTGAAATTGATGTGATGATTGGTGCTCCAAAGGATGATGTGCAGAGGAATTGTGACAGAGCCAGAAAAATATTAGACACTTTGGGTCATGTTGTGTCATGATTGGGCATGCCTTCAACATTTTCGCTCAGCCTTAACCCTGGGTATCCCAGGTTATCGAAGCAACGAGATTGGCAAATATCTAAACATATTTGCAACCAAAGACAAGACGACACATATGGAGTAACCAACCAGGGGTTATCCATATTCTCTATTGATATTAACAATGATCAAGGCTCGGAATAACCAACCAGAGATTATTCAATTTGTCTTCATGCCAACCAAAACAACGATCGGGATACCCCGATCGCCCATTGCCAGGATCGAACACTCAAAATCACCTGTTATTTCATAAAGAGTCAACCATCAGTTTCAGGGGAAATAATCGGTAGAATCTACATGTACCTTAGATTCTACGTCGTCTAATAGGGCTTGTTTTGACATGTTGAGGGAGTGATATCGTGGGATGTTATTCTTGCAGATCTCTACCTGAGGGAGGGAAATTCATTGGCAGCAAAGATGATCCTTGCAAGGTGTCTCAAAGTGACTCTGGAATACTGCCAAATCCAAGCTTTTTGTCTGGAGCGGCTTGGTAATGCCAGTTGCTGGGGTCATTTGGATGGGATGTCGAGCTGGACAATTGTTTTTCTTGTGCATTCTCTTAAAAGACAAGAGAAGCTTGGAATCTACAAAGCTCTTCAGTTCCTTGGAGATATGTTCCTTTCCCAGAATAATGAGCATCTAGCTGTCAGTTTGTTCACAGTTGCTCTAGAGGGATTTACCCAGATGGATGTTCATCGCAGCAGAGCCGAATGCATGCTCCGATTTGGAGATGTTTTCATGGCACACAGTGACCCGCCCAAGGCAGTGGAGGTCTGGGAGAGAGCAAGACCTCTGTTTGAACGTTCCTCACAGGCCAAACAGGTTCAACATATCAATGAGAGACTTGCTGGTATCAGTGATGACAGAAACAACTTGGCTTGTCTGGCAGAGCTCAATACACCAGCTGGGACTATTGAGGAACTGGAGGAGGATCTGTCTGATGAAGAGAAAGAGCTTGGTTTGACTGCGGCCTGAGGCTTCCCGGAATTGTAGGTTTTTGTTGGTGAATTTCTACGTTGTTATGGTTACTGATTTGCTGCATGTGTCCCTTGTGGTTTAGTTTGAAATGAATGAGAATATTTATTTAATAAGGGGCTTGTTATGGTTTGGGCTAGTGTTGCTACGGCTCATCTCAGCTTGGATAGCCATTGGAGCTGAGCCAAAAATAAGCTGAGCTGAGCCAGCCGTTGCTATGATGGCTTCATTGGCTTGGCTACAGCTTGAGCCAGCTTTGCCCGTGGCTTAGCATGCCTGCAAATGGCTTGCACCAGATTTACTGGACTTTCAATTTGACTGCACTGTGAGCTGGGCAAACATCCCCTAACCTTCCAACTGTTCCCCATGCATTTCCGTCCTCTATACCATGACCACGGACCTTCTAAATCACCTTGGAACTCGGTTGACAGCCTGTCAGCCATGTCAGCCCACGTGCACAACAACCGACCAATATGGGTTTCGGCTTTTGTGGATGAACTTGGATCAACCTAGGGACACCATACACTGCATTTTGACGGCTTCTGGAGCCTGCCTGACCTTGCCGAGGTGTCTCGACCGATCTCGCCACGTGGCTCCAGAAGCCGTCAAAACGCAGTGATACATTTGTTAACCAGTGCAGGCCATGCTTTAGGGCCCTTAATATCAACAAGGGAGCTATCAGAAATGCAAACTTCAAATGCACCTGAGCTGCAGCTCAAGCTGGAAGCCGAGCTGAAGCCGTTGAAGCCAGCCATTTAAAAATGGCTTGGCTGGCTTTTTCCCGTGATGGCTCCGAAGCCATCAAAAGCCAAGCCAAGCCAGCCGTGGCAACACTAGTTTGGGTGTTCGAAGTTCGGTCTGTTCAATTCACCCAAGTATTCAGTTCAATTCTTACTTCAATGTTCACCTGTGGCAAGCTTGTGAGGATTAGACCTCAGTATCTACACTATTTATACTAAATTCTTGATCTGTGCACAACAGGAGTCATTTCCATTGACTCTTTCCACCAGTGATGCCCGAGTGCACATATCCCAACAAGACTTGGGTATAATTTTATCTTGAGAGGATAAGCTTCCGTGTTGTCAGGCAAAAAACACAGAAGGTAGAGTCGAGCAGATCAAAGTGTTTTTTCCGCAATGCAACAATAAACAGAAAGAGCAGAATATATCCCCCATCTCCATCTTGTGTTTTTCTGGGAGGTCCAAATCCTGCTTCTTCTTGCAAACTTTAGAAACTCATCCTTCTAATTGAAGCAAGGTGATCTCTAGGATCACAAGGGTTCCTTGATATTATTCCTTTCCTTTGAGGTGCAATTACAAAGAGTGTAATTCTGAGAGAGATAGAGATAGAATTGAGGTTGAACATGCATTGGAGATTTGATGCTTGGCTATTCATCCACAAAGGAATGAGATTGAACAGTAAGAACACAAAATAAAGAAGAACCAAACCGCACTGTTCCCCTGGGAGGCTGAGGGGACTTTCTGCTGCCCCGAAAAAAAGAGTAAGCCGAATAGTTGAGATGAAATTTAGGTTGAATTTTTGTCGGTGTGTCCCTCGCTCCCGATACCACTGACAATTCATTCTAACTCGCTGATCACCATGGTTTAAAAATACTCACACCAATCCATCATGAGACTGAAGACAGAATAAATAAATGAAAAGCAGATTATACAGTAAAACTCACAACACACCCCATAATCAACAAGGGCTTCATTCCGGTATTTTAGACCTCAATTATTTGTGGAAGTGCGTCTCCATGTCTATATCAATTCTGCATCAAATCCAAGAAAACTGTTCTGTGGATTTTCAGATATGACAGCAGATAGGAGACCGAAATCTGCGCAAGTATAAACTTGAAACCCTGGGCTAGTGTCATGGCATTTCCAGGCTTTGCCAATGATGTTCTGACACGAGTATACTCCCGGCATGACGAATCCAATTACGGGAGGGGGCACACGAAGGGGTCTTCAAACCGGTGAACCACGGGGCCTCGGAGAAGGGTGGAGCGACGCGATGGCAGAGTACTGTCCCCCACCTCTTATTCACTCGAGTTTATGATGCCTTGAATCTGGACAAGTCGGCCCTGCAATCGAGACTACACTCTGGGGTCCTACATAAATGCTGATGAGTCCATCGGGAGCAAACTGTACTCAACCAACCCGTGACTTTTGCAGTATGCGGGCCTTGACATGGCCCTGCTTATTTGCTTTCTTTTCAGGGCCATCAACCCATACATGTATGATAGGCTCAAGACAATCACACAGCCCCATGCTCTGTCCCCATTTCATTCGGCCGCGAGTTGGGGCTAACTCCAATTTATCAGACATCGGTGAGGTTTGGGCCAATATGCTTCATAATGTCCACGTTGCTCCGGTAACCGCACATGGGTTCAACAGCAACACTCGCAAGGACCCATCGGACCAACGTGGTCTTCCTCCATTTTTTTATTGACGCTCTGTCTTTGCAGCCATGCAATCTGACATGTGAGTCTACCTCACTCTTAGTTGGGCAACGCCGAATGTTTCGATCTGTAGTCATCACAGCTTAGGATGCAATTATCCAGGCAGATACCAACAGATAGGGGGTCACATAAATGTCTCCTTTGGCGCCGCAGACCCGGGTTTGAATCCCGGCACCCGCACTGCTCTTGGGCAAATGCTTTTTCCTTTTGCTCCCTGCACTCTGTTCAGTGCCCAATTCATTCTATGATTCTCAGCAGGGCATGGAGGGGTGTTCTATGCTGCAGCTGTGATGGGATTTGTTCGAGAGACCATTGGAATTGGACAAAATAATAACACTGTAAGTACTTGTATGTAGGCAACTGAGCTCTAGATCGTGACATCCCAAATAACTTTCAGCAACGCAACCAGACCCTTTGTTACCGTGACCATTGCCAAATTGGGCAACCACCAACCAAAGTGTTCAAACCAGGAATGGGTGCTTGGTGACACAGGGCACCTGGGAGTCCATCCACTTCATCTGTGGGTTTGCCACCCCATCCTGAGGAGGCTCAGACGAGGTCCGAAGTAGCCAAATATATTTAATTTAAATTTTTCTGATGATTTCTTTTGGATGCAATGGTATTTTGAAGAACCAACCCGACCGTTACCGTGACCAGGGAGCTTTTGGGCAATACAACTGACCCCTCCGTTACCGTGACGGTTGCGTACATACAAGTACTTACAGTCACTGCGTTCAGACCCCCTGTAGGCACACACTGTGTCTACCGGCGTAGACAACACGTAGACAAACCTGTTTGCCTACATATGCCTACATCATGTAGACACTGTTGGTGTACGTGAGTCTACATTGGTCTGCATATGCCTACATTGGTCTACCGCAGTAGACCAATGTAGACGAACATAGTGGGATGTAGACCTATTTGGTATATCAAATTTGCAGTTATGATGAATGGGGGGACCAAGGTGTGTCTACGACTGTGGACACACTTAGGCGAAGTATGTCTACGTGACGTAGGCTGACGTAGACGAACGTAGCCGAACGTAGGCAACGCTGTGCCGATGTCCCCTTGCCTACGGCGATCGACGTACTTTGACACATGTAGACGAACGTAGACGAACGTAGGCAAGGGTGTGCCTACAGGGGGTCTGAACGCAGCGAGTATTAATAATTTGATCTGGGCAGACTAGCTCAGAATAAATCCACTTTCTGTGTACATTAGCCATAATCGTAGATAGAGAAGAAATGCGGGTGTGGTGTATGGGACACCGGTGGTTATTGGTTGTCTTTGGTCAATGGTACTTAACTTGGCTAACCTGGGTTCGAATCTCGGCACCCGCATAGCATGAGTGGAACCCTTTTTTTTTTTGTTTTGGCTCGCTGCTCTCTTCTCAGCAGCCAATTCGGCCATTTCAACCAAGGGTTTCAAGCAGGTCAACGCTGTGCGATGAGATCAGATGTTGAAGGAACCGTTGAGATTGGTATCCAAGTTGTAAGAAATGATTCGAATCCGAGGCCAACCTGGACTGACTCTTTCCCGGCATCCTTATTCAAGCTCATAGCCCGATATAAAAGCGGGTGTTGTGTTTGGAACACAGCTGCCAGCTGTTAGATATGTAGTTCGACAGCACACCCAGATTCGATTCTCGGCACCCGCATTGTCATTATCCAATTGGATTTTCTCTCTCTCTCTCTCTCTCTCTCTTTGTGGCCTCCCTACCTCTGTTCAGCAGCCAATTCGTGCTATGGTTTCCAGCAGGCTATGTGGTGGCTCTTGGATGCGACAGGATGTGAGATGAGATGTTTAAGAGACTGTCGAAATTCAAGTTGGACAAAATAATCTGACTCGCAGACTGAGATTCGGACTCGGAATAATTCGGGCTTTTCTTATGTAGTTCAGCCAAGTTCGTAGTTGGGCAAAGAACGCGGGTGTGGTGTATGGAACACCGCTGCTGTATTCTCTCTACCTTCTTTTCAGTAGCCAATTCAATCAATGCATTCCAGCAGGCTGTGGAGTGGGGCTTTACGTTCAAGCAATGGTTGAAATTCATGGTCAAAATAAGATTCAAATTTAATTTGAGCTAGGCAGACTGAGACTCGGAATAAGTCGAATTTCTCTGTAATCTAGCCAACCCGGCAGATGGAGAGAGAAAACGGGTATGGTGTATGGTACACAGTTGTGATCAGCGATATGCTATAACCGGTCCAGTTTGATGCAACTTCCCTGTGGTTCGATTCCCGGCACCCGCATTGCGCAAATAGGTACCTGTTTTTTTATTCCCATTCTCTCCACCTTCTTTTCAGCAGCAAATTCAACCAAAGTTTTTCCGTAGGCTGTGGAGTAGGGCTTCATGTTCAAGCAATGGTTGAAATTCATGGTCAAAATAATATTCAAATTTCATTTGATCTAGGCAAACTGAGACTCGGAATAAGTTGACTTTCTCTGTAGTCTAGCAAACCTGGCAGATGGAGGGGGAAAGTGGGTATGGTGTATGGTACATAGCTGTTGTAATTGGAAAATGCCGTCCGTGACTTTAATGCAGCAGAACCGGGTTCGATTCCTGGCACCCGCATTGGTCGATGGTAAATCGGTTTTTTTTCCTTTAAAAAACATGTTCCTCCTCTCCCCTCCTCCTTCTGTTCAACCTTTGTATCGCTATTTCAGTCAACACTTTTTCAAGGGCCATGGAGCGGTTCTTCATTGTTGTGAGGTGACATGTTTCAGAGGGCGCTGAAACTCAAGGAGTGAGGGTGGAGTCAGACTTGGCATAATTCCACTTTCTCTGTAGTCTGGCCAACCCAGCATATTGAGAGAGAAAGTGGGTGTGGTGTGTGAGATACAGCTGCTGCGATTGCCCCCGGGAGCATCTTTGATGTAGCAAATCCGGGTTTGATTCCCGGTACCGGAGGATTCTTTTTTTTCTTCTTCGCCTCCCTCCTTCTGTTCAGCAGCCCATTCATTCTATGATTTTCAGCAGGGTATTCTATGCTGCAGCTGTGATGGGACTTGTTGGAGAGACCATTGAAATTGGAATTGGACATAATAATAATAATAATAATAATAATTTGATCTGGGCAGAATAATTGTGTATAATCGTACGTAGAGAAAAAATGTGGGTGTGGTGTATTGTACTATTAAAATCAATTCGTCAGTCTCGCATCACGGGGGTGCTTGACGTGACGAATTTTGGAATCTTGTCACGCATCACGGAGGCTCTTGACGAATATACTTTTCGTCACGGTCAGTTCAAAATTTCGGTTCAGGGCTGCTCTGAGCAAGTTTCCTTGGCTGCGGACACTCTCCCTACCATTTTCTCGCCATTCTCAAGGTTTCTTGTTTCAAACCTCACAAACATCGTGCTTCAGACCAAATTCAACTGAAGTTCAACAGTGAAAAATGTATTTTTTCCTGTTCAACAACAGATTTGCTCAAATAAATTTCTCAGATGATTCCTAAGTCATCCTAATGCTTATTCTACATGCCTTGCAACCCCTGGAATATTTCCAGGGCTTGATGAAATTTTGGGGGTTGTCACGCAGCTGGGGACCCTTTGACAAATTGACGAAATGATATTTCTGGTCACGCGTCACACCCCTTGACGAATTGAACTTAATAGTACAGTATAGTACACAGCTGCCATAAATAGCCGAGCTGCATTCCAATTTATGCAGTGTTGATTGAGTTTTTTTTTAAAAAAAAAATGTTGCCCGGGAAAGGTTAAAAAAGTGATGGCAAAATGGCTGTGCAAGCCAGAAAGACATTATTGCCATAGGCAAAAATACAAAATCTACTTGGGACATTCCCTGATGAATGCAAAACTGGACATATCTTCCACTCGAAGTGTGGCCAGAATGTTGATGGCTGAAGCCACGACCACGGCCATCAGTGGGCAGACATCCCTTCACGTTGCCAGTTCCCACTCTCTGGGAAGAAGACTCCTAGATCTGCAGGCATTTATACACAATTCCACAATTCTTTTGGTGACTTCAATGGAAAAATCACTTTGATCTAGCTCAACTCTATCTTCTGTGTTTTTGCCTGACAATACACAATCTTACCTTCTCGGCTTGAAATTCTATCCAAGTCTCATCAAATAAATATACGCATTCATTTCAGACCAAACCACGGGGACACGCGTAGCAAATCAGAAACCATAAATAAAAATGTAGAAAATCACCAACAAAACCATACAATTCTTGGAAGCCTCAGGCTGCATTTAGACCAGGCTCTTTCACATCATCCATGTCTATTTTAGCCAGGTCCTCGATGTCAGATAGATCATCTTCCAGTTCCTCCACATGCCCAGCCAGTTCATTGAGCTCTGCCAGACGAGCCAAGTTATTTCTGTGTTGCTTCAGCACATCTTCGCTGATACTGGCAACCCTTTTATCAATACACTGAACCTGTTTGGCCTGTGAGGAACGTTCAAACAGGGGTCTTGCGGCTTCCCAGAGCTCCACTGCATTGAGCAGGTTGCCGTGAACCTTAGAAATGTCTCCAAGTTGGAACATGCATTCAGCTCTGCTGCAATGGACATCCATCTGAGTGAATCCCTTGAGAGCAACTGTGAACAAGCTGATGGCTGTATGCTCATCATTCTGGGAAAGGAAGACATCTCCGAGGAATTGAAAAGCTTTGTAGATTCCAAGGTTTTCTTTTCTTCGAAGAGAATGCACAAGATAAATAGCTGTCCAGCTGGACATCCCATGCAAATCACCCCAGCAACTGATATTGCCAAGCCGCTCCAGACAACAAGTGTGGATTTGGGAGTATTCCAGAGCCACTTTGAGGCACCTTTTCAAAAAAGTATTAGCTGCCAATGAATTTCCCTCCCTCAGGTATAGATCTGCAAGAATAACATCACACAATATCACTCCCTCAACATCACCCAAAGTATCTAGCATTTTTCTGGCTCTGTCACAACTCCTCTGCACATCATCCTTTGGAGCACCAATCACCACATCAATTTTGCCAACATTGAGTAACACATAGCCATAATTGGAGGGATCCTGTATGATAGAGGTTTCTTCAAGAATCCTAGCATGGATACTGCGAGCCTCGACATATTCTGATTTGAGCTTGTGGATTTCTGCCTGAATGCTCATGGTATCGTGGTCTAAGGATCCATGGGACATGCCACAAAGACCTAAGAGGTCTCTTGCCCTAATGCAGAGAGACATGGCTTTTGTGTAGTTCCCCAATGTATGGCAGCAAGTAGCCTCAATACAGAGTGCATGTGCTGTTGTGTATAACTCTGCAGAAATTATGGCCAGTCTCTGTGCCTCAATTGCATTCACTTGAGCTGCAGAGTAATCACTGAGGGACCATTGAACCCATGCAAGGTTGCACAATCCACGAGAATGTCTTTTGGTGTTCTCAGTTGAAAGTGCTAAAGATATAGCAGCTCCACAGAATTTTGTGGCAGAGGACACATCACCCCTTATCTGATAATAGGTTGTCAAGACATTATAGAGGTTGCCTGTGTGAATTCATATGAGTGCCAACAAACCAGCAATAGTTAGAGAGCATACATTTAAGATCGGAGTCATCAAACTCTTCAAAGTGTTCCAGGGCACTGGAAGTGAGTGTCTCCGGATTGGAAATTGAATATGTCTCTGAGTTGAGGCACTCGATGATGAAGTGGGCCTCCAGGCAATGGTCACGAGGGTATGGGAGGACATTGCAGATATGTTGAATGAGAGGAGTAGCTCCTTGCCCAATGCGTCGACTAAAGTTATTCAGATAGCATGTGCAATAAATGCTATTCACTAGGTCTGGATGACCCTGTTTCAATCCATTCTGAATGACATTCTGTATGTTTAAGTAGTTTGATGATACTCGAACAACTGTGCTAGAACTTGATTTATTTCCTTGATATTCCATGTAGAATTCAAGTAATTCCTGGAAATGTTTGAGAAGAGGTTGAATGAGGTGATCTCCAGGTGGTTGGATCTTCTGCATATATTCTCTGATAGGTACCAATGCTTTTAGCTGTTTGTGTCCATCACTGTAGGCCAAGCTGGTACGAATCAATGTTGCTTTGCAGCCCAGGATATTATCAAGTGGAAGCTTGCTTTGCACAAGCTCAACATCTGAAAGACCATCAGGGAGCATTGACAGGAGGCTCAGGAGATCTTTTGCATGAGGATTGAGTCTAGGACTTGACAAGGACAGTGAAATTGACAATTCCAAGTTGGATGTTCTGTCACATCCATCTGAGATCAAGGAAGTTTTCTCCTCCCAGCAGGATAATACATGAGGGCAACCCTCAGAGTCCACCAAATGAGCTATGAGACTGATTGCAAGGGGCATATTGTCTGTCAGCGAGAGGACCTTATCAACCTCTTTTGGATCATGTGTGTTGTCTGCAATATCTATAAATATTTGTCGTGCTGCAGCTTGTTCCAAGGGCTTCAACAGTGGTAGAAATGGATGAGTCCATGCCACTTTAGCAGGTCTTTCTGCTCCTCGCATTGTGATCTAATTGGTATAAGTTGAAAGCATGGGCGAGAATTCTCTTGGACACCTACCAACAAAGCCAGATTACCTACACCAGTGAGCAATGACAGGAACTCTTCAATATTGCCTCGAGACTTGACAGGCTCCCACAATGTCTCAAGATTATCCAGAATCAGGAGACTGTCTGAGCTGCTGGAGAAATATTGAATGACCGGGTGTGTAAGGTCCTTTCCTGGCTTCAGTCCAACATGGGTTCCTATGAGAGCAGCAAGTTCTACTTGGGTTGCTGCAGACTCACAAGCAATGAAGAACCGCTGCTGATTATATCTCTGAGTAATTTCTGTATGATGGATGACAGCTCTTGCAAGACTGGTCTTTCCCATTCCACCTGCACCCAAGATTGCTATCTTAGGTGTTCCTTGACTGAAAAGTTGAAGAATGTCTGAAAGCTCTGAGCCTCGTCCATGGAATATCTTGGGTTGTGATGGCAGCATGGAGATTGAATTGGAGCTTGAATATATGTCAGATACAAGAGCTACCGTTGGAGCTGATAGAAACTGACCTGTTATGAGAGCCCGAATAAAGCCCACTGATCTGTGCAGCATTCATTACTTGATTTTCTCAGAAGAGTGGAATTCCCATACAGAGGATGCTCCATCTGAACTAGTTGTGTCTGACAGAGCTTCAATCATGTCAAGCACTTGTTTTTGTCGCTTTTCTGCATCTTCCTGCATCTGTGTAATGTCCTTCATGTGATTGACCATTGGGACCTACATTTCAAATCCTTCAATGAGTGGTTGAATTACCAAACAGATGTCACACCTGAAAAATCTCAATTCCTTGTTGCAATCCTGTCTTGCAATCCTTGAGCAGTTTGCTCATCTCGCCTTGATGGAAGAAATTCTTGAGTTTGCTGGCATTCTGTTGAGCTTCGACAAATGTGTGGATTTTATGGAGGGTCCTGACAATAGCCATCAACGTTAAGGGGTTTTTTTTTCCAAGTGGAGCAACCTACTCTGTGAACCTTCCAATGTGAGTCAACACACTTGGTGGCAATTCCGCTCCAGTGTCGGAATTGATGTGAACCATCAAAATTGCATTCAGCAACTCGTAATTTGCTCCAATAATTCGATACAGTCATTCTTATTTTGTCTAACAGTCTGTCATGTTGATTGAGATTCATGGTTGTGGCAGATTCAGCATTATTGTACCTGCATTTTTTTCAACAGAGACTGAGTTGTGTTAGAGATGGCTGCCAAAAAGGGCTCTTCAGGCTGCCGGTAAGGATTTCCAGAGTATTTGCAGTGATAGTCAAACATGCTGCAATGTTGTTGAGTCGAATTTCAGTGACAGTGGGTTGGGGGGGCATCTTGGTGGTGGATCATGGGTGTGCGAGACATGTGGATATTTATCCTGTGTGCACACGCAACTTTTACTTTCATTGGCTACTGTTCATCTGATGTGATGCTCATATCTTGTGTAGAGCTTGATCACATCAAATAATACTATTGAATGAGGGCTCTGCTATATTGCTATGATACCGTGATATCTTCCCATGCACTGTCAATGCACATGATGTCTAAGCAGGGTACAGATGCATGGTGTAAATGGACAGAGCATTTAAATGGTATGACCATAGCAACCTCAAATCAACTTTGGTCTCACCTCAGCTGCTTGATTTGAGCATCTCAGAGAAAGAAGCAGCCTGTTGAGAACTTTTCCGTAGTTGCTAAATCAGCAGTTTGAATCTGAATTATCTGATTGCTGAGAACTGTTCCAAAAATTCATGAAAAGACAGACCAACGGTGATCAAGACATATAATGGTTCTCATGAATGGAAGTGATCCTGAGAAAGCTTTATGCAGCAGACCCGGGTTCTATTCCCGGCCCGCATTTGTCTGGAGGAAATGTGTATGTTTTTTGGCCTCCCTCCTTCTGTTCGGCCATTTATCCTGCCAATTCAGTCTGATTTTCAGCAGGCTGTGGAGGGCTCTTCGATCCTGGAGGAGATTTGAGAGGACGTTGAGATTCGAGTAGGGTTTGGATTTAAAATAAATTGGATTGCGATGGCAAACTAGGAGCATAATTCCGTTTTCCTCTCTCTTAGTTTAGCCCAAGTTCGATGGAGAGACAAAGTGGGTGTGGTATATGGGACACAGCTGTTAATCGTGATCATTTCATTGATTATTGCTAAGTTGCAGCAGACTCGGGTTCGATTCCCGGCACCCGCATACCATGATTTGTGTGGTTTTTTTTTCGTTCCACCCTCTTCCTCTGTTCACTCTGTTATCCAGCCAAGTGCCTTTGTGTGCTTCCCAGCAGGTCAATGATGGGCAATGGGATTTTAAGGAACCACTGAAATTGGAATTGAGTAGGACAAGATAATATTATTTCGATTGGCAGACTGACATTCAGAATAATTCCACTTTCTGTGTGTAACCTCATAGCCCGTGAGGAAAAGCGGGTGTGGTGTATGGAACACAGTTGTGATCACTAACAGAAAATTTGACTTGATGCAGCAGACCTGGGTTCGATTCCTAGCACTCGTATGGAATGGAAGTGTGGCTCATTTTTTCATCCTTTTTGCTTTTTGGTTCCGTCCCTCTGTTCAGCAGCTATGGTTATAGAAAAGGGCTCTTATATGCTAGAGGATGTTCGAGAAGGTATTGAAATTGGGTTGAAATTGGACGAAATAATTTGGGTTGTGTTGCAAGTTGTGTGGCAGATTGAGGCTAAGAATAATTCAGGTTTGTGTATGGTTTAGCCAAGTTCGTAGATAGATAAGAAATGTTGGTGTGGTGTATGGAACACAGCTGCTGTAAATCGCCCCAAATGAATACAGGTTCCAATTTATACAGTAGACCCGGGTTCGATTCCCGGCACCCGCATATCTAAAGTACATTGTTTTTTCTTTTCTTTTTGCTGCCCCCTGTTCACCCATTTTCCCAACCAAGTCAATCAATAATTTCAGCACGCTATGTTCAAAAATCCGTGGAAATTCATGGACAAAATATTTTGGATTGCGGGGCAGGCTCGGACTCAGCATAATTCCGTCTTTTTTTATGCATACCTTGACCAAGTTTGTATATGGGCAAAGAAAGCGGGTGTGGTGTATGGTACGCAGCTGTTACTGGTACTAGCTAGCAGTTAAATGTGATGCAGCAGACCCGGGTTCGATTCCCGGCACCCGCATAGCGTTGATTGGTTTTTTTTTTTGCCCTTCCACCGTCTGATCCTGTTTACATCCAAATCTAACCAAAGCCTTCGGTAGGCTATAGAGAACTCTTCTACGCTTGAGAGATGTCATGTTCGAGAGGGCATTGGATTCCAGCAGGATTTGGGATTTGGAATAATTCGGGCTTTTCTCAGGTAGTCTAGCTAAGGTCGTAGATATGTAGAGAATGCGGGTGTGGTGTATGGTACATGGCTGTCATGATTAAGTTTGCGACAAGTTTGATGCAGCAGACTCCGGTTCGATTCCCGGCACCCGCATTCCCTCTGTCCACCGCCAATTCAACCAAGATTTTATAGGAGGTTATTAAGGTGCATTTCGATCGGATGCTGGAGGATGTTTGAGAGGGTGTTGGCATTGGCATTGGAATCCAAGTTGGACAAAATAATTTGTATTGCGAGGGCGAACTTCAACTCGGAATAATATTCCCATTTTCTGTGTATGCCTTACCCAAGTTTGTAGATAGAAAGAGAAAGTGGGTGTGGTGTATGATACATGGCTGCCACCACTTGTAATGGCAATTTGATGCGATGCAGCAGACCCGGGTTCGATTCCCGGCACCCGCATGATACTTGAACATCTTTTTTTTTTGTTTGCTTTTTTGGGCCTCCCTCCCACTGTTCGACCTTTTATGCAGTCAATTCAGTCTATGGTTTTCAGCAGCCCTTCAATGTTGTAATGTGCCATGTTCGAGATGGTGTTGTCATTGGATTGCATTCACAATGTTTTTTTGCCCCCGCTTTCTCAAAGCGTACATTACATTTTTATTTACTTAACTTGAACGAGGTTGGAAGGATGGAAGGACTTTTTTGATATTTGATGCTTTGATACTTGACGTGGGTGAGATTAATCCTAGCAACAGGCGTGGGTGGATCAAAGGCGCGCGGCGAGAAGACAAAGAACGTGCCCTATTGTCCGAGTCTGCTGTTCATCAATCCAACTGTCTACCAAAAAAAAACTATTCATCAATCCAACAGTCTACAAAAAGAGCTTGAGAATATATGGGCCAGAAATACAGACCACAGAAGATCAAGGACGCGGAAAGGATCCGTTAGATGGTGGTATGAATAAGTGAATTAATTATACGGCATTCCGCCAACAACCAGGCTCCGAGACCAGAACCGAAGACCATAGCGGGAGCGACCTCCATGTGAGTCGCGATGCCCCAGATGGGTGATACTGATCAACTCGCATCTGTGCCTTGTCTGTGTGACAGTGTGTGATCTGTGACGTGACGCCCCACTGCTCGCTCGCTCACTGGTCTCTTGTGTGTATGGAGACAGGGAACGACTCGCCGCCTCTGCGCACAACAATCCTCGGCTCCTTCCTCGGCCGCGGCCGTCCCCGCAACTCCTCCCAATCCCACATCGACATCCCCCGCGAGCTCTCTCCGTCGCCGCCTCATCCCCACACCCACGCAAACGCACAACCCGCCTCACCGAATCCATACAATATGATCGTGCAAGGCGGAGGCGGGCCCGGCGGAGGCGCACCAGGACGGAGTCACAGGGGGCGTGCTGCACCGTCCCCAACGACGAACCCGCCGTCCGCGACACCTGCGGGCCTGAGTCTGGGGCACATGCTCCGCCGGCGACGTAGCGCCGGGAACATCCCGCAGCAGCAGCAGGGCCACGCGGGGCCCGCGCCGATGGTCCCGCCGACGCCGGGCGGGCGCGCGCCGGCGCCGATGAGTGCGGCGATTGCGAGTGGGCTTGTGGCTGCCAATGGGAACGCCAACGCCAACTCGAATGCAAACTCGAATACAGGCGGTGGAAACGGCCCGTCGCACCGCATCCGCCTCGTCCCGCACCTCGACTCCCGGCGCAGCCTCCGCTTCGACGCCATCTCGCGCGACCTCCGCGCAGGCGAGCCCGCCCTGCGCATCGGGCGCTTCACGGACAGATCGGGTCTAGGGCTCGCGGCGGTGAATGCGCTGAGCACGAACAAGATTGCATTCAAGAGCAAGGTTGTCAGTCGCGCGCATGCGGAGGTGTGGATCGAGGATCCTGGTACCGGAGGGGGGGTACCGAAGTTCTTCATACGGGACACGAAGAGCAGTAGCGGGACGTTCTTGAACCATGTGCGCCTTAGTGCGGCGAATACGGAGAGGTGCGTGTCTTTCCGCGAACGGGGGAGCTTGAGCTGATTCATTTTCCGTATTTCCTCTCTTTATTACTTTACTTCGTGGGCGCTCTCCTCGTCCCGCTACTCTCTACCTCCCCATCCCCCACCTCGATCCCCCCCAACTCCATCTCGCGTCTCGCATCTCGCATTGTCTTTTATCTCCTGCCTATACCTCAAAACCCCAAACAGCCGCCCCCACCAAATCAAAGACGGCGACATCCTGCAGCTCGGCGTCGACTACCAGGGCGGCGCCGAAGACATCTACAAGAGCGTCAAGATCCGCGTGGAGCTGGGACGCGAGTGGCAGGCGGGGGTTAATGCGTTTAAGTAAGTGGGGGTTTTTGGTTTCTCTTGCGTTTCTTGGCGGCTTCCCACTTGGATCATCGTCGGTTCACGTGCGGCGACTGGCGAGTGGGAGTAGGAGTGGGAGTAGGGCGAGCGGGTCTTCCAGACAAGCGCTACGGACGAGCGGGTGTCGTCATGCCTGCGCGCGGATGCGGACACATACGCGGGCGGTGCCTGATGTATGGCGTTGGCATCGGTGTCGGTGTCGATTGCCGGTGATGCGTCCGCCTCGCGTGGTCTAGTGTGATCGCGGTCCTCCCGGTCTCTGTTTTTTTCTTTCTTTTTCCTTTCCGGTGGCGCGGCGTCTATGACGTCGGTGATGTGTACACTTTAAACCCGTCCTGCGCCTTCGACTCGTCCTTCGTCGACGGTTGTCGGGACGTGCTAGTGTAGGACGTGCGAGAGACGAGCTGGTGCCTTTGCTAGTCACTTGTCGTGTCTCATGCGGGCTTTGTTTTCCTTTTTTGTTTCCCCGCTTTATTCTGTTCCTCCCCCTCCCCCCTTCCTCCCCCTCTCCCTCTTTCCTCGAGATACCTCTGCTGACTCTCTTACTTTTCGCAGCACGACCGCCCTCAAGAACCTCAAGTCCCTCGCCATCGCGCCCTCGCCGTCCGCGCCGGCTGCGTCTGGGGGTGAGTCTCCTTTCTTGTCTTTCGTCTTCCTATTACCGTATTCCTGGCTTTGCTATTATGTTCGCGCTCGTCCTTCTCTTTCGCGTGCCCGCGCTCGCGCTCGCTTATATCCACTTTTTATTCTATTTTATTTTTATTTTGTGACAAGGTACTGACGAAGCGTGGACAGGTGTCGCAAGTGCAGGCCCGAGAAGGAAGGGAAGCACGGGGATGGGGATTCCTGATTGTTGTATTTGTGAGTTTCTCCTTATTCAGTTTTCTGCGGGGTTTTTTCTTGTCTTTTTTTTCGCGGTTTGAGGACGGTGGGCATGCGCGGATTGTCTCGAGACACATATCTCTCATGACCTATTTCCCCTCCTGCCCTCTTCGTGTCCTTCCCCGTCTCTTCCCTCTCCGCCCACACGTATACCTTCCATTGCTCCATTTACATGCTCGCCACTATGCCTATTCCCTACCTACAGTCGGCGGTCTTTCATGATACCTGCTCTTCCCTCGTCCCGCGCATACATTCTTGATCTTCCGATACCATATCTAGCTACCTAGTCGTCCATCCAGCTACGGCCCGCCCATCTCCATCCGCGTACATCGTCTTACTGTCTTACTGGTCGTCCTCTTCTCCCCTCCCCTCCTCTCTTCTTCTCCCTTCCTCCCCCCTTCCGCTCGCTAACCCCACTTGTGCTCGCTCGCTCGCCCACACAGGCCTCTTCCCAGTATCCATCCGCCAAGCGCTCTTCATCGCGCCCTGCTCGCACGCGTTCCACTACAAGTGTCTGCGGCCGCTGTTGGAGACGCATCATCCGGGGTTTAGGTGCGTTGTTTCTTTTTTCCTTTTTTTGGGGGGAGGGTTTTTTTTTGCGGGGAGCGGGGAGCGCGGATGTAGGTGCGAAGAGTGTGTGCTGAGTTTGTGCGAGAGCGTCTCGAGGGGTATGCGAAGAGCATGCGCAGTGACGTGGGCGCTGGGGGCGAGACGTGAACGATGCGGCGGGCGGGAGCGGGTGCGCAGCGGCGTCGGCGGTGGGGGCGAGGCGAGCCGCGTGCGCAGCGGAGGCGGCGGGGGTGGGCGAGAGCGTCTCCGGCGCTACGTGCCGAGCATACGCGGCGACATAAAGGAGTCTGCGTTGCGTTGCGGGATGCGCACGACCTGTGAGCGTGCGGAGGAGTGCGCACGATGTGGGTGCGAACCGAGGAGAGCGCGATGGGTGGCCGTCGGGTCTTGTTATGCTCGTTGCGTGTGTGCGAGAGCCTCTCGAGGGGTCCTGACGAGCATGCGCGAGGACTGCGCAGCGGCGTGTGCAGCGGAGGCAAGGCGTGTGTGCAGCGGAGGCGGGGGTGGAGCCTCGGAGTCAGAGCTGATGGAGGGCTTCGCCCGCGCGCCTAGTTACGCGGAGAGTCAGAGTACGGGCGTCGCGGCGGCGTGCGGCGGCATCTGGGAGTGGTAGGGAACGTGGGGTAATGTGCGCCTGCTTGATGAGTCGATGCGAGGCGGACGAGGCGCACGACGAGGCGTCTTGCGGGAGAGACGCAAGACGAGTTGTTGAGTACGAGCGCGAGGACATGGTGCTTGGGAGTGGTGGCGTTCCCTGCGTGCTTGACGAGTCGAGGCTGTGGGCAACTCGGTCGATCGGTAGGACGGGGAGGAGCGGTGCGTCCGTGGATATGGGGTTGCCGAGCACGGACGGTACCGGTGCGAAGTCGGGGTCGGGGTCGTTGGTGCGCCCCCGCCTTCGCGGCGTATCCTCGACGCGCACCCCTAGCTTCCGTGGCGGCGCTTGGTGGTGGGGCTTGACGAGTCGGTCGCGCACGTGCGGGCGCCAGTGTCAACTCTGCGTGACGAGTCCGACGAGGCGGTGGAGGACGCTTCCGTTGCGGCGCCTCCGCCCATCGACGTGGATGACCGTTGCGCACGAGAAGGCTTGACCGAGACGTCTTGCTCTTCCTCCTCTTTCTCCCCCTTACCTCCCTTGTCGCTCTTTGCTTTGTTTTCTCTTGGCTTCCTCGTCCCTCTTTCCCTTGCTCTACTCCGCTTTGCTTCGTACCCATGCTGACGTCATTTTAATCTGCAGCTGCCCACTGTGCCGCACGTTTGCGGACCTGGAGGAGGACGTGGAGGTCGAGCCGGAGGGGGAGGTGCGTTGCGTTTCTTGTTTCTTTCTTCTATTTCTTTTCGTTTTTTCTTCGCTTTCGCTTTGTTTTTTTCATTTCTGTCGAGTTTCCTTTTTGGGTGGCTTTCGTCGACGGGTTTCCGGTGTCTCTCTTTTCGACTTTGCCTCGCCTTGCGAGGTTCTTTCGCAGGCGGAGGTTTCGAGTCGATTCGTCCCCGGGTCGGATCGTGAATTCTAGAGGAGTTTCCTTTTTGGGTGGTTTTTCGTTTGGTGGGGGCGGAGTGTGCGAGTGCAAAGACGTCGTGCGGGATGGTGCAGGCGCGGAAAGCACGGCGGAGATGCACGCATCTCCTACCGGGGCGAGGATGTGACGAGGCGCGAGGAACACACGAAAAGGCTTCGAGGGTGGGGACGCAGGGATCCGCGAGCCTCAGCGGTGCGAGGGCGTGGTGATACAGACTCTGGGGAAGAGCGAGCGCGGGGGGATGTGCGTCTGTCTGTCTGACAGCGTGGTGCGCAGGCAGCTTCGTCTTGGGCGAACGTCGCTTCCTCAGGAGCGTCGCGTCGACGTTGATACGAGGATGTGGATGCACCTCAGAGGCGAGGCCGTGGATGGCCGAGAGTGCGGTGGTTTATACATCTCCCATCTTCTCGGTCCACGTAGGAGAGTGCGTCAACCTTCGGCATCGTGGCGTGCTAGCTCGTTACCAGTGCCGGTGCGGGATTCTTCCGAAAGGCACGATTGTGCCGACGGAGTGCGTTACGGACGGTTGACGGAGGGAATTGCAATTGCAATTGCGGATGGACGTGGACATATGGAGGTGGTCCGTGATGCGATCCTCGGTGCGGAGGAAGGGCTCGAGAACGAAATGGTGCTGACGTGGTGGGGTATGACTTGTCCTTAGGCGGTGCAGGAGGTGCCGTGGGGAGCATGCGGGACGGGACGTGCGTTCCCGGTCGTGGGGCCTTGGGTGCGAAGAGGCGTGCGGGCGGGGCTTTGCCTTCGGCTCCCGGTACGCGCGAGCGAGGCGATGTGCGTCGGATGCTTGACCGCGCGGGTTTGCGCTTGAGGCTGGAAGAGTACTTCTCCGCCCTCTCCAGTATTCCGGCTGCTCAGACGCGCTCAAGCTCTGTGTCTGCTGAGGAGAGTTGACGCGGGCTGCACATCGAAGTGCGGATCTGCGTATGCGCGGCGAGGGACCGCAGCGAGCCCTGTCCCCGCGTCGGAGGCGCCACGTCACTCTGTGCTGGCTGCCTGCGTGAAGATGGGAAAGGGCCAGCTGCCACTCCCTCTTCTTTTTCTCCGAAGACCGTCGTAGTCCCTTATCCGTCTCTTCCTTTGTCTTTATTCGATTCTTCTCTTCCTTATTTCTACTTTCTTCTTTTTCTCCCACCTCCTCCCTCTTGCCTTGCTAACCCTTCACTCTTTCGCAGGACGACGAGTTTGAGAACCCCGATGCCTTCCCCGCCGAGCCCGGCACGGCCCTCCCGACGATCCCAGGCCTCACGCTCCCCGACGAGATCATGGTCGAGGGCGAGGGGGTGCTTGCGGACGACCTCGAGGCAGAGGACGGCGACGAGGTGGACGAGCTGTTCGCTAGCGGCACGCGATTCGGCGGAGGGTTGAATGCAGGAGGGGGCGGGGGCGGCGCGGAGACAGAGGTAGAGGACAACGTGAATCCGGGTGCGGGAGGCGGGCATGCGAGGTGGGTATTGGGTTCTTTTTGATTTGCCTAATCTTCTCCTACCCCGTTGCCGTCTCGTTTCTTGCGATGACGCCGAGTGCTGTCTTTCCATCTACCCTTCTTTCCTCTTACCCTTCCTTATGTCCTCCCCGCTTCCCGTCTCCCGCCTCACCTTTCTCTCACACATTCTCATTCGTGTCGTTTCCTGCAGCAGCTGACTCTGACTCTGATTCTTCCCTCCGCCCGCAAATTCAAATCTATCCTCGCCGCCTTTCTGTACATCTTCTACACTTCACGAATCCCACCATCATGAATGTCACGTCTCGCATCCGTCCCTCACATCCGTCCCCTCATCATTTACGCATCCACTCATCCACGCAATCCATTTCTCCACACCTCGCGCAACATACACTTCCTACACTCCACAACACCTCGCGCACCCATCAGACAGCGCAGCGCGCCCATGGACGAAGATCTTCCGCCGCTGCCTGACGCGGACGGCGACGAGATGGACGTCGAGTCGGGCGAAGGGGGCGGTTCGGCGGACCACGGGCAGCGGCTCAGTGAGGAGCTCGGCGGGGCGACGCTTGCGGGGAAACGGAAGCGGTAGGCGGCGTCGGGCTTGGGAGGGTGGGGGTTCATGGACACGGGGCCGTTATGCACATGAGCAAGAAGGGATAAAGGAAGGAGTAGACGTGGGGATCGCAGTTAGCGGCCCACACGCGGTGTGTAATGCGGTCGGTGTACGCGTTGGTGCGGTGTATTTATCTTTGTAATGTCTCCTCTCCACGTTCCTGTTTTCTGTTTTTCTTTTTCCTTTTCTCGTAATTGCGTCAAGTTGGGCGTTGATACATGTATAATAGATGCTGATAATATGGATGGCACGATATGTATGATATATAGTACGGCAGCGATCTAAGGATATATGTACGTGCGTAGCACATCAAAATGGAGGGATGGGGAAGGCAAGACTCGATGCGCACACAGGCACTGCTCCAAACTCTGGAGTCTTTCTGTGTATCATGTATCGGAGAAATGCTCCATAGCATGCCAAGTTTCTCTTTTCCCGTGGCTCTGTCTCGAAAAGGTGAGAATGCCAGCCTTAGCCGCGCTCGGCAAACTTTCTCGAATGCGCTCCTCGAATTTGCTTGCGTCGCCGGAGCTGTCGCCGGAGCAGAGACTGAAACAGATCTCGCGGAGCCGGGGTAGGCCCGTAAGCGTTAATCTGGAGATGTCGGGGCGCAGAAGAAGCCATGTGGAGGCGTTGTGCGGAGTACTGAGAGTAAAGGTCAGGACCTCCACTCCGGGGGCGAGCGATGAGAGTTGATCCATGATGTGCATCATGCAGCCAGGCACGCCTGATATTAACGGGACAAGCGCCCGGAGGGTGAGAAAACGGAGACGAGGGAGAACGGGTAGCTGGACTATGGGAGGGTGTTGAGAATCTGTGAGACTGTCAGGAGCGTCGCGGTACAGGATTGGTTCGCAACGTACAGGGATAAACAAGTGTGAGGCGTTGAAGTGAGGCGGCATGCTTCACGATTACGTCGTCAAGACCCTCGAAGTTTCTCAAAGGGATCACCATTTCTAGGTGCTGTAGATGCGTCGATGAGGCTTTCACCTCGTCGCTGAGCATCAAGGTATGGAAATCGGGGGTTTCTACGGGCGAGTAATCCGGGAGGACGAGATGCCGCAGCGATTCGCCGTTTCCAGATGGCACGAATTTGAGCTTCCGTTTGAAATCAATGTCAGCGACCTGGAGGACAACCTCCTTGTAGGCCCCGATGGCATGGCGGATGAGCGCAGCAGGAACGCCGCAGCAACGAACCAAGGCAAGGCAGCGCATGGTCGGGAGTGACATGAGAGAAATAAGTGCAGTGTGCAATTCCTTCGGGCATGAGTTCCAGTACCAGAATTGCCAATCTACAGTCGATATCGCGACTCGATTCACTCTGCTCAACAGTCGCAGCGTCCGCGCCAACGGTGCGTGAATTTGGCTGTTCCCGATGTTGAGGTTGATGTGAAGATCGCGAACGTATGCGCCAATGTGCGGGCTTGCAGAAAACACCACAGATAACCTGGGCAACGTATCGGACGCTAAAGTCAAACGTCGAAAAATGCGCCACTGGATATTCGGTACGAAGGTGCGGCAGACCAAGCTCAAAGCCTTCAAGTCCTCAGAAGCCTCCACGTTGTCAACAATCAAGTCGACGAGCTCCGGGGCTAGGTGGAACATGGTCGAGGAATTTGAGAGGAGAGGGCGATAGCGTAGAGATGAAATATGCACCGCCACTGATGCGCTCTTTCCTCTGCTTTTGCTTTTCCATTCTCAATGTCTGTACGCTTTCGATTGAGGGTTGATGTACCTGGCTACGACTGAAGAGATGGAGGTTGGAAGCTGGATGAAGGCGAGAAAATTCAAGCGGAAACTGCGTAACGCGCCCCGTAGGTGAACTATGCAAAAATGGTACACTGAATCACTGATAGCAAAACTGCATCTAGGAATAGTCCAACCATGGGCTGTTTTTTCGCCTGCGATCTCCCGAACATATAGGCCATCGTGGTATGTTCACAGTGCGCCTGAGAAAATCATCATGGTCGGTGAACTCCCCTTTATACTCCCACATGATCCCCGTCGGGCCGTCGTAATAGTAATACTGGCCCCCCGCAGAGAACACGAACATGAGCTCCATTGTGTTTTCGCCCGTGTATGCCAGCGGCTCAATGGTCCTAGTGTGCACAACGGACTTGTCTTTGATGCAGAACTTGAGCTGACCACGGTCAGTGTTCATTGGATTAAATCGGCAGGTGTGCTCCCAGCGGGCCCACTCAGTAGACCAGTCTTCCGGGAGCGGCACACTGGTTTTGTGCCAGTCGTTCCATACGTCGCGCAGAAAATCAGGGCTCCAGAAGTCGCGGTATGGGGCAGGCGGGTCAAGTTGTGAGTTCTAATGGGGTCCGGAGTCAGTCAAAAACAAAAACCAGATGTATATTTGATGTATATTTGAAATTGCCTTTTTTGCGTTGGCCGGCAGCTCTGACAGCATACGCACTGCTCGAAGCTCGTGGGCGCTTTGCGTTTGTGGGGGAGAAAATTGGATGAAAGAACGCAGGAGATTAGGGATCCGAAACCGTTGCATGAGGTATCGCAACAGGTGAGTCTTACTTGACACCTTTATCAAGGAAAAATCAAATACGAATGGACGGATCTGATCCGTGAATTGAAATATCTCCACCACTGATGCGCTCTTTCCTTTTGTATGCCCTATCCTCATTGATGTATGTCGAATAGGTGGTGTTCTAAATCGTAACATCGTAACAAGCGCTCGCCGGCGCTTCGGGCCGGCTCCCACTTTATAAATAAGGGATGCCTGTCAGCTGACCGCATGAGTCGGCATGAGTGATGGCAACAGCGGAACTTAAAAGGCTTTGGACGGAGTTGCGTAATTTTATAAAGAGGTTATGTCTGGACAGTTCCTTGGACTTTCGATTGAGGATTAATGTGCCTGGCTACGACTGAAGAGATGGAGGTTGGAGGTTGGATGAAGGCGAGAAAATTCAAGCGGAAACTGCGTAATGAGCTCCATGGCTGAACTCAAGCTGAACTATGCAAAAATGGTACATGATAGGCCATAGCAAAACCAAAGCAAAACTGCAACTAGGAATATTCCAACCACGGGCTGTTTTTTCGCCTGCGATCTCCCGAACATGTAGGCCATCGTGGTAAGTTCACAGTGCGCCTGAAAAAATCATCATGGTCGGTAAACTCCCCTTCATACTCCCACATGATCCCCGTCGGACCGTCGTAATAGTAATACTGGCCCCCCGCAGCGAACACGAACATGGGCTCATCTGTGTATTCGCCCAGGTATGCCAGCGGCTCAACGGTCCTAGTGTGTACACCGGACTTGTCTTTGATGCAAATCTTGAGCTGACCACGGTTGTTCATTGGATTAAATAGGGGTTCAGTGTGCTCCCAGCGGCCCCACTCAGTAGACCAGTGTTTTGGGAGCGGCACACTGGTTTTGTGCCAATCGTTCCATAGGTTTCGCAGAAAATCAGGGCTCCCGGGGCCGCGATATGGGGCACGGTCGGTGGGCTGGTCAAGTTGTGAGTTCTAATGGGCTCCGGAGTCAGTCTTGGAGTCAGTCAAAAACAAAAACCAGATGTATTTGGAATTGCCTTTTTGCGTTGCCCGGCAGATCTGACAGTAGGCGCACTGCTCGAAAATTGTGCGCGCTTTGCGTTCGTGGGGGAGAATATTGGATGAAAGAACGGGGAGACCCCCATGCTTTATTATTCGATCAGGTCACAAGAATTCTGTGACTTCTCGAATGCCGATTCGGCCAGGTCACAAAGTTCGTTGACCTCGTTAGGGTCCAGAAAATATAGGGGGATTTCCATATTCGTTACTCTCTCTTTGCCAGTGCACTCGCCCATTCCCTGTATTTTTCGCGCCGCCAGCATACACCCAACCACATTCTGAATATTTACCTCGCCGCCATGGAAGCTATCCGGGGCGTCATTGATCCGGTTTTGCTGCAAGAAGCAGGAAGCGGCGCTCTGGCTCCGACAACTAATGGGGTTACTACCTCTTCCAGCACCTCGCCGACGCCAGCTCCTTCGCCTCCGCGTTCTAGACGGTTCACCAAGACTGAAATTGCAGCATGGCCTGCATCCAACTATGCACCTATTCGGGACGCGAACGAGTCGCGTCAAGAATACGAAACACGCCTGTATGTGGTCAAAATCCTCGCCTCTGGCCGTATTTCACTAAATATCCCACAGAACACATGTAACGCGCAAGGACCCTTTGTGCGAGGTGTGCAACAAGCTTAAGATCACTGTCCCCAAGACAGCAAATCTTGAGAGACTTCGCCGGGAGCTGGCCAATTACTGGTGTGTCTCGAATCCTCTCGCTCGCTGCACCCATAACATCGCCTCGTTAGGTTTACGCCGTTGTCCACACATCGACAATCCGCATTGAATCGCAACACTGCACCCGCTCCCGCATTCCCAAGAAGAGCGAGAGCAACAAATGAAAGCGATGTGCTCCCTTCGGTTCTCACTGCTCCCTCGGAACCTTTCCACTTCCCTCCAGTCCCTGGTGCATTGGCGACTGTATCTTCGACGATCCGTGGGGAGCTACGTGGAAGCGTCCCATTGTTTCACATCGGTGGCCCCAGCGGCGCGTCGGCGCCTTCAGGCTCGCTAGACACTTCAAAGGACAATGCCCCGAAGAGACGAAAGAAACACCGCGGAAAGACATCAAATACTGCCAATAATCTGCCCGGATCTAGCACGCAACACCCAGAAACTACCGTCACCAACCGCAATGGTGCCAGTACCGTTCCCGTGGCCCTCCCTTCCCATTCAACTCAGTCCTCCGCTGCAGCTGGCCCCTCCCGTCTTTCTACCTCGCGGCAGCCGCAATCGCCCAGCCCTACGCCGGCCTCGGCCCTCCCTTCACACCGACTCGCCCTCCTCCAGAGGCTTCCACTGTGCAACTCCAGGCATCGCCGCTCGTGCAAATCGTACCATTTCAAGAGGGAGATGATAACGAGAATGGTGAGGCTGCTCTTCTTCGTCGATTCGACGTGGATGGCGCGGATGCGTACGAGCTGCTAGGTTACGAGGACGAAGATGATGAGGAGGATACAGCTGTTGGGACGGAGGAGATGCGAGCAGTTCCCAATCGTCCTCGTCATCGGACGACGATGAAGAGGACACACATTGGACCGCAGAGCAAAAGAAAGCATTCCGTATCCGTACCCGTGTCGACGCGGCCAAGCGCACTGAAGGGAACCGTCGGGCTGGTGGCCGTAAAACTCAGAATGCGATGGTTCGCGCCTGGAATGTAAGCTGCTCCATCGTTGTACTACAACAATTGACACACTTTAGGAATTTACACGGAACGCACTGGCGGCAGGCCAAATTGACGATACCATTGTCGACGAGCATGCTCTTCTGCTTTACATCAAGTTTTGTGCAGAGCGGCCCAAGCGAACACGCAAAGGAGTAGAGATTCCCGGCACCTTCGTCGGCGCAGTAAGTGACCTCTGATTGATTCCTGCTTTCATCGTGCTCATGCGCCAGCAGTCGCATCTAAAAAAACTCTTCTTTGGTGCATTGAGAATTCGAAAAGAGCAAGATGCCGCAAATCCGGCGCTGGCAAGCAAACGCCCGGCAGTATCAGTGTTCGTGTACGATGCTATTAAGTGTAGGATGGACGAATCCTTAAAGCGTGTCCGCGCGTGAGTATAGTCAAAGTTCTGAACCTGATTACTTTGACAAACATATTCTAGGGCCTTGTACCGAATGAGGATGCACCAGACATCCGGGCTAATACATGGCTTTCGCAGGTCACCGAGGAGGAACTGGAGCGGATCGGACAAGGTTTCCTCGCTCATAGTCATCGTACGTACCACCATTGCTTGGTTATTCAAATCATAGTCACCTGGCCTTACAGTTCGACTCGCAATATTTGGTCACCTCTCGTGGACAGCACAACATGCATCCGGGAACAGAGGCGACGATTTCCGCGTCAAGTTAGCGGAAATTCAGTGGCATCTTTTGACTCACCCAGATAATCGCACAACGATGCTCTCTATTCTCGGATTGCAAGGGGAGGAAAAAGCAGGGAAAAGAGGAATGCGCACCGTAAGTGTTGACTATTCAGTCCTCCTCTCGAGCTGAACAGGTTTCAGGTGATTAATCCGGTGTATACAGTATTCATCGCACACCTAAAGCCTGAGATGTGTCCTCTCGGTGCTTTTGCTTTTTATTTCCACTATCTATACGACGAGAAGGAACTTACAAAGTCGATGGATATTGACTGGACGAGCAACAGTAGCTGGCGGCAGGTATTTATACATCTATACTTACTATCTATTGAAGATCATTCATTTTCCATTCCAGATTCGCGTACTCCACGGCCCGAGGTCCCCAACTACCCCATTTAACGAGCAAAATATGTATAACATGTACTGTCGTGCATACAAGCATGCAGGCTTCACATCGCGTCTTAAGGCTCATCTACCTCGGCATTTACTCGGCTACAAGCAAGAGGCTCTGGGGTACGACCTTGTGTTCTGTATTTCTGCGATTGAATGCTAATTTGCTCCAGCGTCGATGCGGCGGAAACGTCTCGCCTAGGGTGGGTGCGTGGAGAAACATATCTCGATACATATGCTCCTTCGCTCCCAAAGAAGGTAAACATTATATTTTCTCATATGACGTCCTCTAATCCATCTCCAGGCCATCCTCGCAGCCGCAGGGTACCGCGACGATGAACCATATGACCCCATTTGGAGTAATGTTCTTGTGCCAGAGCACTTCTTGAAGCTCGTATGCCCCATCGCGGAAAAGGTATTGGACAATGTTGTCGGTGCGTACTGTATTTATTACGTCGTCATTTAAGTTCAGCGCTTATGGCAATTCCAGGGAAACCAAATCTATCGGGCACGACTAATCACTGGCAATTGATTGTGAAACTTCGGCCATATCTCTTCCAGGTAGGTGATTACTCTTCTTAACCTCTCCTTCTATATAATATTTGGCAGTGCGGAGCCGCCATCTACCAAAAGTGGCCCGAGTCGACGATATTCCGACTGCCGGCATTCATGGACCCGGACGTTCGTAACTGGATGAGTAGTACCTTTCCCTCACAGTTGTCTCTCCTCCAAGCCAATGCTGGAAATCCTGTCGACCTTCAACGTATTCAGAACGTCTTCCTCCGAGTCGCACTCCAAGAAGTCCGGACTCTTCTGGGTTCAACTGATATGCAGTTAAAGAAGCTGACGGGGCTTCTCGAACGACGGACAGCAGTGTTTTCCCCAGCCCAGGGCTTTTCCGCTTCGAATTACCATAGTCATGGTATGGTTTAGACCTCTATGCCGTTTGTTGATACTCACAAACTATTACAGCACTTGTGGCAGCCGAACAATCAATCACTGTTGATTTCAGCGATCCCTCGCTTCCTTTCCAAAGCGTTGGCACGCCCCGGACCCCGCGAACATCGATGAATCAAACACCGTTGATGAGTAATCAAGGCACGCCCACACGCAATCAAGTCCTTCTGGTCGAGCCGCCCGTAGCTGCATATTATGCAGCAGGTATGCATGCCCTACTCGACGGCGATTCAAGGCTGATTTTGTTGAAGGAGCTCCGCAGGGTATATTCCCGCCGTTGCTTGGACAGAAATCGGTCAACTGGACGGACATCTTCAAGCTTGTACGACAGCCTAAAATGCTGTGGAGCACTTGGGGACCTAGTAAGACGCTTGAGCAGTTCGATTTGGAAGAGCTGTGGGCCGCGTGGATTAGTGGGGCACCTGAGAATGATGCGGCGGGCAACGCGACTGGACGTATGAAGCCGCCATTGAAACTTGTTGAGCAATACTTCCAGGCAAGCTGGCGATCTCCGGACAACAAAAAGGTATTTTTCATCCTTCATACACTGTTTGTGTGTTGACCATCAAGTAGGAACGCGGCAGTATTGCAAAGGCCTGGGAACGTCTGCGCGAGATTCCTGAATGGATCGACCATCAGTCAAACGCGCGAAACATTTCGCCGGACATCGTCATAGCCGAGCTCCGTGCCATAGCGCTAGCTGGGAGCGCAACCGACACCCCAAAGGGCCTTAACTGGCTCTCCAAGGATCTCGCGAGTCGGAGGCTGGATGCCGTCCGGAAATCCAAGAACATAATGGTAAATCAAGATTGATCTTTACTTTGTGATATTGAATTGAGACGACGCACTAGCCGGGCGCCTCGACGGACACTACAGAGGCAGCAGGCTCGACTGTCGATTCAGGAGCCAGCACCTCGACTACACCTGCTCTACAAGATACCTCCGTTGCGAGGAAGCGTTCTGCAGCAGTAGATGTTCGACGCCGGAAAAAAGTTAAGCTATAACACATCCAGCTCGTTATTCTTTCGTGCGCAATGATTTCTATTTAAACCTCGTCGACATTGGCATCTTGTATTGTTGTATTCCCTATGAGCTTAATTCTATTTTTGATTGTGTAATATTTTCTTTCGCCTGAGACAGGAGATCGGTCTCCTCCTTTCCTCTTTTCACAACGCAAATATGGGCTCTCCGAAGCTATGGGAGGTGAGCAAAATGCAGTGGACTGGCGATAACTTCATTCAGTCACTCACCAACATCTAGATTCTTGGGCCTGCAGCGGAAACGAGGTCCTTGTTACATCTCGCGACCATCGAAGGCTTCCGCAACAATAACCGCGGGCTCAGGACATTTCTCGTGGGTGTTGATATCAGGTAAATGTGTTTGCATTATGACTGTGCTAATGAATGATTCTAACACTTCTGCAGTATCAGAATCAATGCTGTAATCGCCGCTCTGCAAGCCGCCGGCGTTTTTCATCCAGGCATCGGAGGTCAAAAGTTAGTTCTTGAGAAGCTTTTCTACCAACTCTGCAACTTCTTGTTGGCTCCAATGACCCCGGTCTTTATGTTTGACGGTCCTGGTCGGCCGCATATTAAACGTGGGACTCGGGTAATCCACCGCCCTCTGTGGCTTATCGAACATCTGAAAACAATGATATCTGGCTTTGGCTATTATTACTACGATGTAAGTCCCAAATTTCGGTTCTGAAACATACATTCCACTTATTCGAGGATAATCTATAGGCACCTGGCGAGGCCGAAGCAGAATTGGCGCAGCTCAATGAGTTGGGTCAAATCGATGGTATTCTTACCGAGGACAGTGACGCCTTCCTGTTTGGTGCACAGCTTGTAATCCGGACTCTGGGGTTCGGTTTCAGATTCATTTATTCATTTGGTTTGTACTGAACTATGTTCCAGGCCCTCCGTTCAACACGACTCCGTAATCTACGCGCTGGATTCCATTCAGAACACAGATACCGTGTCTTTGGATAGAGCCGGTCTTTTGTTATGTGCCTTGCTACTTGGTGGCGACTACGAGGCTGGTATTTCGGGTGTTGGCCCCACGATTGCGCACGTTCTAGCAAGGCTTGGCTTCGGGCAGGACCTGTTAAACATTTTAAGGTCCTTTCATGGTCATGAGCTTGACAAATACCTCACTGGCTGGCGCGATGCGCTTCGTGACGAATTACGAACAAATGCGTCCGGCCTTTTACACAAATGTCATCCCAAATTGGCCACCGACATCCCAGATACCTTTCCGAATCTCGAGGTGATAAACTTGTATTTAAATCCTTTGACATCTGCTTCTCCCAACTACACTGGACCCATGCCCAATGTAAATCTTTGGACACCCAGAGAACCGTCTATTGCCAATCTTTCAAGTCTCTGCACTTCTCTTTTCGGATGGAAGGGGGAATATTTGTTGAAGAAACTCAATTCTAACTTGTGGCCTGGTGTCGTATTCAGGATGATATCCTCGGTATGTATATATCAACCCTCAGCATAGTCTGTGCTAATAACCTTTTAGCGTTTCGTTCTTTACGATGGAACCACAATCGCGTCGCCGACAACCAGCGGCATTATCCTAAAGGTCAGAAAGGCCTCAGAAAGGAACCCAGCATTTACGGATTCCACCAAATTGAACTTGCTTCGCGTCCGAGTATCTACCAAGAAATTTATAGCATCGGCCTTACTGGACAATTTACCTGTCACGGCACACGCAGATATCAAGTTCGTGTCCATTCCACAAGCCATTCTTTCCGTGGCAACGCGGGATTTATCTTTGCCTACTACCGATGTCAGTCTATATTATTCTCCACCCAGTGCTCACTATCTTACCATCTGCCAGTTAACACGTACTTCATTGAATGTCGAGGTCGAGGCAGATGATGATCCGGAAGCCGAAACATCGAACAATCCTCGTGGTCCCGTCAAACGGGGACGCGGTCAGGATGACGAACACGGAGAGGAATCCGGAGAAGACAATCTGATTGACGTAATGGACTCGGATGAAGAACATCTTGCCAACGCACACCGCGCCCTGAGCGCGGGAGGAGTTATAGACTTGACCGAGGAGTACTGAATGACGGTTCCTCTTTCTTAATGCAGTCCGAAATATCAGTTTTATATTGCTAGTGTGTACCGCTATCGTTCGAAGTCCGATTTATTTGAGTATCATAATTCGAATGGTTGTGTAGTACGAGTCCCTATTTCGTTATCTATCACCTACGGCAATGTACTCCCGTGCCCATTTAATCTGAAGACGAATCTGACCGTGTCTGATTTTTCATCAAGATGGAGCTGCCACATCGGCTACTAAAAGCGGGTGGATCCAAATATTTCGAATCCCTACAGTGACATTGCATTTTCTTTGCCAGAGCTTGGAGTGACTTGACTTCCGGTAGAGCGAGCAGGCAAAATTTTGTTAGTATGTTTTTGCCGGTCCGGCAGAAGAAAGAGCCAGATTTCAAGCCATAATTATTCATGGGTAGCTCAGGACAGGATAATATGTCAGGTGTGCTGGAAATTGAATGGTGCATGTTCGCACCACAAGGGTCCGGGGTCCGGAAAGGCGAGAAGATGAGGTCGGGGGACAAGAATAACTTGAACTTGCTCTTGGGAAGGGAAGTTGTTTGGGAAATTAATTCGAGAGTTGATACAGCCAGAATGGATTGATTAAGGAGGAGAGAGTCAAGGCCCCGAAAGGAACAGAACATTATCAGAACGCTTGAGAAAATTACCATTAATGGAATCGGGAGGTTTGAAGGACCATCAATTGCCCTAACCGGGAGGCTCGATCATTGACTGTGCTCACCCAAGAGGCGTTGACCGCAGTGGAGGCGACGATCGGGCGGAGGAGGAAAAGCTGTGACCCACTGCGAGAGTGAGTTCGGCAGCCACCTAGCGGAGTTTGAAACCCGATGACCTGGAGGCGATGCACTACCCGATCGGGCGATGACCCGGTCAGAGGTCACAACAAATACTATATAGAACCTGCAACTACATTTATGTCTGGGCATCTGTGGAATTTATTGCATACTGTACTATTTAATTCAATTCACCGGTCACGCGTCACAGGCCCCCAAATCGACGAATAATTTCGCGCCTGTCACAGGTCACCGAGGCTGAGCGCGAACTTGTCAAAAAAGTCACGAAATCGCGAAAAAAACGCGTCCAAAGTCATTTTTTTTTCTTTGCTGATGCGCCCTGATGTTGGAATGGCCGCGGCGCTCACGCAGCTGCCATTTCTGACATGATCGGAGAAACCTCGACTTGTCCCGCTCCCACACGCATTCACTCGACGCTAAAGCACTGTGAATCGGACTGGAGACTCTGGGAGGGCCTCCATTGCGGCGATGACGACAAGCGGCGGTGCGCAAAAAAAAAAAAAAGGCTTACGGCAGCCGATTGATTTCGCGTCATTCTGATCCGCTCGCTCGCACTGCATCAGAATTAGAAACTTGCTGAGTGCGCGCCATGTCATTTATCTCGCCTCAGAATCAAGGCAGCTGAGCTTAGAATGGAATTCCGGATGTCCTGGAGCAAAGCGCGATTTTTTTTTGGTGTCACAGTCCCCAGGGGCAATCGACGAATATGAAAGTTCGTTGCTCGACGTCACGGGTCACAGGGAGCGCGAATTGAATTAAATAGTACAGTATTTTCGACCCTTTTTTCGCTTTTTCTCGCCGTAAAAATTTACCTAGCACGGGAGACACAGTTTGAACGTTGTCGTAAGCTGCGCCGGCAGATTTTCTCATGTACTAAAAGCTGCGGCCAAGTCAGTGCGAGTCCGAGTCCGGAGTCTTGTAGCTGTCCTCTACGACCACAGCCGTCGCAGTTCGATCCTTATCTTATCAGTGCCACGGACTGATCCAGCGGAGTTTGAATAAATGAGCCCGAAAGTATTACATAAATTCAACAAAGCTTGAAAGTACAAAGTAACGCCCTGGAGGCGGCACTGACAACAGTTTATGACAATAATGTCAGAGGACGACTGCCCGAAAGACAGTGCCATCAAACGCTCAATTCATTTTTGACCATATCGCCTGTCATGTCAGAGTCAGACGCACTTTCCTCTTCTTGCGTGAAATGTGCGCCCAATGCCTGGCCCCGTGCAACATGGTAAACAATGATGTAGTTGGCAATGACCTTTAGAATTTTTCCATCAGCTCTGATGCACTTAGCGTGCTAATATAATAAATATCACCTGTACCGATGGCGCGATACCTAACCAAATCTGGTTGATTGGATGGCCAAGTGCAAAAGTGACTAGGAGGAGCAGCGAGATAATGGAGTACAAAGCTGCTGATTCGAATAATATGGCGATGGTAGAGAGATTTGATGCGCCCGAAATGATGACTCCTGTTCGTCGGTAAAACAGAATCCGGACGACAATGAGGATAGTCACAATAATGTTCAGAATCATAGAGACCGCGAAATAGGGAGTCGTGAAGGCCGCAGTGGATGATCCGAACAGCCCTGAGAGCCAGATTAATAAGATTCAAACTAACGCAGTCCAGCCAACCTGATGGGCCAGTGGTCTGTAACCCGAATAGGATAGCTAACACTTTGAGATTTTGGAGTTTGAGAATCAACAGAAACAGGGTTGGGGATTTGAACATACCAAGAGAGGCTATAAGCATCAAGCAAGGCAACACGATAGCATATTTTGCTTTTGAACTTGGAGATGCTGTCCAAACCATGTAACACCGCCAGACCTGTGGTTCAAATAGTACGAGTTATATTGCAGCCCAGTCAGAGGAAAGTATTTCCGACCATTAACATATCTGCCATGATGTTGCCTGTAATATATGACGCCAGGGATACCACGTTGGGAGTCAAGGCAAATTCTATATCTAAGAATCCAATTACGCTTCCAGGGTAGTTACGGATATCAATGAACGTGAGTTGGAGCCCATATGCAGATGTCGTGGTCCAAATCGTGTTCATGATACAAAGGATTGTCAAGTACGGGATCAGCATCTTGGTCAAGCGAGATCGACGATCTCGTTTCCACAAAATGTGAACACAGGCCAAGTATAAAACGAATTGGATTCCTGATTTGCATCAGAGAGGACCAACTAGGTGTCAGCCTGTAAGGCTTACCGTATCCGACCCCAGTCAAGTATCCACTCGTCAGAAATGTCTTCTCGAGAAGGAGTTCAGAAGGAGTGTCGTCGGTAGGGCCATAGTTTGAAGAGTTCCCAGACATCGTTGACTTGAAAGGCGGGTGATTAGAATGGAGTCCCGAAACAGACGAGGTCGGCAAGTGTTTTAAGACTCCGTGATTTCGCTTGAACGATGAAATCGGGTATAGATAGATCTGGTGAGTCTGGTGCCAGTAATGTACTTACCATCATCGTTCCCATGTCTTGAACATGAGTTGCCACACTCGGCAAGATCCATCCCGTGCCTGATATCCTGGGGAGAGATCGATGGACTCAGATGGAGTACCGCAACACTGATTATCGTAGAGATTCCGCGAAAAGAGCAAGAGATGACAGTATAATCCGCTGAATCCTTGACTGAAGCAATGCCTTTATCGTCTGTGTAAGTCGAGATAGGATTGTAGTCGTAGCTTTCGTCTCCGGAAGAGGAAGAACATAGAAGAGATGGTGGTTCCTGCCGAGCAAATTAGAGGCGGCGAACGTCAGTGGGTACACAATCCGGGAATGGAATAACTCTGTTCACCGAGAGCGCCGACCGGAACTTGAAAATTGCCGAGGGTTGAAAGAGAAGAAAGATGGGAATGGAAGGCACCATAACGGTGTACTAAGAGTATCCATTTGAATGAAGACCGCGAGCCAGAGCAACGGACCAGGAGTTACAGCGAAAGGTGTGGCAACCAAAGATCTCAGGCATTAACTGATTAAGTACGATAACAAATCCCGCGACGGGCAAGCGACGGGTCAACGGTAAATCAAGGCAGGAAATATGTGCACTGCCACCGGGAATCACCGAGCTGTCGATTTAGTCACCTCGTCACCTCGCTTTAGCTAGGTCCCTCACCCTTCAATTCTGCACCCGAAATCTGCAGAAACCAAAGTGAGCCAAACAGCTTAACGCGCGTCGAGTCGTCGACTTGAGGTGTTTTTACTATGAAAGCGAGGTTAAAGACGGCATCGGCTGGCACCTAGTCCAACAGGTTGAACAAAAACGAACCTATAAGGTGCCACAAATTATCCGACGCAGGGAAAAGACGGGATTGCAAGTGGTCTAATTGTTTCAGGTTGGCAGTTCCATAGACATGGAAAGACGGGAAGCCGGGAGAATCTGATACTGTAGTCCCGGTGGGTCCAAGGTGGGTCCTTCCATATGAAACTTATGATGGTCTCGCGGTCCTTGGAGTTTGAACATCAACCACTTTTCTGTTCAGGTGCACCTTCCACCAAGTCCGAGCTGAGCGCCCTTCGGGCTACCCCACCGATATTTATGCCTCCGAGTTTTCATCTGAGCCTCTCGTCAGCTTTTTTGTGCTGGTCATCGCTGTCAGCAATGCTTTCATTCTGCTTGGCAGCGGATATGAATTGTTTTCTCAATGCAGGAAGGTCTACAGTAAGCGTGGAAAGACCTCTCTAACATTACTTTTTAGGATGGATTAACAAAGATTTTCCTATTACAATGCCGGGTGGCGACAGGTCGTACCGCTTCGGTCTATACAATGCTGACAGCAAATTAATCTGCGGACTCTTTTCAACACCAATTCGTTCTGTTTTGGAGTGCAGAATCTGGGTCCCATTTCCGATATGTAACAAGTGGATATTACACCGTCTCTACACAATGCCGAAAGATTTTGACGAACCCTGTCACGTTGAAAACCCTAGTTTCCATTTCGTTCGTCTTCGGGCGAGCGTTCTATGATAGCGCGCTGACGCCCAGCCGACGGGAAACCTTGAGAGACCAAATGTCTAAGGCGTCCTCTCGTGCCGTAAGTACCAGCAGGATGAAAATTGGCAGCATAATGAGTGAGGTCGCAGTTCTCCATCTTCTTAAACGAACCCGCCCCAAGCCGCAAACCTATCGGGATCATCGCCGAATACACGATATGGTTCCGCTCGATTGATTTGGAGATCATAATTTTGGGTATGTGAGGACCGAGTGTGCTTCAGGGTGCATTTCAACCGGACTCATGGACTGGTTTGGACGCTTAAGTTCAACAATGTCAGGTCCTTGGGCCGTCCCGCGAGAGCAATTAAAATGTAAAGATTGACGATGGTGGATATTAGGCACAGTATAATGACTGCTCGGTGAACTTTGGAGATAATTTGCTGCCTGTGGCGTCTCAGATGAGCAATTGCCGAGCTTAACAAGAAAAATGGCAACTCTGACGCCAAGAATTTTCGCATAGTGAAGGTAGGTAGTAGTCGGCATGGCGAACATTAACAACACCTCTTGGGCGTCAAGATTCAATTAAAAGGCCGCCTTCAAACGGGCAACTAGCGTTTCACCCAAATTTGGACTGGCGGTTTCCGGGGTCCGATCAACGGCGGCGATTATTTTCTCCGACTTCCCCATGCTTCCGAGCTGGGTTTCTATTAAGAAACGCTTTCCTGCGATGAGCGCTGGTCATAGTTCCCCACCGCTGCTTGCCTATTACCTCCTTTGCCAACTATGTCGCTTCCACATGCGCGCTACGGAACCTGGACCTCACCCATTCGAGCTCAAGCCGTTGCTGCTCAAGTCTGTTGCATCAGTTTCCAAGCACGTTCTACTCTCATCCTTATTTCTTCTAGAGTCTCTTCGCTGGGGTCGAAGAAGTCATCCTAGACCCGGTGACCTCAAAAGTGTACTTTGGACAAAAGCGCCCCGAAGAGAGCGAGTACAGTTTTGGGCCTGTGGCATTTGCTCTAATTCCCACTTCCAGATGGCAGGTCCGCCGTTGTCGACGCATCCGATCATCAAGATATTTTCGGTAAATCATGGGATGCTCGCACACAGGTCCATGAATATGGAGGAGCCGCGGCCACCGTTTTCGGCGGGGTCTTGTACTTCTCGCATATTCTGGACCATCGGGTATACAAGACCACCAAAGCCGGCCACCCTGTGCCCATTACTCCAGGTCTGTTGAAGTTCTCGCTATGAGCTACCTTTTATTATATCAAGCAGTCAACCCGGTTATGCGTTTCGCCGACTTCGCTGTCCACCCGAAGCACCCGGATCTCATCGTCTGCACTGCAGAAGATCATACGGACCCCCATCCTGCCCGAGTTTCCACATACCTTGTGGTCATCAACGCCAAAAATGCCACCGTCTCAAGATTTGTCGAGGGCGCCGACTTCTACGCGTGTGCAAGGTTCAATTCGGAAGGTAACTTTATAGTTTGGCAACAATGGTGATTTATCCTTCCCTTGTGAAATTCATCGTTAATGTGACAACCGCGCTCAATAGGCATCACCCAGAATTGCCCTGGCAAAGTGCCGAAATCAAGGTCGCGCCGGTGGAGGTGAATGGCGAAACATTCAAACTCGGTGACCCTGTTCACGTCGCGGGGAAAACAAAAGTCGTCGCAGCACAGGACCCCAACTGGGCTTCAGACAACACCATCTTCTTTACCTGCGACATCAGTGGGTATCAAAACCCTTGGAAATTTGTCTTCGACTCGGGCGACCCAGCCACTGGGAAGGCCTCCCCGATACTTCTCGAGCCCATCCAAGAGGAGTTTGGTGCTCCACAGTGGTTCCTGAGCCGTCATGGGTCGGCCGCACTAAGCACAACCAAGATCGCATGTGTTTCGTTTCGTCACGGCCGCTCAGTGCTCTACATCTGTGATCTGAAACGCCGCAATTTTATCGAGGTTCCTACACCATATGCGCATATTCAGTTCATGCGCGGCGACGCCCACGGTAAAGTCGTCATGCTTGGCCAGCCTGCAGATTCAGGCGAAGTTCTGGAAGAGCTTACCCTGGATTCCGACGGGCAACCTCGGCTGAATGCTCTTTCCCCACGGGCGGTCGAGAACCCAGATCTCCCCTCATCTTTCATATCCCCTGGAAAGTACTCCGCCCTCACACTTACGCCCCTCCCCGACACACGACTCCCCGACACATTGAAAGATCGCACATGCCACGTCACATACTACGCGCCCAAGAATCCAAACTATGGCGGAGGACTTCCTGCCGAGAACGGACGCCCGGCTGAGAAGCCCCCTGTCGTTGTCCTGGTTCACGGCGGTCCGGAATATATGGAATATGCGAGTCTCGATTGGAATAAACAGTTTTTCACTTCTCGCGGATGGGCTTAGTACGTGCTCGCATCTATCGCTGTTACTGTGCTTACGCTTGCAACTCAGCCTCGACATCAACTATGGGGGCTCCACGGGTTTCGGTCGCGCATTCAGAGAAAGTCTGAACGGGAAATGGGGACTGCTCGATGTGGAGGATGCATACCAAAGTGTTTTGACACTTGATAAGATAGGCCTCGTCGACGCAAAACGGGCGGTGGTGCATGGCGGGTCGGCCGGTGGATATACGACTCTCCAGTTTGCCACGACTCGTCCAACAGTGTTCGCCGCCGGCGCTCCTCACTACGGTGTCAGCGACATGCGCAAGCTGGACGAGGTGCTGCACAAGTTCGAATACTACCTCTGCGATCGCCTCATGGGGGGAACATGGGAGGAATGCCAAGAAGTTTGGCTTGAGCGGAGTCCCATTCACCATGCGGACAAGATTAAGATGCCACTTCTCGTAGGTCCTACCCTATATCTACGAATCTTCCAGCTAACAGTGTGGTAGGTCCTCCAGGGTGAAAAAGACACCGTTGTCCCTGCGACACAAATGATTGACATGGTGAAGAAAATAAAGGATGGCGGAGGGAAGGCGGACATTGTTCTATTCCCGAATGAGGGGCACGGATGGCGAAAGGCGTCCACAATCCAGACTGTCCTCGAGCGCGAGATGCTGTTTTTCAATGAGGTGCTTGGGCTGGAGAACACGTATTAACTGACCTGTAAAGTGCCGTCCGAATCGCCGATTCACCATTGAGCTGCCTACGATCATTATCCGCTTGAGGAAACTATTCTCACTGTGTCATAGCTGTAATTAAAAACATGTCCAGAACGTACGAACTCCCTTTCTCGCTTGACACCTCTACTCGATTCACCGGAGGACGTGCACTCCGTTCGTACAGTTATACCACCGTTGTTTATGAGATTTTTGCTGCTCACTATACTCCCTAACAGCGTCGCGATATAATATTCCGGCCGAAATCATGTCTCTAAGAACTTGGTTCCGTTCCTTTTTAAAGGTTGGATTCGGACCGCGGTTGCTCATTGGTCTTCTCAATCTCATGAATACATTCACTATTTCTATCGAAGTGGTCTAGTGTACTGGGATAATTCCGGGCTCGGCTCGCATCGAACGAACGCTGCGGTTATTCAGCTACTTGAATATCTATAGGGAACCTGTAGCACAATCAAAAGATGCTCCAGGTGTCCTCAAATCAAGTAAGGTGTCATGTAGAAGATACCAAAATACTGTGTCGATGGTTAAGCATTTCCCGAGGATGCGAGAGAGAGGACTCACGGAAAGGTGTGCAGGGTTGATACCCGTGGTCGGGATCTTCTTGGAGCCCTTGGGGTCTTCCAGAAGGCCGGCCCCGTTGCAGATGCGCGTCTGCTGGGGTGAATGTGGCGAGAGTGCCCAGTACTCGGTACCTGAATGCAAAGCGTCGTCAGGAGCAACATCATAAGGGGGCGATATACTTACTGTGGTGCATGTATCCAAGCATTTCGGGAACCATTGTCGGCACGCTGCGACGTCCCAGTCAGTATGCATGTTTTACTTACAGAGACACTTGGGTGCGGGGGGCTCACCCGTCGTTCGAATGGACGACTGCGCGGCGAATCAGATGCGTAGTATGTGAGTGCACAGTTTAGGCTCACCCCGAAACGACCTCTGGGGCCCAATTAGCGTGTTGACCCATGTCGCAAAGATGGCGTTGCCGGTCCTGGGTTGTCCGTATGTGTATAGTCTCACTAATCTGGGAACAAAGCAGTGTGAGCATCCACGAATGTAAAGGCTCGGAAAAGTGGATGTACGTGTTTGGGAAAAGCATCTGCAAGTTGATTCCGGCGAGCACGGCCATTGCGCCGCCGAGCGAGTGGCCTGTGACGACGATGGAGTAGTCGGGGTGCGCAGCGAGCTCAGTCGTCACTGTTGCCAACGTCGTTGCCGATACGGTCGACCATCTAAAAACATTTAGAACATCGCAGCGAGTATAGGGATCCACGCACGCATTCTGGAAGCCGAAATGAACCTTGGTTCCGGCTACAGTTGCGTTACTTTAGTAGCGGAAGGAGATAAGCAGAGTAGCTTACCGGGAGCAACCACCTTGCTGTGCGTTGCGTCCCAATCGACCTGGTTGGCGAGGGCGTCCGTGATGAAGTTCGCTGGCGTGACTCTGCGCGCGCCAATCGTCATCAGCTCAGTGTGTTCGATATAACAGATGAACGGCTTACGAGCCGCGGAACGCCACGACAATCTCCTTTCGCGTGTCGTCTCGCGCGACGTATCCGTGCGAATCGGTGAGCAGGTCGAACATCTGAATGTGTGAGGCGCAACGCTTCAATACAAAAGAGAACCAAGACCCACCTTGGCGCACAGCTTCTGCCCATTCGGGCGGAGAGGGATCAAAACCGGCCCAGGGATGATGAGAGCGTACGCCGTCGATGCGTACTTGAAGTAGTGCACCAGATCGTCATACACAGCTGCGAACAGAAAAAGGACACGCATCAAACGGGGCATCCATGGATGCACCACACGCACCCTGCGTAACAGAGGGCATATCAGCTACGCCAATTGCCGCCGCTCCCAATTGCCCCGCAGCCTGCGCAAGGGGGCTCTGGTTGATTATCTGGTCAAGGCTCGGGAGACCGGGGAGTTTGAAGTTCAGCATGGCGGTAGGGCGAGGCTAGTAGACAATGATTGCCAATAAGGAACTGCGCGGTTAAATACGAATAACCAGGGCTGGTGGTCCGAAGTTAGCGGTCGAATGGGTGACAGATCAAATAATACTTCAGAAAATTTAGCCCTCCGATGTTGGGAAGTTATACCTTTCCTGTATATGCCAGATAGCAGAAGTTTTATAGTGCCGTCTTGTCCCGACTAAATTTGCTGGTTAACCCTGAAAAGTCCGAACCTAGATTTCATTGTACTCAGCTCAAAAAAACTACGCAGCTAGGAAATGACGCCCAGTGTAGGCTCATACACTGGCAGGAGGAATGAAGGATGACCATCAAAGAAGATGCTTAGCGATGTTTTGGCATTCGCACCATTCAGCATGTCGGTCGGTACCTTGGAATGCCCGACGGCTCGGAACGCCTGGCTTTTGTCGGGAGATAGGCAGGAAACAACCTCCGTTCCTAATTTAGGGCTAATTAATTGTAGATTCGTGGGGCAAGTGGCCAGATTACCCAGGTAAGCTGCCTCGGCGCATCAAAAGCTGTCGCGCGCAGTGTAATAGGTTGGCCCATGAGAGGGAGAATCAGAACAAATTCGACAGGGTGCAGTTTCAATATGCTGACGAAAATTCCGACTGTCCAATAACGAGTAACTTAAAATTTACAGGTAAGAAACAAGGAACAGGAGAGCCTGACAGTGTGCGAGTGGGAACATGCCGTGCTCAGATGACCTGAGTTCAGACGAGGGAGTCACTGAGTGCGAGTGCGGAATGACTGCGGCGGCAACAATGAGGGCCGGGAACGAAGGCTCAGGGGAAAAAACACATCACAGAAGGGTGCGCTAATAGGTAAAGGTTGGGTGAAGACGATTCAATTAACTTGAAATTACGATTTTAAATTTGTAAACGTACCGGGGGCAGACCGTGGGAGGCAAGACAGGAGGTATCTAGTTGTGTAACAGCGGCGGTGTCGAGGAGCGGGAGCAGAGTTCAATGGATGGCGAACTCTGGCGGCGCGGCGCGACGTGGCGGGAAGTAAGCGCGTGTGGTCGTGTTTGGATCACACTTGTACTATTTGGCAGTGGTCGGCTGATCATGATGCCATCTTCTCTTCCAACTATTTCTTGGCCTGCCAGGCCTGGGCCACGGCGGGGACCATGGTCGAGTGTTTGGAAGCCAGTTATGAGGAAGCTCTTTCTGCTCAGCGCTCATCCTTCGCCCTTACCATTACCATGATCGGACGTTTTCTCTATGATTTTCTTGCGTTGTTCACCACTGTCGTGACATGGGTTTTTGTGCTGACAGGTAAGAGCCCAGGTTCATGTTCCAGTGATTCGTGTTCACCTGCATAGACATTACCAACGAACCGTAAGTCGCTGCTTTATACCCCCTCGTTTATCCTGATCTAGGCACCAGCGACGATGCCACGTCCTTGACGTGTTAAGCGAGGTACGAGCTTCCCATGTTGAAGCGTCTGTCTACGAGAGACTAGAAATCTCTGGAGATTTATCTGCGAAGGAAGTCCTCTAACCAGAAACTCTGCTAAATTCGTCCTTGACGCAGACTCGTCCCCGCCATCAGATTGATGCGGGACGCGCAAATCGGCACAGACACTAATTAAGCACGCTTGATCTGTTCCATTAACATTCGCGCTGTCTGACAGATGCCAAATTCAACAGCTTCTGCCGACGTCGAGCTCACTCGAAGTATATAGAGGCCCGGCTGTGACGCGTGCGCTTTCCGTTTCACCACCCGTACCCGTCCCGGCGCAAACTCGACAGCAGCCAAGTATGTCCCTCGCGACTCTCATCCCCGCAGCCGCCGTGAACGCGACCCCCTCCCTCATTGCAGTTCCGGCAGTGGTGGGCCCGCCGTACGCGCAGATCTCGGCTTTCTCCCGTCGCTACTTATTCTTTCGAAGAGAAGCGTCTCCGGTGGCCAGAGTCCGTTGGATGTTAAACGAGTGATGAAGTCGATATCTTTGCCTTCAGGGTGTAGGCTTTATATGATTATATATGGCGATGGATCCACTGGCCATTGAAATTGCATAAGTAAATCGGGCCGAGGCCATTTGAATCTGTTTTTGGACAAGGGTTCTACGGTGAGTGACGAGGTCCGGGACCCAGATCCACGTGAATCTGGTATAGCTGGACCATGAACCCATGAACGTCGCATGGATCGTCGATATTCAACATAAATTTCCAAATTTTCAGTGAAGGGTGCATTCTCAACTCGATATTGTCGAAGGTTCCATTCACTCTCCGTCATAGGTGCGAGACGGGAGGTCTGTTTTGGAAGGAATGTTCAGGACCACCATGTAGCCAATGTTCCAGCCGAAGAAACTCGAAACCAATCATCACCGTTCTAGACTCAGGTGGATTTTGGCCTTGGTAATTATCAGATCGTACTGCCCAGAAAAATAACAAGACAGATTCGCCAAACGCTGTTGTAAAACTTGGATCCGTCCCCGTGATTACCAGGTAAAGAACTCGAACGGACGCATTAATATCCCCGCGGGTGGATGCTGCAACAGAAACATCCACTACTTTGCGGCTGAACACAGGAAGCTCTGATCTGAGATAATATGCTCGCCCACGGCTGGTACACTATGTGTCGGACTTTTGAACACTGCCTTTCCTCGCACGTCCGGAGTATTTATTGAGTTCAATTTGGCGCCAGCACATGTCCGTTGTGCGGAAGTGAATCACGCCCTATCTAAATAACTCCGATAAAACGCAAACCGGGTAAGAAAACCTGAGTCGCGCAGCAACTCTTTTATTTTGGTAGCTAGAGTTACATAGCGGGATGACAGCCGCCAAATGGATTGAGAGCCATGGGACCCTTCATAACAAAGCCAAAAGAATATACCAACTCCCTCCGGCGACAGAGCTTTTCTATCTTTCTCACAACGTCCGGACGGAGTCCCCGATACCAGCCCTGCCACCGCCGGACATGAATTTCGAAGGGCCGCTCCGTACTGGCCCTCGACTGTAAGAGTTCGAACAAGACATCGTCGGAGAATTTCATCATCGAGTGGATAGTGAGGACGCGAAGGCGGGGAACGAGACCAGGGTTCGCCGTGAGGGTGAGTTGTTTGAGTAGCGTGTTCGTGACGAGGTGGCATTCGACGCCGCGGTAGTGCCACGAGTCGTATTCGTCGAAATCCTCGAGTTCGTGGTCGGAAACTGTGAGCTGCTCGAGGGAAGGTAGCCCCGCGAGGAATTCAAGTAGTTCCTTTTCTGTAACGACCACGCGGTTCAGGTGTAGGGCGGTCAGATGCGCGTCAAAACCGGAGCGCGCGGAAAGCGCGAGGAAGGGGGTGCGCAACCACGGGAGCGGGTAACTGCCTATCCCGTTGGAGTCAAGCGTCAAATTGTTTAGGCAGGGTAATGCCAGCCGTGCCAGAAGACCGACAAGAACGTCCTCACGCTGTCGACCGCACAACCATAAACGGAGAGCACGAGAACAAGACTTCTAACATTCAAAACAGTCAGCTCCCCCTCGAAGGCGGCGTTGTCGGTGTTGGCGTTGTCCATGCCGCTGGGGACAAAAAACCCAAGGTGGCATTCGGCGGTGGGCGGGAGGCGGGAGGCGAGAGACACGGCAAAGTCGATTTGGGATGACGGCAGCATCATGCACCGAAGACTCTCGAGCTGGTGGAAAGGCGCCTTGGTGATTGAGGGTACGAGGTTCTCAAGGACAGTGAAGGAGCGCAGGCGTGGCGCGGTATCCATAAAATCGACTTTCGCATGCGAATCTGCGCTTCCGAGATGGATCTGGAGGGTCCGCAGGAGGGGCAGTCTACCTCGCGCCCTTGACAAGTACTTGAGATCACCAAAGTTGGTGATCTTGCATGTTTCCCATCGCTCCGACTCCTGTAAAAGCAGTTCCAGCGCCCTAGCATCGTTCCCATGACTTACGTCCACATGATTGAGATGGGACTGTCCACTGCGTTGCAAAGCAAGCCTCAGCAATCCCAGAACCCGAAGCCAAGACGGTTCAGTCCGCCATTCGGGGGTCAGGTGGATGTTATTCCATAACGTAGGCGTGCCCAAGATGGTTTCGCGCCATCGGATGCACACCTGCGCCAGCATGAGGAGTGGCAATTGCTCAAGCGGATGACTTTTCTGCGTCCGGCGCAAGCATGTGATGGACGTGTCCCCAAAGCTCCGGTAGAGCTCAAAGATATTGAGAAGAATCTCGGCCGGCAGGCCCCGAATCGGGGCGAACAAGCCTTTATACTCGTCGTGGTGTTTTTGGAGGGCCGCCCGCCTGGCTGCGACACGGTCGATCCTCGCATGAAGGATGGCAAGTTCTGCGTCGTATTGCGCAATGTCTGCGGCGATTTCCGACATGGTGGAGCGCACGCCGGGGGGAGGGCTGGTATGGGAGCGCAGCAGCTCGAGAAGTTCTGCCTTTCGAGGGGCGTCGAGCCGATAACGCTGCTGCGCCCCCATGGTGTGAAAAATCGACATGCTGCTTAAAGTATTGGAAAAGCAGCCGCCGAACGATTTCAGCGGGACTTACCTGTGGATTTCAACGTGAGTAAGATACTATGGTGATTGGCACAAAACAAAGAGTGATTAGTCAACCATGCTCACGTAAGTTTTCTCGATAGATGCGCGCAGCGGCTCGGCGGGCCGGCGATGGCCGTTGCGGCACGGTTGAAAAGAAACGCTCGTAACATTCAGACGCTCATAAGATCCTTGAAGACAATTGGCTCCGGGCGGATCGACTTTATGTATCTCTATTGTGGTCCCGAAGCCCTGGCCGGCTGCCTCTCATCAACAACTAAAACTCAGTTGATGCACACCCTGCCTCGACTTGGGGTGTGACTCGGGGATCTCGGACGGTCCGGACGTGATTATACGATGAACACATGTTCGTGGTATATAAGACATACATTCAATTTGTACCTGGGGTCCGTCCGAGGGGTAAGGTTGCGCGTCGTTCGGGGTTTTTGCACCGGAGCCTGAGTAGTGGTGGGACGGTTCGGTTCGGTTCAGGTTCAGGGCCTTTTTCTCTGAACGCCGAACCTGAACCTAACGTTCGGTTCGGGAAAATGCCGAACCTTGAACCTGAACCTGGCGTTCAGGTTCAACGGGTTCGGTTCGGCGTTCAACAGCGTTCGAACGCCGAACCGAACGCCATTTTCACACCAAACTAAATTTATTCTAAAAGTCAACGCCACAAAGCTCTACCACCCGCCACACGCTCAAGGGGACGAACTTTAGTGAAGAGTGGGTAAACAGGTCTACTGCCAGTGGCAGAGGATGAAGGACCCGAAATTGGGACTGTGTCATCGACATCATTGAAAAGCTCGATCTCGGAGGCATCCCGCAGCGAGCCATCGGGGTTTTGAGCACATCCAAGGTCAGAGGTTGCCATGATGAATGAGAAGATGAGTAAAGGATACAGCTGTTTGATGCTTTGGCCCTCCTTAAATACAGCTGGCAACAGCGATGAGAAAAAAACAACAGCCATGGGGAAAGCCAGGTCAGTGGTCTGTCGTCTCGGAGACCGTCCTGCTCATCGTGCGTGAAAATCGGGAAAAGAATGGGCACCAAGATGAAGCACCGCACCCTAACGGGGCATTTAAAACGGATTTTTTACAGATGAGAACACATGAAGGGCGCCGATGTCGGGCAAAATAAATGGGCAGCCTTAGCGTGGTCAGGAATTGTGGAGCTGGGGATATGACCGATTTTCATTCCCGACGGAGACCAAAAGATGAAAAGGCCCAGAGACTATAAAAGAGGGAGAGGTTGAGGATGGATAACTTAGATAAGTCCAGATATCTGAAGGGTTGATTGATTCTCTAATGAAAGAGAGGGTCCAAGGAGTCTGAGAGACTCAGTGAGAGAGCAGTGGCTAAGCCTTCCAGGTCGGAGTGAGCGTCAGGAGTTTGCGGAATTACAAACAAAAAAAAGTTGCCGATCAATCGATGGTTTTTGACTCGGCGCTGTGCCTTGTATGGACTGATTTTATACGTTATTGTCAGCCGAAAACATCGGATGCGTTCGGCGTTCAAACGCGTTCGAACGCGTTCAGCAAAATCTTCAGGTTGGTGAACGCTGAACCGGACCTGCGGTTCAGGTTCAGCTATTTGCTGAACCTTGAACCTGAACGCGCGTTCGGTTCGGTCCGGTTCAGGTTCGAACCGAATTTTTGAACCGAACCCTCCCACCACTCAGCCTGAGTGAACGGGCTGGAGTTGGGTCTATTAGTATTCACGCAGGATTGTTGGCCGGCCGAGCTGGGAGCCGCCAGCACAGTCTCAGACGGACGACATTAGCGACTGAATTGAATTAGCTGCATTTACGACCGTGAGACCCAGACAATGAGTTTCCTTTCCGCGATTGTCCCGCGGGATGAGATGGAGGGCACGGGTCTGACGACTCTGTTCTGGTGGACCACATAGTGAGAAAAATACACCGAGAAGCAGTCAACGGTTCGCAGATGACTCGGAGAAGGCCTTTATGGAGGATGATTGGTTCGGTCACGAACATTAGAAAAATTGGGTGCAGAATACGTACTTTTGAGATACTCACGGGTCGTCCTTACGCAGCGTACTGGGCATCTCGATTGAGAACCTAGAAAATTAATATCGGGGGGTCATTTTTGGCTTGAAAACAAAGTACGCTTTTGATGAAAATCGTCGTCGCAGAGGCGCGATGAATGTCAACCACAGAATTGCATGTACTTACTTCATTTCATCTTACAGGCTTATCGATTAGCGTCGTCAGTACAGGCCTCGTGAAATATATGCAGCAAGGATCACGCCGGACAGACGTACGATCGCGGGGAGTTTTAAACGCGTCTGCAGAGGAAGAACTTTAACCTTGTCGCAGACGAACGACAGGGTTGACCTAAAATGTGGACCGCGCGTGGGACTGATTGACTTTTCAGGATTTTGCTTCGCCAAAATAGAATTATCCTACATTCAGTAAATACAATATCTGATAGGAAGTGAATATACCCTTCAGTTGTCGCAAGAGACAATGACTGAGGGGAGATAAAGTGGTAGTGAAGCGGTACTTCAAGTGTTCCCTATGATAAGTATCACGGAGTTAGATAAATATCAAGTTGCGAAGTTAGATGAGTATATATCACGGAGTTTGATGGAGGCCGAGGGCGTATGATCATTTTTTGACAGACACCGCTGTCCGCTGGCCCCCATATTTTGGTGGTTGGACCCGAGCTCACCATGGCTCACCATCCTCATGAGACGCCACCAGGACTGCCAGCACTGCCGTTATATGAACACAGATATCACAGGAGAAAAAGGCGTACGACAGCATCCTTCCGGACTTATTTTGTGGCCCGCACGGAACTTCAGTGCCATTCAAAAAAGTCCCAGTGGCAGATAGGGGTTCGGTAATTTCCGGTGCAACCCGTTATCTTATCCTGGACGGCGTAGACATACACCAGCGGCCAGTGAACTTTCCAGTTCCGGGTATATTACTCTGTGGATTCTGGGGAAATTCGGTGTATCTTGCGTAGAAGTCCTTCATAGTAGATCCCCTCAATATAATGTCGCTGCTTCTATTGGGTAATTTGTTGAATTTCCGCCGAGGTTCAGTGTACTTCGATGGGATAGACAATGAACCTCGCTGAGTTTTTCCTTCGTGTACAGTGGAGTCCAATGGCCGCAAGTAGGTAGAAGGCGTAATATTCCAATCATTATTGAGGTTCCCTCGTGTCTGTTGCCAGATTATTATTGCATTCCCCAAATGACGAATAGGCCAGCCATTCAGCGTATATCACCCTAGTGGCCTTAAAGGTTCAATAGACGCTAGTGAGCTTGGGTGTTTCGGCCGATGGACGCCAGTGGAACGTACTAGCTTTGCCGGTCCGCGCATAATACTGAGTACGCAGATCCTGATCTTCCGAATATCAAAGAAGTCTTCTCCCTTGTTCTTTATCCTTTTCAATCGAAGCCCCCCGCAGAGCTGAATATCTCATTCTTTTCAGTTGATTTTGCGTTCTATACAAGGCGACTTCATTTTCTTCCCCCGGAGTTTCCCATCTCCTCTTAATGTTATTCCTCCTTTCGTTCATCCACGGCGCGTGTGATCACTCTCTGTCCTGAAATTTGGACATCGAAACTCTGGATTCCCATGTCGCAGGAAAACTTCCGCGATGCGTGGCTTGTGGCTCACATTTCGTGAGCTTTTGCCATTGGTACGGTGTGTTTTTGATCTCTCTGCACGTTGCAGGAGTGTCGTCCTGAACTCCAGAAACCAATTCAATACGTTCCTTGAGCGCCTACACTCTCACCGTGCGTTCCAGAAGGGTTTCGACATGTTTCTCCACGTTAGGAAGAAATCCATTATTGTCGACGTGCGGGTGCAGAGGTTACCATGGGTTCAACGTCGCATCACTATTGCTTCTGATCAGTGTTCTCTATTCAGAATCGGGAGAATCCCCCTACCGTCCGTCTCACTGCTCTTGAGCTAACCGTAGACATTGTTAAATCTCCTTCATCGTACTGTATAGTCATTCCAGTTGTCATTTTAAAGCAGAACAAGTCGGAGAGTTAAATCGTCCACGTGGAAACCATGTTTACATGACAGTTAGCCGCTCAAACTAACGCGTACAAAAGTTCGTATCTTTCGCGCTCTAAATTTGACAACAACCTAAAGTTATCCCATTTTTCCCGTGTTGCCACCTCATACCTTGCCTTTCGCCCACATGGACGACAACCTGAAGTGCATTCCTGCCAACCCAGATATCTCTGGTATAGGCGTTCGGACCGCCATCTACGCCCAAAATCTCCTATGTTTTGCGCCTGTCGTGGCGCATCTTTGGGATGGAAAAGTCTCTCTAGAGGAGATGAAAGGCGTCAAGGACCAGTCCATCGGCATGCTGGCGATTGCCTTCGCCATTCTCATATCCACCATCCAGGCCACAGCTTCTGTCGAACGCCAGCCGATAACCGGTTTTCATGCTGCCGTCATTCTCGATTTGAGCTGGATGAACAATACCAGCACGTGGATCTGGTTTCTACTATATGCGCACCATCTCAGCAAAGCCGACGAACGCAAAGAGCACAACGGCGGCAAGGAAAAGCATCAAACCTGCCCTCTTTGTCGTCTTGAACCCGGCAGAAAGCCTATTCCTGCGGCCTGGTCGGCCTGGATCCCGGTAATGCTCTCCTCTAGAGCATGCCCACGTCATGACGAGGCCAGAAGGTTCGTCTCGCAATCTCGCCCCAGTCAATTAAATAACCCATCCATAGCCGCCGCACGCACGCTTTCCGCATCGTTCATCGCTCTTGGGACATGTTCTCACGGTCGCCCGTCCTCATCCTTGGTTCCTTCCACCTCTCGCTTATGGCCGGAATTGGAATCTGGCTTTGGCTGGACCCAGTCAATTTCGGCACCCCGCTCTCCTGCGATCCAACACTTACCATTGTCGGAGGCCCCGCGCATCTGTTATCACACCCATTGAAGGTCTTTTCGTTGTCCATGTATTTTCTTCTCCTGATCCCCGGCATCAATCTTGTCCCCCCAACCTTTTTTTTTTTGGCACTGCATATCGTATACAATTGGTCACGGTCGCGTCTCAGTTTTTTCTGGGACCGATGGGATTGCTACATCAGTGGGAATTGGTCTAGGGAAGAATCCCGGGGGGCGGTGGATGAGGAGTCTCAAAGTGGGCGCCCTCCGCGAGTGCATCTGGTTGACCTCAATGCCCTCCTTCACAGCCCCACAGTCATCATGGCCACCGACAGCGGAGGACTTATGCTCTGAGGATGTAGTTCATGGCGCCTTCTTAATCGTCGGATTGGCGCTCCTCGGAGTCATCAACATCATCTTCATTGTCGATATCGAACTCACTCTCTCCCGCAATAAGCATCTGCAAAATGGCGGAGATGATCTGTGGGGTTTCGGGCAGGTCCTTGCTTTGCTTCTTCTCGTTCTGCCTCTACGGGATGCGTGGAACGCTTTACAAGACATCCAAACAGGACTGCGCGGGCTCCAGCAGCAACTCCAGCAGGGATTCCAACAGATGCTCCGAGAAGAGGTTGCGGCGACGCCGATTGTTGAGAGACTTCGAGTCCTGATTGACCAAGGCGCCGATCCTAGGAAGCCAATTGAAGGAACTAGATTCCAGAACACACTCCAGCTGGCGGCATATCATGGGAAAACTGACATAGTGGAATTTCTTCTTAGTGGCGAATGCCCGGCCGATAAACGTGTGAATGAAACTGAAGGTGGTAAGTGGCACTTTTATCACACATATCACCCCACGAGTCATTTTTTAGGTACGGGCTACGGAACAGCACTGCAAGCAGCGGCCGCGAAGGGTCATCTAGAAGTGGTTCAGCTGTTGCTCAAAGACAACGAGGGCAAAAAATCCCTAAACATGAATGGTGAGTGCTTTGATGGGGTCAGCCGGTGGCTAAGCTAAGTCTCGAGTAGGAGGCCATTATGGAACAGCACTGTGCGCCGCTTGCGCGAATGGACAGGTGAGATCGCGAGGCTGTTGCTTCAGGAGGGAGCAAATGTGGATACCTATGGTGAGTGGTCGGATGTGGATAGATGACTGCTGAAATGGGAATAGGGGAGTTTGGACCCCCACTTCATGTTGCTTCACTCATGGGGAAGATCGATATTATCCCACTGCTGCTGGGACACGGAGCTAAATCCGGTGAATGTGAGTTGGAAGGATTTCATGGAATGGGATGCACTTATATTACGATTAGGGAAGGGATCTGGCACAGCGCTTGATGTTGCGATGGCAATGGGGAATAAGAAGTCGAAGCTCTTCTAAGAGCGCCGTTGGGCAGGTGGGGATCATTGTATCTTGACAGCAGGCCCACTGCTGACAATTTCACATTCAGCATCAACAGGAGGATGATCACAAGCTCGTGCAACAGAGAGTAAGTCCCGATGTGGCTCTATTTTGTGCATGCGATGACAACACCGTTTTCAACCTCGTATTTCACAGTCGTACAACAGGAGGTAAGTCGCCCTTCATCTCCACTGCATTTCCATTGCTAACTACGATGTTTTCACCCACGCCCACAGGTAGTAAGTCGCCTAACATCTCCCCTGCGCTTCCACTGCTAACTACGATGTATTCACCCCGTGCAACAGATGCTAAGTCGCGCTGCATCCCCACTGCATCTCCACTACTAACCGCGATGTTTTCCAACCTCGTACAACAGACCACTGCGAACCAACAACATGTTGTCACCCTCGTGCAACAGAGAGTAAGTCCTGCTGTATCTCCAATGTATGCCTGCCGCCAACCATTATGTTTTCAACCTGATGCAACAGCTGGTAAGTACTACGGCATCCCGCTGTTAAGCATGACATTTTAAACCTCGTGCAACAGAGAGTAAGGCCGACGGGTTTCCACTGCGTGCCTGCTGCTGACAACACCACTATTACTCTCGTGCAACAGGCGGTAAGTCCCACTCCCTCTCCATTATCTTCCTGCTCCTAACCGTGATCTTTTCACTCTCATGCCACAGACGGTAAGTCCTGGGGGCCTGCAACCCATTCCCGCTGATGATCGCGGTGTTTTCCCCGGCATGCAACAGCTGGTAAGTTCCGCCATACTTTTACTGCTCGCCTGTTACTGATAACTGTATTTTCATCCTTACCCAATAGAAGGTAAGTCCCTCCGCTGATGACGGTCCTTTGACCTTTTACGGACTAGGAAGTATGTTTTGCTTCGCCTGGCACTCTTGTTCCCATGTCTGACACGAATTTCCCATGCCCCAGAAACGCGATGCCATCTTGCGGCTCTGAAATTGACTTCTGGATGGACAATTCGATTCCAATTGCTCATGTACGTATTGATTACGGTTCTTGGAATTACTTGGGCCCACTCGGCCTCTCACAGGATATTCGAGATGCCATAGCAAGAGGATTCACCCTTCAAAATGGCTGCCCATTTAGTTTACATAGTCTACTTGCGCTGCTGTGTACCTATCGCAGATTCCTCATTACTGTACTATTAGCCTCGTTCAAAGTTCTCCTTTTTGGCTCCTTTTTGGTCTTCTTTTCATTTTCCTTTTCATCTTCCTGAACCGAGAAGGAGGACAAGTAGGAATCACGAAAAGGAGCATTTTGGCGAAAATGAGCTCGCAAGGCCATTTTCGCCAAAATGCTCCTTTTTGTCGTCCTACTTGTCCTCCTTCTTCTGCCGATATTTGGAACTCCGCACCAGACTTTGATCCCATCATTCCCTTTGTCCTTTCCCTCCATACGTTCTCATCACACATTCTCTATCCTATTAGCTGCTACCCATTGTTAGTGAATACCATTTGTACATTTCATGGGCTGGACCTCTCCGAAAAAATCGCGTAAAAAGGCACCCGCAAGCAAGTCCAGTGCCATTCGCGGTGGAACCACTCCCCCGTCGCAAAAGTGGCTAGAGCACCTGCTAAACACCTAGCTCCTAAGAGACATGCAGACGCTGATCCCAAGACTGGAGCAGCTCGCGTGTTCTGAGACAACACGGTGCACTGATCGCCTGCTCGGCTGGCTCGGAGTTTCAACGGCAGATCCCTTGCCGAAGACTGCCGAAATGTGCTCAAGAGAAGGAAAACTCTCCTAATAGGCTTCCTTCTCGAACTACAGGAGGGGGGGGGTTTCAAAGTTGGCCTTTTTGCGCTCCTTTTTGTTCTCCTTTTTGTTTTATTTTCGTATTTTTGGCGCAAAAATGGCGAAAAGGAGACGAAAAGGAGCACGAAAAGGAATGCAAAAAGGCTAACTTTGAACGACACTATTACATTCAGCTCAGTAGGGGGGTGTGACATGTGACATTTTGAACATATTCGTCAATTCGTCAACGCCGGAGGTTGACCGTGACAAACATAAAAATTTGTCATGCACAGAGATTTTGGGCAGGATTCAACATTAGGAAGGCCTCGGAAGCGAGCCTCAACAAGATCTGCAATACAGAACGAAAGCCCGCACTTATTTCATATATTTCACCCCGGGACAGCATTTTGTAATGGGGAATCAGTGAAAATGGGCATAAACTGCACTAGAAGGCGCCCGTGACGAAGAAAAATGGAGAGGTGTGGCCCCAGAATAAAAATTTGAAAATACCGTGATACCCTGACATATTCGTCAACCGCCGCCGTGACCCGTGACACCGACCGTTCGGCGCTGTCAACCTCCTCTGTGACCCGTGACTGCCGAATTGAAGGTAATTCTACATTATTCGTCAATTCGTTAACACCCAAGGTTGACCGTGATGACCACAAAAACTTCGTCAAGGAACGAAAGATTATGCGGATTTGAAGAAGGCTTGCTAGATATGCTAATTTACCCTTAGGATAACCTTCCAACAAAGTATTGAAGTCTGAACAAGGGTTCCATTAAGAACATGAAAACTCACAGTTTTTCACCTCTGGACACCAAGATTTCCTTGTTGAATACAAGTTGAATAACAGAACTCCTTGAGAATGTGGAAGAAATCAACCAGAAGGCGCCTAGGGCGAGGAATCTTTGACATTTTGGGCTCCTGAACTGAACAATTGAACATAACGTGACGACAGTTGAATTCGTCAAGGCCCTCCGTGACCCGTGATGCCGGCCAAATTTCGGCGCCGTCAACCCCCCCCGCCGTGACGCATAACTGCCGACTTGTATGTAATAGTACAGTACTGTACTATTTCAACCAAATGTTCACGGATTTCGAATTTTTTGCTCGCCGAGATGGCCGATAATTTTTCTTTTGAATTAAGGTGATTTTTAAAGACCTCGGAAATTTGGGGTGTCACCCGTCACCTGAACATTTGGTACAGTACGCTATTCCATTTCGTTTTTTAGGCCAAGTTCTCCAACCAGGCTCTGGGCATTTGGTTATCACTTCAGGCAGACAAGTCAACTATGAGCTGACTCCACGCCCGCGATTCCAGCGCTTCAAAACGGAGAGCTGCTTGATGGTGCTTCCTGCTTTCCCCATCATCCTGGCTTTCCTCCTCCCTTCAATACAGTGTTTGATAGTCGTTCGTTTCTGACCTATGGACTGCCGCAAGATCCGAGACCACATGAATCAAGAGCCAAGGCATCTAACCCTCAAGTGCAACTCCGTTCGACGCTGCCGTAATTTCCATCCAGAGCTACTCTTCCCATTCAATGCACGGCGGCGATCAAAAAATATTACCTGGGAAATGGCCCTAGAACTCTTGTGTACGATTTACGGGCCGAATATAACCTCAGATAAGATAACAGTGATAGCCCGAATTTTATCTGTCAAATTTTCCCAGGTAATAGGCTGGATTTTACCATGAGATAAAGACGTGTAACAGCCAAGCTTTTTCCGTGAGAATGTCTAGCGGAAATAGTCAGGTTTTTTCCTCAGGTAAAAGTCTGGCTGTTACTTTTTCTTTGTTCTTCCTTTGTTTAGTAAAAGCCTGACTTTTACCGCGCCAAATAGCCTGGCTGTTTCCGCCGGACATTCTCACAGAAAAAGCTTGGCTGTTACCCTTCTTTATCTCATGGTAAAATCCAGCCTTTTACTCAACGAACTTTGACAGATAAAATTCCGGCTGTTGCTGTTATCTTATCTAAGGTAATATTCAGCCCGTAAATTGTACATAACAGTTCTAGGGCCACTTTCCTGGGGTGAACATCAAAAGCAACGCCACAACCCTTAACACCATTGGAGATTCAACCTCTCAAAATCAAGACATTCGACTGCGCAAAGCTAGGTCGCAAATCCAAGTCAAATCTCGATTGCAATCCAGTCGCTGCCTCGGCTTCAACTCGACAACAAATCAAGAAAGGGTATAATCAGTGCAAAAACACCTCGGCGGTAGTTTTACAGACAACGTTCGACAGGACGGGCTGTAATAATCAATCGTTTTTCTGCCAGTGGAGTATTTCCCCTCGATCTATCTTATTCTGGGCGCGATTTCTTTGACCATGAAACGTGGGGCTGTTTAATTTTCATCTTCATTTATTAATGGGGGCACAGTCCTGAGCATATATACATGCACGTCTATATTGCACGCTAGTGCACCATTACAGCAATTTGCGGTACATAAGGTGCGCACCGTTTTTTTTCTTTTTGCCTTTTTGGGCACTTTTTGATTTTTTTCTTAGAACACTTGTTCTGCTCTCATTCCGTGGCCGTTTGCCTCGGGAGTTGGCTCATTCAATTCGCATTCAACTCACATTTCTTATCTGGTCTTGAAAACTGGTGTTTGAGCGATGGATTGAGTCTGATAATTTTTCACTAGCACAGCTGCCCTGTACTCAATTCTTTGCCTTTTTCTTTGGTCATAGACTTAATCTTACATTATGAATGCCTAGCGGACTGCCACTTTGAACTTTTGTTCTGACCTCTAAATGTGGCTTCTTGGCACAGAAAATTGATGGTAGGTCATCACTTTCAATTGACGGCCAGCAGAACAGCTACTGTGGTCTCAAATCTCCACCGTTTCCTCCGTTATTAGGTTCCTACTTATATATTTAATATAACTTCTCTTTTCAGATAAGAAATGTGAGGATGCCATCCCTTGCAGATTTTGAATGCGAATCGACGGAGCCAACTCCCGAGGCAAACGGCCACGAAATGAGAGCAGAACAAGTGTTCTAAAAAAAAAAAGATTAATAAGTGCTCAAAAAGGCAAAAAAAAATTGGTGTGCGCCTTATGTACCGCAAATTGTCAGCGTGTTTCCAACTAAGCGCGTGGTGCGTACCATCTCTGATGCAGAGATGAATCCAATGTCAGCATGCCCTTGGTTTGCTTTCTTTGGAATTCAGAGCCCGTAGATCGAAGTACATCCCATCTGTGTATTTCCTTCAGCATGTCGCTGAGTCAGTCAACCTTTTCAGCGGTGGTCATACACACTCATATCTGTAAAGCGTTGTATTCACATTGAAAATCCGCCTGGGTCGCAATATCGTTACTGCCCCGATTGGCCTAGTTTCTGAATATGTGTGCTACATAAAGGGGTACCTAGCAATGGGGCTACAGGTGATACATAGCCTACATTGCTCTATGTTGTGGTTCCATTTTTTCCTGATGTACACGGAGGAGGAGACGATGCTCCGGGAGGTAGGTATGTTTCCGGGCGTGTTTCGGCGAACTTTCATTCTCATGTTGTTGTTACCATCATATTCCAGCGATTTGCGATGGAAGTCGTGGGCCCCAACGTCCGCGGGATGGAAAAGAACGAGCAGATGGACCCCACAATAATCCAGGGTCTGTTTGAGCAAGGAGTGCGAGATCCGGCTCTTCGATTCGCGAGTTATTCAATGACGAGGGTTTGCAGCTTATGGGCATCGAAACCAGTGCAGAGAACGGCGGTGCCGAGCCGTCCTTCACTTCCACCGTGATTGAGCAGCTCGCAAAAGTCAACCCGTCGGAGGGGAAAAACTTGACGACGGAGGTGGCAATGGCGAAGTACTGGAGCAGCGTCGCTGCGCAGCGTGTCTCCGGGCAGAGGATCAAGTGGGCTGGCAGTATTGGATTTACGCGCGAGACTGGGATTGAGAAATTTCGGCGTGCTTCGAACATCATGGGTTTTTATGGTTCATGCAGTGTTAACCTGACAATTCTACCTTTCCTTTCTTAGGGCGCGATCTACGAAGGAACGTCGAACATCCAGCTGCAGACGATCGCAAAGTTCATTCAGAAGGAGTACGCATAGTCCGGTGTACAACAATACATTGCGCAACAACATAATCATAACCATCCTAGTAGAGAAAAACATCAATCAATCTGTTCCTGGAGGGAGTTAACTCTCTCGATTTCACCGCTATTTATTACAGTAAAGAATGTTCCGCCTGGGGCCTACATTACTGTTTGAACGCGTGAATCAGTGTCGCCCAGCAACCGATTCGTAAATGTGTGCTGCAATTCTGCGATGAGATTCCACAACGAGGCGGTTATATCGCAAAAGACGCACCTCAATGACCTTTCAACGCCGCAAACGAAAACACCAGCCGTTTAGTAGCGCGCAATTCGTTGATTTGGGCTAGGACAGCCGGGTCAAGGTCCCGACGATGGTTACGATATTCACCCTCAAACCACCGAATTTCGCACTCGAAGGGAACTCGAGGATGAAGCCGTGATAGGAGGAACTGGAGGTATATGTTGTCGTCGAATTCAAGGCGCGAACGGACACGGAGAATGCAAAGACGGGGAACGGGGTATGATGAGTCCGGAGTGAGAGTGAGGCATTTGAGCAATGTGTTGTTGAAGAGGGATTCGTCATAATCGATATACTCATCCTCGGAGATCGCGAGCCGCTCCAAGGACGGAAGAACGGACAAGAACTCGAGAAGCTCTACCAGTGTGATGGAAACGTGAGACAGGTCGAGGGAAAGGAGATGGGCGTGGAACGAGGATCGTTCGGCGAGGGAAAGAAATTCGGTGTGGGGCCATGATACGGGGGATGGTGGGAAGTTGTGAATGGTCCTTGGGGGATCTGGTAACTTTGTGAGTGTCAGATCGCGAAGGCACGGTAACGTCAGGCTGGGGATGAGTCCACCGAGGAGCTGCCGACAATTTTCCTCACGGAACTGACCGGTGATGTCAATAAGGAAGCCCTCGATATTGGATGAAGTCGGCAGTAAGGAAAGATCTGTGGCTGGATGATTCCAGTGGAGCGTGATTCCAAGGTGGAACGTGGCCCCGGGGCCCAGCTCGGACATGCGAGAGATACAGGTGGTAATTTGATCGAGGGAGATGTCGGTGAATCCGAGGAAGTTCAATTGTTGGACAGGCGGTTGAAGAATACGATCCAGTAGCGGGCCGCAAACGGTCAAACTTCGCAAGCTTGGAGTGACCTCAAAGAAAACGACTCTCTTCGATCGGTCCGACCGACCACGGCTGCCCATCAGCTGGAGGGTCTCCAAAAGTGGGACCTGTCCAGTTTCACTGGGGAAATGATGGAGGCAGTCCGATGAAAGCCAGAACCTGGCCGTTTTCCAACGCCTTGAATGCGCAGCGAGGAGTTCGAGGGTCCCCGAGCGATGTACAGCAATATCCAGGGCGGAATTTGCGCCTCTCTCGAGAGCGACCCTGACCAATTCTCCCGCGTCGAGTGGCCAACGCAAATCCTCCTTGACTTCGATCGTGCTCCACAACGAGGGAGTGTCCATCCCGAGTGTGTGCCAGCGGCTACAAACTTGTGCAACTGTGAGGAGTGATGTCTGGCCCAGACGGTGTGCTGCTGAGGTGAACCTGTAGTCCCCCAGCCGGATCGGCCCTTTTTCAAAACGGCGGCACAACTCGAAGATTTCCATCAGAATGTCGGAAGGCAAACGACGAATAGGCGCGAGGAGACCGCGGCAGTCATCGTAATGAGTCTGTAGAATGGCGCGGTCAGCTTTGACGCTCTTCACCAGTGCCTGTAGTCTTGCGATCTCCTCGTCATATTTCGCGAGCTCTGCTGCGACCGCCGACATCGTGGACGGAATGTGTTCGGGCGGGTCAGCGTTGGACCGCACAAGCTGGCGCACATGCGCTATGGTGGGATCGGACCGCAAATCTCGCCGAGTGGAGAAGTGGTCGGGAAATCGGTCGGGAGACGGCATCGTGGTGCAACGTGACTGGGCGGCAGGATGCAAGCGCGTGTGGTCGTGTTTGGATCGCACTTAAGCTTGTACTGTTTGGCAGTGGTCGGCTGATTATGATGCCACTTTCTCTTCCAATAGGAACTGTTGAACAGTTCTTCCTCTGGCCTGGCCGCGACCATGGTCAGGTGTTATAGGAGCGGAAGCCAGTTATGAGAAGCTCTTTCTGCTCCGCACTCATCCTTCGCCCTCACCTTTACCATGATCGGACGTTTTCTCTATGATTATCTTGCGTTGTTCACCACTGTCGCCGCCGTGACAGCGAAACCCCGGGTTTTTGTGCTAACAGGTAAGAGCCGGCCGGGTTCATGTTCCAGTGCTTCTAATTCACCTGCATAGACATTGCCAATGAACCGTAAGAGTGCTGCTCTATACCCAGCCGTTTATCCTGATCTAGGCATCAGCGACGATGCCATGTCCTTGACGCGTTTACTTCTTTACTCCAACGAGTTCTCCATCCAGGGCATCTGCGCCACGACATCCGTCTGGCTCCCTAATTCGACTCACATCGAGCAGATCCAGTCGCACATCGCATCATATGCGGAGGTCGTAGACAATCTCAACGTCCATGTTGCAAAGGATGTACAGTTCCCTTCTGCAGAGTTCTTGATGAGCAAAACGTACGCTGGATACCCGGCATACGGAATGGATGCTGTAGGGAAGGGGAAATCGAGCAATGGAAGCGTGGCGCTGATGAACGCGGTGGATGCAAGTGACGAGGAGACCTGGGTTACGATCTGGGGCGGCGCTAACGTGCTTGCGCAGGCGGTGTGGGAGGTATGCCATTCGAGTCGTTTCACCGCATATATTTTTAATCTGAAGTGATGCAGTTCGAGCAAACCCACTCCGCGAAAGAGACGGAGACTTTTTTGGCCAAATTGCGTGTATATAGTATTTCGGACCAAGATGATGGTGCGTTGAGACTCTCCTTCTAAATCTGTCGCTGATAGTTTTAGCTGGAGCATGGCTTCGCCACCGACACCAGTCCATCTTTTGGATCCTGTCCGTCCATGCGATAAACATGTATGTCCGCAATCCATATAAACTGAAACACGTAACTGAACGGCCAGATATAACCTTGCAACATGGGTCGGAATTTCGGGCGAGATCTTGTACTCGTTTGACCAAGTATGCTTACAATTCTCGAACACAGAGGTTCGATTTTTTAATCTCGCTGTAGGGAGGGCCAGACTCGTCGTTGGTGACCAACGAATGGTTGGATACCAACATCCGGAATGTGAGCTCATTCGGAAGCACATACCCCGACTTTCAGTTCATCATGGAAGGTGTGTCTTTTGCTCGCAGTTCAATCGAATCTCATCGTTTTACTGATTTATTCCCAGGCGATACGCCGTCATTCCTGAGCCTCATTCAAAACGGCCTGAACGTCGTTGGGAAGCCAAGATGGGGCGGGCACGCTTTTTCGTTCGCTTCGTCTGCGTCGCGATTGACCCAATGCCCATGATTACAGCTGGGGCGGCCGCTACGCGCGAGTGTCGCACTTCGATAACACATACGTCAATACACAAGATTCCAATGGTGTGTCTGTCTGCCAGAGCCTCCCCTCCTGACGCTGATCTAAGCTTATGATGCAGTCCCGGGGCAGAATGGACAAAATTTCACGAGCGCGCAGGCGACGGTATGGCGCTGGAGAAATGCATACCAGTGGGATTTCTCGGGGCGCATGCTATGGTCATCCTCCGCGAATTTTTCAGCCGTGAATCACAACCCTATCGTCGTGGTCAATGGCTCGAAGGAAGTGACGACGCCTCTGTATCTCGATGTAAAGCCCGGGGACGTCGTGGCACTGGTATTTCTGAATATTCCTCAAATTTTCCGTAAGGGCTGACTTGGATTTCTGGTAGAATGCGGCAGAGTCGTTCGACCCAGACGGTGACTCGTTCGCCAGCCTCGTGTTCTGGCAATACCTGGACGTCTCGCAATTTCAACAGTCCCCCGAAGCGACACCGAGTCTAGGCATCGTTCAGACAGGAATGTCCGCGGTTGTCTCCGTGCCGACACTGGAAGAGTTCAATAGTGCCAACTGGGCAGCTTGGACGAGTGGTAGAGGTGCGAATGAAGACGATTTAAGCTTGCATGTTATTGTGGAGGTATGGGATACAGGGACGCCTAGTTTGGTTGGGTACAAGAGGGTCGTCATGTCAGTCAAGTTCTAAAAGGACCTCAACTATGTCGATTTTTACATCTTCCTCGGCCTGTCGATTCAACCTTCGGCCTGATTTCCCGGCTGCGCCTTCGTTTATTTCTCGAAGGTTTGACATAGGCGAATGAGCGCTGGCTTGTTGTCTTTTGAAAGCTACAGCAAGAGATCTACTGTACTGTCCAACTGCGAATGTGTCGACTGAGAGCTGTGTGTCTAGTCCATTGACTGCCAGTGGGCCACGCTGCATAGAACAGGGTTGGGCCACCCTAAGAACTTTGAAAGATGAAAGGTTTGAGAGTGAAAAGTACAGTGGCGGGTACGGTAATGAGTACAATAAATATGAGCGAAGACAAAACCAGTGAACGCCAGAACAGTGTTTTTCGCTTCGCTCACATAGCAGGAAAGAACACAAGGAATGGTACAAGAGTAGCAATGGAGAATGAAATGAAGGCCGCATGTTTCCCCTGAACTCGCTGCCGCGCGAGCGATCTCCTTCAAAAATGCAAGAGGTATAAGTACTAAGTACTGTGGCGCAATTGTGTGCGCGGGTAAAAGACCATTTGTGGAACATAGCGTCGGTGCGCCAATATATACTGGCGCGATGCAGAAAAACCATGGGTGGCCTTCAATGAAGAGTGAGCAGAAACGTATGCTTCATAACGGGACCGATAAGTGATCTATATGATTTCCGCATCAGGAATCTGGTATTGGAGAGCTACCTCATTCGTCAAATACAGATAATACGAACGAATGAAGACACTCACGATCTATCTCTCCTGATCGTCGCCTGGAAATAAAGTGTTCGGCTCGACTCCAGTAATCTCGGCCCGTATGCGCCCCCATTTGCCAGTCCTCAAGGAAAGCCAGACAATCCATGACCAAGAATCGGACATCGTGCGCTAGAATTGCAGCATATGGTTTGTGTGAAGGTTTCACCCTTCCGTTAAGGACAATTAGAACAGAAAGCAACTTGCACGTTTCCAACAAACGCGAACAGATTGGGATGCAATCCTCGTCGTTGAAGGACAAATGGGTCAGCCCAGGAATGAGCCCCAGGGCAGACCAGATTCCCGTGTCATCTAGCGAAGGGAGCATGGCCATGCCCAGCACCTCGATATGGGTTAGTTGAGAGAAAAACAGGTGGGGGGGAGAAATCGTTTTCAAAATCGGTTTTAAATGACCGTAAAAATGCTTGAGTGTCAAGGACGTAATAGATGGCATCCAATCCATCCGGACATCCCTGATCCACAGATTTTCCACCGCCGTGCAAGCGGATAAAATCGGGAAGAAGGCCTCATTAGGGACTTCGCGTAGATATAGATGGCGAACGGAGTGTCCGAAGAATGATGCTGGCTTTGACTGGATGACAGATAATAAAGTTTCGACGGTAAGGCGGGGCAGCTTTTCCATCGAGACAATGTGGGGAGCGTCCTCGACAGCGATGATACGGTACAATAGTGGCTCAATCCTAAAACAAAGAGATGAAACTCATTTCAGAAGGAGGGATATCACAAACCATTCTTTAACGCGGCAAGCGACTAGCATGAGTCTTGGAATGGATACAGGTCGCAAGTAGGCGCAGATTTCGAAAATCTCTCGTTCCAGTTCTAGGGGTAGCATAGGTGCCGACGAATTCCCAGATTGGGCCCCCATGAATGCCTCTCTCATTGAAGATGAGGCTGCGGTGGGCGTGGAGGTCCTAATACTGGGATTCATTGGATCCCGCGACGCAGTTCAAAGGGGTTTGAGCACCTCAACGCTTGAGTGAACTGGCGGATGGTGATGTAAGTGGAAGAGTGTCGACACAGCTTTTTCAATTTGACAGATCTGATCGGTGCCGACCGGCACCAGCATCTTTCTTTACTGAACCGTTTTTTTGTTCCCTTGCTTTGTCTTGCCTAAGTACAAATAGACCGCCGTTAACGGTCGTCGGTGATATTTCAGTCTTGTATTAGGCAGAGGTGTGGTTTCGAATCTTAACAATTATCACCGTGACAAAAGTTGAATGAACGAACGCCGACGTTCTTTGGAGGTGAGGCTGCATTACACTGTATTCGCCGGGTACGTACATTAGTGTCAGTGCTTCTTTTCGTTCTCCTGGTGCGCACGAAAAGGAAACGAAAATGGCCAAATTCAAACGGAATACAGACTCCAGTATGTTGGTTTTACAAAATTCCGAGGAGAAAACTTCTGCACTCCGCGTATTCTCTACGCGCGAAAATACCGTTTGAAAAATTGGAGCCAAAGTGTTGATTTCCCGGATGCGGCTTCATTAATTACGCTTCGGCCTGATTCCAACCATCGGCCTCCCTAGGCTTCTCGGGACTCCCGAATCACTAACTGACATCAGAATCGCCTTCGAAAGCGCCAACAATTCTGTGGCAGTGTCGCCTCCAGCGATCAGGTCGCCATCATCGGAAAGGCTGTGAACTAAGTTCTTAACGTCAATTGGGACAGCTTGGGACTAACTTTTAGTAAAAGGAAAGTTAACGTAAACTAGAGGCTGTGTCGGAAAGGCTGTGGACTGCTTAACGTTTATGAGATCTGCTGCGGACTGGTGCGCCTGGCTTTGGGTCCCTTTCTTTCACCACATTTGCGTGGATGTCAAAGCTTATTGCTCGAGAGAGCCTCTACACAGAGTCGACGGTCCCAAGCACCGTGTGGGGACCAGGCACTCTCGCAGGGAGAGCCATTATGGCGCTGGGAGAAGCTACCTTGAAAGGCCTGGACCGCATCATCGACCGCGAACGGCGCGCAATCCAGCAGCGACTGGGAATAATCCGACTCAGGGTGAAGCGCCGGCCCCCGGATTTAACCCCAGAAATGTATAACGATTTAATTGAGCTCTCTCGGTACGAGTTTTCGATGCATTCATCGTCCAGCTAATCACCGTGTACCATTAGGCCAGATTTATACCCCGACGATATACTGTCGATAGCAGCGGATATTCTATTTTGTCAACTCGACCGCGGGTACGGTGCAATGGTCGTATTGAGTCTCCTTCAACTCCCTGTGTCGGAGGCGCACCTGGTCGTGTGCACATTATTTGCTTCAAGGTATGTTATAAATGTTCCACGTAAATCAATGAATCACTTAGCCTTTCCTCAGGGAACCTGAACTTGTTAGCAACTGGTATGAAACAAGACGACTTCACCAAGATCATCCAGGTCCCGCACTCGATTTTTTGACCTTGCTTGTTCAACTGCGACCTGAGATGACATCCGCATGTTTGGAGGTGATCGATCATCTCTCTCGAAACCCCGATATCTACATGCTTCTCTTGCATTTTCGCCATCACCCCATCTTCAGAATTCACGGCGAAGAGAAGCTCAATATCCCTATCATTTGTCGGCTACCGCTTTCGAAGTCGCAGCTCACCTTCTCTGGCGACCTCATGCATCGTTGGAATAACTGGAAGTCGTTAGAGGAAGCCGGTTTCTCCGCTGAGATCCGTCTATTAGACCTGAATACGGTTTTGCAACCCCTCATGCGGAATAATTGGTACTGGAACCCGGACTTTTTTGACGCGGCCGTCGATTTGTTTGATTTTCTCCGGTGCGTCACCCCTCCGTGCCTGTCCTGAGCTACTACTGACAATTGCGAAGATATTCAACGGTCCCCGAACATCGTCGTATTGCCGTCGACCAGCTGATCTCGTGTCTATCCCAGACCCGAGATTCATGGGAACCATTGAGGCTTGTTCTCGACTTCGTTTCGCAAAAACCCGGAGTTCCAGGAGAGCGCTCTAGCTATCTCTCTCCCAGTCTCAGCACTATTCTCGGGTACGGCCCATATATTTCGAACCTTGCTGCGACGGCAAAAGGGGAATCGGAACCTATCCCAGGAATTCAATTCCATCACCAGCTCTGTGATTTCTTGCGCTACGCCCATCTGCGTAGCCATACGACTCAACCGGTTCGTGTGGAGGCAGCAGTGACGACCAGGGAACTAACATCAGCCTCGGTTGATGAGTCGTCGGACGAAACATGGCACACCCCAAAATATGGACCATCGGTACCATCTTCATCGCTCGTTCGTCCCATCCCATCTCTCCTCGGAACTATCCGCGAGATAGACGAGAGACCCACATCTTGGGTGGAATATTCCCGCCGTATACTTTTGTCAAAATAACACACCACGACTATAATCACAGTCGTGGCTCGCTCCTCCCATTCTATCCAGATATCCTCAAAACTATTCTCAAGACAGAAGTGGGACCACATCTTAGGTAGAATATGACGGATGTATATACCCTTGTCCCAATATACCACACCCTGAGCATAAATAGCTAACAAAATCTTCAAATGCTCGGTCAAGTGAAGCAGATGATCTGTGAAATTAGTATGGCTTTGGAATATCTATTAAGTAGTACGCTGTCTCGTTCCATGTGTAAGACCAACTGGCACACACATGAGATTCGGCTCGAGAGATTTCGTACCAAGGCGCGACAGAGTCACATCAATTTTCTGGTGACGAGCGATTGGTTATGGAGGAGAGAAGCGAAGTCGGCACTTTCACTCAGTGAGCGCCAAAATTGGGCCTCAAATTCCGAATGTCACCATCACTGGTACCAAATTCATGACTGGCCCTCCACCGTCACCTGCACAAATGGTCGAAAATAGTGTGCAGTACTTGGACTTGCTACTTGTGGGACTTGCGGGCGGAGCCGAGGAGAGACGACATCAACAATTTCAATTCACGGATCAGATCCGTCCATTCGTATTTGATTTTTCTTGATAAAGGTGTCAAGTAAGACCCACCCTGTTGCGATACCCCACATCATGCAACGGTTTCGGATCCCTAATCTCCTGCGTTCTATATAGTATTTGTTGTGACCTCTGACCGGGTCATCGCCCGATCGGGTAGTGCATCGCCTCCAGGTCATCGGGTTTCAAACTCCGCTAGGTGGCTGCCGAACTCACTCTCGCAGTGGGTCACAGCTTTTCCTCCTCCGCCCGATCGTCGCCTCCACTGCGGTCAACGCCTCTTGGGTGAGCACAGTCAATGATCGAGCCTCCCGGTTAGGGCAATTGATGGTCCTTCAAACCTCCCGATTCCATTAATGGTAATTTTCTCAAGCGTTCTGATAATGTTCTGTTCCTTTCGGGGCCTTGACTCTCTCCTCCTTAATCAATCCATTCTGGCTGTATCAACTCTCGAATTAATTTCCCAAACAACTTCCCTTCCCAAGAGCAAGTTCAAGTTATTCTTGTCCCCCGACCTCATCTTCTCGCCTTTCCGGACCCCGGACCCTTGTGGTGCGAACATGCACCATTCAATTTCCAGCACACCTGACATATTATCCTGTCCTGAGCTACCCATGAATAATTATGGCTTGAAATCTGGCTCTTTCTTCTGCCGGACCGGCAAAAACATACTAACAAAATTTTGCCTGCTCGCTCTACCGGAAGTCAAGTCACTCCAAGCTCTGGCAAAGAAAATGCAATGTCACTGTAGGGATTCGAAATATTTGGATCCACCCGCTTTTAGTAGCCGATGTGGCAGCTCCATCTTGATGAAAAATCAGACACGGTCAGATTCGTCTTCAGATTAAATGGGCACGGGAGTACATTGCCGTAGGTGATAGATAACGAAATAGGGACTCGTACTACACAACCATTCGAATTATGATACTCAAATAAATCGGACTTCGAACGATAGCGGTACACACTAGCAATATAAAACTGATATTTCGGACTGCATTAAGAAAGAGGAACCGTCATTCAGTACTCCTCGGTCAAGTCTATAACTCCTCCCGCGCTCAGGGCGCGGTGTGCGTTGGCAAGATGTTCTTCATCCGAGTCCATTACGTCAATCAGATTGTCTTCTCCGGATTCCTCTCCGTGTTCGTCATCCTGACCGCGTCCCCGTTTGACGGGACCACGAGGATTGTTCGATGTTTCGGCTTCCGGATCATCATCTGCCTCGACCTCGACATTCAATGAAGTACGTGTTAACTGGCAGATGGTAAGATAGTGAGCACTGGGTGGAGAATAATATAGACTGACATCGGTAGTAGGCAAAGATAAATCCCGCGTTGCCACGGAAAGAATGGCTTGTGGAATGGACACGAACTTGATATCTGCGTGTGCCGTGACAGGTAAATTGTCCAGTAAGGCCGATGCTATAAATTTCTTGGTAGATACTCGGACGCGAAGCAAGTTCAATTTGGTGGAATCCGTAAATGCTGGGTTCCTTTCTGAGGCCTTTCTGACCTTTAGGATAATGCCGCTGGTTGTCGGCGACGCGATTGTGGTTCCATCGTAAAGAACGAAACGCTAAAAGGTTATTAGCACAGACTATGCTGAGGGTTGATATATACATACCGAGGATATCATCCTGAATACGACACCAGGCCACAAGTTAGAATTGAGTTTCTTCAACAAATATTCCCCCTTCCATCCGAAAAGAGAAGTGCAGAGACTTGAAAGATTGGCAATAGACGGTTCTCTGGGTGTCCAAAGATTTACATTGGGCATGGGTCCAGTGTAGTTGGGAGAAGCAGATGTCAAAGGATTTAAATACAAGTTTATCACCTCGAGATTCGGAAAGGTATCTGGGATGTCGGTGGCCAATTTGGGATGACATTTGTGTAAAAGGCCGGACGCATTTGTTCGTAATTCGTCACGAAGCGCATCGCGCCAGCCAGTGAGGTATTTGTCAAGCTCATGACCATGAAAGGACCTTAAAATGTTTAACAGGTCCTGCCCGAAGCCAAGCCTTGCTAGAACGTGCGCAATCGTGGGGCCAACACCCGAAATACCAGCCTCGTAGTCGCCACCAAGTAGCAAGGCACATAACAAAAGACCGGCTCTATCCAAAGACACGGTATCTGTGTTCTGAATGGAATCCAGCGCGTAGATTACGGAGTCGTGTTGAACGGAGGGCCTGGAACATAGTTCAGTACAAACCAAATGAATAAATGAATCTGAAACCGAACCCCAGAGTCCGGATTACAAGCTGTGCACCAAACAGGAAGGCGTCACTGTCCTCGGTAAGAATACCATCGATTTGACCCAACTCATTGAGCTGCGCCAATTCTGCTTCGGCCTCGCCAGGTGCCTATAGATTATCCTCGAATAAGTGGAATGTATGTTTCAGAACCGAAATTTGGGACTTACATCGTAGTAATAATAGCCAAAGCCAGATATCATTGTTTTCAGATGTTCGATAAGCCACAGAGGGCGGTGGATTACCCGAGTCCCACGTTTAATATGCGGCCGACCAGGACCGTCAAACATAAAGACCGGGGTCATTGGAGCCAACAAGAAGTTGCAGAGTTGGTAGAAAAGCTTCTCAAGAACTAACTTTTGACCTCCGATGCCTGGATGAAAAACGCCGGCGGCTTGCAGAGCGGCGATTACAGCATTGATTCTGATACTGCAGAAGTGTTAGAATCATTCATTAGCACAGTCATAATGCAAACACATTTACCTGATATCAACACCCACGAGAAATGTCCTGAGCCCGCGGTTATTGTTGCGGAAGCCTTCGATGGTCGCGAGATGTAACAAGGACCTCGTTTCCGCTGCAGGCCCAAGAATCTAGATGTTGGTGAGTGACTGAATGAAGTTATCGCCAGTCCACTGCATTTTGCTCACCTCCCATAGCTTCGGAGAGCCCATATTTGCGTTGTGAAAAGAGGAAAGGAGGAGACCGATCTCCTGTCTCAGGCGAAAGAAAATATTACACAATCAAAAATAGAATTAAGCTCATAGGGAATACAACAATACAAGATGCCAATGTCGACGAGGTTTAAATAGAAATCATTGCGCACGAAAGAATAACGAGCTGGATGTGTTATAGCTTAACTTTTTTCCGGCGTCGAACATCTACTGCTGCAGAACGCTTCCTCGCAACGGAGGTATCTTGTAGAGCAGGTGTAGTCGAGGTGCTGGCTCCTGAATCGACAGTCGAGCCTGCTGCCTCTGTAGTGTCCGTCGAGGCGCCCGGCTAGTGCGTCGTCTCAATTCAATATCACAAAGTAAAGATCAATCTTGATTTACCATTATGTTCTTGGATTTCCGGACGGCATCCAGCCTCCGACTCGCGAGATCCTTGGAGAGCCAGTTAAGGCCCTTTGGGGTGTCGGTTGCGCTCCCAGCTAGCGCTATGGCACGGAGCTCGGCTATGACGATGTCCGGCGAAATGTTTCGCGCGTTTGACTGATGGTCGATCCATTCAGGAATCTCGCGCAGACGTTCCCAGGCCTTTGCAATACTGCCGCGTTCCTACTTGATGGTCAACACACAAACAGTGTATGAAGGATGAAAAATACCTTTTTGTTGTCCGGAGATCGCCAGCTTGCCTGGAAGTATTGCTCAACAAGTTTCAATGGCGGCTTCATACGTCCAGTCGCGTTGCCCGCCGCATCATTCTCAGGTGCCCCACTAATCCACGCGGCCCACAGCTCTTCCAAATCGAACTGCTCAAGCGTCTTACTAGGTCCCCAAGTGCTCCACAGCATTTTAGGCTGTCGTACAAGCTTGAAGATGTCCGTCCAGTTGACCGATTTCTGTCCAAGCAACGGCGGGAATATACCCTGCGGAGCTCCTTCAACAAAATCAGCCTTGAATCGCCGTCGAGTAGGGCATGCATACCTGCTGCATAATATGCAGCTACGGGCGGCTCGACCAGAAGGACTTGATTGCGTGTGGGCGTGCCTTGATTACTCATCAACGGTGTTTGATTCATCGATGTTCGCGGGGTCCGGGGCGTGCCAACGCTTTGGAAAGGAAGCGAGGGATCGCTGAAATCAACAGTGATTGATTGTTCGGCTGCCACAAGTGCTGTAATAGTTTGTGAGTATCAACAAACGGCATAGAGGTCTAAACCATACCATGACTATGGTAATTCGAAGCGGAAAAGCCCTGGGCTGGGGAAAACACTGCTGTCCGTCGTTCGAGAAGCCCCGTCAGCTTCTTTAACTGCATATCAGTTGAACCCAGAAGAGTCCGGACTTCTTGGAGTGCGACTCGGAGGAAGACGTTCTGAATACGTTGAAGGTCGACAGGATTTCCAGCATTGGCTTGGAGGAGAGACAACTGTGAGGGAAAGGTACTACTCATCCAGTTACGAACGTCCGGGTCCATGAATGCCGGCAGTCGGAATATCGTCGACTCGGGCCACTTTTGGTAGATGGCGGCTCCGCACTGCCAAATATTATATAGAAGGAGAGGTTAAGAAGAGTAATCACCTACCTGGAAGAGATATGGCCGAAGTTTCACAATCAATTGCCAGTGATTAGTCGTGCCCGATAGATTTGGTTTCCCTGGAATTGCCATAAGCGCTGAACTTAAATGACGACGTAATAAATACAGTACGCACCGACAACATTGTCCAATACCTTTTCCGCGATGGGGCATACGAGCTTCAAGAAGTGCTCTGGCACAAGAACATTACTCCAAATGGGGTCATATGGTTCATCGTCGCGGTACCCTGCGGCTGCGAGGATGGCCTGGAGATGGATTAGAGGACGTCATATGAGAAAATATAATGTTTACCTTCTTTGGGAGCGAAGGAGCATATGTATCGAGATATGTTTCTCCACGCACCCACCCTAGGCGAGACGTTTCCGCCGCATCGACGCTGGAGCAAATTAGCATTCAATCGCAGAAATACAGAACACAAGGTCGTACCCCAGAGCCTCTTGCTTGTAGCCGAGTAAATGCCGAGGTAGATGAGCCTTAAGACGCGATGTGAAGCCTGCATGCTTGTATGCACGACAGTACATGTTATACATATTTTGCTCGTTAAATGGGGTAGTTGGGGACCTCGGGCCGTGGAGTACGCGAATCTGGAATGGAAAATGAATGATCTTCAATAGATAGTAAGTATAGATGTATAAATACCTGCCGCCAGCTACTGTTGCTCGTCCAGTCAATATCCATCGACTTTGTAAGTTCCTTCTCGTCGTATAGATAGTGGAAATAAAAAGCAAAAGCACCGAGAGGACACATCTCAGGCTTTAGGTGTGCGATGAATACTGTATACACCGGATTAATCACCTGAAACCTGTTCAGCTCGAGAGGAGGACTGAATAGTCAACACTTACGGTGCGCATTCCTCTTTTCCCTGCTTTTTCCTCCCCTTGCAATCCGAGAATAGAGAGCATCGTTGTGCGATTATCTGGGTGAGTCAAAAGATGCCACTGAATTTCCGCTAACTTGAGAGCGCGGAAATCGTCGCCTCTGTTCCCGGATGCATGTTGTGCTGTCCACGAGAGGTGACCAAATATTGCGAGTCGAACTGTAAGGCCAGGTGACTATGATTTGAATAAACCAAGCAATGGTGGTACGTACGATGACTATGAGCGAGGAAACCTTGTCCGATCCGCTCCAGTTCCTCCTCGGTGACCTGCGAAAGCCATGTATTAGCCCGGATGTCTGGTGCATCCTCATTCGGTACAAGGCCCCTAGAATATGTTTGTCAAAGTAATCAGGTTCAGAACTTTGACTATACTCACGCGCGGACACGCTTTAAGGATTCGTCCATCCTACACTTAATAGCATCGTACACGAACACTGATACTGCCGGGCGTTTGCTTGCCAGCGCCGGATTTGCGGCATCTTGCTCTTTTCGAATTCTCAATGCACCAAAGAAGAGTTTTTTTAGATGCGACTGCTGGCGCATGAGCACGATGAAAGCAGGAATCAATCAGAGGTCACTTACTGCGCCGACGAAGGTGCCGGGAATCTCTACTCCTTTGCGTGTTCGCTTGGGCCGCTCTGCACAAAACTTGATGTAAAGCAGAAGAGCATGCTCGTCGACAATGGTATCGTCAATTTGGCCTGCCGCCAGTGCGTTCCGTGTAAATTCCTAAAGTGTGTCAATTGTTGTAGTACAACGATGGAGCAGCTTACATTCCAGGCGCGAACCATCGCATTCTGAGTTTTACGGCCACCAGCCCGACGGTTCCCTTCAGTGCGCTTGGCCGCGTCGACACGGGTACGGATACGGAATGCTTTCTTTTGCTCTGCGGTCCAATGTGTGTCCTCTTCATCGTCGTCCGATGACGAGGACGATTGGGAACTGCTCGCATCTCCTCCCGTCCCAACAGCTGTATCCTCCTCATCATCTTCGTCCTCGTAACCTAGCAGCTCGTACGCATCCGCGCCATCCACGTCGAATCGACGAAGAAGAGCAGCCTCACCATTCTCGTTATCATCTCCCTCTTGAAATGGTACGATTTGCACGAGCGGCGATGCCTGGAGTTGCACAGTGGAAGCCTCTGGAGGAGGGCGAGTCGGTGTGAAGGGAGGGCCGAGGCCCGGCGTAGGGCTGGGCGATTGCGGCTGCCGCGAGGTAGAAAGACGGGAGGGGCCAGCTGCAGCGGAGGACTGAGTTGAATGGGAAGGGAGGGCCACGGGAACGGTACTGGCACCATTGCGGTTGGTGACGGTAGTTTCTGGGTGTTGCGTGCTAGATCCGGGCAGATTATTGGCAGTATTTGATGTCTTTCCGCGGTGTTTCTTTCGTCTCTTCGGGGCATTGTCCTTTGAAGTGTCTAGCGAGCCTGAAGGCGCCGACGCGCCGCTGGGGCCACCGATGTGAAACAATGGGACGCTTCCACGTAGCTCCCCACGGATCGTCGAAGATACAGTCGCCAATGCACCAGGGACTGGAGGGAAGTGGAAAGGTTCCGAGGGAGCAGTGAGAACCGAAGGGAGCACATCGCTTTCATTTGTTGCTCTCGCTCTTCTTGGGAATGCGGGAGCGGGTGCAGTGTTGCGATTCAATGCGGATTGTCGATGTGTGGACAACGGCGTAAACCTAACGAGGCGATGTTATGGGTGCAGCGAGCGAGAGGATTCGAGACACACCAGTAATTGGCCAGCTCCCGGCGAAGTCTCTCAAGATTTGCTGTCTTGGGGACAGTGATCTTAAGCTTGTTGCACACCTCGCACAAAGGGTCCTTGCGCGTTACATGTGTTCTGTGGGATATTTAGTGAAATACGGCCAGAGGCGAGGATTTTGACCACATACAGGCGTGTTTCGTATTCTTGACGCGACTCGTTCGCGTCCCGAATAGGTGCATAGTTGGATGCAGGCCATGCTGCAATTTCAGTCTTGGTGAACCGTCTAGAACGCGGAGGCGAAGGAGCTGGCGTCGGCGAGGTGCTGGAAGAGGTAGTAACCCCATTAGTTGTCGGAGCCAGAGCGCCGCTTCCTGCTTCTTGCAGCAAAACCGGATCAATGACGCCCCGGATAGCTTCCATGGCGGCGAGGTAAATATTCAGAATGTGGTTGGGTGTATGCTGGCGGCGCGAAAAATACAGGGAATGGGCGAGTGCACTGGCAAAGAGAGAGTAACGAATATGGAAATCCCCCTATATTTTCTGGACCCTAACGAGGTCAACGAACTTTGTGACCTGGCCGAATCGGCATTCGAGAAGTCACAGAATTCTTGTGACCTGATCGAATAATAAAGCATGGGGGTCTCCCCGATCCTTTCAAATACGGCAATATAGCTGGAGAATGCCGAGAATGGATTGATGTGAATGATCGTATTACCATCAAGAATGGGACTTGCTTATATTGAGCGAGTTCCACTCCCATTCTTCTCGTATAGACTTGTTAAATAATGATACAGAGGATGCACGGATGGAAAAGGCAAGAATATGGGATGGGTAAGTAGATACGAACGTCGGGGTTTACAAACAGGTTTATCTGTTTTGTGCGAGTGGGTACCTAAAATGTCTGCAATCGGCTTATAGACGATACCATCTGATGGCGCCTGTTCTGGGCGCTTAATATGGTTAACTTCCCTCAACGTTCGCTTTGTCTTACCATTTGCTTATGTAAAGGACGGCGACACATCACCGTCACTCAAGAGGTGAGTGATCGGAAGATCCTGTCCTTTGATGTGGCCACGCGAGCGAGAGATTTGTAAGCACCGATCATTTCGCGGCCGCTCGGCGCGATTCGGCTGCTCGGCTTCCTCTCAGAAGCAAATTCAGTGCCGACGCGCATACTCCCCTATGATCGGCATAGATACTTGTGTTCATAGCTCACAATGAATGTATTTAGTACATAAATTTATGCTGTAAATACATTGGACTGGCAAATGGTATTTGGCTCGGAGATTGTTGTCGGGACTTTGAAGCCTACCGTGACAGCGCGACTACCGTCTGCAGCGGGCAGCGGGACGAGAAATTCGGAGAACACGACTTCTACGGGGGGTACCGGCAGGGGATACTGGCGGATGCTTCTGTCCTCAATTTTCACCAACCAATGCATCCTGGGAATTTTTTGATTGGCCCGGCGGTGATGGTGGTGGAACTGCGACTCGGACAGCACCCAAGTTGCGACGTTCTTCAGAAATGCTGAACAGGGCGGCAAACGCGTCGCGATCTGCCCTGGACTTCGTCAGCTCCCACTAGGGGTGCCGCTATGATCGCCGTTATTTGCCAGGACCAAACAATATCCTTTTTTTTTTTTTTTTTTTGGGGGGGGGGGGGGGGGGTCGTGGGAACGTTGGCCACGATCCGCCGATCAAGCACCTCTTGCCGTCACTTGCTGCGGGGTCTCACAGCCACTGATGCATGAATGAAACAGAAGAACGTTAGGTTGCTCCGGACCCCCACCATGCAATTATTCGTATTGCTCTTGTGTCCCCTTCTGTGTTTCGCCGCAGTCTTCGACCTTTCCGCTCTTGAGTGGACTGTGGCGAATCAAAACGGCTCCATTGCTGTCCCAGCGTCGATTCCATCCCATGTGCACCTGGATCTCGCACGCGCAGGCCTTATTACAGAGCCTCTTCTCGGTATCAACGGTACGTCGAGGCGAACCTATTGAACTGAAGTTGATTCCTTTTATTTTGAACAGACTTTACGGAGCGTTGGGTTTTCATGGACAACTGGACGTATACAGCCGATCTAAGCCCAGTATTCGCAAGTGGGCTCAGAAGTTCTGACCAAGTTTTGCTGGTGTTCTATGGGTTGGATACCATTGCCAACATTGTTTGTGATTTTATCTTTGTTAATCCAGCTGAAAACCCAATACGCTCTCCTAGACTTTGGCCAATCGACCTGTCGCATGGGTTAACAATCAGTTTCGCCAATACGTGTTTGATGTTTCTTTCCTCACGGAAGTAGCGGCCGGGAACCTTACGGTTGCATTCGAATCTGCCTATTTTTATGGGCAAAATGTTAGTTCGAGACCTGACACAACAGAAGAACTTTTTGATTCCCTAGTGAGCGTCTGCCTTCAAATCCCGTCAGTGGTAGGGCTTACTCGGATAGATCGAGTTCGAAGTGCCCGCACATCGCCAATACATACGGAAAACACAATCCGACTTTGGATGGGATTGGGTATGTTTTCGTTGCGTAACATTCCGTGTCTAAGCAAATATCCAGGGCCCAGCTTTCCTTCCCAGCGGCATCTTCAAGCCCGCGTATCTCGTGTCACTTTCAAATACAACTCATCGTGAAGGGATACCCACGCCAAAGGCTCCCGACGCCGTCTTCGTCGAGGAAACCTCTGTCGATATCTACAAAGTCGGCCAGAACTTTTCAGTGCCTGCGAAAGAAACTGCCGACTGGGTGGTGAACGTGACTCTGTCTTTGCGGTCAGCCGAGGCATTCAAGACGCCTTCCATTTCGCTTTTATTCGCAGAGCTCAATCTCCGTTCGCCGACATTCTCGCTTGATCTGTTGCCAACGACCACGGATTCACCCTCTTGGGTCACCGTCCTCTGGCATATCCCCGACTCTATTCCACAGCGGTGGTACCCCCACAATCTCGGCACCCCAAAGCTCTACAACCTCACCATTTCGTTGAATCTCGATGATTCGGCCCAAGATGTCAAACTCAACGTGCGCACGGGCTTTCGGACGGTCAAGCTCGCACAGCTACCGTACTCCCAGGAAGACATTGACTCTCGCGGGATCACTCCTGGCGACCAGTGGCACTTTGAAATCAATGGCAAGGCATTCTACAGCCTGGGCACGAATATCATTCCGTTCGACCCGTTTTACCCGCGTATCAACCCGGAACATGTGCGCTGGGTGCTCGAGAGCGCGGTGCGCAGTGGACAGAACATGGTGAGCGTCTCTGTCTCATTTTTACCCACAACTAATGAATTTGAAATTGAAAGCTACGCATTTGGGGCGGCGGTATCTATCAGCCCGACTCTGAAGAATCGGGAGGTTATGATTTGTATTCCCTTTGCGACGAGCTCGGAATCCTTACCTGGTCGGAGTTTATTTTCTCCGACGCCCTGTACCCAGTCAACGACTTTTATCTGGAATCCATCGAGCCCGAAGTACGCCAGAATGTACGGCGTATCAACAAGCACCCCAGCAACATTCAGTGGGCCGGTGGAAATGAGATTGAGGCTATCGTTTTATTCGCAAATACGAGTGGATTAACTCGCTCCCTGGTGCGCTATTCGTGAATTCTACTCGACTTACCTTAGTTCTGAATATTAATTCTGTAGAACGAGGTGAGAGCGGTCTGCCATCGTTCTTACCAGCTTACACATGCCCTTTCAGTTCGTGACCCTGTTTAAAGATTTTCTGTACGAGATCGCTGTGTCTGAAACTCATTCGGTATTATCATATCACTTCCTCCTCATTTAGCGAGTTGACATCCAGTACAGGTTCCATACACGGACTGCTCCACGACCCTTGGCGTTTTGAGCCTCAATCCGTACACCCTCCGATTCAACAATGGGACCCCTGGGGAAATATATGGGAATTCCGGTATGGAATCACGCATTATTATTCCGACAGTGCAGGCTTTGACTCGTATTCATGCAGAACGATACAACTACGATGCCAGCCAAGCATTGAATTACAGCACGTTCCCTGTCTCTCGGTGAGCACCGTCTTACCTCACTCAAACTCAATAGCTTATATACGCAACTCGTACAGCTTCGTGAATGAGTTTGGGTGAGTGGATCAAATAATCACGCAAGGAGGGGCTCGCGACTCGCGATACCGCAAGGTTTCACTCGATGCCGTCTTTTTATAGTTGGGAAGAAGTCCTCGAATCACCCGAGGACTTCTCGTTTAACTCCACCGTCGTCGCCTCACGCGATCACCATCCTCCGGCTGGCGGTTTGAGTTTTCCGAATCCTAACGCGCCGCAAGGCCAGGCCCAAATGACCCAGGGTGTAGAGCTTTGGCTCCCGACGCCCTCGACGTCCGATTCCAACCAGACATTCGCGCAGTGGTGTTGGAGCACGCAGATCTTTCAAACCATGACCATGGCGTCCCAGATTGCGTGGTACAGACGCGGCGCGGGCCAGGGCGAAAACAACCTAGGGGCCTTAGTCTGGCAGCTCAACGACATTTGGCAGGGCGTCAGCTGGAGCGCTATCGAATATTCTGGGCGGTGGAAAGTCTTGCAGTATGGACTCACCACGGCGTTCTCACCGCTCACGATTTACCCGTTCTGGACACCCGACAATCAAACGCTGGAGGTAATTGTTACGTCTGACCGGTGGGAGGTCGTCCATGGGCGTGCGCAGCTCACTTGGTACGACTGGCGCGGAAACCTGCTGAATACGAACTCACACGGTTTCACCGTCCCGACACTCAACAACTCGCTCATTTCCCGGACTTCGGGATTGGATAAGATCCTTCCCGCAGGCCAGAACGCGACAGATGTTTGGATGCTTGTGAATCTAACGGCTCAGGTCGATGGGAAGACGGTTACTAATGAACAATACGTGCGTGGTTCATACTTGTATTCGACCTGAGACGATTTAACTGAATTCATCCGGCAGTTCACTCCCGTTTCGCTGGCAGATGCGACCCTTGTAGAACCCCAAATTCACGTCCGTTCGACGGCGGATCTCACGTTCACATTATCTGCCCTGCGTGGCGTTGCGCCTTGGACGTGGCTCGATCATCCGGCAGGTACAGTGGGCGTCTTCGTCGATGGTCACACTGGGCTGCCGTCCAATGGGTTCTACTTGGTCCCCGGGATCGATCGGACCTGTGCGTTCCTTCCCTTTCTTGATTTCTGGTTCGAATATTGAATCGAATGCATTTTTTACAGTGAAATTCATTCTAAACGACAAACTGTCCACTAATAAGCGTCCGAAGCCAGCCGATTTCGTTTTGCGATCTCTTTGGAACAACACACACTCGACTTGAAATGCTAAAAATAATTTTCACTGTAACGTGTATCGTTTCTTGCGCGTTATCGTACCCCTCGGCAGTATACTATTGAATATCTGTTGTTATCTCTTGATCTCGACTACTGTACGCAGTATTTGAACAAATTTTTCGAAAGAAGAACTTTGATTCATTCACATACAAATCGCAGGCCCGTCTGGTGGATACATCGTAAAGTAGGCAGTAAATTACATAGTGGAGTGCGAGGCCTGTATATACAGAGACTAACAAAAATACATATTTAATCATATCCTCAAGAATTCAGGGTCCTCGCCCTAACATTTGTGACTCGTTCGATTGTATGAGGTTTGAGGTATGATTTTGTCGAGGAAATGGTCGTCACAACAGGCCTTTGGGCTGCGGACCCCACGAGCGGGTAGTGGTTCCAAAGCTCAGATCCGCGTAGCGCAGGAATTCGCGGAGCTGTGGGTGATATTGGAGGACTTCTTCCGACGGCGTTTTCACATGTGAAGTAGAGGTCGGTGATTTCGGGGTATATGACCCGTACCTAAGAGTTAAACTTTGCAGAAAATCAGATCCGTCCTTGCTTCACAAAGGTGGGTGAAACCTCAACGTACCTCGGGCGGTCACCCCCCATCGCCGACCGCGAAATGAAGTGGAGGACAACACTCAGGGGTTCCCAAGAGTCGCGCGCGATGGAAATGCACACCATAAGGTGGTCCGTGGCGCCTTGACGCAGCTCGGCGACCGGCGAATAACTGCGATTTGTGAGAACCATGAAGGAAGCAACCAGGAAGAATGTACCGGAGAAAATCGAACAAGTCAACCGCTGCATCGAAGAAATCTGGGGTCCAGTAACAATTATCTGACACCACATTCAGCAGAGTCGTGCTGATCTGCAGGAGTCGGCTCTCGGGAGAAAGTCCCGCACTTTCCAAGAGCTTCCAGTTTTTCCACCGATACATGTGGTCTTCTGAGAATCTAAGCTGCAGCTCGGCCAGCGGTGTGCGACACATCAAGGGGATGTTCAGACTCTCCTCGGCGTGGATTCTTAATATGGGGTGGTCCCGAAAAAGCACGCAGACGTGAGGATTTCGGACTAGTTCATCCAGCACCTCGAAACAAGCGGATTTCATCTCCGGCCGCACTTGAACAAGCGTTGCCAGGAAATCAAGTGCTGACTGTGGAGCCAAATGACCGTCGTTGTCATAAAGTTCAAGTTTTCTTCAAGGATTGTGAATAACGGCCCTGAATTTGCACGGTTATGTGCACTGTACCTTGCAGTGAACATTCGAAATATGACCAGTCGCGCTTCCGACAATGAGAGTTGAGCAACACTGAGCGCAATAGCCGCGCCATATCCAAGCGGGAGTTGATGAAATAAGATATCTGACGCCATATCTAGGATGTATTGAGGGTATAAATCGGGACTAAATTCGTGGGATCTCATCAGTCATGAATGTCATCGTTACATGCAGGATGCACATACCGAGAGAGCTCAATCAAGTCACCGTACATCTCTGGGGTTAAGTGGGGTACGGAGGCACGGATAGTGTCGAATCGCTTCTGAATTGCGCGCGACTCGCGGTCAATAATGCGGTCCAGACCCTTCAAGGTCGCTTCCCCAAGTGCCAAGATCGCCCTCCCGGCAAGAGTTCCGGGGCCCCAGACGGTACTAGGAGCTGTCGATTCCGTGTAGAAGCTGACTCGGTTTGCGTATGAAGACATCGAAAGAGACGAGATGATCGACGAGGCGGTCACGGCAGCGAAGTCTATTAATGCTGCACAGCCAGCACAGCAATTGGGGCGGAAGCAATTCGATCTTTCGGCACTGTGCCACGTGGTGGTACCTTATATTCTTCAAAGCTGTGCTTGTGCTGTGCTTCGCCAAAAATTCAAGGCCCATACTGTATTGGTTTGTATCCAACTTGATTCGTGCTTGAATGAATTATAACTTCTTTTTTTCGGAAATCGTCAATATTGAACCATGAATGCCACATTCGACAGTGCGCAAGAAAAAATACATGCTAAACTTAAAGATACAAAACATCAAGATAATGAATGGTACACCAACGCCGAATATAATCAATCCTTCAACGCTTTCCCTCAAGAATCGCCATAAACTTGTCCACCGTAAAATAACCACCAAGCGTTGCCCAATCATACCCATCCTGACCCTCCCTCCACCGCGAAAAGAACTGCGCCTCCCCAACGAGCTTCCATAGCGGCGCGAGCCAGTCGTCCATGATCTTGCACATCACATCACCCGATCTTGACCCGAACGTACTCTTCCAATCCAGGAGAAATGTGCGGCGCTTCTGGACAAAAGTCTGATAGCGCGCCGCAGTGCGGTCTGCGGAGATGTTGGAGCCCTCCGGGTCGAACCACTGCCCGCCGTAGTGATACCGCCTCCGCGGCGTCAGGCCGCATTCGGGTAAATCTATTTCGTTGCAGAGGCAGAACCAGACGAGCACGTGAAAGAGCGATTCAAGCGCGTGGCGGGGGTGGATCGCGGAAGAAAAGGTGGGCATGGATATGAGATCGTAGGCAGCATAGCGAACGACGCGGGGGTCGGGCCGCGCTCCAGCGCATGCTGTCAGCGAATTGGGCTCTTCGAGAAGATCTAGATCTAGAACAAAGCCAGTCCTGTTGTCGGAGATGCTTCGTTGCTGAAATAGCATCCGACCCGGAGTGAGTGCGGGGAAACAGACGGATGCGTCGCCGAACTCCGTTATTGCTGCAGATTGAAGAGTACTTGTTAGCCGAAATATGAGGGTGGGAATGACTGGCGCGTGCGCACCTTTCGCGATATCGACAATTGCGCGCCTGAACTCGGTGAGAGTTTCAATGTGGATGAGGCACTGAAAGGCAGGTTTCAGGGAGAGCTCGTCTACCTCCGAGGGAGGTAGAGGTACCCGAAGGGCCGCCCGGAAAACGAGCTCGGGGGACCCGACGTCTTTTTCGATCAGGTGCAACACATTTTCGTAGGTCAGTCGGGCAGGAAGAACAGGGGCAAGATCCGGACGCTGGTCTCGTCTTTTCTTCAGAAAATACTCGTCGCCCACAAGCCGCCACAGGGGCCGAAACCACGTATCGGACATGGACGAAAATTGTGGCTTAAATGGGCATGGATCCCACCAGACGAGAATGTCGGGGTCTAAGCTGCCATGGGATCCACCAGCGAAAGCGACGAAGCACAGCATGCATACGAGGTACCTTAGATCCGAATTATAGTGGATGAGCTCAGAGAATGGTGCATCTGGCGACGGCCCTTCCGTCCTCCCGCCATAAAGATCTAAAAAGTCGGAATCAGAGTCCTTCATCGTCATCCTGCCGCTCTTGGTGGCCCAAAGAAGTGGATCTGCATGGCGTGGATAATCAAGATCTACGAGAACGCCGTTGTTTCGCTCTCCGTCCGCCCCAAATCGCAAGTGGGGGATGTTCAGGCTGCCACCGTAGAGACTCCGGGAGGTCGAGACATAGTATGCGTGGTGGCCTGGAAATGGGCATTCAATAATAAAGCCACGCCGTCGTTTGCCGTCTGGACTCGGGCTCACTTTGAATTAGATCGATGAACACTGATTTGAGTGCCAGTGCGTCATCAAGTGCCAAATTGGCGGGATTTAGCTGAGAATATCTGTGCTTTCTGGGGTTTTCGGTCATCTAGTAATGGGTATGCGACGTGGTTTGGCGGAAGAACAACTTTTGACGCCGTCACACAAGTGGTCACATAGTGATGCCGGACATAGCCGGCTGACAACGGACAAGGTTGAATTCAAGGCGAGTCCCTTCAGAGACTCACTTGAGGTTGTGAGACGATTTAATACTGGGAGCCGATCCCCGCGGCTTATGGCACTCAATCCCGGCCAAAGTCGTCTTGCATCATTTAGAGTCAAACTCGATCATCTCAACCCGGTGGTAGGTACTTCCTCGGCGAGGAGTCTCTCCATTCCATTCTAACTCTTCATTTCATTGTTGTATATATCTTTACAGCAACTTTCTTTACGGGATTGTCCTAAAAGAAGCATCCGAAATCTCATATCTCGCACTCACAGCAACCCTAGTCAATGGGCCGGCGTAAGTTGATATTGGAGGCTGAAGGCTATTGCGAATTCCATAGCTCCCACGGTCAAATTGATAAACTGTGTTAAAATAACTGATGCACTGGTTTGACTTCTCCGACCTCAGTGAAATCAATCTAACATTCAGCTGAACAAGTAGATAAATGATCCCTTCATCTACACCGTTCAGTCCAAATTCTCATTTTGCACACCTTTCAATCGATTCGATATATAATTTTAGTTTATGAACACTGGCAAATCGAGTCAATTGCTATATAAGATGTCGGAGATCGCTGACGAACTCGAACTTGATCCGGATGCAAGTGGTGATCTGGTGATATCACCTCACCTTGTTTAAGGCACCTTCGGTAGGCTGTTAAGGACGCAAACCGCCGAAGCCGTCACCGGCAGATGAGTTTGCCGTGGATATATCAACTCGAGCGATGCGAGTCATATTTTCTGCCTATCGTTACATTGAAGTCTTGAAGATGATTGTTCAACCTGAACACGGTTGGATGTCGCTCATCCAGATTCTTAATTCGTGATACATTGGCCGGTAGGTAAAGACGCTTTACTTGACTGCGTAGACGTCCATATCTTGTCCATCTCAGCAGGGAATCCACGGCATCCAGTCATTATTTGTCATGTTGAGTCAGTGATCGTCAGTGGTCATGCACGCTTCGAGAATGTCAGATTTTCTTCCATTGGCTGTCCTTTACAGTATACAGCAGTCCACAATTCGGGGCATATTTTTCGATACCTTGCGGACGATATTTGGCCTCAGACAGCAATTAATCCCGCCGTGGCTCACGTCACGACGCTTTCCGGTCATGTTTCGTGTGTGGGTGCTGTTTGGTGACCACCGCAGTTGCTGCCGCCCCAAATCGGATGTGTACCCTCATACTTTTCGGCTAGTGACTGTGGAGCATGAGACGCCAATTGTACTTTTTTTTCAGGTTTCGCGGGGGTATATGCAGCGGCAGTCAAAATGACTCTTCCGGGGTTTTCTGTCCCGGTATTGTAATTTCCAACTCTCCTTCTGGGCCAAGTGCGGTCCGCCGCCACTCACAAGAGCGAAGCGCCGCAGTACTTCGGTTAAATAACCCAAAGCCAGCGGATAAACCGCTAATCCCGAACAAGGAAACATATATATGTGATACCGGAAATGTCAGCAGGCGCTTCCCAGGCGCTTTAGGAGTTCCTGATTCAAAGGTACAGAAACGTAGCGCTCGGAAGGCTTCCGACGGACACCAGGTGTCATTTTATAAAGAGAGAGATCTCAGTGCATCCTAAATAATAATAATACACTATATTCTCAGTCCGTTCGACGCTCGAATGCCGAATGTATCATCAACAACTGCATAATTTCCAAATCGTTGTTGTACACGGTTTCTCTTGCATTAGGTATCACTGAGCAACTAAGCCGACTGCAGGACCTACAATTTACCAGCTATCACGTATTCCGAGTCATAACGCGATGGTGAAAACTCGTTGTTGGTTACCGGGATATGCGTATATTTTGGGACACTTGTCCGTGTATCTTCACAGTGGCAGAAAATTCATGAGGCGGTATATGAAATACATTACTATTACGGGGACCCGGTAATAATTGAAGCTCTGAATTTATGGCTGATCACTGCTTCTCCGTACCCTTAAGTTGATCACTCTGGTCCTTCGTCTACATTCGTTATAATTGAGCAGGGGAGTCTTTACAAAAGGGGATTCGATAGATACAACTATAGTATTATTTCCGATACGTCTAGCACTGTTTCTACATTCAATGTCCATGGGAGAAAATACACTGTTCGCCTTCAGTGGGTTATTATATCAGTACTCGTCCATATACATCTTGCATCGTTCCCACAAACGGACCCACCGCCCTCCGTTCCATTCTCTGATCCGCGCCCAGCCATCCTGCGCAGCCATCCGCTGGATCCAGATCAACACCGAGCAGAGCGCGAAGTCGGCATAGCTGACTTCATGCCCACATGCGACAATGCCGTCTCCGTCTCCGACATTCTTATCTAGGATGACGGAAAGGAAGTCAAACTGTTCCTTCACCGCGAGCCAGGCCTGTTCACGCTGCGGCCCAGGCGGGAGCATCTGGAACGACTGCGGGCTACCCATGCCGGCGCCGGGATACCCTGGGACGCCACGGAAGTGCGACTGACTGCGCTCAGGGAGGCTTTGATGGCTCAATGGGACCATGATGGGGAGGAGCGGTTTAACGAAGATTTCTTGGATGTAGTGGACAAAGAGGGTCTGAAGCGCGCGGGTCCCCTCGGGGAAGACGGGGCGGGCGGGGTATGCCGCTTCTAAATATTCGGCGATATTATTGGGGTTTGACAAAATCTGGGGCGCCTTCGGGTTGCGTGTGGGGTCGACGACGACGGGGAGGGTATATATTGGACGGCCATCACTGCGCATGGCACTCGCTGGGGCGCCGATGGCACGTAGTGTGGCTTCGACGTCGGGAAACTCGACCCACACAGTTCGGTATCGTAGCCGTTTGAAATTGAGAATAAACCTAATGGAAAGTCAGTGATCGTTCAGACTCGTCGGCGAGGGACATACCGAATCCTCCAGATATTGGGTGCCCATGGCTGAGGGCTGGCAGATTTCAGGTCATAGAGGGTGATGATTGGTGCTGCGGGTCGTGAGGAGTGTCGGGACATGATAGTCGTTCAGAGAGGGCGTAAAATGAATCGAGAGGGCGTAATATGGATTGTAATGAATTTTTCCGTTTCGACTCGGTGGCCTTTAAAGGTCCTTGAGACTACGCGCCCACTGGCCGAATATGGAAACCATATCATTATGACAGATACACAGTCACCATACCAGCAGTATGACTGGTCGTGACCGGAGACAAAACGCAGGACTGCCAGAGATTGTAGACGCCCGGACTTGACCGGAACCGGCAGATTTCTAGAAGTTGCTTGAAAGAGTCGCCAATCATCGTACGGTAAATCCTAAGTAAATCCCGTCACAAAGCTGTGTATCACCATCTAATCGGTTATCTGTCAGACAGAATGTCTTAAGAGGCCTTGTCAATAATGGCAGCGGCGGTTGGATTGGCGTTTGAAGATAATTATCCCTAGCAAAGAGAAAACTGAGATAGTCAAACCAGCTGCCAGGAGAGCCAGACGTACGTATGTTGGTCCCGAAACGGGCGATGACCAGCATCTGATCGTATCATGAAGACCACCGGAAATGGCAGACTTGGCAGACTTGACTTCATTGGACACGGCGGGGGTCGGGCGTCAGACAACTTGCATACCATCGCTGGTCCAGAATGTGGATATCTCGACTCTGGAAAACGCTGAAGTTCTTGCGCGCCGAGGAGTCACGCTGCACAGTCATGACTGGCAAAACTGATTGTGAGACCCGAGGGCGGACGCTGCACCCCATCTAGCTATAAAGCGGAACAGCAACCAGCGGCGGGATCAAACGGGATTTGAAAGCAGTGATTCGCAGTCGCGCTTACCGAACGGAGGCGCTTGAGACAGCAAAGGAGCGGTAAAAGGCCATATTCGGGTCGACTACTAGGAACCGCCAGGGGCGCCGGGGTTAGAAGCTGCGCCTAGTGAATTGGTTACATTCAAAGAGCTGTAGATACCGGGCATACCCAGACGTGACTGGTGGCGACAGAGACCGGTTTTCCTGGATTCGATCCTGGGAAGCCGTTGAGATAGACTGCTGTAAATAGTACTAGAATAGTGGTCACAGTCCCGGCGAACGCCTGCGAACGCTGTCAGTAAAACTTGGGGTATTGGGTGTACAGTAACCGTGACGGTTGACAATGTGACGTGAATGGCTGGCGTTGACTCGGAGGGTCAAAAATGAACACCCTTGTTGGTTTCCAGCCATGAAGCGCTCGATGCAGAGTTGGTGAACGTTTTGGGCAAAGCTGAGTTAGTGACGCAGAGGGTGTGACAGTGACAGTGACAGCGAGTCAATGAGTCTATCCAAAAAAGGCATTTGATCACGTGCATCCATACCACGCGACACGCCAATTTCATTTCGCTTCACTTTTTGTTCTCCTTCTCGATTCTTCGCTCGGTCTTCGTCGATGGGCGCGTTTGAATGGACTAGTATGTCGCTGTGCTCTCTTCTCCAATGTCGACTAATCGCCGCAGCTCCCAGCAGACGGACCGGCTCGCGTGTACTCTCGCCAATACCCCACGAAGTGTATCTTGAAATTTACAAGTACTTCGAACCCTCAGAAGTGGCCAGTCACGCCGATTGCAAGCGAGTTCTCTCTAACCTTGCACTCGTGTGTCGTTTCTTTTGTGCTGTGTCTATCTCTCGAATCTACCGGTCCATCGAATTCTCTGGGCGCGATGTCAGCCCAGGCTACAACCACTTCTGTCAATTGCTACTGAAAAGCACAGAGTCAAATGGTAATAGCCAGTCCATCGGATCGGACGTTCAATTTGCAGTCGACATCGCTCCATTCGTCCGGGAATGCCTATTCAAGGATTGGTTGCCACGTCCCGATCAGATTTCGTGGGCAGAGGCTTTTCTCGAGAGGAATTCTCGAGCAGTTCGCTTGATGCCCAATGTTGAATCTCTCCGAATCGATTCCACTCCGATCACAAAGTCCCTCATCACCACGATTTCCAAATTGAACAAGACCCTAAAGACATTGTGCATTCGTTCTTGCACACTGGAGGGAGAACTCACCAAAGCGCAGCTCCTAGGGCTTGATTCGCTTAGGTTACGCGTCGTCGAATTCTTCGGGGCATCGTCTGTATCGCAATCACTCTCCCCAGCCACGATCCGGCTGCGGGACCTTGAAATATTCAGGACAGACAGTTGGCAATTCGGCTACTTTTTCATGAAGCGGCAGCACCCTGCCCTTCGCGTCCTCGAGCTGCACGACGTCGAAGACCTCCCGGCTTTGTTCAAATTTCTCTCGAAGTCCCCTTCCATTAGAGAGCTCACCATCGCCGGTATCGTTCTCCAGTTGGGAGGAGGCCCCATTCCCACCTTGTCTCCGACGGCCCTTCCGCATGTCCACACGATCCACATTCCATCATCGTTCCTCCCGTTCTTCTCCAACCGCTCTCTGCGCAGCGTGTCGCTAGGGGGTGTAGAGACCCGGGACTTCGACGGCAGCGATCGCAGGCAGCATCCCACTCTTCCTCAGCTCACCGTAAAAGATGTCGCTTCTCTCATGCAATCCGCGACATCCATCACAGAACTCCACGTCCCTGAGCATGTCTACTTCGTGTTCCCCGTTCTCAAAAACCTCAAAAACCTCGAGGTCCTCGTGCTGGTGTACGATCACCCCAACTTCTCCACCGTCCCCGTCATATCCTCCACCAAGCTTTTCCGCGATGTCGGTCACGCCTTTATATATATTTGAACCATGACTAACATCACTCCAGGCTATCCATGCGCTATGCAACAAGTGGCCTGCCTCCCCTTCCCCTCCTCTCCGCGAACTGCGTCTCGACTTCGGCGCGACTGTGGCTGCGGATGCACGGCCGTTCATGTGGGACCTTCAACTTCAGCTCGAGATGCTCATGGGTCCCCTCTCCGTAACGTTTCCCCACCTTACGAGTGCGAGCGTCGCGCGTTTCGTAAAGTGGCAGAGGTGGGACAAGCGTTCAGAGTGGCGCCCTTTCGTTCCGCATGGCTTCCGGGACTTTGTAAAAGATGCCCTCGCGCGGGGAAGGCCTTTCACGGACGTGGGCGACTGTTTCGCGCCGTTGGACTATAAATGATCAGCAACTCAACGTTGGAGATCAATTTTTTCCTTGGCAATTGCTCATAGTTTCTTGTAGTTGGAACTGACTCGAAATTTGATTCGAATCGGCTTCTCGATTGTGTGCTTGATACTGCTCCATGCGACACTATGCATTCCATCTGTACATACTTCCATCCCGTCCAGAATCGCAGCACGTCCTATCTCTCCCTACAAGCCCATGCTTTTGTACCTCTCGGAATCGACCGTCAGCATCGGAGTCGCGAAGCTTTCGAGGTTTGCGTAACCAGTAAACCATATTTGAGGTCCCCACTCACCCAAATATATTTGCACCGACGGCATATTCTTCGTCCGGCTCACGATCGCCGGTGGCCGGCCACAACTTGCGGCTGGAAGACATGAATTTTAGCGTGAAATCATCAAGAGCGACATGACTCTAAAAAGGCGCACCGATCAGCATAATATGCCGCACGCTTGTCCCCGGCGCCAGCGAGAGCATTGTAGGTCGCGAACTGAAATACAAGAAATTAATCGACAACGCCGATTGAAAGGCAACTCACAATCGCGGCGCGTCCACTTTTCGTGTCATTCGGTCCGGAACGGTGGGCGAGGTGGGAGTCGAATATGACGAATTGCCCGCGTTGAAGGTGCAAGGAAGTCTAATTGACACGGGCATGTGAGTGCACTGTAGTGAAACAGAAAACTAGAGTCGTAAAACCCAAGTCTGGTTGTTACTCCAAGACTCATCTAGACAATGGTCGATCCCGACGGGAATGTCGATCTCGTGGGAGCCTGCGACGACCTTTTATCAAGTGGTTAGAGTATGTTGTATTCCGCATTCACTTGAATTACCTCTAGACATCCGTTTTCGTCAGTTTGGGGATCGACTGCTATCATGACGGCTAACGATTGTTATGGATGAACGAGAAATTTGTCGTGGAGGTTCCGCACCGACGACGCGTCCGATGTTGGGCACAGTTGCATCTGCAATACATGTATGAGATATGCAGGTCGGTAGGGAATTAAGAACACACAGGAAGGAGCATCGGTCTGTTGTTTACGGGCCAATTAGGATTCGAATTAAGATTGAGCACGGTTCACTGACGTGCGCTTTGAAGCCACCAGATTGCGGAGTCTTGGAATACGATTATTGACGGATGGAGACGGAAATATATGTACCTTGTAATTAATCTTCTCTTTGAACAGGATCATTTCCTCTCCGAGGAGCGTGCGGAGCAAGCTTAGCAGCGAATCCCACGGAATAGCCTGCCAAACCCGGTGTGATGGTCAGCAAAATTCTCGGTGGTGCTGAGCGCGCGGTGGCCGTTGGCACCGAACTCCTCGTAGTGCAACCAGGCGTTTGATTTATGCGGGAGGTTCTGGTATTCGATATTATTGTTTAATGTCAGAACAAGTATTATTCGGTACCTTTACTTCGTCCGTCCATTGAGCCATGTTTTGTGCAAACTCATGGGAGGGACACTCCAAAATCAGGAACTGGTGAAGTTAGGTTTCGTACGTCGAGGAAGATTGAATTCGGAATGCCCACCCCGTTCTGTCCATAGAAACCACACTGCTCCGGCGACGCTTTGAGATCTAGAACACCACTCAGTGGTCGGTCTTTGCTAGTGAGAGTCATTCTGTGGAGGGAGAAGTGCCAGGGAAGGTGGGAAGAATCTGCGGGACGTGGACATTTGGATTTACAAGCAACTGCCGGGCCGCTTATGCGACCCAGCTTCCTCTTCCGTTACACCGCTGACAGGCGAAATGGTGGCCATCAGTTAATTTGACCACCTGTCGGGCATCAGTGAGGATTACTCTCGGCATGGCTCCCAGTGTAGATCTTGGAAGCAGACCTGCGAACTAAAGTCTTGGTTCGCTAGCTGATGGTTTGCCTGGAGATTTAAAAGCCGTATTCGAACAGACGATTCCGCAAAGAGGGAGAGATGAAGTGTAATTCAGGTTTATATTCTGAGCGGGGACTAAGTGGTGGGCAGGTTCTCATCAAGTCACCATTGTACGTTCTAGAACAATATGCTTGTCAGGAAGCTAGAAGAAAGCGACGGGGAACTTAATGAAGCCCTGCTTCAAGGTCGCCGACTGTTGTGGTTCAAAAGATACTCTAAGGAACTTCAATTATTAAGGTAAGCCAATCTTCGTGTCTGGCCGGCCAATTGACTCCGCTTTAACGGTTTATTTAATACACCCCTTCTCGGACACTTTCACGTATCTCTCCGCGCCGAAATACCGGGCATTGTTCCCGACCGAGTCTGTCATCATTTCGGAAAACTTGATCGACAGGCGTTCTGAGACCAGGCCAGAAAAGCGAAAAGGTGGGAATGCAGCATATCTCGAAGCAGTGCAAGCGGCTGCTCTTTCGCTGGGGGCAAATTTTAACTTTGAAAGGCTCATATTCGCTGAGCTAATATGCTAATCTGAAAATAAACCCGCCTCATGACCCAAGCCTGCGTGAAGGAGAAGTTATAAGGGGATTACCACAGCGGCATCCCACCGCTTAGCCGCAGCCGCTTATGAACGGCGGTTTGCTCGCTTATTGATGGTGCTCGGAGAATTGCCTCGTGTTTCCCTCATGTAATGAACATTGATGTGTAGTGGGTTCGAACCTGGGTAGCAGCATTCTTTTTAAAATATTACCTTTCATTCGCTGGTAGACTCAGAAGTACACAATGAATGTTTGCTACACCTCCAAAAATTACTGAACTCTAAACATATTTCTGTCTGCATTGTTGAGTTCCTTTCAGATGTATTGTTAGATACACAGCAAATATTCACAGTGCGATCTATGGAGCTTAGAATCTCTTTTTTGGCTCCTTGCAACACAGCCAGTATCCTGAAAAGTATAATATTTCAGAGGGATACAGGTGAAATTCCTGTACCAAATGTCGGTAGTCTTTGAGGAGGAACTAACGGTATGGTGCCAGAAGGAACATAGGTCAAACCATCTCAGTCAGTGTTTACAGACTACCATTTGGGTGCCTGAGATTCACAACCTCAAAATGGGTGACTCATCGAGAGTGCTGGGATGCGGTGTATTACAACTTGGCATGTTCCAGAAAATGAGATCCGGTCAAGCTGATATAATTTTGTTTCGAAAAACCTTCATAGAATAGCACAAGTATGACTCACCCTGGTGGCATATGTTGTCTCCACTGAATTTCTCTCTGGAAAATTGTTCACTGCAAGTTGTTAGATAAGCACAAGGTCGCGAAGGCTGCAAAAAATATAGAACTGCTGTAAAAAATGTTTACAGAGAGTCTGGTATTCTGTTCTATGTGTGGCCAACATTCCTTGTGTATTTCTGAGTCTGCCCCTAAATAAGATGTGATATTTCAAAAAGAATGCCGCTACGCAGGTTTGAATTATCCACACATCAATGTGCATTACACATGCACACGAGGAAACACGCGGCAATTTATCCGAGCCATCAATAAGCGAGCAACCTGCCATTAATAAGTGTCTGAAGCTTATGGATTTTAAACGGTGGGGCATGCCCCCTGTGTACGTGACATCGAGAGAATGGTTGAGCGGCGGAGTTCGGATAGACAGCGGTAATTTTATAAAGAGTTAGATAAACCACAGGTCTGGGTTTAAAGTAGTCCAGAGACCTCGAAGAGATACAGAAATATCCTAACCTTCACTTGGAATGAGGGCCGCTTTGTGTTTCGCATCCCGCTAAGTTCTACGCTTGATTTTCGGTGCCCGGACGCTCTCAGTTTCCGAGCTCCAATGAAGTCAGTTTTGTCCGGCACGTCATTGTCGCTTTATTTTCCCGGTTAGCTCCTCCAACGTGGAAAAAAAATATCCCTGTGAGTTTGAGTCCGAGAAGAGTCAAATACTATCAGCGACTGCCAACCGGGCCACAGTGGCCATTTGCATAATACAAGGTGGTGCAATAAATAAACTCGGAATTTGGGACCACAGTACACGAACTCTGTATGTCAGATTTGGAGGTAACACACTTTGACGCGGCATCTCCGCCCAGTGTTTCACTCGGCCATTTTTTCCAACCCGAATCAGGGCCAACCGTGGCCATGGAGGTATATATACTCGAGCATATCAATGATAACGATTGATACAATCGCTAAAGAAAATGGAGCGGAGGTTTCAATAACGCAGTATCACAGAGCTGTCAAATAATGTAGCGCTGATGTAGCGTGCAGATTAATTCCTTGAGCGCTTGACTCTGTGCAGGCCTGCTACCTCTCGCTGCTCGGGGACGAGAGGTTGAGAATTTTGAGAACCCATCTTCAAAGTTGGGCCCAAGCCGTTGTTATGCTGACCGAGCACCAGTCAGCGCATACGTAAGATCGGGGCGCAACATTGACGCAACGGTTGAATTGTGAATTTTAGACCTGCATTCGGGTTGCTGAAGATCATAGATTTGGTCCGGAGCTGTGGGAGTAGATGACGACATGTGGCTGTGTCAGCCTCATCGCGTCCACCACTCGACCACCACATCTCTCTAAAGCAAGCTGTGTGTTGCTACTGGATGAAAATTTGCACGCCAACACCTTGAGAAGTAATTTCTCCGAGGCTGTCAGCTCGCCCCATTGGTACACCCACACCCCCACACTAGGCTTTCATGTTCGCTCAGTCGCTGACACTGTCGTAGCTGTCCTGATGGTCTTTTGTCCCCTGTAGTTATCGCCGAGCCGCTAACCTGGTCTTTTGGGCGGAGAACTCCCTGGAAGAAAATGTCGCAGGCTGCAGGATTACACCGTTTGCGCCTCAAGAATTTCAACGGACGCCGACATGAAGGCTCCGATTATACTAGAGTTACGTTTCCTGAAATTCCGCCATGATCCTTTTCCCCACGGGTTTCCCGTAGACTCCATTGGTGCCAAATACCTTCGAAACAGAGATGATGACCGGCAAGTTCAAGAATCACCTCGTTGGTATATTTATTTATTGGTGATCACATCAGAGTTCAAGGACATCGCTTCCAACATGTCGTCAAGCTCGACCTCCTACGCTTTGAGACCGTCAATTTGCAAGCCTACCATCTCTTGTCTCCACTTTGACTGATGGTATTAATCTGGGTGAGGGAGGCTGCTTTCTCTTTGGGGAATACATCTGGGGTTTAAATACCGCACGACAGTGCATGAAACGGTATCGGTTGACCGATTCACCTTCACCTTCGTTCCTTCACCATGCTAGACAGCTTCAAATCTTCTTTGCCTTATCAGGCTCCACTCTTTTTTGCTGCTGTCCTTGGACCTTCTTCACTCCTTTCAGATGACGTCGTTCGTCACATATTCTATCTCAAGCTTCACATATTCTATCTGAAGTTTGTCCTCAAGTGGGAGCACTTCCAATACTCATGGGCCCATTACTTGCGGTCCTCTTTACACTCCTTCCGGCCCACTGCGAGCTACCTCCAGTCCACTGCGAAATACGTCCAGTCTACTGCGAGCTACTTCCAATCGTCATTCCTTCCCAACGCGTCTCTCGTCTTACTTGGGGTCTTAGCACCTCTCACACTCCTTTTTTTATTCCTCTTTATCGTCGCAACCTTGAAAGCTAGCAAAGAGCATGCTAGCGTCCCCGCCGGTCTGCCCTGGATGGGCAAGCGCGACGAGGCCTTGTCCTCCATCCGAGCCAACGTCCGGGGATTCGTGGAGTCGGCAGCGCTCTATACCGAAGGGTATCGTAAAGTGAGCTGCGCGGTTCCCCTCCTGAATCAATTTTGACCGCTTTTCATCAGTACTCCAAGGCTGGACTTATCTATGTTGTACCCACCTGGACCCGAGGTCCGCAAATTGTCGTCCCCCCTAGCATGGGCCCGTGGATTGCCGCTATCCCCGACGAGGTCCTCAACGCCAAGGACTGCACATACGATAATGGTTTGTGCCCTAGTTGAGCCGGCTTCAACCCATCTAATACAGCAACCTTTCAGTCCAGTTCAAATACACTGTGGGACACCCGGAGATTCTTGCCAACGACATGATCGACCTGCTTATCAAGCGTGAACTCACGCGCACTACGGGCACCATGAACGCCGAGCTGATCGACGAAGTCAATGAATCCCTCGAGTCACTTTTCGGTGGGGATGGTCAATGGCGAAAGGTCGGGGTGTTTGACACCCTGACTCGCACTGTCGGCCGAGTCACGAGCCGCGTCTTCGTTGGCAAAGAGTTATGTGAGTCCACGGTTGGTTCACATATGACCGCAGCTCACCAGAATATTTAGGTAACAACATGGAATACGTGATGTCTGCGAGCGACTTTGCACGGGCTGTATCCGTCAGCGGCTATATCCTCCACCTCTTCCCCAAATTCATGCGAGGGTGAGTATTTGTGGTTACTTTACTATTCGACGGTTGGTTGATTCAAGGTTTTTTTTTCAACCTCCAGAGCAATTTCCTGGTTTGCTACCATGCCCAATCGTCGTCATTCCGGCATCGCGATGAAGCACTTGGAGCCTCTCGTCGCGCAACGGATCACGGACATGAGGGCAAAGGAAGTCGACTCAACATATCCCTGGGAGGAACCGGTATGTATCAACGAGCTCATCTTTAATGTTATTTATATTTTATGGTCATCTTTCAGAACGATTTCATAACCTGGATGTGCCGCGAGTCGTTCAAGCGGGATACCTACCACGAAACCTCCGTCCATCATCTGGCCTATCGCATTGTCTTGCTCAACTTTGGCGGCATCACCACCACCTCCATCATGGTCGGATTCTAGCTTCTTTTTCTGGGCTGCCAAACTTACCGATTAACAGGTCGTCAACGCGGTGCTAGACATCTGGAGCGCACCTGACGTCGAGAACGTCATTGCAGCTCTCCGCGAGGAAGCGCAGGAGGTGTTCCAGGAACACGGCGAGTGGTCCAAGGCGGCCCTTGCGAAGCTGCATCGCCTGGACAGCGCCATCCGCGAGAGCGCCCGTGTATCCGCGATCGGCGGGAACGCCCTCGCCCGGCGTGTCAAAGTCGACGGCTTTACGTTGCCCAACGGCCTCGCTGTCGCGAAGAACTCCACCATCGGCGTGTCCATGGACGGCATCCACTTCGACCCGGAGAACTACACCGACCCGACGGTATACGATCCCTTCCGGTTCTCTCGCCCGCGGGAGGAGGCGCTCGCCACTGGGAAGCCGCGCGTGAACGAGGACCTCGTCACCACGTCCCCCCACTGGCTCCCCTTCTCGCACGGCCTTCATGCATGGTGGGCTACTCCCATATACCGTGTCGTATTATAGTTCTCACGCGATGGCATTGTAGTCCCGGCCGGTTCTTCGCTGCCAACAACGTCAAGATGATCCTCGTGCAGCTGCTGCTCGACTACGAGATCCAGCCGTTCGGCACGCGACCTCCGAACATGGCTATTGGCGACATGTCGGTCGTCCCGGTAGACGCGATGATGATGATCCGCAAGCGGGTCTGAAAGCGTAAATCGTTTCAATCTTTCTGAAGGACAGTAGCTATCTTATTTATAGCGTATTTATCCACGGACATTACAGTACTCCCAGAGAGACTGTCCTGTAGATTAGACTACCGCATTGTATAAGTAGCTTACAGCGCTCCAAGAGAGGGCTTATTGTATAGTACGATACTGAAAACAATATTCACACTCCTTTATCTCTACCCCGAGACAATCCGAAGTGGTTGCATATCTTCGTGTCCGTGAACAAATAATTCAACTTCCGGAAGCTAAATCATGAAACCCCAACCACTTGATTCGGTGCGAGGCCGCGGAACTTGAATGATCATGTTACCGCAATGATTGACGGATAGTATGCAGTCGGACGGAGGATCAAGCGCTCACGTCACCATTCATTCCCTCCCTATTTCTAATAGAGAATGACGCCAATGACACCATAGTCCTCCACTGACAGTTATCAGCGGGCAGTCCAGGTCATCGTTCGATGAAGATATAGTCATGCAAACCGAGTCCTCCAATATACATCCAAATTTTCTTTCGAAGAGCTACCTCACAGGTCGAATCTTCTCGGGGGTCTCGGTCAAAAAGTGGTGCCAGTACCAATTGAAACGCGGAGGTTGCCAAATTCAACCTATTGCAGGATGATGGCCGTGATCGCGGCATTGATTATGTGGGCGAGATTTCTCGATCGCGGCATTTGTGGTTGTCAACGAAAGTGAACGCTCAGAAACAGCCAGCTGTTCTTTTAGTCTTTCTCGGGGTTTCTTCCACGGAGATACTGCGGTGCTTCGCGTCTATGTGCTTAAGCTTCTACTTCTCCGTCGTGCCACGTCCTGTACTACAACAGATCGTTTCAGCCCTCCTCAAGCTAAGGAGACCCAATCGGTCTTTCTCGGCAACAGATATTAGATCCGGATATAGGTGAGTCACCGGGACCCAGCGGTCTATATAATCATGTCATGGTCATGTTCCGTATATCGCAACCGTTATAAAGACTCAGTCATCTCGTGGGCGTCTTTTGCCTGGCCGTTTCTGCCCCTGCCCTCGTCATTCAGGATGTCCTGCGGCGTTCTCGAGGCTGTCTATGCCCTCATTCACCAGTGGCTCGCACACGTCGGAGCATCATTGATAGCGGTCGACACCTACCTACGCTTAACAGCCCAGCGTACACTCGACACCATCGCCGCCGCTGCGAGCCTGCTCCTCAGCTTCGAATCCCTCGTCATCGTATCCTTCTGCGCCTTCCTTTTCCTCGGGGGTACGCTCGCCATACTCGTCCTCTGGCCAATCATCGTCGAGACGGATGACAACGACGACTGCGAAAGCGGGCTGTATTACGCGGACAGCGACGGGGACGGGCGGTGGGTGGTTCCCGTCATCCTGGTCGACCGAAATGGTCGGATGAATCCCGGTGTGGTACCCACGTCTACCCGCCGAAACCACGACAGACCCTGGAATAAACGGCATTGATTTCGCCGCTATGAATCCGAGCGCAGTGCTCATTACGACCACGAAGACCCAGACGACAGCGACGGGGCAGCGGAATTGAGGGGGGATTGTGCGAGTGGGGTTTAATGAGTTTGTCGCCGCCCATGACAAACCAACTCCGAGTCCGTGTTTCCCCATCGGAGATCACGACGAATGGGATTGGACGATGCGAGCGTCCTGGTCGGCCTTCTGTTCCTTGTAAAAACGGAGACTCATTTGTATATGTAGCCATTGTATGTTGTATTTTGTCCGGCGTGTACTCCAACTCAGCCATTGTGTATTTGTGTTTGGTTTCAGACCAGACGCGACATTCATCACGTGATTCTTATCACCAAAGTTCAAGTTGACCAACTTGAATAATAAATTTGCACAAGATGAACCGTCGCTTCGCTCCGGTATCCTTCAAGAAAATGAAGCCATGAATGTTAGTTAAGTAAATTATTACTGGTGAACAATATAAATGTAGCAAAAAAAAGACACGCTGAACCCAAAAATCCAATCTGATTGCGAGAGAATACATAAGTGCAGAACATGAAAAAAGCCTGATGCGCAGTAGCATAATTCAACAATGTTCATCTGGAGGGGTATCTGTAATCCTACAACATGCGAGGCACGAGCACCAAAATTGTTGGAGCGTCTGTCTATGAGAGACTACTGTAATCCTGCGTTCAGTCGTAAAACACCCAAAGGTTGTCAGCAGGCAGAATATTGTGCACCGAACCAAAGGGTTTCCCGCCAAAAATGAAGGAACCGAGGGCGGGCATCGATTTGTACAGTAAACCACCGTCATGGCGCAAAGATTGAACCAATAATCCCCAAGTCAGACGTTCAACTGAAACACGAAATGACCGCGATAGAAGAGAGCAAGAAATTACGGCGGTGCTAGCATGGAGATATTCCATAGAGTTGAAGTGACCCAAAGTATACCCAGAAGCAGATAGAAGTGATGTGAAATCATCAAAGGATATTGCAAGTCCGGTAATTTGAGGACGAGGGGAATGGGCAAGGTATTCCTTCCGCCTGAAAGACAGACACTACGGGCTTTTTATATGTCGAGAATCTTCCGTGCGATTGCGTGACCCTCCGGCCTGATGGAAATAGAATTGGCTGCGCCGTGGGCAGCAGTAAGTACGGTCAACTGCGTTCTGTCGAGAATCAACCGGTAGGTCAGTTGTTCTGCTGCATGGGGTTCTTGAGGGAAAATTTCAAGACCGTTTAGGATGCATTCCAGGATCCGTTGATGCAGATTATTATTGTTAAGACTGGAATTAACTGCGTATGCATACGGATGGCAGGCGGAGGAAAGATTCTGGCTCCGTTCCGGCGATGTTCGCAGGCCGCAGTGATCGAAGAAGACAATTGATCATGAGGATAAGACTCAGGATAAAATTATCAGCGCGGTCCCTTTCGGAACATGCCGAGTTATAGCGACAGTACAGACTACCACTACACCACAATCCACTTGCCTTCGACGAATTCACCGCTTTTAAGGTGCTCTATCTTGGGCCCGCGAAATGCAGTAATAAGCAAATAAATAAATACCTACTGAGTTGTTACCTCCCCTGCCAAAAACCATCAGGCCATACCAACGGCTCTTCAGCAAAAATTTGGAAGACTTGATGAGCCAATTTTGCGACCTGACAGACCGTGGAACGGTTGAAGACGAGAGCCTTCAGTGTTGGTGTTGCTGTACCTGTGATGGATATCCCTACTACCTAGGTCCGGTCCCGAATAAGTCCTCACGCACCCGAAAGTACTCATAATGACTCTTCACAGTATTGCGGCAGATGACCAGATAAGGCAACTGGTAGATTGTTCTTTAATCTTCCATAACCTTCCCCGCTATTCTGCTTTGACTCACTGTAGACGTATTAAAGGGAGTCGTTCCCTCTTGTAACGACATCTATTCTTACCTCTACCAATCCATCTAGATCACCCAAAAATCTTGTGTGAATTAAGTGTGAAGCCGCGCGCTCACGTTAGTATTCAGTCAAGCTAGTTCCAAGTTGTAAAGCCACGCGCTTACCTCTAGGGCTAGAAGCAACCCGTGGCTGGCTGATATTCCCGAATCCCGGCTCGTCTCAGAAGACTCGCTCTCTCGGACAGGTTGTTCAGGTAAACTACATTGATTATATAGAGGTTCTTTAACTCTAACGATTCCTAACGAAACTAACCCGGATCTCTAACAGTACCGGCGGACGCTGATAAAACATCAGGCACATGGACACAAGTGCCAATTGTGAAGCTGGTTCTCTTTTCTTTCAACCTCTCAGACCCTTCACAGAAGAACATTGCATATTTCACCGTCTCAACTCTCGTACACCCAAATCTGCATTGCCGTAACGCACGCGGGACCACCGACGTATGACGCCTTTTCTTGTACCGAAGCCGCTCAATCGCAAGAGGATGTTGGCTGACCAACAGTCTCGTCAAATCGGTGTTTAACGTTGACCATGAGAACAAGATAATGGCGAAGAACTGTTGTAATAGCTTTCGGTGTCTCATTTTCCAACGGTTCCAGCCGGTCCGCTAATATGAAAGGGGAATTGAAGCCTGTCTTTGAATGAGAGAAAAACCGCGGCAGAGTTTCCGCAGTGGGATAATTTTGAACGCAAAATGGGGAAATAAATTATGATCTTGAGGACGAGAGGAGAGAGCGAAAAGATGGAGATAAACTACATGGGGCAACCGCACCGCCGAAGAGGCGCTTGCTTAAAGAACGGTTAATCCGCATTTTCCGAAGACTATCAAAACGGCATCTGAATATCAATTAATCTTTACAATCTGAGAGTCGGTACATTGAAACGTTCTCGCAAAACAATGAAGCTAAGGACGCCAAGAAGGATTCTCGCCCTCTGATCAATCGCGCCGTGCGCAGGGAAGCCGGGCGACTCCACATAGTCCGCCAGGGTATCTCGAATGTACGGCCAGTCAAAAAATCCCAGCCGCTCAACATTTTGCTGAGTAATGCGTTCGCTGAGGTGTAATTGAAGAGGGACGGGACCGGTCGCGCCGGCCGGACGGGGAGGCGGATTGAACGCCATCTTTTTGCGGAGGTACATCTCCTCCGTGACGAAAGGCTTCACCGCCTGGCGGAGGATCCATTTCTCGTTGAAGGACCATGTGCCAGGCTCCTTGCCCGCGATTGGCATGATTTTCACTGATCTGAGTTTGGACAGTTGAAACGAGATGCGCTAGGATAGAACGAAAGAGCCCGTACGGCGGAAATGTGTTGACGTATTCAACGAGGTGATGATCCAGAAACGCGACCCGGCTCTCGATCGAGTTTGCAAAGTCGGCGCGATCACCCAGTTGATTCAAAATGATTCTTCCCAAGAACGCTTTCGTGGTCACGTACTGTGGACGTCCAGTCAGGATGGGTGATGCGATGAAAAGTCAAGGTATATACCAAGGAAACGTTGAGACTGTGCCAGACGCCTGATATCGAGTTTTGGCGAACACGGGGGCCGATGCCTTCGGCGATGCACCTCGCAATCTCGGGAGCTCCGGTAATTGCAATGACATCTCGCTCAAACATTGGGCGATAGAACGGAGTCAAGGTCGTCAGTACATGGTGCGAGCTGATTTTAATGAGCCTTGACTCATCCAGAGTCACATTCTCGGTCGAGAATTGGGGAAACCCAGGCGAACGTTCGAGATCGGTCAGCATGTTGAGGCGTTCCGCGTCAGAAGGCAAAGGGATCCCCAGACCAGCAGCGGTGGGGTCGGGTCTTCGCAAGTAGTCCAGTGTAAGCCAACTGTAACCGCCGAATATCTCATCAGAACCTTCTCCGGAGAGAACGACCTGGATTGAAGATAAATCAAAGGTTGAGGCTGCATGAATGGAACAAGAACCTTGTAACCGTTACTGCGGACTGCCTTGGACAAAAGAATCTTGCCAGCGCTGTGAAACGTCGTGTTGGGCATTTCTATGTGCCAGATCGATTCCTCGAAGGTAGCAACCAGTGCTGATTCAGTTGCGTTTACGAGTTTTATTTCAGCTCCAAGATGGTTGGCAGTCCGCGCCGCAATCGGTGATTCATCCGTTATTTCGTCCTCTGAAACTGGTGAGACAAATATGTATGGATGTGTCTTTCCTACTCACCGATATATGCCAACGTGAATGCAGTTACTTTCGCATTTGGGTCCTTTTCCCGGAGCAGATGCGTGGCGATGCCTGCAATAGCGGCACTATCAATTCCGCCACTCAGGTACACCGCCAAAGGCACGTCTGAGCGAAGGCGCAGCCGGACTGACTCGATCAGCAGGCTGCGTACGGTGGAAATCATTGAATCAAGAGTGGCAGGGGAAGGAGCAGTAGCCGAAGGGAAAGACATGTCCCAATATCGCTCGATTCTAATGTAGCCAGAAGCTCCGCAAAGCGCAAAATGCCCCGGAGCTAACTGGAGGGGCGTCAGATTCTTCCGGAATTTTGACAGACTCGTTCGGTACCTTTTGAACGCCTTTGAACACCGTCCGCTCATCTCCGACCTCGCCACTATGTACTATACTATCAATGTCCCACTGTGCCTTCCAACCAAGGCCCATGAAAGCTTTGATTTCGCTGGCGAACAGAATACGACCGTTTGATACCGTGTAATACAGCGGCTTGATTCCGAATCTATCTCGGGCCGCAAAGAGAAACCGCCGTTGGACATCGTACAGAACGAATGCAAACTCCCCGCGTAAGTGGAACAGGAGATTTATTCCGTCCCGCTTGTACCTGTAGAAAGAGTCAGACCGTGAACAATGAAATAATCCACAGGACGAACAGTTGCACGACAAGCTCCGAGTCGGATTTGGATTTGAAAGAATGCCCTTCGTTCTCGAGTTCACGACGAATACGTTCATGATCGTAAATTTCCCCGGTGACTACACAATGGATGAGTCGCGCTTCGTCGGACATGGGTTGCTGGCCGGTGGAGAGGTCGATGATTGACAATCGAACATGCCCCAACCCTAAAGTAAAATGCCTAAGGTGAGAACTCGAAGAATAAAAAGGACCGGACACGGACCAACTCGAGCATCGGGTGATATGTAGGTGCCTCTTGAGTCTGGGCCTCGGTGCTTTATTATTTCGAGCGAGGCTTCCAGTTCATTTTCGAGATCCTTGACGGACGATCGATCGACCCCGTCTGGATGAAAAACGGATGTAAGACCACACATGTTGCAGGGGAATTGCAACAAAAGCGGACCCAGAGTGTGGTTTTATACAACTGCTCCCCCGGCACCTGAAATGAACGCCGGCCGGTTCACCTGAGAGGCCGCCGATTAATTCCGCTCAACGTTCTATTCACTGACAAAAAAAACGTCGGAATACTTCATACCTTGGGTATTCTCGAATTTTGGTTTGCAACTAAGCTGGAGTGGAGTCGAGCACTAAATTACCACCGATGGTCCTGAAATTGTTTTTGCCCCTAGAAAATGCATGGTCGACGAGGTGCCATCTACCTCACATTGCGGGAGTTGACCTCGGGCTTGCTTAGATGCCTGCATGTGGCCGGGGCGGCAAATGTCGGCGTGACAAAGAGGTATGGACCCGTGGGTCACGGATGATATTCCAGGGGCAAACAGTATCGCTCTGAATCAGCAGGAACGGAAGCGCTCTGTGCGATAATCAGTATACGCCGTAGCCATCCGAGATGAAAAAACTGGACTTGCATTTTCGTCCGACAGGTGTTCCAGTAGTCATCCAATTACCAAGTCTCGGACTATTGGTCACCAAGGGACAAAAGCAAAAGGGGTCCAAAATCTGACTGCCTCCCGGGTTGATCTGACCAGAAGGCTTAGTCCGGCTTAGTAGGTACTAGTAAAAGCTGGGGTTGAGGATAAATTAAAAAAGAGCAGGCTGAACATTACCCGTGGGGCTTAATGCTGCACAGATGGACGAGAGAGTTTCCTCTGTGCGTTTGCTATGCCTGAGAGCGCTGGAAAGTAGCTGGAAGACGAACTCGACAAGCGGCGTTGGCGTTTTTGTGCAAAGAGCGACACACACGTGACTGTCGCGTCCACTCAATTGATGGATCAAGGACAAATACCGGATATATCCGGTCTGGTTTAACAATAGCACAAGTGGTGTGGTATTTACTGAATACATGGGTCCTGAGTGGTTCCTAGCTTCCTAGCTAGTCTTCTACGAAAGTCGCCAATTTGCCAGATTTTCCCCCCGCAGGTCCGTTCTGCGTTGGACTACCACAGCATTCAAGTTAGGCTTAGCTGTCAGCCACCGAGCAAAAACTGTGACACTTTGGTGTCAGCCACCCCTTGCTCTTAATCTCCAACCACTACGACCACGCTCATTTCCATTCACTTCATATTATTGCAATGGATACCACGCTCTTTATGAGCTGCGACCCAACAAAGATCTTTGTGGCGGAGAATAGTAATGACTCGTCCATATGGTACGCCAGGAATTTTAGTTCATCTACATGTCCTGGTCGACGCTAACAATATTTTTTCGACATCATCCAGCCCCTTACAGCCGCCTCGGAAACCTTTGCACCAGAGGGAGAACTTACCGCATCTGTTCCAAGATACCAGTCCTGCTTGGCTTCATGGCTACCTATCAGCTGCTCCTCTTGTGTGCGGCGAGCAGGAGAGCTGGATAACGACCTCGGCACCCCATGCTGGGGAGTTTCAATTGGCCAACTGGCCCGCAGGAGGATCTATCTTACCGGCCGCCGACCTCGCCCTCCAATTTCCCTCCACCCCGTTGCTTGACACACTAGGAGCACTTGGCCTTCGAGCCACGATTGACGCAGAGTATGCTTCGCTTCTCAACCACACGGTCGCATGTAGCACGTTGAATTCTGTTGACTGGGAGGCCAGCAGAGAGCAGGATGTGAAGCTGTCAGTGGTCGATGGGGAGCTTCTCAACAACTCGATCGACGCGACCGACAGCGTCCGAGAAAGGCTATGGGCGGAAATTGAAGATATCCTACGGTTGGTGAGCCTATCATTCCCTGCAAATTTCTACTCACGAGGTCGCGTAGTGATTTACCGTCGAGCGACCCTGCGCCCTTGGCCATCGATGACACTACGTCTGGACACGATGCGCAGCGAGAGGACATTATCCCAGACGACGCTAATTTTCTGCTCTCTGAGGTTCCCAAGTGCCTGGAGAGTATGTGGACCAGTCAGGATGCAAATATTTTTAGGTGAGTTGCGCACATGCTTTCTGACACGTTCCTAATTTCTGCTAGGGTCCGCGAAGGAAGGAATTCGACATCCCACTCCCCTACGTCCGAATCCAATGACACGCAGGATGACCTTCTTCTCGCGGATTGTCTGTGTTCCCCCGAGCCATTCGACTTTTTCCAGCTTCCAGATCGCACGTGGATGTGGTTTGACTCCGACCCTCCCCGTCGCCCGTCGCCGATCCTTGCCCTCCACAAGAAGCAACCTCCCCGAGATCGTGGTGGGATCAGAGCCCAAGGTGTTCGCATACACTGGCTGAAATCATTCGTTTGGAGGTCTCCTTCACCTTCTACTGAGTTCTCTTAATACCGGCTCGACTTCGACAGTTCCCCGACGACAGGCAGAGGCTCGGGCCTCTCTCAAGACCCTATACCAGAATTGTCCGACTGCAGGTAAGCGAAAAATGCTCCGGTTTGTTGGTATGCAGCTGAGATGTTCGCTTCAGAAAGTCCACTAGTTCTCCTCTGCGCTGCGTGATATTTCTAGATCTCGGCATAGACATTCAGAAAGAACTTTCGCACAACATCAACGGACGCCAATGTCCTAAGAAGAATCCTCGCGCGTGTCTCTGGTCGTCGTGCGTCGCTTGAGGAGAGCTGCTGAAGTCGACTTTACTGCAGGATGTGTGTTCCGTGCACCTTTCGGCCGAGCAACTTACATGCCCATACTATCCAAGTGACCGAAGGCCTCTTGCGCCCAGAAAGTGCCTTAGAAAGCACCTACTCAGAGGTTGTCCCTATTAGTATGTACCGCAGACCGATTGAGTCGTTTGTAACGTTATCAACCAATCATACAGACTAAGACTACAGTCGGCTAGAGGAAAACTGAAACAAGGGTCTTGTCATAAGCGACGCAAGATAAAAAGTCAATTGCACATTACAAAACATCCATATAATCCTTGCACTTATATCGCAACTTCGCCCAGCGTCCTCCGTTCCAATCTCGTACCCGCGACCACCCGTCATGAGGCGCCATCTGCTCAATCCATAATAGCATCGCACAGAGCGCAAAGTCCGCGTACGAGACTTGGTGTCCCTGAACAACGACCCCATCTCCATCGCCGATGTTCTTGTCTAGTATGAGTGCAAGACAGTCGAACTGTGCCTTGACAATTGCCCACGCCTGCTCGCGCTGCGGGCCCGGCGGAAGGGGGTGCAGAATGGGTGTCGCTGCTCGCAAGGCACCGTGGAAATGTGTCTGTGTGCGCTCCGGAAGGCGGTTGTGTGTGAGGGGGACCATGATGGGGAGGAGCGGCTTTGCGAACACCTCCTGGATGTAGTGCACGAAGAGGGTTTGCAGGGCCCGCGATCCGTCGGGGAACACCGGGCGTGCGGGGTAGCTTGTTTCGAGGTATTCGGCAATTGCGGTCGTATTTGACAGGATATGGGGTGATTTAGGGTTGCGTGTGGGGTCGACGATCACTGGTAGGCTGTATATCGGCTTTCCGTCCGCTCGTGTCGCACTAGGCGGGGCACCGATGCTGCGCAAGGTGGCCTCGACGTCGGGAAATTCAACCCATACGGTGTGATATCGGAGACGCTTGTAATTTAGGATAAATCTGAAGAATGTATAAGCTTTATTTTCGTGGGGCAAACACTTGGCAAACCTAATGCGCCAAATATTTGGCACCCAAGTTTGGGCCCGAGTACCGGGAGAATCGTACAGGGTAATCACCGGTGGCGAAGCGGAATGGCAAGAACTATGTCGAGACATAAAGATGACAGGATAACGATGGAGAGATCAATGGCGTGTCGATATCTTTATACCAACGATAGGGCTTCGGAGAAAGGGTAGTAAACCCACGACGCCCAAGCTGAACAAAAACCAGTGCCGATCTATGGATTCTATCAATATGTAAATCAAATGTAAATCCTGTTAAACGCACTATTACAAGCTGATCCGGGAGGTGTCACCTGAATCCCCTTTCCTGAATTGTTCAGACGTCAATCGGGATGCTGGAGCATATAGATCCACATATGAGAGCTGATACCAGCGCAACGACAGTCGCCACGCAGACCCGACTGCGTTGCTGGGCCTGACATAAAACCAAGAGCGCGCTTCGACAATTTTTGCCTCGGCGAGTTGGAAAACCCGAAGTTTGATGATATATGACACGAAGTGAGTCTGGTTCCGAATATGCAGACAACTCTGTTTTGCATTTTCGTACAATGACCGCTGTCGATGTCGCTTGGGAAGCGAGACGTATAAACCAGATGGCGTCCGCGCTGAACCGCGGGTTGGTCGCCAACACTTTGTAGTTGAGATTTTGACGCAATTCGCGCCGCCCAGAACATGTGTCTCCAAATACAATATTGACAACAGACACAACTCACCGGGGAAACTACCTCCGGCCAGAGGGGTTCTTATGTCTTGAGACCCATGGTTCCTGGGGAACTTAAGCAGCTCCAATACGGGGTTGATATTCCTTTTACAAGGATCCTTTGGTTTGATGTAAATACTACCTGACATCGGAAAACAGAAAAAGTACGCACAAAGCCCGAGTGGGCCGGGATGGAATGCTGCTAGGATGCATATGGTAAGTTTTTGTCAAGCCGAGCGCTGGTGAGTCGTCCTGAAAACCTGACGGTGGGCAAAGTTACCAATTTGCCTCAGCAATGTGGCAGTTCTTGTCACGTACCTGAGTTTGCCACAAGTTTGCCATCACAGACTAGATGAAACAAGTGCACCGAAGACACGGCACCGTTCGGCACCGTTTTTCGTAGCCTACTTCGTGGTTGCTTCGCACAAGGGGAACCTACGGCAACGTGCTTGCACGGTTCGACGTTCAAGGGCAGACTGGTAACGAGTCCATCGGGCAGGATTTAGCAGCATTCGCCAACTAATGTCTGTGAAGTTTGAACAAAGTTCTAACCACTACAAAACGACTGTCTTCAAGATCTAACCCCCTGGAACTGGTTCAAATCTAAAATCAGTCGCATTCTCCGCCGGGACTTGTGTAACTAAGGAGATCCCTAAATCCAAGCTTGAAACCCGCTCTCTTCTCCATGATGGCCAAGAGAACCATTACCGAAAAACAGCGCCACTTGTTCAGCAGGCCCCGGATCGATTAATTGCCGGCTTCCATGACATCCTGTATCGGAAATTCCTTCAATCCGCACAGTTATAGAAGATCCGAACATGATGCTAGTTGCATGACGCAAGATGAAAGGCGCGGGTCTTTGCTCGTCCACAGCCTGCTGAGGGTACGCTGTCGTACCGTACATATGTGTCACAATGTTCAAGCCAATCGATTTCCTGATCGAAATTACAGGTTCCTCACCCCACAAGCGCCAACTTATCCCATTACCATTCGCGGATGGCGCCATCCGGTCCTCGCCCTGCGTTAAATGAGTGTCACGCGGAAAGACGAGCTCCATATCGAAAAATACTCACAAACCGGATTGCGCCACGCCTTCACTTTCCCCTCGCGGAAGGCGCGGTCTTCGCTCCGCACACGCTCCTCGTCGACCTCGATACCCAGCCCATTTCCCTCCAAGAGCGACACCATCCCCTCACGCACGGAGAACACATCGGGGTTCAGAATGTATGTGAGCAGGTCGTGCTCCCCAGCATTGTAGTGCATCTGTCCGGCGTACAGTGGGCGCGTCATAGTAGCAGACAGGAGCATGCTCACTTTCCAGCTCATCTCGCAGATGACAAAGTTTGGGGTAGAGAACCCGAGTTGGAGGCACGCCGCGAAGGCGATCGGGCCAAGTGGGCAATGGGGCGCGACGCCGATGTCGTACGTCCTGAACGCAGACATCAACATTGGGTAAGTGGAAACCATTATTATTGTGTGGGGATACTGGACATACTCGGCCATGGTCGCGATTTTTCTAACTTCACTGAGGCCACCCGCGTGCGCGAGATCCGGCTGGATAATATCGATGCAGCCCGCCTCGAAGTACGGGCGCACGTCCTGCCGCGTGAACAGGCGCTCTCCGAGCTGTACGGCTTGCATCGGCGATTAGATTCGACGCATGGGTGTGAACGTACGGCAATGGGTATGCTTGTCATCCCATATAGGGTCTTGATCTCCTCTTGCTGGCCGGGCAGGAGTGGCTCCTCGATGAAGAGCGGACGATGCGGCTCCAGTGCCTTGGCGAGCTGTTTAGCGAGGGGACGATGCACGCGACCATGAAAATCCCTGCGGATGATTGCAGCTTTGGGACGTAACATTGAACTGCGAGCGTCATACGCACAGTCCAACATCAAGTCCGATGCTCTTGACTTGTTTCACCCGCTCGATAGTCCCATCGAGTGCACTGGGAGAATCAAGCCAGCCGAGCTAACGGTCGCAGTCAATCAGCAAATGCTCAACCGAAGGAATGCGTGCGTACGCTTTCGACAGCGTTCATCTTAACAGCAGTAAATCCCTCGTCCTTCCGAGCTTGCGCTTCGGCAAGAACATCGGATGGGCGATCGCCTCCAATCCAACTGTACACCTGGCAACGATTGCGACTGAGGAGAATAAGCAAGGCTAAAACTTTCTAGAGAGCGGCATACACTTTGCCGCCAAGAAGCTGCCACACGGGCACACCGAGAGTTTTACCCTTGATATCCCTACATCGGGCGTATTTAATTAGTTTGAAGCGGAGATATACACATGTGCGTACCACAATGCAATGTCGAGTCTGATAGACGTCAGTTGGGCGCATTGAATATAGAATGTAACGTACCCCGAAATTGCACTCATCAATACCTCTCCACCACGATAAAAGCGGTGTCTGTATGCCGTCTGCCATATGTCCTCGATGTTGGCGCAGTCCCAGCCGACGAATCGTTCCCTGAGTTCCACAAATGCGCCCTCCACTGCCTCGGTGTGACCTGGGCAAGAAGCGGGGTTCATTTCCGACAAGAATACCACTGAAAAAATATGTCTACCTTCAAGTGTTGCTTCTCCCCATCCGACAACGCCCTTATCTGTCTCAACGCGGACGAAGAGCCACCGTGGGCGCACGTAAAAGGTTTCAATGGATCGGATCGGATCGGACGTAGAGTGCGAGAGGCCTTTGGGATACGCATCTGCGGGGGTTTGGGACATTTTGTCGTTTGCAATGTAATATGGGGACAACAAGAGTCAGGTCATCGATCATCCTCATAGAAAAGGTGAGGCAGTATTCGGACCGCGAGCGGCCCGCATCTAAATCGGTGGCAGTGTGATCGGCAGCCGCGCCACTGCTGCCTTCTTTTTCTGAATCTCGTCTGCCACGGTCAAGGCCACGGTCTGCGCGGGAGGTCTGGGAGTCGTCATCATCTTTCAACCACCGCAGTACGAGGGACTTGCATTGGCCAGGACGGGCGGCTGCTGCGGGCGACGAGCTCCTAGCTTTGAGTCACGAGTCGGACGATTTTTTTTCAAGATTGGCAGCCTGTTCTCCAATGATTCTGCCAACCAGATACATCTGGTTTACCTTCACGCTTTCCCAGTTTCTGCTTTTGGGTTCTCAAGTCAAGGAGCCGATGCTCACGCCAAGATGTACTCCGGACCTTGATGGCCCGATCCACTCGGATTCAGTGCGAATGCGAGGCAAATCACTGGTTGTTTACGTGGAGTTCGGATACTCTTCAGACTCGGGACCAATACTCTCCAAGGACGGGACCTATATAATGATCACACACTTCTGAACCTTCAGTTAAGACAGCAGTTTTCCCGGAGGGCTGTCATAGTCTTCTTCTGAGTTGTGGCCCTGAAAGCCGCTAAAATCGCTCCATACTACCTTCGGCGTTCGCTGCAACTCGAATCGGACCACCGCAGCAGCTCCCGGCAGGTAATTTCCCTCCTCCCTTTGCCCTCCCTAAAGTAATAATCTTGTATTTTTGGGTCCGGTCAGGGCAGCAAGCTCATGAGAAAAAACGCACGGTGTCATGGATCGTCTCTATCTAGCTCTATCTATCATTTACACCAACGCACACACATCAATGGACGCGTGAATGTTATTTAACCTTTTTGGACTTGATATTGAATGATGAGTATCTCGGGATGCGCCGCAATTCTGTTCCTGTCGATTCGCACTAACTCCACACGCCATAAAGCCCCTCATCCTTTGGCCCGCCGTCGCCAAAAATGTCTCTCCCAAAATATCCCATAAAAGTGGTCCGTCAGCTTTCTCTGTGACATTTCAGGTTACTGAATCTATCACTGCCATAGCTCCTAACCGGAGCGACCGGCTTCGTAGGCGGGACTGTTCTCAAGTCCATCTTGGGTCGAGAGGATTATAGACGTGGCCGAGTCGAAATCACTTGTCTCGTCCGTGGTGAGGGGCGTGCATCTGACATCAAGCAGCTGGGAGTCAAGGTTGTCGTGGGGGACCTAGCTGACGTGGATATTGTTCAGGCCGCGGCTGAAGAAGCTGACAGTGCGCGACAGTCTTTCTGATTTTCTTTGTCGTTGCTGACAAGGCTGCAGTTGTTATCGATACTGCCAACGCGGATTTCCCCAAGGGCTGTCGCGCGATTTTGGACGGGCTCAAGGCACGAAATGTGCGGACGGGCATAAAAAGCGTCTTCATTCACGTATACTTTTCGATATATTTGTCAAGCCCAACTCATTCGGTTCTGTTAGAGCTCTGGCACTGGTGCCCTGACCGATAATGCACAAGGGCAATTTGCGAGCGAAAAAATGTAAGTTCACCCCAAGTCCTCTCCAGACTGAACTCAAACCCCTCTCGCTGCAAGATACGAAGATATCGACTGCGCCGATATCCGCGCGATTCCCAAAAATTATGTTCATCGTGAAGCCGACTCGATGATCAGCGAAGCTAGCGTCGAGGGGTACATCAGAGGCTACGTGGTGATGCCACCCTTGATATGTAAGTCGAATTTCTTTAACTAGTTACCCTAGCTCGATCATCCAATATGTAGACGGTCGTGGCACTGGCCCCTTCAGCCGCACCTCGGTTCAAATCCCAGCCCTTATTCGTGCCGCACTCAAGCTGGGCCAGGCGATCCACGTCGGCCCAGGCCTGCCGATGTGGAATGGGGTTCATATTCAGGATCTTGTTGACCTGTTCTTCATCCTCATCGACGACGCGCTCACCGGGAACCCGAAGGCTTCCACTGGACTCGAATGCTTCTGTGCGTTATTCGTATTTTGCTCGGCTCATCATCTTTCTCGACGAGGAGTTGCACTAACGCTATAGCATCAGACTTCTGTGCCACTGATAACTATTCGTGGAAACAACTTGCTAACGAAATCGGTCAACGTCTGCATGCTCGCGGCGTTATCCCGACCGCCGAGGCTCGGGCTTTGCTGCCGAACGAGGAAGAAGAGGTCCTTGGCGCATGGAGCGGATTCGCATATGGAAGTAACTGTGAGTAGGTTCCTGTTTTTCATCCATAGCGCTCAAAGCCGGTCAGCGCGTTCCAAAAGTGGGAAGGCGTACGATTTAGGATGGCAACCGAAGCACCACACGACCGGTCTTTTCGATTCAATTGACGCAGAATACGACGCGGTTCTGGAGGAGGGAGAAGATGACGCGCCGAAGGTCCATATCGACGAAATGAACAATGCTTTGGGGGCCCTGTAGGCCACCGCCGTTCTCATCCTTAGATCTGCTGCGGTTCAGGATCAGCTTGTGGTTCAACCGTGCAAAATATTAGATGGCATCTCTTGTCACAAGCTCTCAAAAGTGTTTCTGCAATTTTACCTGAACTCATTCCAAGTTTACGTTTGCTTCGCAAACCCTGTGTCAAACCGAGAATCATCGCCTGTGAAGTTGCTGCGAAGACAAAATGGTAAATTGATTGACGAGTGTTTCAAATCACTGCCACTGCCAAACAGATATTTCACCTTCCCTTCTACCACCTTGCCAATCCCTGGCAGCCGAGTCTCACAGGTTTAAGTGCCATCCAGAATGTCTGGACATGCTCGAGCAAATGCTGAAATCATTTTGGCCCTTTCAAAAATGGGAATATACATGGAACGCGATCGGACAAAGCTCGATGCTTTGTCACCGTCTACACAAAACACTCGACTCAGGAAAGCGTTCGACCGAGCCGTGGAGAATTGCTGTATTTTTCAGCTTCTCTTCAAGAAAGAGCAGCGTGAAATGGGGAAACTAGTCCTTACCGGCCTGCCCGAATGGGACGATTGGCGAGTCTCACGCGGGGAGATAGTGAAACAGGGCCGTCAGAACGCACCTGCGGAGTTGTTTGTCAAGTGTCTCGGTACGGAAAAATCACTCTATGAAAGCTCTCTACTAACGGCCTTCAATAGGCACCCACTCGATTTCTGCCCTTTTTCGTCTGGGACAGTACTCTGTGACGGTACGCCATGTTGCCCGTCGAATCCGCTCATGGTCCAATAGAGTTTTCAGGAAAGTGCCTTGAACCAAGGTGCTTCCGTGAGGCTGAAGGAGGACGTTCCAGAAATGGAAGGCCTCCTCACGCGGTGGATTGCTTTCGCGACCATAATCGATCTTACCGGAACGAGGCACCCTGGTGTATTTTGGGGGTTGGGCCCAACCAATACAACCGATAGTCAGTCTATAACGGCGCCAGCCGCTCGTACTGCATGTCTGGCGGTCCAACCGCTGGACGTCTTCGAGGTGCAACTGCCGGACGATATTGATAACGTCGACAACGAGTCCAGAGATGAACTCCTGAAAAAAGCAGGCTACCGCGGCAACAACAACCGTCGCGCCATTCCCATCATTGTTGTGAGATACGCAACGGCGTTGCCCAGTCTTGGATCGCAGAAGGTACGTGATGCACTTGATGTTCAAGATGTCGTTTAATATTTTATTTCAAAGAATGTGAAGTGCTTGATTGACTTCGGAAAACTCTCTACTTTTGACGCCACCGATTCCCATTTGTCGCCGACTCAGCTCGTGATGTTCTCCCGCCTATTGTGAGCTCATTTTTGTCATCGATTCCCTTCCATAAATATGTCCTTCTTAGGGAATCGAATAACCGCCGTCTTTCGCCTTCAGAGACTGCGAGATACCAGACTCATATCCCTGAACATATCAGGAAGGAAACTAAAATATCCTTCATCAGTCCGTTGTACTGCCCTGGACGTAATCTGGCCGATCAACTGGAAATTGGCCGAAGGCCACGTCTGTCCTGCGCGGTGTGCGAAGTCGAGCAGGGCCTAGACGTGAAGCTGTCTTTTTGTGCCGCATGCTCAGGCGATTCTTGTTCTTGACTCGTTGTGCCTGTCTGTTGACAGTTTACCAGGAGTTGCATACTGTTCCTCCGAGCATCAGTCCTCAGACTGGCCTACTCACAAAGCCGCATGTCACTCTAAAAAATCCAAGCTCCCCGTCGGAATTCGGACAGATCCGAGCCAACGTTCTTCTCAGCTCGGAAAGGTAGTATTACCGTTGGAGTATCAATCCGTTCATTTAGGGCCCAAGTTCGTCAATTATATTAACCCTATAGATCGTTTGAAGCCGCCGCGCAAGGCGTACGAGAAGCCTCAACCCGCAAAAACCGTGTATGCTCACGGGGAGCGTTTCCTCGTCCGTGCAAGATGGGGTGGGCATGCCGACCGGCTGTTCGGCGTCCGCGAGGCGGATCGGCGGTCTGGCAATTTCGGCGCAGCAGACGAGGACCGCCAAACGCAACTTGACTTTTACATGAGGTATACTCGAAAACTGGGTTGATTTTTCATGCTGACCCCGGCTCCTTGAGTATTATCCACTTCGTCGACCGCCCCTGCAGCATTGGCATACTATTGCAAAAGCAGACGGGTATCGTGGGGACGTCGCTGATCTTGATGCCCAATGGTGTACCCAGTGGCAACGTAGATAATACTGAGATTTTTGAAGCCGTGGTCAACATAATCAGGCGCTCTAAAAAGGACAAGGTCTTCGTTCTCGCCTCACATAAACCAAACTTCACTGAAACCACCCTTCAGGCGGAAGCTGCATATTTCTGGGCAACGCGAAATGGCGATTGCATTGAAGTCGATTTGGAAGATCTTCCTGACCAGAGTCTGGGTTGGTAGAAGGCCCATCTGGTCGCCTCTTTTTATTTCTTTGTACACTGTTACACTGGGGATTCAAACTCGCTTCCATTTTTTGGACGCCCGGGAGCAACTCCCAAAAAGTCGTCGGTAACTTAGCTATCGATATTTATGTGACACTTGTTTTTCTTTTTTCTGGACGTGGTTGGGTGAAGTTCGGAGCGAGCGTTGTTCTGCTCGTCGGTGCAGTATGACATTCAAGACGAGCAGCGGGAGTTGTGCGGACGCTGGATATTCCAAATCCCGGAGAAACAGACAACCCAAATGTACGAAGGGGATCATCAGCTCGTTTTATTAGCGATGCCGAAGCTGTGTCATAAGCGCCTCTTCGGATACAGCTCTGGGACGGCGCCAATCGTAGTACGCGGGAAAAAGGATTGCCGTTCAGGTCGTTTACAACAAGCGCGCCAATACAGGCACCCCCGAATAGATAGGCTGAGGTGACGAAGCGATTGTTGGAACGGATTAAGGCTCCAACCATTTAGTTTTCGTTTGTGGACCCGGGCAAAACAAACGGAAATGGTATATAAATAGTTTAAAACCGTTTTAAACAGTTTATAAACGGTATTTTTCTGGGCAGTTTACTCGCACCTGTGTGTGGCGGTCAAATCAAGTAAGTTGGCCATCCTGAACATGCATACAAGAGATTAATCGTTGGATGTCGACCCCGAAGTGTACCAAGCAGTTTGTGAAGGCGGGATAAGGGCTGAATCCAGGCGCGTCGTTTGCCGAGAACGCTGACCGCCATCAAAACGCGTACTAATTTGGAAGGTCCCGCCTGTCAGTGAGCGGGTCTGTGTTCCGGGACCATGTGTGGATTTCGAACACACTAATGAACCAGGCTAGCACAAATTTTGGATCAAAACTTGACCTCCAAGCTGTGGTAAGTGGTTGATTTTTCACAACTGTTTAAACCGTTTACAAACTGTTCGTAATGTCGTGGTACCACGCATGGAGTACGCACTCCCGGTATGGTACCGGCCCGTGATGGAACGCGAAGGAGCTAGGAGAGCCGGAACGGTCTGGGTTTCGAAGGAGCTTGGCAAGGTGCAAAGACAAGCATGTAAACTGATCACGGGCGCGCTCCGCACCACCGCCACTGACACCTTGACTTCCACGCAAATCTCCTTCCCGTGCATATACGCCTCAATCGTTCTGTATTCAACGCCGCGACTCGCCTCGCCTGTCTCCCCGCCTCCAACCCAGTCCGCCGCACTTTCCTCCGCTGTCGCCGCATTCCTCGCTTCCACCGCTCCCCGATTCACCACATTATCGCTGCCTTCCCCATCCTACGACGCGACTTCGAGACGATAGACCCCCAGTGGAGACTCGTACTGAACCCGGCTGGGACAGTCACCACCCACATAGCCCGCACGAAGGACGAGGCGAGAAACGAGATGACACGCATCATGACAAGAGGTGGTACGTGTATTTTCACGGACGGATCGGGTTACGAAGGAGGAGTGGGGTCAGCGGCGGTCGCGATGAAGGGACGGGAGGTGAAGGCGACGAGGACGAAGCACCTAGGCGGCGAGAACGAGCACACGGTATTTGAAGCCGAGGTCTGTGGCGCCATCCTTGCCCTAGACATCATCGCGGGCACTCCTAGGCTCACGGACGTCGACCTCTTCATGGACTGCCAGCCTGCAATCCAGGCCATCTCCTCCCCTCAATCCCAGCCCGGGCAATACCTCCTCGCCGCTTTCCACGCCCTCCTCGGCCGACTTCTCCGCAAGCGCCGCACCCTCAAGATCCGAATCCACTGGGTGCCCGCACACGTCGGCATCGAGGGGAACGAGCTGGTCGACGAGCGCGCGAAGGAGGCTGCTCTGGGCGACTCGACGCCACTCTCGTCTCGCATCGCACTGTTCGAGAACGCACTCCCCGCCAGCAAGGCCGCCGCCATCGCGTCCGGCATCAAATCATTTGCTGCTCGTTGGCTCGCGGAGTGGAAGCTGTCGCCGAGGTTCGCTCGCATCTCCACCTTCGACTCAGCCACCCCCTCCAAAACTGTGGCACGCATGTACACCGGCCTGAGTCGCCCGGGCTGCAGCATCCTCACTCAGCTGCGCACGGGACATATCGGGCTCAATGCATACCTCTTCCGCTTCCACCTCGCCCCATCCCCCCTCTGCCCCCACTGCGCCGCAGCGCCGGAGTCTGTTCCACACTTCCTCCTCATTTGCCCTGCCCACCGCGCCCACCGCCTTCGGCTGATCGCCCGCATTGGCACCTCCCGGATCTCTCTCCGCAGCCTCCTCTCCATCAAGAACGAGCCCGGCCCAGTTCTCGCCTTCGTGCGGGACACCGGTCGCCTCCCCCGCTACGATCTCTGACTCGAAATACGAATACGTATACTTACTTACTTTCCCCCAATTAGATAGCTACGATTAAATTTTACACTTTAGACTCATATATCCTCGCCATGACACACCCTGCCCAATACCTATAAAATCCTCCTCCCTCACGGCACCACGATGATCATCCCCTCTTGACTCCATCCCCGGCCCTCATTCCACTCCAGCCGTTAGTTACATTGTTTTTTGTAGAGTGCTACATAGGCCCCAAGGGGCCTGCAAGCACTATAATGGAATTAATAATAATAATAATAATAAACTGTTCGTAAACTGTTTGCTACCCCGAGCAAACTAAACGGAAATAAAAACGGTTAAAACCGTTTGAAAACATTTACAAACGGAAATGGTTGGAGCCTTAGAACGGATTATTAAAAGATCGGTTGAAATAGAGGAATGCTATCTTGGGGAAGGCGTACATAGTGAATATAGCATGCGAGACAGATGAACAGAAGTATACGAGAAGAAAAAAGTAATAAGCGGTAATATAAATAAGAACAATAAGGTGGCGCAGATAGAGACGAAACACAGAAAGATCAGAGGCTATACTGTGTTCATGATTTCGTCTTTCGGAATTCGGTATTTCAATGCTGCAAGAAGTGAGTTTTAAAAAGCCACCGAGATATCCGATGTAAACGCACGATCGATCTCCCCACTCCGCCGCTTTGCAATGAAAATTTCGGCACGACTCCAGTAATCGGAGCCGCCGTGGGTCCCCATGTACCAGTCTTCGATGAAATGCTCGCGGACAGTGACCACGAATCGCACGTCCTGCCCCAGTTGCGAGGCGTACCCTCGCCACTCCCAGCGCGGTGCGTTAGAGTTGAGGCAAACCAACACACACAGGTGCGGGGCTGACTGCAGGAGGCGCTGGCAAATAGGAATGAGTTTGAACGTTTGGAATGATAGGTGCGTGAGTTGCGGAAGGGCTATCAAGGCGGCACAGGCAACGTCCGCGTCGCCAGGTGAACGTATTATCTCGAGGTGTGTCAAGCGGGAAAACAACCGATGAGTTGGGGGTAGAAGCCGCAAGAGAGGTCCGCAGGAGGTGTGGAGGCGTTTGAGGGGATAGAACTCGACAAGCTGAATCAATGGCTCCGACAGATCTAAGAGCCAGAGACTCTCCACGGACGTACACACTGGCAAAATCTCCGCTAAATTTCCCGGGGAAGTGAGCATTAGATGGCGCACGGCGCCGTGGAAGAAAGAGGGCGGCTTCGCGCGGATGGCGGCGATCAGACTATCGGCGTGGCAGGTGGGAAGTCCCGCCATTGGCCAATTCAAACCGACCACCATCGTCCGATAAAGTAAAGGTTCAACCCTAAGACGCCAGACAAAGTTAGACCTTTTTCATTTTTTTGAGCACGCAAATTCCAGCGCACCACACTTTGACCCGCTGTGCAACGAGCATGAGTTTGGGGATCGATACAAGTCCGGAGAGGGCGCAGATTTCAAAAATATCTCTTTCGAGATCAAGTGGAAAGAGAGGTGAGGAAGGGACCAAGGCCATAGTCGAGGTTGACAAAGTTAGGATGACGATGAAGCGCAAGCGCCAACAGTCACTTTGTCACACTCCAATCACACGGCCGTCGCATGCCATGCCAACTTGATGCCAACCAACTCGCACTCGATGCCAACCACCACCATCCAGGACCTCCCAGAGGATGTCCTGGTGCGTATTCTTGGATTTTGTGATATCTGCGCCGTGATTTCTACCTCCGAGGTATACGATCTTGGCCCAGTGTTTCTTTCCTCACTAGCACCCTGAAATGCTCGCGCCCGCAGGTGAATCGGGATCTGCGCCGTATTGCGCTTACAAAGCAACTGTGGATTCAAATCATCCACGACCTCATTTATCGCTCGTTATTAGAGCTCCCAGCGGATTTCGTCGTCAGCGAACATTCTAGTACTGAGCTTATCGAGCACGTCGAGCGAGCTGTGATGGGACCACGGGCATGGTTGCCTACGTTCGACGAGTCTCCCACGCCGACCAAAACCATCGTTCTGCCTGTGAAGATCATTCGGGGTTACAAAGGGAAAACGAAAGTAAAACTGGTCAATGGCGGTCGACAGATTGTACTGGCCCACGGAAACCTGGTCGAGATATGGGACGTAGCCACGAAGCGCTGCCTCTGGACTCGTGTTGCTTGTCCTCATGACTTTTCTGTCGACCCAACAGAGTCTTCATCGCGGATTACTCTGGCTATGGTTTTGCGTGATAGGTGCGCATGCATTACTGCTTCCCCATCAAGTCAAAGTTAATACAGTGCGATTTGCAGACACACCCTGGAGATAGCGCAAGTGGACGTCCGTTCCGGGGAAGCACAGGTCTTTACATTCACCGTCCCCGCTGTAACCACCATGCGGTCAGAACCAAGCATTGTCGGGAACCTCGTAATTGTGCAACTGCTTCTGGACGGGGTGCGGGAGACTCTCCTGCTCGATTGGTTTTCCCGTCGATACGTTCTCCTCACTGACTTTCGCGCCCCTGTTCGTTTCACATTTCGAGAGTGCACCGTTACTCATCCACTTTGTTACAGATTCCCTGCGCCAGGATGATCTCGAAGGACTACCTTGTGATAGCCACAGGTGACCCATACATAGTTCCACCGCCGCAGAAACCGGGTACGAGTCTGCCATTGTTCCAAACTCAAGTTCTTCTGTATTCCGTCGACGCGTTTGCTACCTTCTGGCGACCTTTGGATTGTCTAAATACCCCCGCGGTAGAGCGCATCACCCTCGCCGCGCTGATACCGTTGGTCGTCGAGAGCCCCGAGATCGACAATCAGCACTTCCACAACGCCACGATCTCCCTCTCTGTCCGCGAAAGTCCCCTTCGTCCCGGAACATTTAGAATCCTCGTCTACCTCTCCGACATGCACATGCAGAACAAGCGCCACCCCCATATGTCGGGCGGCGCGGCGATGTTCTACTATACCTGTCACGGCGCGCGCGATGCGCACGAATGGCGCCTAGAATCCGTGCGCTATGCCCAGTCGTCGATGCAGTTCCATTCGTTCAGCTACGCGGGACAGGCGGTCGATGACCGTAACTACGAATTGTATGCCGGCGCGGAGGTGATGATGCTGGAATACCTGGGGCGGCTTGCTAGGACGCCGCCGGGGTGCGCTTGGCAGGACTTGTCGCCGTATAGCGGTGTGGTGACGAGCGTGGTGGCTGAGGAGGTCGTGGTGGCGTACTATTCGTGAAGTGCTACTAATTGATGTTGTCTATGTCATTGGATTTCATTTTTGATTCATGGCTGTCGCTTTCTGTGCTGTTGCATCCTCACATTTATCCAACATGCGTACAGCTTGAACAAGATCTAGATGCGGAGTGGTTCGGACGCAATTCACAATCAGAGGGAAATCCCCAGAATTTGGACGGAAATCGGCGTTAACAAGCACTATTTGAAGCCGTCATAGTCTGTGCAGGTTCCGGGAATTATCAAGAAATCATGGTTTCGACACGTGCAGAAACGCGGATGTCGGTCGAGTCAACTCGAACCTTGTCCTTGGGTTCAGAAATGCGGTAATGACCAAAGGTTGAGGTGCGGGTGACAGAGTCATGGACAATGCTAAATAAATTTCAAATCAAAGCACCACTACAGACATAAACGACAATTTGACATAAATAGAATAGGTCAACAAATCTCAAAAACAGAAACCAACCCCTAAAGAGTCCCTAGATTCTAGACTCAATTAGTTTTCGCTCTTCTTCATCAGACATATCATCTTCTACCTCCTCTACAGTCCCAGAAGGAACGTTAAGCTCTAGAAGACAAACCGAGTTCCTGCCGTTCTGCTCCTTCACATCTTCCCCAATACCAACCAACCTTTCATCAACATCTTGAACCCGTTTGGCCTGTGACGACCGTTCGAACAATGGCCTCGCCGCTTCCCAATGCTTTAGTGCATTGAGCAGATCATCGTGGTTTTTGGCAATGTCACCAAGTCGTAGCATGCATTCTGCCCTACTTTGATGGACATCCATGGATGTGAATCCCTCCAAGGAGACCAAAATAAGCTGATCGCGGTATGCTCATCTCCTGAGCTGAGGAGTACATCGCCTAAAAATTGGAGTGCCTTGTATGTTTCGAGTCTCAGTTTCAACTTGAGGGAATGCGCGAAGAAAACCATTGTCCAGGATGATGTCCAACATGAAATATGCCAATGACTGAAATCCCCAAGTTTCTCCAGACAGAGGGTTTCAATTTCAGTACTCTTTCCTCGTGCTGTTCTGAGAGTTGTCGAAAACAATTTCTTTGCACCCAGCATATCCCTTCTCTCAGAATGAGACTTGCTTGTTCACAGTCACAGCCAAGCAGCAGTAAATGTTCCCCAGTGCTGTTCAATGTTGACCTGGCTGCATCAATATTTATCTGAACTTTGTCCTTTGGAGCATCCATAGAGAGATCAATCTGAGCAAGATTGAGCAAAACCCCTCCACGAACATATAAATCAGGGTCGATAGAAGCCTTTTGAGGTATTTGAGTATGAATTAAGCGGGCCTCAGCATATTCTGATTTCAGCCTGTGAACCTCTGCCTGAGTGTTCCCGATAATCTGGTCCAAGCTACCACCAGACAATCCACAAAGAGCAGCCAGAACTCGTGCTCGATTGCAGAGTGTGATGCTTTTCTTGTAGTTCCCAAGATGAGCTGAACACAGAGCCCCAATTGTTAGTGCCCTTGCACCTCTGGATAAATGTCCAGATATGTTGGCTAGTCTGTGGGCTTGCTGTGAATGCACCTGGCCAGCAGAGTAATCACCAAGCCGCCACTTGATCCATGCAAGCCGGTGCAACGCATCACACTGCCGTCTGATGTTCTCAGATGAAAGTGCTAAAGAGAGGCTCATTTGACAATAGTTTAGAGCTATGGGAGGGTCTGCCTTGACATTCAAATAGTAGGTTGCCAAGCTGCTGTAGAATCCACCTAGAAAATTTGTTGTGAGTTCCAGTGAACTGATATTAATTAGAGAGCATACATTTAACATCAAGGTCATCAAACTTGTCAAGGTCTGCTAAGGTCTGGGCTATTAGCATTTCTGGATGGGGAATGAGAGAAGATTCCCATGAGTTAAACGACTCGGTGACAAAGTAGACCTCAAGTCGATGGTCCCGGGGCTGGGGGAAAATAGGACTAATCTGGTCCATAAGAGGGACTGATCCCTTGCCAATACTCAGACTGAACCGGTTCAGATGACATGTGCTGTAAATGCTGTCAACTAGGTCTGGATGGCCCTCTTTGAGACTGTGACGAAGGACATTCTGAATGTTTAAGTAATTTGATGATATTTGAACCACATTTGTACTCCTGGTGGTATTATAAAATTCCAGTAACTCTCGAAAATACTTGAACAGTGGTGTGACAATTTTATCTCCAGGTGGCTGAATCTTGTGGATGTATTCCCGAATGGGCACCAATAATTTCAGCCTTTTGTGTTCATCATTGTAAGCCAGAGTGGTACGAATCAGTGCTGCTCTGCAGCCAAGGATGTCATTAATCGGGAGCTTGCTTTGAACAAGCTCAACATCTGAAAGTCCCTCGGGAAGCATGGACAAGAGGCTCAAGACATCGAGGGCATGAGGAATGGAGGTAACACGAGGACTCAATATAGACAGTGAGATGGATAATTCGAGGTTGGATCGTCTGTCATATCCATCCGAGATTATTGATGTTTTCTCTTTGTCCCACCGAAGTAATACAGTAGAACAGCCTTCTGCATCTGCCAGATTGGCTAGAAGGCTGATTGCAAGAGGCATATTGTCTGTCAGGAGGAGGACTTGGTCAACTTCTTTCGGGTCATGCCTATCATCTGCAATATCCATGAACATTTGCCGAGCTGGTGTCTGTTCCAAGCGTCTCAAGGGAACCAAAAATGGTCTTGACCACTGTACTTTGCCTGGTCTTTCTGCTCCACGCATGGTAATCTGTTATATAATGAGTGGATCACAAATGTGAATCGAAATGTGCACTTACCACTAATGCCAAATGAGCCACATCTGTAAGCAGAGACAAAAATTCCTCAATTTGGTTGCGACATCCTGCTGGCTCCCACACTGTCTCAAGATTATCCAGAATCAACAGACTGGGTGGGCCACGAGAGAAGTATTGAACCAAAGGTCTGGTGAGGTCTGTCCCTGTGTTCAACCCTAGATGACTTCCAATGAGAGCAGCAAGTTCCACTTTTGATGCTGCGAGGCCGCAATCCACAAAGTGACGATGCTTCTCATAACGAGTTGCAATATCTGTGTGATGCAAAACTGCTCTTGCTAGGGTAGTCTTTCCCATTCCACCTGCACCTAAGATTGCTATCCTTGGAGTTATCAGGCTGAAAAGCTTGAGAATCTCAGCAAGCTCTGTCTCTCGTCCGTAGAATATTTTTGGCTCTGATGGTAGCATAGATATTGAATTTGAGCTTGGAAGTGCACAAAAGGTAAGTAATACCAATGAGCATGTGGCGAAACAACCTGTACCTATTGTGGGATCCAGAATACACCCTGCTTATCTGTTCAAAGGTCATGGTTAAATGATCCCTAAATAATGCAATTGCCGTACAGAGGATGTTCCATCTGAATTGGACAAAGTTTCAATCATATTTAGCATGTCTTTGTGTCTCTTCTGTGCCTCTTCCTGTATCTCTCTGATGTTTGTCATGAGATTCACTGCTTGGATCTACACATTTTTGTTAAAGGAATAAGCCCTGGCCATATGCTCACCTGAAAAAAGTCAAGTCCCTGTTGTAATCCTGCTTTGCAATCCTTGAGCAGGGTGCTCATTTCACCTTGACAGAAGAACTTTTTGATTTTGCTACCACTCTGCTGAGCTTCAAGAAAGGTATGGATCCTGTGAAGGGTTCTAGACAACAGCAGTTATCAGCCACCGAAGAGTGAACAATATCAGCTATCTACTCTGTAAACTTTCCAATCTGATTCAACATGCTGGGCGGCAATTCTCTGCCGGTATCTGACTTGATATGAACACCAATTATTGCATTGAGCAGCTGGTAGGTTTTCTCCATCAATTGGGCACAGTCACTCTTGTGTCGCTTGACAGTCTAGGATGACAGACTGAGATTCATCCTGAATTAGCAAATGTGATGGGAAATTTACCTTGACCAATTTCAACAGTGATTGGGTTGTATTGGAAATGGCTTCTAAGCTGGTTGGCTTAAGCCCTTCGGAAAGGATATCCAGGGTAGTGGCAGCGACAGTCAAACATGTGAAGATGTTATTCAGCCGAATTTGTGTGACAGTGGGTTGGGGTGGCATCTTGGTGATGTCATTGCTCGAGATCGGTCTTACTTTATACCTCACTGCCCTGGGAGCTTTGTTTTTTATTAGCTGCTCTTCATCTCTTGATCTGTAGCAGGATGAATGATCTTCAAAGCTATTTCCCATATGCTTATATCTGTTTCTCACTCCTTGGAACAATCACCCGCGTACTCGGCCCACAATGATGGTGAATACATCATTTATGGTTCCGCACCTTTCATCCAGATGATTAACTGAGTTACCTGCATACTGTAGTACTTGCATCTGGCTAACATTTTCCTTCGCTCTGCCCATACTAAAAAAATTCCACGATCTTAATTTTAGTTGATTTGAGTCTGACTGCCACGACGGGAGACTATGATAATAGTATTTTGTAATAAAAGTTCTCTCCGATTACCTTACCGAGTTATCACCGTCTTTCTAAAATCACGACTGTCTATCTGTCTGTCTGTCCAAAGCCTGTTCAATCTCCGCTGTCATCTCCGTCAATAATTGTTTCGATGTTCGATGTCACGGGTTGTTGTTCGAAGCGGAGAGATCGGGCTACCAGAAGCTCATAAATTTCACAGATGCAGACTCGTCGTCTGCCTCGCCGAGGTAGGCTCTCATAGACATACACTTCAACATGTTCAACATGGCAAGCTCGTACCTCGCGTGAAGCCTCCCCAAAGTTCCTATGCTCTGATCTTGTCAAGTCTTGGAGAATCGTGATAGATACCACCATAATAGTGTGCAGCCATCAGAGCCACCTGATGGCTGTTTTGCGTCGGACAAAATGGTGGCTGGTGGCTTATGGATGGGTTCAATTTCTGTCATTAGCTTTTGAGAATTCTACTTCTATTTCAAGTGTACACATCATTCATGGATGCCAAGGTCGTTCCACACTGGTCGCCCCAATTTTTCACACAAAAATACATCATTTCCCAAAACTTGAGGATCCTGTGAGGCGAGGGGTTATTTATCGAGTCAGGCATGCATAGACATTCGCTTGCTCTCAATTTACTTCATAAAAACTCAGAGTGACCTTACTTCACCAGCCATCAATTAGCCACTAGCCACCATTTTGTGCAACGCAAAACAGCCACTAGATGGCTCTGATGGCTGCTGCACAAACTCTCTAATCACATGATCAAAATGGCCTTCCTTGCACAATGAATTCCAGCCCATATTTCGAGATTCTGGAAAACAACCTCGTAACTTGGCTTATTGATCTCGATATGCTTGCCGCATCGTGTTGAATGTGCTCGGTGCAGCGCCACAAACTACTTAGCTGTGGCGTACATATACCAATCAATTAGTGCTGTCCCGGCCTCAGAATTTTGGCCGACCCACGACACGGGCTTGAGACCGGATCAGTATACAGTCAACTATGTCTTGACCCATATCCCTCGGTGGAGCCCACTGGGTATGGGTTCTGGCAGAGGACAGTCAGAGGTTGAAAAAAATCCACATCATTGGCTTCAGTACCGAGCCAAGCCTCGTCTGCATTTGAGACCAAATCTTTTTGCATGAGATCTTCTTTATGCCTTTTGACCTGTGTTTTGAGTTCACGAGACTTGTTCTAGACTATTCCACATGTGTGTGCCTTTGTGAAATAGGTTTGTTCATCATTTTGAACAAGCAATGGTGGCCATAACTCATGCCAACTGCTTCCTTCAATGAGCAAACTCAAAGATATCATTTTCAAGGTCATTTTGCTGCAAAAAAATGGGTGAAATGTGGGTTATGGACCCTGGGAAAGGTATGGATTATGGGGTAATAGAATTTTATGGGTTTCAATTGAGAACCAAGGCGGTGGACACCCAAAATGTATGGGTTAGAGCAGGTTATGGGTTATGACAGCCATGGGTTAGGACAGAGTCGACTGTAGGTACCCTAATCTGACTCAATTTGGAGAGTGTAAAACCTAATTCTGGGCATGTATCAGCTGTTGTTTATTCTTAATATAAAATATCTCTCAATTTTTCAGCCAACTTGAGATTGAACACTGGATCGGAACATGCCGATGGCAGTCAGAATCTCGTCAAATCAGAGCACCGACAATGCTCGGCGATATGCATAAGGTAAACTGCATAGTATATCCCATTTTGCAGCCGAAATACTCACCATACTGCAGTTAAAAGAAATTACCTCCAGGCCGACCCAGAGCCAGGGTCGCCGGGCTCAAGATAATCTTAAGCTCGCTCCGACCCGACCCAAGCCCGACCCGAACCGAACAACATTAATACCGACCTGCACCCTACATCTTTGGACAGTAGCCTTGTCTTCTTCCAGCGGTTAATCACCCAATTGACGCCCTCTCATAAGACAAGCTGTCGTCTTCAAAGCAGCTGTGTGTGTAGCGGATGTGACAGTCATTCTGTCCCCGCCTCGCATATTCTTTTCTTTTCTGTTATTTTCGTTGCTAACCACGTTCCTTTTATTTCTAGTTTCCTTTGACGCGTCTATCGCGTCCCGACGTTCCTTCAACTCTGTTTCCGTTCGTGGGTGCATCATTGATGAGATCATAATTAGCACTGCCACCCCCTACTAGCATATAAAGCCGCTGTCGTATCTACAGTCACGGCGAAATTAGATGTCCTGCCCCATTTGGGAATTACCATCAAACCCACGGCTTTCCATTTACCCAGGTCAAAATTTGTGAGAAAAGGCCCTGAATATGTGCCTAGTAGGGTGTAGTAGACTCTGTATAAAAGAATTGCCTCACTCCGCGCTATATGTATGATGCAAACAGCTGCTGTTCAACTTGACCAGATATGCCGTTGTGCAGCTCCGACTGCAATGAATTTTTCTGTGCAGCAGTGCTATATTATATGAAGTGTGACACAACACTTTAACCATCCACAGATGCCGAACTGAGCTGGGAAATGGTGGAAAGCAGTGGGTTTAATGCTAATTCCCAAATGGGGCAGGACATCTAATTTCGCCGTGACTGTACGGTCCTCCCGGTGCGAACCCCACGCCTACAACAGCCACCTGTGCTTGCCCTGCCCAACCCTTCGTGTGGCAGATCCCACTTCCCCGTGCATCCGTCACAGTGTGGGAAGCACGTATGTGAACAGTGGTCACACCGACAATTACCAAATTTAGTGTGGCCGGACGTTCAACTTTACAGCTAATTGCAGTACCGAAGGCGCGGATCGGAAATCTGCTGTTTTGGGACATTTTCAAAGAATTCCCGGTATCTCAGTGAGTTCTACACCGATTCCCTTGAAACCTGGATAGAAATACTCGGCTAATTCGTGGGCAATTAGTGATAGAAAGGAAGTTGCAAAAATATCCTATATTTGGCGAGCTGGGTTTGAGGGGTCATTTTTGGGGTCAATTCAATCTGCCGGTATCTAGGCATTTTGAAATGCCCTAGATTTTTGTGAGAGATGGCTTCTATCAATATTGAAAGGTGTGATAGAGTCAGAATTTTCAATATCTTACTTTATCATGCTTGTAATGGCCTCGAGCCAACGGTAATATACTGCAACCAGCAAACAATGTGATATTTGAACCCAACTGCAAACTCCTTCAAAATCTGACTCTATCACACCTTTCAATATTGATAGAAGCCATCTCTCACAAAAATCTAGGGCATTTCAAAATGCCTAGATACCGGCAGATTGAATTGACCCCAAAAATGACCCCTCAAACCCAGCTCGCCAAATATAGGATATTTTTGCAACTTCCTTTCTATCACTAATTGCGCACGAATTAGCCGAGTATTTTTATCTAGGTTTCAAGGGAATCGGTGTAGAACTCACTGAGATACCGGGAATTCTTTGAAAACGTCCCAAAACAGCAGATTTCCGATCTGCGCCTTCGGTACTGCAATTAGCTGTAAATGCCAACTTTGGATTTGCACAAACCGGGCCGAAAGTCAATTTGTTATTAGTGGATTAGGTACATCTGAAATTGTAATCTAAACTACAAGAATAGAGTTGGGTTCTGGACAAGCTGAAATGTGGCTGAAATCCCAGGAGTCAGATTGCAAAACAAATGCACCGAAATTGTAAACCGAAACTTACTGTTTCGGTACAAAAAAAGGTGCATCTGAAACCTAGCATTTCAGGTGTGCTGAAATGGGTACTGAAATTCCAGCTTTCATAACACATTCCATTCCAACTGAAATCTTAGATTTCAGTTTACATTTCAGCTTGAGCTGATATGCAAATTGAAACTATTACATTTGGTCAAGCTGAAATTCGGTCGGCAGATGATCCGCGGACGATCCGCCACTTGTCCGCAGATGATCTGCCACTCATCCACAGACGATCTGCCACTCATCCGCAGAGGGTCTGCAGCTCAGGTGCAGATGGTTGTGATCTTCCAGATTCTACAGGACACCCGCAGTAAGTACTGGTAAGTATCATTTATCATAGATAAGTCTATCTAGTATTTAACTACACCTGATAATATATGAGACTTCTTTCACCAAGGTGAAGATTACTTGTGGAAACATCGCAAAATTTGAGGTGGGGACCTTTGAGGATGACCTGTAGGTCTCCTGCAGTCACAATTATGAAGGAGGTCATTAGGGCGACCATCTGCACCTGAGTTGCAGACCCTCTGCAGATGAGCAGCAGATTGTCTGCGGACGAGTGACAGATCATCTGTGGACGAGTGGCGGATCATCCGCCGACCGAATTTTAGCTTGACCAAATGTAATAGTTTCAATTTGCATATCAGCTCAAGCTGAAATGCAAACCGAAATCTAAGATTTCAGTTGGAATGGAATGTGTTATGAAAGCTGGAATTTCAGTACCCATTTCAGCACACCTGAAATGCTAGGTTTCAGATGCACCTTTTTTTGTACTGAAACGGTAAGTTTCGGTTTACAATTTCGGTGCATTTGTTTTTCAATCTGACTCCTGGGGTTTCAGCCATCAGCTTGTCCAAAACCCAATTCTATTCTTGTAGTTTAGATTACAATTTCATATGTACCTAATTCACTAATAACAGATTGACTTTCGGCCAGGTCTTTGTGCAACTCCAAAGTTGGCATTCAAAGTTGAACATCCGGCCATGCTAAATTTGGTGTTCGTCGGTGTGGGTCTTTCTTCAATGATTTCGATTGGCGCCATCCTCTCATATGTTAGCTATTTCAAAGCGGCTGTGCGTGCGAGTCAGTAATATATTCTTGTTCTAGCTGCTGTATTTCTGTCTGTATTCACAGCCTTTCTTCATCTTAAAAGTCCGCCCCACATTGCGCTAGGCCAGGACCCGATCACCATGCGGCTCCCTTTCCCTTCACGGGGAGGAAGCCCTGCCCCCACTGCAAAACTCAAAACCCTCTCATCTGAGGCATTCCCTGATCTTCTCTCAACCTCCCTCCTCGCACTAAAAGAATCCGCGGATGCTTTCCCGCCCCTGAAGAGCGCCGTTGGCGGCGTGATCGCTCTGTGGGACTTGGCATCTCGCTCGCGACGAAGGCCTTGATACTAACGCGGGCCATTATCTTAAACCTAGCGTGCGAAACACTCCAAGGCCGGCGCACGCAATATTGCACTCGGCACCAGCGCAATCCTCGACGTGATCGCAGACGCGGTTCCGCACGCTTCACTGATTCCCTCGATGATATTGAGCATCGAGCGCTTCACACGGTATGCTCATCTGCCCTTGATCTGAGTATCCGAAATAATTCCGGTCCTAGACTCCTCGACGAAATCGAGTCTTCTATGGATGCAATAGCGCTGACTGGCCGATTCTCACGGGTGATACACCTCAATCGCGATGAGCGCGCGCTGCAGGATATCAGAACCAAGTTGGATGACGCCTACCGTGGTTTTATGGTGGGGTTTCTTTTTTTATACCCTTGGGCGGCATCGGAGGGTCTTAATTATAATTTAGGCAGCCTCGGCGTTGCGTGTTGAAGCCCAGTAGGCGTGTATCACGGGTCAGCAAGCTGAGTTCGCGGTGCAACAAACGCAACTTGCATGCCAGTAGGCACACACCCATATCACTGTTGGGAAAGCAGTCGCGGCGACCGTGAGTGTCATCTTCGCCGAATTTCATGCGTGTATATTTAAGATTCATGATCAAATGTGTTTGCTCAGGACGTTGAAAGGGTTGCTCAGTATCTACGACAGGTATACTAGTAAGCTCGAACCCAACGGACAGAATGCAGTAATACACTTATTCCGTAGAATAATGTATTAGACCACAACTACCAACTGAATACGTCTCCTTTCCTCCTTGTTGAACGTCTAGATGATGTCCGACGAGTTACAAGTCTTTAGGACGCTTTAAGAAAGGTCCAAGGAACACTGTTTAAGTTTTCCTGTTGCTGGTTGCTTTGTGGATTACTCTAAACCGAGCTTTCCCTCAAAGTGCGCAAATTAGCAGAATTAAGATCCTTGGGTAAGGATGCTCTTTTCTACAAGTGGTTTTTAGATACAAGCTTCTCAGCTTTTGCACACAGAACAACACTGGTTCTGGTAGCCAATAAATCCAACAATCCCAATGACTCTGACAAGACCAATAACTCTGACAAGACCAATAGCTCTGACAAGACCAATATTCCGACGATCCCAAACTCAAATCCAACAGTGGATGTTAATCCAAAGGCAACAATCAAATCTTTAATAAACTCGAAACTTAAAACACAAACTCTAAGAGTATTGGTTTAAGAAGCAAGCCCCGAACTTGGACAACCTGAGACGAGACAGATACCGTTTAGGTACTGGCTCCAGCAGGGACTCCTGATTCAGTGCTGTACCGCTAAAACCCGTCCTCCTTATATACTGTACACTAAAACTCTTACACTATGGTGATTACACTACCGGGTATACATGTGTTAGTTCTGGTAGCTTAGTCGGGTATGCACGTGTCCGCATTATGTATAGGATCTACTGATTTACCCCTACGTTTCCGATCGTTGCACGCCAACCTTTAATCCACCGCATGTTAACTTTGGATTATTAATTAAAACGCGTCTTTGGTGTCCCCCGAACAGGACCTTCAGATTCAGAGAGCGTAGGATTCTAGCTTTCGATAGAGCCCCCAACCGTCCCAATCTGCCAAGTGGTTGCTGAGTTATATCACATTAAACGCAGATCTCAATTAGGAACCCCGATCGGGATTGATAACATTGATCGGTTTAGTAAGCGACCGGATTAACCGTTGCCGGTTAATCCGTCCCGAGCCGACCTCATCACATGACTCGTCGCGCCACGTCAATTACGCAAAGTCCCCACAACAAATGGCTAAACCCATGGTTTAACGTAACCGTCTTTTGGTACGAGCCCTCAGAGTGGATGCTATTTTATATTCCCTTCCTTGTAGACCCCACTGTAGCCTAATCTCGAAGATTGACTAGTATATAAATAAATCTGTTGGTTTAAGGAGCTAAACCAGTATTTGTGTTTCTGGTCAGTCATCCCTTTCGGACGGACTCGTTGTGGTCCTTCGTGGGTTAAGCCTATGGATAACCATTCGGGACTCATGTTACCCCTTAGATGTATGTAGAACATAATAAAATCGCAAAATTGCGCCTATTTCACTAGTGTTCCATTTTCCGGCTTATCAACGTCCTCGCACACGAGCTGTCCAAGAATCTGTTTTATTCTCGGCTTTCAGTTTTTTTGGCCGGCCCCTGACGTGATTTCGCCTTTCACCGAGGTTCACCTAACTGTAAAACGACTTCGGACCTCTGCAGTGCTAACTATAGTATACCACTGCTGTTGAATCCAAGGCACCTCACATCGCTCGCGCGGCAGCGAGCTATGGGGACCCTTGCGGCCATCTGTTTACGACTCGGATATGTAATAATAGAGTTCCGTCCCCTACCACCGGAAGGAACGGATACTGCTGGATGTGACATTGCGAGGGACCTATTACTATCACTATATTCCGTGGGTTCGTCGGCACAGGGTTTGCCGACCCCCGTCGGCAGAGGTCGACCGACCTGGAAGCAAACCAAGTATGCCGAGCCAGGCTAAGGTCTGTCGATGGTCCAGCTCCATTCAACCGTACATCAGGGTGTATTGTTTCTTTGTTTCAGTGCTGTTTTGGTACGGAATTGAGCGAGAGAATATTTGATACTATTTGGCCAGTTGTCAAAACGTGTGAATTCGCTTAGAATGCGCCCTCGCCAAGCCCTCACAATAATTTTTCCTCATGCCTCTTCAAATTTGATTTGCTCCCATCTTCCTAACACAAATTCCATGGCTAAAATAATGCGGGAGGAACTTCTGACTGGTGCCACTGGCTAACCGCGATTCATCTTTCACCATCTGGGATTCTGGGTTCGGATCCGTGCCACTGCGTGGCACCTGGTAGAAGTGGAGTTAGTTGTCGACTGCCCATTGAACATTCTGATAAATTATTGAGAAGTGTTAATACATGGAGAGAGCAGGGGAATGTGAGAGAAACTGCAAGAGGGCTACAGAATCGGCGCTCTGGAATAGAGGTCGACTGACATCAACCCACGTCAACAGAGCCTGCCGACGCAGGCTCGGAATGCAGTGTATATCGCAATGTCCCATGATGGCATCCTTCCCCGTCAACCCTATTGACATCATGATTCTCTTCGTGTTTACATTCCATATTGCGATCAGGACTTTGGCAGATAGTTATATTTAATGTTCAACAAACGAGGAACAAAAATTGTTGAAGTGTGTCTAAGGACTAGCATACGTATACTCCATTATTTGCGGTTCCGCGGCGTGTCTATACTCGCGCACCTTTCAACGAGATGATTACTGTTGTGCAGGTGAAGACTCATCAGTACGCGGCAAACCCTTTCACGAATAATCATATATAACTCACGAATGGAGTGGGTCCAGGCTGAGGGGAAAACCATTTTGGTTCGAGGCCGAACTCGATGACTGCACCAGATATCAGTTCTCGCGCTCCACGAAGAAACGAAAATTTTCAACTCACGAGTGGTGGAGGTGGTGAAGACGGAGGCGAAAACACAATCTGATCTGTGTTTGGGTCCGCAGGCTTTCAAATAACATTCATGAGATTCAGGTTCTCCTGCTTCGACCCTGCAAATAAACACACCGGCTGCGGAGCCATAGCACTAAGATTTAGTCTAATGTACATGGACCTAGCCATAGGAAGTGTTGTCTAAATCCACGGCACCAGCCATCGGGTTGGCTAGGTCCATGACGAAAGGCTAAAGTATCCCTCTTTAAAATAGAGGCAAAATGAATGCCTGTAGAGGGAATTGAACCCTCAACCTTCGGAGAAGGGACAATATTACCAGGGAGTGGACAAGCCATCTAGACTATATAGCTGATATACTTTTTCTTTCGTTCCCAGCTAGGCTAAGGCTAGCCTTACCCTACCTGGGACTGCTTATACCCACACCTAGGGCAGGCAAGCTGCCCTAGGTCTTCGAAAGTATATTACACTGCTTATTCTCTTCTTTTTGGAACTGCCTGCAACCCTAACCAACCCTAACTAAAAACCCTAACTAACCTAACCAACCCCAACCAATCCTAACCAAAACCGTAACCAACCAAAATTCATATACCTTGGGACCCTGACACCTAACCCCCAACTCTAACTCCAACCACTAACCCCAACATTAACCTATGGCCCTATGCAGGCCATAATAGGTGAACAGACATGATAATTGCGTGATTGTAATGTCAGAGCTCATTCCCATTACTTTCACTACATCTCAATTCTAGTTTGGCTCGGTTGTATATGGTGTTGCTTTCGTTACTATAATGTAAGCAGTACCATCACCTTTTAGGTTCGATTCCTGCCCCTGCCTTTTGTTATTTTAATGCGCCAAGAGCCTAAAGTCTTTGGACCTAGCCATCCATGGCTAGAGTCGTGGATTTAGACAACATTTCCTTTGGCTAGCTCCATGCCACTAGACTAAATCCTATAACTAGGGGTGAGTATACGGCATATAGCTGTCCTGCGCATGCCCGGTGTCGTGTGAGGCGGCGTCGGCGTCGCTGAACGAGGAGTTCTGCGGCGACTCGGAGGTGAGCATGGGTACCGCTTCAGACGCGAGGGGCTCCAAGTTCCGCGGCGGCTGCAAATTAAATCTCTGCGGTATGTGCATGCGCGCCCTTCGGCGCCGGAGGACGACGACGCAAGCGATGAACAGGAGGAGTACCAGGGAAAATAGGATTACTTCAGTTCAATGCGATTTGAGCTGTTGAGTACGTGGTGAGTCTGAGTTACGCACTCAAAACGATGCGGGTGATCCCTCCGCCTCCCTTGACGTTAATCTCGGCCGTCGCGCGCGCAGGGCGAAGGAAAGGCGCGAGGAGGAAGAGGCGGGACACTATGAATCCAGACGAGGAAGTCCTTGTTCGAGCCATGCTCACGGTGGGTGGCCGCGGGTTTCGGGGTATGTGGTAGGTTGGTGGGCGTGGGCGGTGCAGGTAGTACGACTAACTGGAAGAATGCAGTGCAGTGGGCGGGGATCGGGGATCAGTAGTCATTACAACATATCCTAAACCCCGTTTAACTATCAGGAATTCAAGCCACTGCACTGCCATAGAGCCTGCCCAGTATTTTTTTTTTTAATGCCGCGTTCAACGCAGCTAATTCCGGAGGGTCACCTAAATAGTTATGGTCAAAGTCAAGCTCTGTAAGGGTCGAATCGGTCGAGGACGAAAATTCCCTCCGAATACATGTCAATTGCTGAAGCTGAGCCTGCAGGAGGATTAGGATCGGGAGAAAGAACGCAGATAACGAGTCGCTGCGCTACGGAGTGTCGTCATCCGGAACTACGTATCGTAGCGCTACCCATAAAAAAAAGAAAAATCGTGGTTAGCTGTTTCAATATCCAATCCAACATATCCACGCACGATCTATCTCACGCGAACGCCGCTTGGCGATGAACCTCTCAGCGCGAGCCCAAAAATCTGTACCGTGCTGGGCACCTTGGTGCCAGTCATCAATCCAGCGCTTGCGGTGCATGAGCACTGTGACGAAGCGCACGTCCTGCACTAGCTGGGGGGCAGAAGACTGCACCAAGGAATCGGCTTCGGGCTTGTCGCGGCACGCGAGCACACGCAGATGCGGGGAGGACTGCAAGAGCTGCAGGCAGACGAGGACGAGGCTGGGCGCCGTGAATGAGAGGTGCGTGAGTTGCGGAAGGGCGGTTAGGGCGGCAGAGGTGACGTTCGTGTCATTCGGCGAACCTCTCAGCTCGAGGTGCGTCAGGCGCGAAAAGAACTGATGAGTCGCTGGAGGAAATGCTCGGAAGAGAGCCTCATAGGAGGCAGTGTGGAGGTGTTTGAGGGTGTAGGCCGCGATTAGGGGCATCCATGCCTCGTCGATGAGTAGAAGCCAGAGGGTCTCTACGCCGGTGCAGGCTGGCAGGATCATTGCCGTGAGTTGGGCGTTGTAGCTGATACTGAACAGTAGATTGCGCACTGCGGCGTGGAAGAAGGAGGGCGGCTTCGTGTAGATGGCGGAGACGAGGGTGTCGGGGGTGCAGATGGGGAAGCTGCTGCTTTTTGAAAACCAGTCCGAGCCTATAATCACGGTGCGGAAGAGGAGAGGTTCAGTCCTGAACGGGCGGTTAGACTGTGCCATTAAAAAAGAAAATAGCAACGCACCACTCTTTGACGCGCTGCGCGACCAACATGAGATTCGGGATCGACGCGGGCCTGGAGATGGCGCAAATTTCGAAAATCTCACGCTCCAGCTCAGGGGGCAGGATGGGGGACCCGTTCAAGACCATGATACGGGTCTGATTCAATGTTATAGTTGTGGTCAAGAGAGCGCCGTAGCAAACTCTCACGATGTCGAACATGACAAGATCCGATACTCGGTTGACAGCATGATCAAGTTGGTTCAAATCTTGGTTGGTGTTGAGATGGAATTTCGAACAGTTCCTTTCTACGTAAATTCAAACTCCGGCCCAGCCTGGCAATTGCCGTTAGCAACAAATACCAGCCTGCCTGCGGCAAAGTGCTTGCACGTAATACCGTTATACGGCAGACTTGTTACGAGCCTAACTTGCCCTTAACTGGGGTGTTTGATTCTCACATTTTTCACTCCACCAAATTAATATTTGATTATCCCACAGCGCTCAGGCTACAGTAAGCCTTTGACCAAAAAACCGACCCCAAACCCGCTGTTCGCCCTACTTTTCGATTCCTGAACCTCGGATCGGTTGAACGAACATAGGTCCAGTTTCCAGTTCACAGAGGGTTCGGTCCGGGTTCTGCGGGGTATTGAGCTCGAAGATCCAGGAGGGGATATAAAACCGTGGTGACCTAGTCTCCCGCAGTCAGACTCCAACTCCAATTTTATGTGAGTCGATAATCCTTTATAGAGATGACCGACGAGGGAAAGGATTTTTATGCACGTACGGTCTATGTATCACTGGTAAGGAGCAATGAATGAGCTCAACTCGTTCAACCGCGACAAATCCTCGTTCATCCGGACTTGAACGAATCAGGAATGCTTTTATTGTTGATGGAAATGGAGAGGCGCATAGACGGTAAGTATAACGCCAACAAACTCTGGATAAGCAAAGGACGTCGTCAAATATTATATTGTTATGAGCACAAATTCACCAAGGCCTCGAGGCGTCGAGGGTTCGAACATCGGTCTAGGTTTTTGTAACCTCAGTTAGGCCCCTGGTCACTATCTTTCGCGGCGGTCCGCTTTTCTCTGAAATTTTTGGTTGATTTACTCCATGAAACTGGCCTTCAGGCGGCTGATTTACCCCATTTCGGACGAGCATTTTAGGTGAAAAAATCAACAGAAGATTCTACATCTCTTCTGCAGCACGTTTTTGAGCTGCAAGTAACCTCTTCTCGTGGCAACTGCACCTCTGTGTTCAAATTTGGGCGTACAGGTACCGTTTTCAAGCTTTTTTGGTTCATTCATATCTCAAAAAAAATTCCGGCGGGTGCTCTTTTACTCTATGACGGACCGGTGTCACCATCTCCTCAGGCTGTTTCACTCTACATTCAGGACCGAGAAAGAGCAGTTTTGAGCCGTTGATTTATTCTATCGCAGACCGATACAAAAGGAAGTGACCGGGGGCCTCCTCAGTTGAGGTCAGAGTTCTGAACCCGGCCCGGCGTCGGCGGAACTAGTACTACGAAATAGCAGCGGCCAGGACGGAAGACGGAAGCCAGGAATCTCAAAATTACAGATCAGCCAAGTTAGCCCGACGGGATTTCGAGGTGGAAATCACTCGAGTCCGACTGTATCCAGCGTCGTCCATCCACCATCGTCCATCCAGTGTAGTCCATGGAATGTTGGACAGAGAGGACATGTAATAAAGGCGTTGAGAGCCCAAGCAGTGACACGGGCAGAGATGCGTATTAAAATACTTAGCCTATGTAGTAGCCCCAGTAGTTCATGTTCGGACTTGTCATGATCAAGCCATACATAGCTGTGCAGGTGCGGGAGTTGCGCGCACGCCTGACACCCGGACGCGGCCAGATTCGGGGATGCCTGAATGGGTCTTTTGGGTGTGGTTAGCGATGTGTGGACTCGGAGGCTGGGCTAGGGAGTCCATTTTGAATTGCCATGTAGGTGGTGGATATCGACGAGAAAGAACCTAGGAGACCGCAGTAGGAGCCAAGTAGGAGCAACTCAATATAGCGCAGAGACCTCTCGGAGCAACTTCGGTGCCAGGAAAGCTCAGGCAAGTGGATGAGAACAAAAGAGAGAGAGAGATAAAAAGTCGGGAGGATCCAGGCCCAAAAACGCAGCCACTGTGTGAGCTTGTCGAGGTCTCGACTTAGTCTCTCTTGACAGACTTCCCACTCGCAACCTTAGTCTCGACTCGTGTCTCGCTAAATTACGTCAACGTCACGCGTGACCCGCTTACCTACCCTGCTTACCTACCCTATATTTGTTTTCCCTCCCCCGCCAAATACACCGTCCTTCGCATGATGCATCACCACTTGATTCCAAAACGTTAATGCGTCGGTGATGTCTCTACACTCGCCCTCTGTGGGCCCGTCGTTGCCCTCGCCTCATCCGCGATGCATCCCGGGGGAGAGCATCCTCAAGAAGCCACCCCCCGCGCAGCAGGGCCTGTTCTCGCTCTCCCGGATTAAGTGGCGGCGGCTTGAGTCGTTTTTCTCCGGGGGGACAAGGAGGATATCCCCATACACAGTTCCACTGCCGCATATGAGTCCGTCATTGTTCCAAACTCAAATTCTTCTGTATTCCATCGACGCGTTTGCTACCCACCTGGTGACCTTTGGATGGAAATACCCCGACGGTAGAGCGCATCACTCTCGCCGCGCTAGTGCCGCTGGTCGTCGAGCGCCTCGAAATCGACAATCAGCACTTCCGTGACGCCACAATCTCCCTCTCTGTCTGCGAAAGTCCCCTTCGTCCCGGAACGTTTAGAATCCTCGTCTACCTCTTCGACGGGCGCATGCGGAACAAGCGCCGCCCCCGCATGTCGGGCACTGCGGCGGTGTTCTGCTATACCTGCCACGGCACGCGCAATGCACACGAATGGCACCTGGAATCTGCGCACCATGCCCAGTCGTCGATGAAGTTCCATTCGCTCAGCTACGCGGGGCAGGCGGTCGACGACCGCTTCTACGAATTGTACGACGGCGCGGAGGAAAGGATGCCGGACTATCTGGGGCCGGCGCACGGGCCGCTGGGGCAGCTTGTTAGGACGCCGCCGGGGTGCGTTTGGCAGGACTTGTCGCCGTATAGTGGTGTGGTGACGAGCGTGATGGCTCACGAGGTCGTGGTCGCGTACTACTCATGAAGCGCAACTATTTGATCTTGTCTGTGCCAATGGATTTCACTTTTGGATGCATGACTGTCGCTTTCCGTGCTGTTGCATTCCTCACATTTTTCCAACGTACGCACCTCTCTAACAAGATCTGGATTTGGACGCAGAGGAAATCCCCGGACTTTGGACGGAAATTTACAGTGTTATTTCAAGCAGTCGTTGATTCTGCAGGTTCCGGGAATTATCAAGAAATCATCGTTTCAACACGTGCAGAAACGCGGGAATCGTCAGAAAATCATTGTTTTAATGCGTACGGAAACGCGGACAGTGTTGGTGGAGTCAATCTGAAACTCGTTCTCGAGTTCACAAATAACGTTCTCGAATACCATCAAACCGAGCACACGGATAAAGCACCAATGAGCATCGGGAGATCTGGATCGGATTCATGTGTAGGCGACAATTGTTTCCAAATTGGTTCGCCCAAAAAGGGAATCCAACCAATAATGACACCGACTCGGAGATCAGATTCACTGCCTCCTGACTCTTGACACCAACCTTCACCAACCAGCGGTGAAAGCTCTAGGTGGCACACGCGTACTTTACTTGAATTTTACTCGCGCCCATCACAATAATGGACCCCGTCCTGCCCCACGACTTGGAACACAAGATATTCCGACTCGCCGCTGTCCTGGACTTTTCGTCAATCCCGACTCTTATGCGCGTCGCTTGGCGCGTCAACGCGTGGTAGGTCTCATCTTGCGCTAGTAAGCATATTTTCATCTCATATTTCTGCGACAAGGGTCGAGCCACTCCTCTACCGGGCATTGCATGTGGCCTCGCTCACTAGCCAACCTGCAAGTGGCATGCCCCACGAGGTCGAGTTCTACCGGGACCTGGTGAGGCGACCGGATTTCTTCCGCAACGCAGTCCACCACCTCCAGTTAGACCAACCTGCTTTTCGACCATCGGACCCATTTGGCCATTTGATCCTTGCCACCTGCACCCATCTCGAAACCCTCGTCCTCCATGAATTATCTGGTTCGTCTGTCGCGACGCTCCTTCCGCGCGTCCAAAAACTCGAGTCCCTGACACACCTGCACGCCAACTTCACTGATCTTCTGTCCAAACTTTCGCGTCAGCAACGAAGCGCCGCGCTCGGCGCCTTCTCGCGCCTCACCCACCTCGAGCTGCGGGAGCGCACCCCCAGCGAGGACGTCTGCGCCGAACTCGTACACCTCCCGTGCCTCACACACCTTGCCCTCAAGTACGACTCCCAAGCGCGAGGCACGTCGTCCGCCTGCGCGCGAGTCCTACAGACGTGCGCTGCGCTCCGTGTGCTGGCGGCGCTCTCAGAGAAGCGCGTCATATTCACAGCCTTATCTCGGAGCGTTACCGGGTCATCGATACATCCAGGATGCTTGATACCGACGACCCGCGATTCGTGCTAGTGACTGTTGAACGCAAGAGTAATACGGCCAGAAAGTGGTTGAGTGAAGTTCGTGCTGGGCGGCATCCCGACTTCTGGGAACGCGCGGAAGAGGCTGTGGAGCGGCGAAAGACTGCCTGAGCCTCGAAGAGCCAAGAGGCGGTTGAGGTTTAGTCTTCCTTTCTGCGGACGACGGCGTATTTGCGGACGAAGGGGAGCACTCGGAACTACGGAACCATCATAGAGAATATTAATGTACACTGCTCGATTAGATATACACCCATGATTTACGAACCGGTTTCAGCTCATCCGAAGATGCGTTCTAAATTGTCTGTGAAAAGAGTCAGCAAAGGCTATAAGATGCTGAAAAGCTGTGACTCGGTTGCTTGGCAACAAAGCTTGGTGGTGCAGCCGCGCTTAATGAAAGTGCCCCGAACATATCTGCCGGACCTGAGGAACCTACGCATCTATTATGTGAAGGGCCTGTTAGGTAGGTTTTCTTGTATGACAGTAACCTATCTAAGAGGGTGCGGAAGAGGAGGTCATCTGCTTCTATTACTCAACCTGGAACTTATCCAAATTGGGTAGCTGGCGCGAGGTGCCGCTGACCTCCGCCGACTGCCATTCAACAGTAACGAACAAAATTAAACTTACTGAGACAATCTTTTGGCAGTTAAATCATAAGGAATTATCTTTAAAAAGGATGTCTTCAAAAAACTTAGCGCTGCTAGTGTGATAATCAAATTCGGCGGAGTGAAAAATGAGAATCAAACACCCCCGTTAAGGGCAAGTTAGGCTCGTAACCGTCTGCCCTATAAGTAACGACATTACATGCAAGCACTTTGCCGTAGGCAGGCTGGTAGGATTTCTTGATAATCGCATTGGGCTGGGCTGGAGTTTGAATTTAAGTATTCAACCAACCTGAGGCTGTCAACCAACCATCGGATCTTTTTTATGTTCGACATCGTGAGAGTTTGCTACGGCGCTCTCTTGACCACAACTATAACATTGAATCAGACCCGTACCATGGTCTTGAACGGGTCCTCCATCCTGCCCCCTGAGCTGGAGCGCGAGATTTTCGAAATCTGCGCCATCTCCAGGCCCGCGTCGATCCCGAATCTCATGTTGGTCGCGCAGCGCGTCAAAGAGTGGTGTGTTACTGTTTTCTTTTTTAATGGCACGGTGTAACCACACATTCAGGACTGAACCTCTCCTCTGCTGCACCGTGATTATCGGCCCGGACCGGTTTTCAAAAAGTAGCGGCTTCCCCACCTATGCCCCCGACATCCTCATCTCGGCCATCCGCACGAAGCCGCCCTCCTTCTTCCACAACGCCGTCCGCAATCTACTATTCTATATCAGCTGCGACGGCGAGATCATGGCAATAATCTTGCCAGCGTGCACTGGCCTAGAGAACCTCTGGCTTCTACACATCGACGACGCGTGCATACCCCTAATCGCAGCCTACACCCTCAAACACCTCCACACCGCCTCCTACGAGGCTCTTTTCCGGGCGTTCCCCCCGGCAACCCATCAGTTCTTTTCGCGCATGACGCACCTCGAGCTGATGACCGGTTCGCGGGACATGGACGTCACATACGCCGCCCTGAGCGCCCTTCCGCACCTCACGCACCTGGCATTCACGGCGGACAACCTGATCCGCATCTGCGCGCGGCTCTTGCAGTCTGACTCCTTCCCCCACCTGCGCGTGCTCGCGTACCGCGACAAGTACGCCGTGTCTCTGGTACAGTCAGTCGCCCCGCAGCTGGTGCAGGACGTGCGCTTCGTCGCGGTGCTTATGGACCGCATGCGCTTCATCGGTGACTGGCACCGAGGTGCCCAGCGCGGTACGGATTTTTGGACTCGCGCGGAGAGTTTCATCGCCAAGCGGCGTTCGCGCGAGATAGATCGTGCGTGGATGTGTTGTTGGATTGAATATTGAAACATGGCTAACCACGTTTTTGTGTTTTTGTTTTTGTTTTGGTAGCGCTGCGATACGTGGTTCCGGATGACGATACGCCGTAGCGCAACGACTCGCCTTCGTTATCTCCATGCTTCATCCCGATTCCTGATCCTAATCCTAATCCTCCTGCAGGCTCCGGCTACCGCAGCTTCATCAATCGGCATGTGCCACAATATTTATGGCATATGTATTTAGAAGGAATTTCCATCGTCGACCGACTCGACCCAGACAGACCCAGATCTCGCTTGACTGTGACCATAATTATCTTGGTGACCCTCCGCAATTAGCAGAATTAGCACGGTTGAACGCAGCATTCTTTTAAAAATTACTCGGCGGGCTCTGTGGCATTGCAGTAGCTTGATTTCCTGACAGTTGAACGGTGTTTAGGATATGTTGTAATGACTACTGATCCCCGATACCCGTCCACTGCACTGCATTCTTCCACAGTTAGTCGTACTACCTGCACCGCCCACGCCCACCAGCCTACCACCCACCGTGAGCATGGCTCGAACATCGACTTGCTCGTCTAGGGTTATGGTCACGGTGTCCCGCCTCTTCCTCCTCGCGCCTTTCCTTCGCCCTGCATACGCGACGGCCGAGATTAACGTCAAGGGAGGCCGAAGAACCCGCTTCGTTTTGGGTGTGTAGCTCAGACTCACAACGTACTCAACAGCTCAAATCGCATTCAATTTTTTGAAGTAATCGTATTCCCCCTGGTGCTCTTCCTGCTCCTCGCCTGCGTCGTCATCATTCAACGCCGAAGGGCGCGCATCCGCATGCCGCAGAGATTTAACTTACAGCTGCCGCAGCAGAACTTGGAGCCCCTCGAGCCCGAAGAGGTGCCCATGCTCGCCTCCGAGTCGCCGCAGGACTCCTCATTCAGCGACGCCACCTCACACAACACTGGGCATGCGCAGGACAGCTATGTGCCGTACACTGTCGCTGAGTACAACAATCCGCATGCACCCATACGACATGCAGGACTACGACCTGTGGAAGCCGGTGTGTTTATTTGCTGGGTCGAAGCAGGAGAATTTGAGGCTCATGAATATGTAGTAGATCTGAAGCCTGTGGACCCCAACGCAGACCAGATTGTGTTTTCGCCTCCGTGTTCACCACCTCCACCACACGTGGGTTGAATATTTTCATTTACGAGGGGAGCACGAGTACTGATGTTTGGTGCAGTCATAGAGTTCGCCTGCCAGACCCAGTCCATTCGTGAGTTATATATTATTATTATTATTCGTGAAAGCGTTGACGAGTCTTCACCTGCACGACAGTAATCATCTCGCTGAAAGGTGCGCGAGTTTATAATAAACTTGAACACAGCGCAGAACCGTAAATAAAGTATATTATATACGTATGCAGTAGTCCGTAGACACTGGCGCTTCGACAAATCCACCTCTTTCCTCGTTATGTATTTGTTGAACATGTATATAACTAACTATCTACCAAAGTTCTGATCGTTATGGAATGGAAACACGGGGAGGTGGTCGGAGACGGGTATGCCAATATACGATATAATCAAAAAAAACACGCAAAAATTTTGGAGAGCTCTGTTGAATATGTATATAACTATCTGACAAAGTTCTGATCGGTATGGAATGGAATTGTCGAGGAGGTTGTCGAGGAGGGGTATATATATAGGATACAAAAACAAAACAAAAAACACGCACAAAAAGTTTGGAAAGCTCGTCTGCGACGAGGACGTCCTGAGGAAACATATTTGAATCTTGAATATACTATACATGCATGAAATTCGGCGAAGATGACGCCGCGACTGCTTTCCCAACAGTGATATGGGTGATGCGGATTGCGTTTGTTGCACCGCAAACTCGGCCTGTACTATTCGCCTGCTGGGCTTCGGCTTCGGCTTCACCACGCAATGCCTTAATTATAAATAAGACTCTCCGCCGCGCCCAAGGGTATTTTCTTTTTTTTTAAAAAAAAAAAAAGACAACCCACGATACGCGTCGTCGAACTGGCTCTGACATCGTGCAGCAATTGAGGTGTATCGTATCGTATCACTAGCGAGAATCGGCTATTGCATTGCATCCGTAGAGGACTCGATTTCGATTTCGTCGAGGCGGATACTTGGATCAAGGGAGCCTGAGATGGGCGTGTGTACAGTGTGAACTTGAAGCGCTCGATGGCATCGGTGAGGGAGGGGATCAGTGAGGCGGAAGGAACAGGAACCGCGTCGAGGTGAGCGCTGGTGCGGAGTGCAATGTGCGGCGGACTTGGGGTACTGGTGTTTTGCACGTTGGATTTACTTATTATGACGGCCCGACGGCGCTCTTCAGCGGGGGTGGGAAGGGAAGGCATCCGCGGATTCTTTTAGTGCGGGGAGGGAGGCTGGGAGAACGGACGCAGAGAGGGATCAAAAGCGCGCCCGGGGATGGGGTAGAGGAGACGAATATACGTATTAAATGGTCGTAGCACACACAAGTAAAGGCCGAAGTTGAAGTGCATGCGCAGAAATGAATAGTTCGGACTTCCAACCAGATGGATAATAACGCTCATACTCATGATCAAGCCACAGAACTGTGCAGGTACGGGGGTTACGCCTGAAACCCGGACGCGGCCGGATTCGGGGATGCCTGAATGGGTCTTCTGGGTGTGGTTAGCGATGTGTGGACTTGGGGGCTGGGTTGGGCTAGGGAGTTCATTTTGGTGGAAAGAGCATACTAGAAGTAGGACCACTCGAAGGCGCAGAGACGGTCAGCCCAAGCAGAGACCGGAGAAACTTCGGTGCTAGGAAAGCTCAGGCAAGTGGATGAGGAAAGAGAGAGAGAGAGAGAGATGAAAAAAGGCTGGAAGATTCAGGCCCAAGGCCGCAGTCGAGGCATTCCTTCCAGATACTTGAATATTATGGCATATATCAATTGATGAAGCCTGAGCGTGCAATAAAAATAAGCTTGGGATGAAGCACGGCGAGAACGAGTCACTGCGCTACGGAGTATCGTCATCCGGAACCACGTATAGCAGCGCTACCAAGACGAAAGAAAGAAAGAAACGCGGTTAGCTATGTTTCAATATCCAATCCAACGCATCCACGCACGATCTATCTCGCGCAAACGCCGCTTGGCGATGAACCTCTCAGCGCGAGTCCAAAAATCTGTACCGTGCTGGGTACTTTGGTGCCAGTCATTAACCCAGCGCCTGCGGTGCATGAGCACCGTAACGAAGCGCACGTCCTGCGCTAGCTGGGGGGCAGAAGACTGCACCAAGGAATCGGCTTCAGGCTTGTTGCGGCACGCGAGCACACGCAGGTGTGGGGAGGATTGCAGGAGCTGCGGGCAGACGAGGATGAAGCTGGGCGCCGTGAATGAGAGGTGCGTGAGTTGCGGAAGGGCGGTTATGGCGGCGGAGGTGACGTTCGTGTCATCCGGCGGACCTCTCAGCTCGAGGTGCGTCAGGCGCGAAAAGAACTGATGGGTCGCTGGAGGAAACGCTCGGAAGAGAGCCTCATAGGAGGCGGTGTGGAGGTGTTTGAGGGTGTAGGCTGCGATTAGGGGCATGCACGCGTCGCCGATGAAGAGAAGCCAGAGGTTCTCTACGCCGGTGTGCGCTGACAGGATTGTTGCCATGATTTGGGGGCGGTGGCTGTTATAGAACAGCAGATTGCGCACGGCATTGTGGAAAAAGGAGGGCGGCTTCGTGCGGATGGCGGAGACGAGGGTGTCGGGGGTGCAGATGGGGAAGCTGCTGCCTTTTGAAAACTGGTCCGGGCCTATGATCACGGTGCGGAAGAGGAGAGGCTCAGTCCTGAATGCCAGGCGGTTAGACCGTGCCATTAAAAAAGAAAATAGCAACACACCACTCTTTGACGCGCTGCGCGACCAACATGAGATTCGGGATCGACACGGGCCTGGAGATGGCGCAGATTTCGAAAATCTCTCGCTCCAGCTCAAGGGGCAAGATGGGGGACCCGTTAAAGACCATGGTACGGGTCTGATTCAATGTTATAGTTATAATCAAGAGAGCAGCGTAGCAAACTCTCACGATGTCGAACACTATAGAAAGATCCGACGGCGGTGTATGTCACAGTATGTGCCATAATATTCACCCGAGTAAGTGCTATCACTGGCAGAGAGCCCAGGCGCTTCTAAACTCACTGGAAAACAAATGGGACCCGAGAGTCTGACAACCTGAAGATTACGAAGAATACCAAATCCCGCCGACGAAAGACGACCCCGATGCAGCGGTGTTCGACTCGAGGGTTACGACGGGTGTGTTCTTGTCCCAGAAGACCAACTCTCGGACCCAATCCTTCGACGCAAAATGCTCTCTCACCTTGCATCGGATTGGCATTCAACTTGCATCCGCTTGGCTGGTCGCATTTTCGGTTACTTCCAGAGGGAAATGGCCGCGCGGCGCAATGGCTATCTGGGGGACCCAAATCTCCCGAAATAATTCGGGATCCCCACTCAATTATGCTACATGCCCTCCACTCTCCTACTATGCTCCACCGTTTGTCGCCGTGCGGATAGCTTTTCCCCGAGAATGTTTTGTCCCAATGGGTTTCCATTCCGGGGTTTTTAACGCGTTCGTAACGTTGCAGTAGATACCTTCGTTATTTCTCACTTAGGTCCATCGGGGATGTTTACATCCTAAGTCTTTTAGACGTAGATAGATATCAAATTTGTAAACTTGTAAACATAGCAAACGCGTTTCGGATATTCACCGAGGGCAACTCGACTTGGAGTACCACCGCGCCCGATACGAGATTTGCGAATAATCAGACAGCGGAAGTTGAGGCCTACACGGATGGCTCCGCGATTAATAATGGTATGACGAATGCGACCGCGGGCTCCGGGGTCTACTTACATCGGCGAGGAGGATCCCAGAAGCAGGGCTATCCGGATCCCTGATTACATGGGTCCATCGAACCAAGTGGGCGAGGCGATTGCCATTAAAGAAGCGGCTGAGATCGCGCCGCTGAACACACCGCTCAGAATCCTCAGTGATTCAAAATACGTGATAGAGGGCCTGACTAAGAACCTTCAGAGATGGCAGGATGAGGGTTTTTTCACCGTACTGAACGGCGACGTTATGGAACTGACCGTCGCGAAACTCCGAGAACGGAAGGCAGAGACGGTGCTCTCCTGGGTTAAAGGGCACTCAGGAGATGCCGGCAATGAAGCCGACCTATTGACAGGCGAGGTGATTGTCGACACAGCAGATGCCGCGCTGCTGCTCCCCGGAGCAAAACTCCAGGCCATGACACAGTCCCTGGCATACTTACAAGATAATCCGCAAGATAAAAATGGACAAGCCGAACTACAGGGCACTGTTAGAACGGCAAGCGACTACTATAAAAAACATGGAACTCGCACAGATTGCGGCCGCGGATACCAACGGCGAGCCACCACCCCAGCGCAGAATACGGAAATCGACGAAACACAAAGACGTGTCGAGGAGCATCCGCTTCTTCTTGTGGATGTTAATACATAGCGGCTCACCCGTTCATTCCGTAGGCGCCAAATCAGGTGTGCAGATTCGGAGACCAGTATGCGGTATAGGCGTATCGTACCAGCGTCGCCCTTTTTCTTCGCGGCACAGACATAATCTCGCTCAACGTGGGCCTCAAGTCCTCCCCGGTTTTCATCCGCCACATTTCGCTTGCGAGATCCCAGATTTCTTTCTGGCCGGGTATGTTGTACTGAGTTAGGATACTGTACTATTTCGACCAAATGTTCAGGTGACGGGTGACACCCCAAATTTCCGAGGTCTTTAAAATCGCCTTAATTCAAAAGGAAAATTATCGGCTATCTCGGCGAGCAAAAATCCGAAATCCGTGAACATTTGGTCGAAATAGTACAGTATGCTGCATATTCTCGTGCACGCCACAGCGCGTGCATATCCCTCGGTGCCGGTGATTGGGTATGTTGTCCCAGTACTCCCCACTTTGATAAACCAGAAGGACCCTGCCTCACATAGGGAAATTCACAATCGTTGGCTTAAGCAGATGAACAACAGGTGGGCGTTGGACTGCGCGATGACAGACGACATGAAATACGACAAAAAAAGCTATCAAAGTGTCATTAGTTAAAGGAACTTGGAGGAAAGTACTTAAAGACGAACGTCATAGTCGGGGTTTTAGTGGGTGTCGGCTGAGTTGACGACGAGGTGGACCGGTGGCCTAGCTACTGGGAAGCCCGAGTTGACGAGGTTGAAGCCCCACACGCGTGCCGCTAGGGGCACAGTGCGATAGCGCATTACCTCGCGAGGATTTTTTTTCACTGTCTGGCCGGGTTCCAAGTCCACGGCTTCAAATTAACGAGTGGGGGGGTAGACGACTATGTTGGCTCGGAAGTGTTGTGATACCGCCTGCGGGCCACAACATGGAAGAGGAGCAGTAACGCCCTTATCGTACCACAGCTAACGTTCCTCAAAAAAAAAAGAGCGTTCAGGAGGGTGGATGTAATTTATTTTAAACCGTGGTGACCGACGAGGGAAAAACAGTAGGGTCTATCACCGGCAAGCTTAAAGCATGAGGTCAACGCGTTCAACCGCGACACATCCTCGTTCGTCCGGACTTGAACGATTCAGGAATGCTTTTATTGTTATGTAATGGACAGGGTCGGTACAGCACCAACAAACTTTGGATAAGTAAAGGACGTCGTCAGATATTATGAGCACAAATTCCGAGGCCTCGAGGCCTCGAGGGTTCGTTGGAACAGGTTTGGTCCGGGTTTTTGTAATCTCAGGGTTCTGAACCCGGCACCGGCGGAACTAGTACTACGAAGTAGCAGCGGCCAGGACGGAAGACGGAAGCCGGGAATCTCGAAATTACAGATCAGCCAAGTTAGCCCGACGGGATTTCGAGGAGGAAATCACTCGAGTCCGACTGTATCCAGCGTCGTCCATCCAGTGTATGTAGTCAGTCCATGGAGTGTAGTCCATAGAATGTTGGACGGTGTAGTAAAGGCGTTGAGAGCCCAAGCAGTGACAGGGGCAGAGATGCGTATTAAAATACTTAGCCTAGCCCCAGTGGTTCATGTCCGGACCGTCATGATCAACTCAAGCCACACAGAGCTGTGCAGGCGGGTGCGGGAATTACTAACACATCCACGAACGCCTGACACCCGGACGCGGCCGGATTCGGAGATGCCTGAATGGGTCTTCTGGGTGTGGTTAGCGATGTGTGGACTTGGGGGCTGGGTTAGGCTAGGGAGTCCATTATGAGTTGCAGCTCGTGGAAAGAGCGTACTAGAAGTAGGGCAACTGAGACTCGAAGGCGAGAGACGGTCAGACCAGGAGAAACTTCGGTGCTAGGAAAGCTCAGGCAAGTGGATGAGAAAAAAGAGAGAGAGAGATAAAAAAAAGGCGGGAGGATCCAGGCCAAAACCGCAGCCACTGTCGAGGTCAAGTCGAGGTCTGGACTCGACACCGCCAGTGTCGCTAAACTACGTCAACGTCACGCGTTACCCATATTAGTTTTCCCTCCCCCCGCCAAACAAGCAAACCCTGATCCACCTCGCATCAGTGTCACCACATCCAATATTCCTGATATCCAAAACGTTAATGCGTCGGTGATGTCTCTACACTCGCCCTCTCTGGGCCCGTCGTCGCCCTCGCCCTCCTCGTCCGCGGTGACGATCCCCATCCCGGGGAAGAGCATCCTCAAGAAGCCGCCCCCCGTACAGCAGGGCCTGTTCTCGCTGTCCCGGATTAGCGGCGGGTTGAGCCGTTTTTTGCCGGGGGACAAGGGGGATAGGGATGCTGTTGGGGCGATTACAGGGAATGTCGGAGGACCGAATAGTATGGGGGGGAAGGATGGAATGGGGAAGGACAAGGATGGGGGAAGGACGGGAAGGATGGAGGGAAGGACGAGGCGGCGAAGGTGTTGAAGCGGGCGCATTTTATCCTGCCCGCTATTGCGGTGGTGTACCCCATCTCGTCGCTCGCCCCGCCGTCGACGCCGTCGCTGCGCGATGAGAAGCGCGCGATTGAGGAGCGGGAGCGGGAGAGGAGGCGGAGGGTCGTGCGCGCGAATTCGCTCGGGTCGGCGTCGCCGGCTGTTTCGCTGTCGCCGAGCACGCAGACGAGTCTTAATGGCGGCAGCGGGAGCGGAACGACTGGCGGGAGCGGGGACGGTGCCAGCGTGCATACGGCGAATACGAGTGGAAGCGGGAACGGGAACGGGAGCGGGGGGGAAGAGGGGGAGTGGTGGGCGATGGACAAGGTGGAGAGCTTTTATCGCGAGTGCTGCGAGGGATGCCAGGAGCAACCGGACAAGGGCATTGCAATGGCCTTCAAGGTGAGACGAGTCTGTCTTTTTTTTGTGCCGCTGTGCTCGGGGTATGCGTCGATGCTGCCTTTTTTTATGCGTCTTCCCCTCTTTTTTAAGAGATTTCATTCATGCTAACACTACCTACAGAACACGCCCCCCACCCACCCGCGCACCGTCGACTTCTCCGGCGTCCAGCTGACGTTCACGAGCGCGTCCATCCTCGCGGACGTCCTCTCCATCGAGTGGGGCCTCCGCAAGGCCGTGTTCCGCGAGTGCGATTTGGAGGAGATGGTTAGTCTTTCCATTCCCTTCCCCAGCCTCCTTTCCTGTGCTTTTACTTTTCCCCTTCATTTCTTTTCGTTTTACTTTCCTTCCGTTTCGCTTCGCTGTTTTGCGATTCGTTTTTCGCTCCCATTTTTTTCGGTGCGGGGGACGTCGGCGTCGGCGTCCAAGTGGCGGACAGCGGACAGCGGACAGGATCGACGACCCGCCGGTTTGGGATCCGTGCCGTTATGCTGCTGCGATATTCAATATTCGATTTCCATTCATACACATACACCCTCCCCTACTCCCTACTCCCCTCCCCCTGCTCCCCCTGCTCTTTCCTGGTCTGCCTACACCATCTTATCGCCCGATACGATACACTCCCATTCCCTCGTCACTCGCCCTCGCCCTCGTCTTCGTCTTCTCCTCATTGGGGCGGGCTTCTAATTACGAGCTACGCCACATACGTATACTTTCCTTCTTCCTTCTTCTTCCTCCACTTCATTTCATATTTCATCACATTGATATCGTATCTCATCCTTCCCTTCGACCTCTTTACTTTCTTTTGATACCATTCTCTTCCTTCTCCTCCCCATCCCTCTCCCACTCTCCTTTCCCCCTCCCTCTCCTTCCCTTCTTCCTTCTCCCCCACCTTCCCCATCCTCCCTCCTTCCCCTTTCCCTCCCCTCCTCCCCTTCTCTCACCCTCATATCTTTCATATCTTTCATATCTTTCATATCTTTCATATCTTAAAAACTAACCCCCCCTCTCTTTCGCACAGACCCTCAAACCCCTCCTCCACGCCCTCCTCATCCCGCGCTCGCTCGCCTACCTCTCCCTCGCCGCCAACCGCAAGCTCAAGGGCAACGCGTGGAGGCTGGTTGGGGCGTATGCTGGGAAGGTGGGTTTTTTTTGGTTTTTTTTGGATTGGATTGGAGATGGAGGAGGAGCTGGGAGAGGGGGTCGAGTGTTGGGGTGACCGTTCGCGCGCGTCGAGAACAGAGCGACAGGGGATTATGTGGTGTGACGCTCCGTGCACGTCCGAGCGCGCAACGGATTCAGGCAGCGAGCGCATGCGCAAGGACAAGGGGGTGCCGTGTAGGAGCGGCACCGCTGTTCTGCCCGGCTGCGTCTGGTCGAGTGGATCGCGTCGGGGAGTTGTGTGTCCACGCGTCTCGGGAGCTGGAAGCTAGAGGGCTACCGACCGGGACACGAGCCGGTGTGCTGACTGTGGCGTCGAGCCGGTGCATCGTCTGGTCGAGACAGTCGCGTCGAGTCTAGCGCGCTCGTGGGGACGGAGCTGCGAGCTCGTCGACTTGCGCTGGCGATCGACGGTGCGCATTGTGCTGGCGCGGGTGGCGCGTGTGCCGGTGTGCTGAGCGTGACGTCGAGCGGGTCGCGTCGTTTCCAGCGCTGGATTGCGCTCATGCTCATGCGGATGGAGCTATGCGGCGATGGGATGACGAGCTCGTCGACCTTGCTCTGGCGATCGACGGTGCGCATTGTGCTGGTGGAGGCGCAACTGGACGGGGAATGAGACGACGAGCGCGCGTCGACGTCGAATGACCCATACGTGACGATGACGAGTGCGTTGCCGGCGGCGGCGGCGCCCAGGGCGCTCTTGATCGTCGGGCTGCATCGATATTGATGAGCCACCAAAGACGGACCGTGCGAGGTGGCGGTCGGATGGTGGTGGCGGGTGGAGCGTCGATGAGGTGGCGTCTTGTCACAGACGGGGCATCGGTGGACGGGTGCCTGCGTAGATTCATACACCGCGCAGACCGCGTACACCATTCTCGCCGTGCAGTCCCCATCTCTCCTTCCTCTCTCCTTCCCTCTTCCTCTCCCCCATCCCACGCATCCGCTAACCCTCCTTTTCTTTTCCCACACAGGCCCACACCCTCACCTTCCTCGACCTCTCGCAGAACGCGCTCGACAAGAAGGCGGTCGAGTGCATCGTCGCGGCGCTGGGGGAGTATGTGCCGAATGGGTGAGTTTTCTCTTCTATGTTTCTGTATCGACTTCTTTTTTCCTTTCTGTTTTGCGACTTCTTTGCTTTTTTGGGCGGATTTTTTTTATTTTTTTTTATTTTTTTTGAGGGGGTGGCTTGTCGCGCGCGCGACGTTTCTTGGAAACGAGAACGTCAGGCACTCGGGGAGAGGATTGTGCTCCGTGCACTCCTACAGCCGGGCTGGGCTGTGAAGCTTGCGAGTGGGGAGCGAGAGTGAGGAGCGTCCTGAGGGGATGGGGAGGAGGGTAGAAAACGGCGATCTCAGCTTCTCGGGTGGCGAGAGTGAGGAGGGTCAAGCGGGATAGAAGACGGAAACGGCGCTGGGGGTGGTGTGCTCTTGTGCTTCCGGGGCAGTGTGCTCCTTGTCTTTGTGGAGACGACGAGCGAGGATGTGGAGAGAATGCGGCACTTTCTATCGCCGCCGCCAGGCCGCACTGGCGTGGAGGTTCCTGGGCCCTTCCGCCGACTCATGTTACACCTTCATTCTCTCTCGCCCTTACTCTCTTACTTTTTATTCTTTCCCCCTCCCACGACAATAAGACGCTTGCTAACGATCTTTTCGTTTCCGCAGCACCGCCTCCGTCTCCGACACCGCGTCTTTCGTCTCTGTCGAATCCACGCTCTCCACGTCCACGTCGTCGTCCGGCACGTACCACTCTGCCTCTGCGTCCAATAACCCGTACCACTCCGAGGTGCTCTATGGGCTGGGGCATGGGCTTGATAAGGATGGTGTGTTTGTCTCTCTTTCTTTTTTGTGTACATTTGGATTCTCTCTCTATTTATTGTTTGATTGAAAATAACGCTAATGCGCACGTTCAGGACGAGATGGAAGGAAGGAGGGGCAGAAGGGCTTGGTGTCGCTGAAGCTAGACGACTGTGGCTTGAGGGCGGCGGCGTTGGAGACGCTATGTGAGTACCCTTCCAAGATAGTGCAGTACATATGCTGAGACGTGGATTTGAAGCCCGCGCCGTCCGCACATCCTCCCTCCGCAACATCTCCCTGCGGCATAATAAGATTTCACCCACGGGCGCCGTCGCGCTCGCCCTAATGATCCGCGACTACCCCGACGTCCTCGCCGCCCCTCTCCCGGGCTCTGTCCCCACCTCACCCACCGCCGCGTCGCACTCCCACGTAGACTACCTTAATCACCTCAACGCCTCCCACCTTAACCACGCCGCGAACAACAGCGCCAACAGCAGCGGCAGCTCCTCGCCCGTCCTCCCGCCCTCGCTCCCCTCCTTCGCCGGCGGTAAACCTCCGCCCCCGCCGCGCCATCCCGCTGCGACGATCACCGCCGCGCAGACGACGTACACGCCTTACGTGCCCCGGAGGCGGCAGCAGTCCGCGTCCTCCATCGCGTCCTCCGCGTCGTCTACGGGCGCGCCGCCCGGGCGGGCGGTCGTGGCGAGCAGCCTGCTGGGGGGCGTCACGGCGCGGCACGTCCCCGGTGCTGCCCCTGTGCGCACGGCGTCCGTCAACCACGAGTCGCCCACCAAAACGGGAGGGGCGTTTGGGCTTGGGGGTGCTGCGGCGGAGAGGGAGCAGAGGGAGAGGGAGGCGAGGGAGCGGGAGAGGGAGCAGAAGGAGAGGGAGAGGGACGGGCCGAGCGCGGCGTTGTTGGATAAGGTGCGCGCGTTGGATGCGTTGCCGAGGGTGGGTGCGCTGAGGACGTTGGATTTGAGGGGGAATGATTTGAGGGTGCGTGTTTTGCATCTTGTCTATGGCTTTATGGCCTCGCTGCTTTTTGCGTGGTGTTTCTACTTTGTGGGGCGTGGAGACGACGAATCTGATGCTGACTTCTTCGCAGACGGGCATCACGTACATTGCGCAAGTCCTGAAGCGGAATCGGACCCTCAAGGTGCTCAACCTCGCGGAGAACAAGCTCGACGTCGCGTGTTTGGTGAGCCTTGCGGAGGCACTGGTGTGTTTATTTCTCTCCCCTATCCTTTCGCATACTGATATCTCATGCAGAAATACAATTCGAGCCTCGAGACACTCGACTTGTCACGTAATCCGTGCTCCGGGCCCGGGCTCGAGGGGGTGCGTTCCTCCTTTTCCTTTCATCAATGGATCGTATGCTGACAGCGATGATATAGATTCAATCTCTCCGCACGGCATTCACCCTCAACACCGCACTTAAGCGGCTCTTCCTCTCCTCCACGGGCATGGGCTCCTCCGGGGCCATCGCGCTCGCCGAGTTCCTCCCCGAGTCCGCATCCCTTCTGCACCTCGACCTCACGGAGAACGCGCTCGGCGTCGCGGGCGTGCTCGCCCTCTCCAAGGGGCTCGAGGCGAACTTCGTCATGCGGTGCCTCGATCTGAATATCCCGCCTGGGGACGAGGAGTTTGCGCGGATGTGCAGGGACATATTGAATGCGTGCGTACGGAATACAGAGGAGGCGGAGAAGAGGGCGGGCGGCGCGAGCGGTGGGGGCAGTGGGACGCAGACGCCGGTGGGGAACGGGAGTGCGGCTCCGGGCCCGGGCGTGAATGGGAATGGGAACGGGAATGGGGCACTGCCGGCGTCGGGGAGTGGACGCGGGCAGGGGAAGGGCGTGTGGAATATGATCGAGGAAAGCGAGCTCGCGAAGAGCATACGGCTGGACGAGGAGAAGAAGGTACGTCCGTCCGCGTCCGGGGATATCTTGCGCGTTACTGAGCGTTACTCTTCAGAGCGAAAGCGACGTCGTCGTCCGCGCGCGCGCGTGTATCGCGCTCCTCGAGGCAATGCTCGCGACGCCGCCAGTTATGCCGCCCACGCCCGGCGCTGCACCACCGCCCTCACCTGCAGACGCGCTGAAGCAGGCGAAGGCCCTCACGCGCGAGCTCAGTACGGTGATCCAGGCGACGGAGGACCCCGGCCGCATGGAGGAGCTCCTCGACGTGAACGACACGCTGACGGCGCTCGTCGCGCGCGTGCCGCCCCCGGGGCGGCCGACGCTCACGCTACAGGGCCTTGGGCTCAAGTGGGCGCCGGGCGCGGGCCAGGCGGTCTCTTCGCCTGCGTTGGGGAACGGGCATAGCCCCACGGGGCTCGGCGCTGGTGGGCAAGGGGACGCGGGAGGGGGGGGAGCGGCGAATGGACATGTAAACATGGGAGAGGAGGATGATGATGCGCCGACGACGCCGCGCGTGGACAAAGGGAAGGCGCGCGCGGTGCCGGAACCGGAGGAGCCGGAGAAGGTGCTGAGCCCGACCTTGCTGCTCGGGGACGACGAGGACGATGAGGATGGGGAGGGGCGGCTACATTTCTCGCCCGTGGAGGATGGAGAAGATGATGATGGGGAGACGGTGATTGGGGCATCGCCTACTAATCGGTGAATATAATGATATTTGAGAATGGCGTGAAGTGCTGATCGGTATCTGTTTGTCTAGGTCCAGAAGCTGGGTAGAGGAGGAGGGCGAAGTGTTCCGCAAGGGCACCGCGCTGCTAGGCCCGGAGGAGATGGACGGGGAGTACGCGGGAGAGGACCTGCGGAAGGAGGTATGTGTCTCTTTGATGATGGCTGCTCGATGCTGAGCTGACTTGGACTGTTTCTGCCTCACGGATAGCTGCTCGAGGCAGAGGTAGAACGGCCTCCCCCACGCCCACTAACTGACCAGTTTGGGATCGAGATCCCACAGGAGCCTCCGCAACAGCAGGACCCACCGGTGTCACCTCAGCCGGCGTCACCTGTCGTCGACAAGTCACCACCGCGGCCGTACGTTCGCCGGTCGTCGTCAGCGTCCCTCATGAGCATGATCTCACCGACGCTTTCCTCCTTCACTTCCAAAGGGGAGCAGATTCCCGAGGGTGGGCAGGCGAGCCCGAGGACACCGTCGAGTCCGGTGCCAGCATCGCCTTCGCCACTGGGTGCGGGCGTACGGCCGTATATGCCGCGGAGCCGCTCATCGTCGACGCTTGACAATCGCTGAGCCACTCGCCGACATTTGCTCCGCGTCGCTCGTCCCTTTCCTGGTGAAGCCAAGGTCAACTGCCATGGGCCATCGTCTAATTCGATGACTGGCTCGCTGGTGGTCACCCTTGCAAAGTCCAGTCCTCAAAACTGGCCGGATGGATCTGTATTAATGTTTATCGGCCTGCTGCTCGACTGCTTTACTTATCTGTAGATACAGCCATATTTTCTTCTTTCTCTTACGGATTCATTTCTTCACCTCATAAGTATTGTCTACCTACCCACATATAGTTCTACCTTCAAGCAATAGCTGCACATACATTATCCTTTTTTTTTCTCTGCTCTACATAGCCGTGTTATATTTATCAGCCAAATTCAGTTTTGGTGTCTTCTGACTTGCCACGCCCTTGCCTTGTGCCACCATCATCGATAATGGCCCCACGCAAAGCCGCCGCTCCCGCTGACGACGCCGCCGCCCCTCGACGGTCTAGCAGATCAAGTGTGGTCAAGGCGGCTGCAGAGAAAGTCGAGGAACTCAAGGAAAAGATCACGAAGAAACGGAAGGCGGATGGCGATAAACCGGTGAAGACGAAGAAGAAGGTCCCCTCTTCTTTCTCTCTCGTTTTTCTGTTTTTTACAGAGTCTCTGTGATATTTTCAGGCTAAAGCGGACGATGCAGAGGAAGAGGGGGATGCGGAGGAGCCTAAGGAGCCTGAGGAGAAGCTGGCGGCTATCGATATCGGCGACTCACTCCCGACCTTCACGCTCAAGAACGAGAAGGACGAGGACGTAGAGGTCTCGACTCTCACCGCCGACAAGGGATTGGTCCTTTTCCTGGTCCCCAAGGTGGATACAGGTGAGTATCGGCGTTCCCTCGCCCCTCTTTATCAGCGGCTGAAGGCATTTTTTTCTCTGCTCGCAGGGGGGTGCACGACCCAGGCATGCGGCTTCCGTGATATTTACACTGATTTTACGGGTGTGGATTATAATGTGTACTGCCTTAGTGCGGACACGTCTGCTGCACAGAGCAAGTGGCAGACCAAGGTACGCCGATGGCCCTTTTCGAGCGAGTTTCTCAGTTTTTCTGACGCTTGGTTGCAGCACGAACTGCCGTACCCTCTCCTCTCGGACCACAAACGGGAGCTTATTACAGCCCTGGGTGCTGGAGAGGGCGGCAAAACGCAGCGCAGCCACTTTATCTTCGCCAAGGGCGGCAAGCTCATTGATAAGAAAATTCCTGTCAAAGCCGCGGATAGGCAAGTCGGTCTTCATCCTTATTACTTTCATGGAACTCATTTTTTTTGGTCTCCTGTAGCTCAAAAATCGCGTTGGAATTCATCAAGAGCCAGTAATGGTTTGTATTTATGCCCCTCTTCGCTGTCGTACTTGCTGTCTAGTGTCTCGAATGTATCTTGATTTTTGGCTTCATTAGTGCATCCCCTCGGGCTCGAGTCCGTTTGCAACGTGTACCTCGGCAGATATGTTCGAGGCTCTTTCATTAAGCACGGCTGCGCCACCAAGCTTTGTCGCCAAGCAACCGAGTCACAGCCTTTCATCTTATAGCTTTTGCTGACTCTCTTCACAGACGCTTTAGAACTTATCTTCGGACTGTTCTCGCTTGAACCCAAACCGGTTCGTAAATCATGGGTGTATATTTAATCGAGCAGTGTACATTATCTATAATGGTTCCGTGGCTTTGAGTGTTCCCCTTCGTCCGCAAATACGCCGTCGTCCGCAGAATGAAAGACTAAACCTATGCTACCTCTTGGCTCTTTGAGGCTTGGGCAGTCTTTCGCCGCTCCACAGTCTCTTCCGCACATTCCCAGAAGCCGGGAAGCCGCCCGGAACGAACTTCACTCAACCACTCTTTGGCCGTATCACCCTTGCGTATAACAGCCACTCGCACGAATCGCGGGTCGTCGTTATCAAGCATCCTGGGTGTATCGACAGCTCGGTAACGCTCCGGGACAACGCTGGGGGATATAAAAACACCGCGCTTCTCTGAGAGCGCCGCCAGCACGCGGAGCGCAGCGCAAGTCTGTAGTACTCGCGTGCAGACGGACGCCGTGCCCCGGGCGCGGACGTCGTACTTGAGGGCGAGGTGTGTGAGACGCGGGAGGCGTGCAAGTTCGCCGCAGACGTCCTCGCTGGGGTTGCGGTCCCGCAGCTCGAGGTGGGTGAGGCGCGAGAAGGCGCCGAACGCGGCACTTCGTTCGTGACGCGGAAGTTTGGACAGGAGATCAGCGACGTCGGCGTGCAGGTGTGTCAGGGACTCGAGTTTCTGGACGCGCGGAAGGAGCGTCGCGACAGACGAACCAGACATTTTCTGGAGGACGAGGGTTTCGAGTTGGGTGCAGGTAGCAAGGATCAAATGGCCAAATGGGTCCGATGGTCGAAAAGAAGGTTGGTGTAAGTAGAGGTGGTGGACTGCGTTGCGGAAGAAATCTGGTCGCCTCGCCAGGTCCCGGTAGAACTCGGCCTCGTGGGGCATAAGGTCGCCAGTGAGCTCGGCCACATACAATGTTCGGTAAAGAAGTGGCTCGACCCTTGTTGCAGAAATATGAGCTGAAAAATACGCTAATTAGCGCAAGGTGAGACCTACCATGCATTGACGCGCCAAGCGACGCGCATAAGAGTCGGGATTGACGAAAAGTCCAGGACAGCGGCGAGTCGGAAAACCTTGCGTTCCAAGTCGTGGGGCAGGACGGGGTCCATTATTGTGATGGGCGCGAGTAAAATTCAAGTAAAGTACGCGTATGCCACCTAGAGCTTTCACTGCTGGTTGGTGAAGGTTGGTGTCAAGAGTCAGGAGGCAGTGAATCTGATCTCGGTGCCATCATTGGTTGGATTCCCTTTTTGGGCGAAACAATTTGGAAACAATCGCCTGCGCAAACAATACTTACGCCTGAAAAATCCCATTTCTCAATAGAGCGTATCTGCAACCCCCAAAAAGCCACATCATCAGAAATTGATGGGCTGATTTCTGAAATTTGTGATAACCAAACCGGGAAGTCCCATCAATCGCGTATGATTTCCACAGCGACGCGCTACTTGGCGCGCTCAGATTTGGCCCTACAATGCCAAAAAAAAGTCCTTGAAGTACTTGCTGAAGTGCAGGGCATAAATATGGGCAAGAATTGACACGACGCGTTTTGAACGCATCGGTGAAGGTCGACGAGGCTCACAAAGTCACATCAGTCACTCGACATCGGCTAAATTTGAGGGTTGATCCCAAAAATTTGAGCGAGGCTGCAGATACGCTCTAATGCTAATTAGTGCTTTATCCGTGTATTCGATGAGATTCGGCAACGGCTCTATTTAATCTAAGCTCAAGGACAAGTTTCAAGTTGACGCCACATCCGCGTTTCCGTACATACGCGTTGAAAGGATGATGTCCTGAGAATTTTCAATTCCTAGAACCTGCACCGGCAATTCAGTCTATGGCTGCTTCAAATAACGCGTGGATCTGGCGTTGATTTCTATTCCAAAGTCCGGGGATTTTCCTCCTATTACGGTCCAGGTCTTGTTTGAGCTGTGCGTACGTTGGAAAAATGTGAGGGATGCAACAGCACAGAAAGCGACGGCCATGCAATGCATTCAAAAGTGAAATCCAATGCCACAGACAAGATCAAATAGTTGCGCTTCACGAGTAGTACGCCACCACGACCTCCTCAGCCATCACGCTCGTCACCACACCACATACGGCGACAGATCCTGCCAAACGCACCCCGGTGGCGTCCTTGCAAGCCGCCCCAGGGTTTCCAGCATCCTCTCCTCCGCACCGGCATACAATTCGTAGTTGCGGTTGTCGACCGCCTGCCCCGCGTAGCTGAACGAATGGAACTGCATCGATGATTGGGCCGGGCGCGCGGATTCCAAGCGCCATTCGTGCGCATCGCGCCCGCCGTGACAGGTATAGCAGAACATCGCCTCGGTGCCCGCCATGCGGGGGTGGCACTTGTTCTGCATACGCCCGTCAAAAAGGTAGACGAGGATTCCAAACGTTCCGGGACGAAGGGGACTTTCGCGGACAGAGAGGGAGATCGTGGCGTCGCGGAAATGTTGAGTGTCTATTTCGGGGCGCTCGACGACCAGCGGCACCGGCGCGGCGAGGGTGATGCGCTCTACCATGGGTATTTAGACAATCCAATGTCGCCGGTGGGTAGCAAATGCATCGACGGAATACAGAAGAACTTGAGTTTGGAACAATGGCGGACTGCGGTTTTTGCGGCGGTGGAACTATGTATGGGTCAACTATGGCTATGACAATGCAGTCTTTCGAGATTATCCTGGCGCAGAGAAACCGAAAAAGGTGAGCAATGGTGCAGTTCGAAATGTGAAAACGAACTGGTCTGCGGAAGCCGATCAGAAGAACGTATCGGCGGGCAAACCAATCAAGCAGGAGAGTCTCCTGCGCCCCGTCGGCAAGCAGTTGCACAACCACGAGGTTTCCTACGATGCTTAGGTCTGACCCCGAGGCGGTTGCAGCGGGGAGGGTGAATGTACAGAACTGTACCTCCCCGGAACGAGTGTCCAGTTGGGCTATCTCCAGCGTGTCTGCAAATCGTTGTATTAACTTTGATTTCACGGGGAAGCAGTAATGGATCCGCAGCTATCTCGCAAAACCATAGCAAGAGTAATACGCGATGAATACTCTGTTGAGTCGACAGAGAAGTTATGAGAAGACACAGCACGAGTCTACGTCCCATATCTCGACCAGGTTTCCGTGCGCGAGTACAATTTGGCGACCGCCATTGCAAGTTTTACTTTCCTTTGCCCTCGGTAACCAGTCTGAATGATCTTCACAAGCAGCACGATGATGTTGGCTGGCGTTGGAGACTTGTCGGACGTGGGCGACCATGTCCGTGGTCCCTTCACAGCGCGCTCGACGTGCTCGATAAGTTCAACACTTGAATGTTCGCTGGCGACGAAATCCGGTCGGAGCTCTAATAACGAGCGATAAATGAGGTCGTCGATGATTTGAATCCACAGTTGCTTTGTTAGCGCAATACGGCGCAGATACCGATTCACGGGGTGCTAACTTAGTGAGGAAGAAAGACACAGTGGGTCAAGATCGTATACCTCGGAGGTAGAAATTACAGCCAAGATTCACAAAACCCAAGAATACGAACCAGGACATCCTCTGAGAGGTCCTGGATGGTGATTGGCATCAAGTAAAAGTTGATCAGGCGGGCCTCGTGACTTCTTACCACCACCATCTTTTTGGTGATGGGACGATTTTTGCGGGTCCCCCCGCTGCAAACGCGCAGTGTAGGGTGCAAACGAGCTCCTACCCCATACGAAATGGGAGTCACCTCTAGGGTGAGAGCTCCCAGGGCTCGAAGGCTAACGAACGCCATATATCGCAACGCAGCGCTCCCACAGTACACTTCTGTGACGTACGGCGCCTACGGCGCCGAATACATTTGTCTTCATTATTCTCTACCACGACCAGCCCGAGATAAACACCGGCGACGAGCCCAACAAGAGAGCACGGCACCCAGCACGAACCGCCCCCCCGTCGAAAAACAACACAATCAGAGCCGGAGGAGAGCGATGTAAAAAGCTTGAGCCACTCCCCCACCCTTGACGCCGACGGCAGCGAGGATAGCTACCTCGCCGTGCATGCGCGGGGTGACTACACAGGCACTAACACGAGGCTAACGGAAACCGCCTGTGCAGAACGGCGGCGACGACGTGAGCCGCTATCCGCACCTATGCGATGAGACGGCGTAGCTCCCCCCTCTTGAGTCGCTTCCCGCTCCCTGCCTCCTACGCTGACCTCAGCAGCACACTGGAGGTTCCGAACAAAGCGCGCCGCACGGACGCCGGCAAAAGTAACCGCGCACGCGGCTCCCCGTACGACCGAGAAAACGGGAAACGCGGCTGGGGTCGTGGCGATTGACAAACCAACTGCCATCGCCGACCATCCCAATAATCTATGTATACTTCATTCCCTTTCACTATGATGGACACTCTCCCCGCAACTCACTACAAAACTCGGGGTGCACATAACATTACCTTAGGCTCTAATGTTTCTCTCTGCTACTCTCCGTCCGTCCCTCCCCACCCTTTACCTGCACAGAAATATACAATCCCATCAATACAAAGCTTATTGACTGTCTACAAGGGTGAACGAACACTAAAGTAAAAAGATTCTAAGGGAATACCCAGGTCTGGGCCTGGAAGAAGTCGTGCATACGACATGCACGCAACCCAAACCCGCTGAATTTACTGGTGGCGCCGCTGGGCGCTGGACAGGAGGCGGGGGAGGGATACGCGAGGTGAATATGGTGCGGAGCGGGCGTACCTTCGGGTACGAACATTTCAATCTGTAGACGCCTCGCCGCAACGGCGGGATTATTTAATCGGGGTCCGTCGGCCAGCAGCCCTGGCATGTTGTGGTACTGACCAACGCGCCCCCAGAGGCGCGTCGGGAAGTCCACTTCAACCCCACCCAATCTGGGTACAAGACGCCAGCGGCCTTAGCGGGGTCGCTGGCGTGTCCCTTTTTTCCGCAACCCAAAATTTTACTAACCGTTTTTCAATCTTAGGGACTTTTGATACAGGCACGGACGACGACGCGGCGGCTGGAGGCAGTGGCGATTCCGCCACCGATCGCCCCTCCGAAGAAGGCCGCCGCAGTGGAGGGGATTTGGCTGACAGCCGCTCGGAGGCGAACCGGGACGGCTACCAACCCCCACGGGAAGGTCCTTCCCGGCCAGCCGAAGATGAGAGGCTGGACGCAACTCCGGGTGCAACGCGCACACCGGGGGGCACCAACGAAGGTGCTAGTGCGCAAACGACGACGCACGGGGCTGAAAGCCAGCCCCAAGCTCCTACAGGGGGCGACGCTCCAGGCGTCGGCGCTCAACGAAATGAGCGCCCGGCTAACGAAAGCCAGGCGAACGAACGCCAGGGGACTATAAATCCACCCTTAAACAACATAAACACGGTGCACCATTATCAAAATGGTAGCCCGTTCATACAGCCAGTGCAACCCGCACCGAACCCTCCACGGGGAACACCAATAAACAACGCCGCCCCTCGCGCGACCCCACCACCCCTACCCCCACGCCCACCCCCGCAACCAATCCAGGGCCAACCCATACGGGATTACCCGGGACCCGCTCCGCCACGCAATAGCCAGGGTAGAGGGAAGAAAAACACAAAGGCCTCGGTCAAGTTAGGGGCACTGAACATACGGGGGAGAGGTCATGAAAACGTGTACCATGGGGACAATAAATGGTTCCACGTCTGGCAGATTCTCCGTGAGCAAAAAATCGGGGTACTAATAGTTGGCGAGGCTCACCTAGATGACGCCCATAAACACGATGTCGACAGCTTGTTCGGCAGAGTCATAAGGCTCGAATTCACACCGGATGAAGTGGAGCCCACTAAACGTGCGGGGCTTGCATTCGTACTGAATAAAAATATAGTTGTCACGTCCGGGATAACATCTCACGTAGTCGTCCCAGGTAGAGCGATGCTACTGGAAATGAAAAACATTGATGGCTCAGACCTAGCTGTTCTCGGGGTCTACGCACCGAGCCGCCCGTATGAAAGGGCACAATTCTGGAGGAAAATTAAGCAATGGTTCGCCACTCACGATGTGCGAAAACCAGACATACTAGGTGGCGATATGAACTTTGTAGAGGATGCCATTGACCGGCTGCCATCGCACCCGGATATTAGATCAGAACTCGACGCGTTCACAGAATTGAAAACATACCTGGGCCTGGTCGACGGCTGGCGCGAGACTTTCCCGACAACGCGAGCCTATACATACCACCAGTCAGTAGCACAAGGAGGTGCTCAATCACGCATTGACAGATTCTACGTCAAAGCGGATCTTTTTGATAACACCTTTGAATGGGAAATACAGACCGTAGGAATCGAGACTGACCACCGTATGGTCACAATGCGCCTCACAACCAAAGAGGCTCCAAGTGTAGGCCATGGCAGGTGGGTATGGCCGGCCCACATCATCCGTGATAAACAACTCGCAGAATTTATACACGAGGAAGGCCTCAAGCTGCAGGAGGATCTAGCTGAATTATTACTGAGCGAGGCCAATGGCCAGTGGAACCCGAACCGGAACGCCCAGACTCTATGGGCAGCATTTAAACTGAGAATTGGTCAGAAAGCAAGGGAGCGAGCAAAAATAATAATACCTGCAATCAAACAGGAAATGGACGTACTCAAAACGAAAATGGACCTGATAGCGGCCGATAGAGACTTGAGCGAGGAAGAGCGGTCCTTGTCAGGGGCAGTTCTACAAGAGAAATTGTCAAAGTTGGAAAAGCAAAGGCACCGAGACACGCGGTTGACAGCACAAGTACGAAACAGACTCGAGGGTGAAGTAATAAGCACGTACTGGTCCCGAATAAATGCACCCAAGGCCCCGCGAGACATCATAATGCGGCTGCAAAAACCAGGTGATCCCGAAGGGCTTCCGCGGTACGAAACCAACTCCAAAAAAATGGCGTCAATGGCAAAAAACTACCACGAAAAACTGCAGGCTGACAGCTCTCCGCCCCCCAAACACGTTAGAGAACAGAAGATTAATGCAGTTCTGGACCGGCTTACCACGAGAACGAGTGCCGCAGACGAAGAACTGCTAAAGAAGAAGTTAACATTAGAAGATGTCAGGCTGGCGCTTCGCAAATCTGCAAACTACAAGGCCCCGGGACTGGACGGCATCCCATATGAAGTATGGAAGGTACTGGATCAAAGATACGAGAGTTTTAAAGCCACGAACCGACCAGCATTCAATGTACTAAGTACACTCCTCCGAATCTACAATGACATTGAGAAGAATGGAATGGCTATAGGTACGCGCTTCTCCGAAAGCTGGATGTGCCCGTTGTACAAAAAGAATGATAAGTCGGACATCGCCAACTATAGGCCGATATCCCTCCTCAACTCTGACTACAAGATATTTACAAAGGCGCTTACACTCAAACTCGCGAAAGTCGCTCCAGGTCTGATACACCCAAACCAAGCCGGATTCATCCCCGGTCGACAGATCAGAGACCAGATCTGGTTAACAAAACGAGTTATCGAGCTGGCCGAGGCCACGGAACGAAACGGGGTCATCGTGGCTTTGGATCAGGAAAAGGCGTATGATAAAATTAAGCACGACTACTTGTGGCGATCGCTAGCAAAGTATGGAATCCCTACAGAATTTATAAACACTATCAAAGCTCTGTATAGTGATGCATTCACGTACGTTTGCGTCAACGGTGAGATGAGCCCCCACCCCTTCCGTGTGACGAGAGGAGTCCGACAAGGAGACCCTCTATCCTGCCTCCTCTTTGACCTAGCCATAGAACCACTAGCTGAGTCGCTACGACAATCCGACCTGAAAGGCTTCAAGATCAGAGATAAACGAGAAAGACTGATCACGACCTTATTCGCAGATGACACGCTTGTCTATCTGGACGCTAGCGACGACTTCGGAGACCTAGTAGGTGTGCTTGATGAATGGTGTCTGGCTGCTGGAGCGAAGTTTAATATCAGCAAAACGGAAATGATCCCAATTGGCCACATCACCTATAGAGATCGAGTGCGTGCTACACGCTTTATAAACGGCCTACAGGGTACCACCATCCCCACCCACATAAAAATTGCTGCCGAAGGAGAACCCATACGCACCCTTGGGGCGTGGGTAGGAAACGGAGTTGGCCAAATCGGAACGTGGTCCACGACATTGGAGAAGATCGAGAAAGCACTTGACAGATGGGAGCTCGGGCACCCGTCGATGGAAGGCCGCCGCCTTATCGTCATGATGGTAGTTGGCGGCATGACCCAGTACCTGGCAACAGTCCAAGGAATGCCCGCCGAAGTGGAAGAACGACTAGAACGTCGAGTCAGAAGTTTCCTCTGGGCAGAAAAAGATCAAGTAAGTGTGAACAAGGAAACAGTATACGCACCCTCAAACGTTGGGGGAAAGAATCTTCTAGACATTGTAGCCCGTAACGAAGCCATCTCCGTCACATGGCTGAAATCCTACTTGAGTTTCGGACCAGACCGCCCACTGTGGTGCTTCGTGGCTGACGAACTACTCGCTAAGAAAGCTGTTGGTGACGACTTCAACGTCGACGAGGCGATGAGAATAAATACATACCTACAGACATGGGCCCCGTACCAATCAGCTAATGATCTGGGCAGCGTGGATCTAGCCAACATGATGAAGGTTGGCCGAAAGTACGGTGTCACGATAGACGCGATTGCCGTCTCTCGTAAACTACAAGATGACATGCCGGTGTGGTACCACCGTTTCTCGAACGGAACGAGGATGCTCTTCAACGCGAGTGAACGAACAGTCAAGTGCCTAAAAGACAATCACCGAGTCAGATGGGTTAAAGACGCGAGAGAGTTGGCACGTAAGATGGGCTCACCTCGACATACAAACAGGGTGGACTGTAGGTGCGCATCGTGCCAAGTTACGAGAGAATTAACAGGATGCCGGAACCCTGGCAAATGTTATCTCAAAGCGATGGAACTGATAAACTCACTTGAGATCAAATGGGACCCGAGATTCATGCAGCCCGAGGACTATGAAGAATACAGGAAACCGGATGACCCTGAAATCGCGCGTTTCGACAATAGAGTTACTACAGACGGCACTCTGGCAGATGCCTTCCGCATATTCACAGAAGGATATGCCAATAACACGGTAGAGGCCCCTGATGTCCGCTTCTCCGACAATCCAGCACCCGAAGTTAGAGTCTATACGGACGGATCCGCACTGGACAACGAGACCGACAAAGTGCGGGCTGGCGCGGGTGTATATTTCGGAGACCACGACCCGAGGAACCTCGCGATACGGGTACCCCGAATGTTGGGCCCGTCGAACCAAGTCGGTGAAATTCTGGCGATAAAAGAGGCCGTGGAAGCCGCACCACTAAACGCACCACTGACGATATTCAGCGACTCGAAATATGCAATAGATGGGCTCACCAAGAACCGAGATAAGTGGCAAGATGAAGGTTTCTACACCGTTGCCAACGGCGACCTCTTCGCGCTCACGGTTGCGAGGATCCGCGAACGGAGAGCAACCACGGACTTCATCTGGGTGAAAGGCCACTCAGGTGTAGCCGGTAACGAGGCCGCAGATGCCTTGGCGGGTGAAGGTAGCCTGAAGCCGGATGAGGATGACATAAACGTAGACGCCTACGCATCGCTAAACTTACCAGGCGCGAAACTCCAAGCCATGTCGCAGTCCACAGCCTACAAAATCATAAGAAGAATAAAAATGGACAAGAAATCTTACCGTGAACTGCTAGACAGAAGGGCCACAGTTGCAAACCTCGCAATAGCAAAGGCAGCGGCGACGAATGCCACGGGCGGTGCCCCCCCGCGCGGAAACTGTGGCGCTCAACCTTCGATAAAGATATCTCACGGAGTATAAGATTTTTCCTATGGATGTTAATACACGGCGGCTACAAGGTCGGAAAGTTTTGGGATAATATACCAAATCTCCAGCATAGAGGACAATGCACGAAGTGCGGGGTCCATGAATCAATGGAACACATCCTAACAGAATGTCAGGAGCCTGGCCAAAAAGAGATCTGGGATTTAGCGTCAGAAATGTGGCAGATGAAGACAGGGAAAAACCTCCGCCCCACAATAGGCCAAATAATGGCCGGAGGTATTATGAAGCAAAGTAACCTCGGGGAAACGCGACTTCATAAGATCCTAATCACAGAATCTGCTCACCTGGTGTGGCGCTTGCGGAATGAACGAGTAATACAAGGCAGCGGCTCAAAATCTCTTAACGAAATTCGAAACCGCTGGCTCAAGATGATAAACAATAGATTAGATATTGACTGTGCGATGACGAATGTTTTCAAGTATGAGAAGAAGGCACTGAAAGTGTCGTTAGTAAAAGCAACTTGGACGAAGACGCTTAAGGGTGAACGCACCCTGGCCAAAGATTGGCCCAAGAGAGTCGGGGTTTTGGTGGGTGTCGGCTAGTTGCACGTAATGACGGTTGATCGGCGTCTGACTTTCGGGTCAGTTGCCGGGATACCCGAACGCGCAAGGAGCTGAAGCCCCACATATCGTGCTACAGGGGCACGAATGCGGTAGACGCATCTCCTCGAGAGGTTTCTTATCATCATCTGGCCTGGTTCCAAGTCCAAGGCCTCATTCTCAAGCGGGCGGAATTTGACCGACTTTGTCGGCCCGGAAGCTCCGACTTGTAGCCCACAGGCTCGTCGGAGGGGAAGGGATGGAGAACGGCATCGAGCCCAACTCTCCTTTCATTGCGAAGCTCAATTTCTCTCCTACGGAAAGTTATTGAACGCACCTCAAAAAAAAAAAAAAAAAAAAAAAAAGTAAAAGTTGATCAGCATCATAACTGTATGGTTTGAGTGTGACTAAGTGACTGTTGGGTCTTTAGAAACACGACCAAATCGAGATGCACCGCATTTTAGACCTTGTCTTCCGCCGTCATCTTCCAGTTGATCTTTGGATGCATGCCCTCCGTTACCGCAAACCCCAGCAATTTCAGTATGACCACTGCAAGCATCATTCGAATTCTGCAACCATGACTTGGCCTACACCCGATTTTGGATATCTACGCCGTCTCTCTATCCCAAACCTCGTTCGGGCTGCATCTTTGAAATTTCTTGCGAGCGCACCATGATCATTCAGAATTCTGTTCAAGCACCCGCCTTCGCACCCGCTTTCCTGGCGCCGGCGAGCTAATACCCCTGATCCCGCCCATTTCGTGTATCTCATTCTAGTATCTCACCTAATCTCTCGCCGGGACTGATATCTCGCGGTCTAACCCAATATTCGGCGGGTTTTAGTAGGGAGGAAGACGAGGTTGACGCCCAGTGAGATAAGATCTCCAACTGAAAATTTTGAGCGGTGGTCCGTGCTCGATCATCAGGTGTTCTCAACAGAACAACGGACGTTTCTCGACTCCTTTGAACAGCCCTTCACTTAGGCTGAGACTTTCACGGCGCAATCGCCGGGTAACCAACCGAGCTTGAGATGGAACTTCATGAGTGCTAATCCACGCCAAGAGTTAACGCAACTTAGCAAAATTTCGATACAGCAGGCGCACATGTTTTTATCACTGCGTTGTCATGAACGTCTCGAGTCGATTTGCGCAATAATTTATTTAATTTAGCGCGGATACACCGAGAAAACCCGTGGGAGGTTTGTCGTATAAGCATCGTTTAATTTAGCACTCGATAGACACATAGATCCTCGTCGCTCGAGTCTAGACCTTATCTTCGACGGAATTTACTCTACTCTCCGCCAACGCACTGGCCTTCTGCGCGCACTCAGCTCAGCGCTTATTTCTTTCTGAGAGCCGAGAATCGGCGATCAATCGATGATTGCCTTTCATACTTACCTTTACCAGACCTTTGACCGGACCTCAGAAGCATCGACACCCCAAGCTCACTTGGATGCCCACCCTCACATCGCTTGTCGCACTCATCGATACGACTTGAAGTTTCCCGCTTCATTCCCATTTGGATTCATACCGTCGTCACGGCACAAATATAACTGTCCTGCGCGGCAATGATAGATTAAGGTGTGTCGTCAACATACTTATTCCTTAACGGGGGGCTTAAAGCCGCCCCAGGGACCTAGGTTAACCTTATTAGTATCGTACGAGCTCACAGGCAGCGTGTCTCAATCACCTCCCATGTTTCACTCCGCGCCAGCTTAAATGCTGTTGTTGCGACAAGGAACGCGAGACAGTGATCCCGCCCAACACACGACGTTCTTGGGGCCCGCGTTGCATGAGCAGGAAGCCGTACGTTCATAGCAGGAGATCTACTGCCGCAAAGCTCACTGACGTTTCGCTATCGCAGGCCTTCGGAGGTGTGAGATCTTTGAAACATCGTCCACAGAGTTTGTTAGCCACGATCCTTCTACGAATATATCGAGCACTCGCTTCTGCCACTCTCCTCTACAAGAACCACAATGCCTGTGAGTTGAAGCCAGTGCTGAACAAGTTAAATCACCTGACAGACGGTGTAGATCCCCACGACCCTGTCCAATGAATCGTCATCTCTGTCCGCCGACCAGACCACGCTGGTAGCAGCAACAACGGGTGGTGCGATTGTTTTGGTCTTTATCGTATTCGCGGTCATATTTTTCCGGATGCGAGGCCGACAGCGTCGGCAGGAGCTGACGGCCACGATAGTTAGAGAAGAGCGAAAGAGGAAGGGTGCGGGCGGGGTCGGCATGCTTGACGGGGAGGGCTTCGGGGACTCTGTGCGGGGGAGACACCTGCCGCACGTCGAGTTCCGCGGCTCGCAAATCGAGTTCCACCTGGATCTCTCGCCGGATGTTGAGCGGACCGCGCAGGAATACACCGAACGCCCGCCCACGCTGCGCTCTAACACTCAGCCGCCGTTCCTCTTTCCCCCACGCACTTCGGATTCAGGGTCCGCGTTTCGTGAAGAGGTGTGGCCGCCGCCGCGGCAGGAGAGCGTCTTCGTCGACCCGCTACTGAACGCCCCTGAAGACGACCTCGCCCGCATTGTCACGGACATAATGGGCCAGCCAGACGTCCCTACGCATTCCATCTCCGCATCCACGTCCACGTTCACATCCGCCGCCGCATCCACCTCTGCCTCCCTCGCAGGTGCAGCTGCCGAGCGTTCGCGCCTTAACTCATGGTCGACGATCTACGCGCCGACACTCCGCTCATACGCGTCCTCACCAAGCCTTCCACTTTCGTCCCGTTCCGCCGATACACGTGGCACAGACTCAGACGACGACCCTCCCTGGCCGCCGACGCCTGACGTCCTGCCCGGGAGTAGTACGCCGCCTGTGTCATACTGGCAACGATCCAGCGTGGCCAAGAGCACGCGCCGCGAACCGCCACAGCTGCGTCCCTCGACCGGCGATGGTGTCCCACGTGCGAAGCACTGGCTCGAGCAGCCGCCGCAACTGCGGCCTTCCACAGGAGATGGTTCCCCACGCGTCAAGAATTGGCTAGAGCGCACACCGAGGCGGATGGAGCCCTCTACAGGCCCCACGCGCCGCGCCGCCTCCGCCGGGCATTAGTTTTTCCTTTCGTTGAGACTCGGAAAAGCGAAGCGATATTTCGCGTTTATTTACTGTATAACTAATCTGAATCATCACCAAGCAGATGTGATTGTAGAACCGCGCGCGCAGCTGGCGTACTTGCATTCATTAGGAATCAAAACAGTTTTCTCGTACCGTGTAATGCTTACCTACTCACCCTGGATAATCGTAGTGGACGTTGATAACAATGTAGTTCTATGGGAAATGAAACAAGCAGAAACTTTCAAACAGTATGAAGTCCATATTCCGCGAGAGACCGAGATCGTGATAAACCTGGGACAATCACAACGTGCTACCGTCCAGCAGCTCAACTGCGGGCAATAGGGTACCCGCCAATGAAATCTGCTACAGTACACCGGGTCGAAAAAGTGAATTAAGGCCCTTAGCCTACGGGTTGATTGATTAACGGGTGACGCGGTCACGGTGCCAGTGGCAACACACGTGATATTATGATACAACGCGACGCGACTTTGGCCTGCAATCCCTACGAAAACTCTGAAAAAAGAAGGTATTTCGCTGTGAACCGAGTAGCTGTAAATATAATTGACTGGAAATGACTCGAATTCGAGTCTACAAGACTCAGGACAGCACAAGATGACTCCGATTGGGTCACACCTATAATTCACGCACTCACAGCTACTCACAGGATGTAAATTGTGAGCTTCAAATGCTGTCGGATGATTCAATGAGGGTTGAGTCCGGGATGGGAGATCAAGAGGCAAGTGATGATTTGGATGATTTGCCCAACAATTATATATATTGTCTTTAAAACTACAGCACATGAGTCCGATTTCAAAATTACGAGTCAGAGAACGAGTCAGAGAATGTCCATGTAATCCTGGCATCGTTGGCGCAGCCGCGCCCAACGCCCGCCATTCCAGGCTCTGATGCGCACCCAACCATCTTGAGGCGCCATCTGCTCGATCCACAACAGCAGCGAGCAGAGTGCAAAGTCTGCGTACGAAAGGTGGTGCCCTTGAGCGACCAATCCGTCGCCATCGCCCCCGTTTTTGTCGAGGACGATCGCAAGGAAATCAAACTGCTCTTTCACCAGCTGCCACGCATGTTCACGCTGGGGGCCTGGTGGAAGTGGATGAACTCTTGGTATTCTTGACCGGGGGATGCACCATGGAAATGCGTTTGGGTGCGTTGAGGCAGCCGGTCGTAACTGATGGGGACCATGATAGGGAGCAAGGGCTTCGCGACCACCTCTTGTATGTAATGGACGAAAAGTGTCTGGAGCGCGCGAGACCCCTCGGGGAATACCGGGCGTGCCGGATAATTAGCCTCGAGGTACTCGGCAATGTTATTGGCATTCGAGATAATATGGGGTGCCTGGGGATTTCGTCTGGGGTCAACAATGACCGGGAGGGTGTAGACTGGACGTCCGTCTGCTTTCCGGGAACTTGGAAGTGCACCGATGGAACGTAACGTTGTCTCCACATCTGGGAACTCAACCCATACGGTGCGGTATGGAAGATGCTTGTAGTTCAGGATGAACCTGCAGACTTTAACCAGTCCTATCAGCTTTGGGGTTGGGACAAACCTAATACGCCAGATAGTGGGCATCCAAGGCTGAGATTGCGTGCCCGGAGAATCGTAGAGCGTTATGACAGGCGCGGTGGAACGAGAAGAATTGGATCGAGACATTATAGTCCACTCGATCGAATACACTCGAGTCAAGGAAAAAATGACAAGGGAAGATTAGACCTATACCTTATATACCGTGCCAGTCCAGTCCAATTCTGAAACCAGACGTTGATTTGAAGATGGCCCGGCAGAGCGCTATAATGATGCTGCGTTTGGATCTCAGCTCACCGTGGTTCTCTCAGACTGTCCTGGGGATAGTCAAATCCAGCCACGGCACTGGCACCTGGGCTCTGTTTAGACTACATTTAGGGAAGACGACGGGCAAATGGAGGCAAATGCGTACTAGGTGCTGTGGAAATCTGGGCAGCGCAATTACGCCCGTAGAAATGCAGAGGCATCCAACTACGATGCGATGGGACACAGCTGTTGGTGTAGCCTGGAGAAGAGAGAGGAAAATTCCACGCTCGGAACCGCAGCTGGCGTCTGTCTGACGAGACAGTTGACCGATACCGGATTAGCATCTATATCTCAATATCAGAATAAAAATAAAAATAAAAATAATGGTGGACGCTGAAACCTCTGCTCAGTGACTCACACGTGGCGAAGCTAAACGCTGGACCGAGCTGTAAAATATATTTCGCAAAAACACCTCTTCTATAGGTCCAACTCGGGTATGACTGGTCTTGACAAGCATTGACTCTAACCTTTGTAAGCCGAACAGACAGTGCCGAGTTTCAAGACTCTACCTACTTACCAACATGATTCCCTCGCGCAAAAGGCTTGCTTTCCGGATGTCGCTCTTGAAGATATCGCGACGAAGTGCACTTAAATCTGTATAAGCCGAGTGAGTGACTCGACCGATAAGGTTTTTTTTAGAAACGAATGCAGAGTTCGGGATGAATCGAGCAGTGTTAATTTTGCAATTAATTGTAACGGAGATCCAACCTCGCGCGGCCGGCGTTGTCCGGACTCGGAGTTCTGGGCCGTTGAGATATTGCTATGAACCGAGAAAGGGATAGCGGGACACAGAGACGGTTGAAATGCGGTGAGAATCCAGTGTGGTTGTTCGGCTGAGGGTACAGCCCAGCCTTCTATCACATTAAAATCGCGGTTAAAACCTCTGCTTCCAGCGCTTATGTGTTATCCACATTCAAGTTATGGACCGAAAAAAGCTTGACGGTGAGGAGAAATCTGATGATGCCGATCAAACGGATTTGGGAGAACCAGCGTCACAGGCTAAAATATTTCGCAACATCACATCGCTGCCAGTGGGTGAGGTTGTAAGATCGTTATCATATACGCCGAAATCGCCGCAGTAGTACGAGTCCAGAGCCAGCCTTTTAGTTTACACTAGTAGCCAGTTGTGTATGATCGCCTTGATTATAATATCCCGACTTGAAGAAGATGCGCTTTGTCCAATCGATTGAGGCACGCGAGAAGGAGAAGGTCGGCAATTGGTCGGTAATGAGAGAGAAAGAAAGAACGCGTCATCAGCCCGTGCAAGTCGGAGTTTCAAATTCGGAGTTTGATATTTGGTCTGGTTCGAATTTATCTCTTTCTGTCAATTTCAGCACCGAAAGGGTCCCCCGGTTAGCATTTCCTGGCTGGCACTCGAACAAGATTACCGACTGTTTTTTCTTTGGGTTTTGGAGGAAGGAAGCTGGCAGGAAGTGGCAAGCGGCAATTGACGTAATCCCTCCTCTTCTCAGGCAACGGCAGGCAAAGGTTGTCTCTGGCCAAGGCCAGCTCTGTTCCTGACCACCATGCTCTCAATCGTATTGCTATTTCTTTGGCTTTCCGCGATAGCAAACGTCCTAGCGAAGAAACCGATCATCTACCACGACCTGCCGTGCAGATTCAGCCTGGCTGCCTGGAACGTTACTCGTCACAACAAGAACTCCACTGGGCTTCCTCTGGTTCTTGGGCAAGACGGTCATTATGGTATCTTGCAATTAATTTCTCAATTAATGACCTTCGAGTCCAGGTGCGAACGACGGGCCAAGCTACGAAGTCACCTCGGTCAGTACCCTCGTTTTTTCAACTGGATATCGAACGACTCGCACAGACGTTTGCTTCTTATCCGTACAACATCTACCCCACCCTTTCTTTGTCCAACGGATCCCTCCGCGCCTACCGTGCTTCGGGCTCCTGGCTCACCAACGCTACCGCCGTCACAAACGGCGGCCTTCTTTCGTGGTACACCAGCACGCTCTTCGACCACGACGCCGCCCGCATTTACACCGCCGTCCAGCACCACGGCCCGAGTCGTCTGCGCGTCCTAGCTGCATATGAAATTGACGACTTGTGGGCGCTCTGCCCGTTTGAGGGCGCGCTTGGACAGACGAGCGTGCTTTTCAACGTCTCGGCAAACTTGGAGATGGGCAGGCAGCACTTGGGCTTCAATCCGCGCAGATGCTGGGAGGTCAGGCTGCACCTTGTACCGGTGGGGAACAGTGAGCCGCTATTTTTTGAGCTGTTATTCAGAGGGAGTAACGATTTGTTGTCAGAATGTTAGAAGATCCCAACCTTTTTGATGCCGACTAGGAGGGCTCTTTGAGTACTCTTTTTTTCCCTCGCTTTGTCCATTAGCTTCCGACTTTTTTGTCTTGTTGAAATCCCCACCGAATCAATATTATGTAGTGAATGTTCAACAGTTCAACGAACTGTCCAATGGATTCTTGGGCACAGTACATATTAATATTCGGACTCACGGCCTCGTCGAAGAAATACTGCAGAGCTAGAAAAAAGAAACGTCGTTTCGCAGCCTAATCCTCAGCTCGCGACCAATAATGAATCCTCGCATGAGCTTCTATTCTCCAGTCCTTAGTTCCGACTCGGAACTGTTCAACTGGGGATCCATTGTTAAGGAGCAGATCTTTGGCCGGTTCTTGCTAGTAGTCTGGGTGCCATGCAGCTAATCGATGGATTTAATTTCTTTCCGTCAATTCTTGTCCTTGTTGGGAAATTTAGATCAGAGAAAGCCAATCGGCCGCGGATCTCCAACGTCGGAAAGACTCCTGCCGCCAGCTACTCAGCAGGAATTTTCCGTTCCTTCCGTCAACAGGATAACACTATATAGCTTCAGTCATGTTCACGATACAAATACGCAATTCTGATTGAAACATGCAAACTCTTAGGCCTCTCCAAGTTCCAGAATATTTACAAGAGAATCGACGGCAAGAAGTAGTCAAGAAGTACTCCAGAAATGATCGTCAATGCTTGTAAATTTAATCCATGGTAGTAAGGCGGCCTCACGCAACCCCTGAGCATGTCTAGACGGCGATCGAGAGTCTCACTTGGCTGAAGTTGATATAAAGCCCCCTCAAACCCTCAAGTCGATCCTCCCGAGCCTCATAATGTGCCTCCAGTTGTTCGGCCATCGCTGTTGGCAGTACAACCCAGATCTAGAGGTCCTCTTTCCTCTGCAAGGAACACGTATGTCCCTCCCCGAATACCTGGAGAGTTTCCTCGGTTCCCTCCGGTGGGCGCCAAGGATCGAACAGACCCACGTCTGGTCCGTCGCCTATTGTCGCACCCGCGGCGCGACCGGCCACCCGTTCCTCGTCGTCCACCTGGAGCACCCCGAGCTGTACCTCTTCCCGGTTCGGCTGAAGCTTCGCGGATTCGACGGTCCACTAAACGCTCAGGTGGATGGCACTGGCAGGCGGCGCAGATACGCCACCCCCGCTACGCTCTCCGTCGCCTCTGTTGACCAAACCATGGCGGAGCTTGTCGGCACCCGGCGCTACGATGTTCTCCACACAATGAAGTTCCAGCCGCGCCTTACAGACGCTGGGCAGCGAATTGAACCCGACATCGGTGACCTGCTGGCGTTGGCGGAGCTCGCAATCAAGTGGGATCATAGCCGGGAAGGCTATCCCGCGACCCTCTTCTCGGCGATGAAAACACTTTTCGACAACTGCATCACGAGCGGCAAAAAGGGAGTGCCTCCGGCCAGCGGCCTCGCGGTCACTCCGGAGATGGAATCCTCCGTCATCGATGCGTTTCCCACTTGGCGGAAGCGCATGCAGGGAGAGGTGGATTTCAGATTGGGGCGCGGCTTACACGTGGGTTTGAATTTCCTTCCAGACAAGCGATACACCGAGTTCAATGTGTCTCCACTTTATAGGCACATGACACCTGGATCTCAGAACTTCGAAGACAGCCCGCCGATCTTGGGGCTCAGGTGAAATTTTTGGAGGAAAGTCTTGTCCGCCTCGGGCTGGCGTCCAAGAATCCAGGTTCCGCCGATGATGATGTGCATGCATAATGTATCTCCTTTATTGCGCCGATAAAGCGTCTGTCAGGAGAGACTAAGACCTAGGCCATATATCCCCGAGCCATACTACTACCAGAGATGCAAATTAAATACACACCGTCTGAATCAGGGCTCTCAAACCTGAGTGATCTTCCGAATCCAAATTCGGAGTTTGACGCGAATTTGCCCCGGAAAAAAAATCGCATTGGAGGTTGGAACCTAACCATCGGATGCTGGCAAGTTACGCGGAAGAGAGGATGCCAAAATTCTGAAAGAGCCAAAGTAAGTCATCATCAAAACCAACAACCTGCTTCGGCTCGTTATCTAGCCCTTGATCCAGCCTCTGCTTACATTGGCAGGACGCAGCTCCGCGCCGCGCAAGCCCGGGTCAACTGGTCGAAGAAAGGAAATTCGAGGAGATGGAGGAAGGGCATTGGCTTGGGTGCGTTCCATTTGGCTTTCTCTGCCTTAGGGCCTCAATGAAATCCATTCCAGCATGCGAGAAGACCGCACAAGAATATTTATTGCAATAGCTCGACATCGTGGGCTCCAACGACGCAAGGGAAACTGGCGATGCTCACCCGCCATTCCGGTTTCGCCAGTTTGGACCTCCTTGTATATTCCACGGATGGAACGAGCCTCCAGAGCTCCATAGCATCTCGTTCTCCCCTATGGCCGCGCGAGCCTTTCCCTCGCAGCGGTAAGGATCTGGGATGTCTATTCCCGAAGTCAACGGACCTCCTGCAACGCAAGAGCAGTACCACCCGCGTACTCCGACCCGCCCATTACGCCAGAGCATCTCTAGCGCAAGCCATACCGCCCCATAGAAGGACGTACGTGACATCAGCCCTCACGAGCAAGACATAGCCTCCGATCATTGCTCGCCCAAAGGCTTCTTCTCCCTACGCTGCAGCAACGCGTCGCTACGCAGTCGCACCCCACTCCCCCTTCCTCTCCTCGCCCCACTCCCCAAGACGCCGCGTCCTTCTAAGAATGCGCATTGGATCTAGCCGCCCCCGCGCCGCCGTCACCTCCCCACCCACTCTCTGGTCGGGCTGCCCCACCGCAGCCCAGACGACGCGCAACATCGATAAGGACATGACAGTCCCCAGACGCTCGCGATCCATCGCCAAATCACCATCTTGACGAGCACTCCGTCCACATGCTAGCTGTCCATCGCCCTACCCCGATGAAGATCGCGCCGCACTCGAGCTCCCTCGATCATCGAGACGCGTTCCGCCGTCCGTCTCGAAGTACCACACCACTGGAAGGAGCTCAGCGCATTACCTCCCCCAGTCACCTGTGCCAGTACACTCCGTTGTGCACCACACCCCATCTGGCCGCTACTCGTCCGTGTCCAAGAAGGAGTTTGGGACGATATCACGCAGCAGCCGACTCCCGCGTACATCCCGCCACCGCGATGCGGCTCCTAGCGCTCGTCATCTCCCGGGCCCGCTCTCTGTGTGGCCGCTGCACCGCCCTCCGCTAGGTCAGTCACCGCCCTCCGCGGCCCTGTTTCCCGACGCACAATCGAGACGAGACGAGAACGCCGTGGCTCCCTCGGCGTCAACGGTCTTCACAGACACTCGCAGAGGCATCTAGCCCCGAGATGGAGCTCGCCATGTCGGGCATAGCCACCCGCCGCCGCCCGACGCTTCTCGCCGGCTGCAGCTCCCGGACGCACGCAAGTCCGCTCTCCCCTCCACGGCGGCCACCTTCCGACCTCCGGCCCCCGCGAGCCAGCAAGGAGCTCCCGGACGTACGCAAGCCGGCTCTGCCCTGCGTGAAGCTCCCACCGAGGCACCTTCCGACCTCTACCGCCGGACCACGCAAGGACGACGCCAGGTCGACGCACTGCGGCTCCGAGTGGCACGATAGTCCGATCCCCCCCGCCGGGGCCTTGCGGACCTTCGCCTAACTTCTACCCCCTGCCGATGGCGCGCGATGAGGTCGGTTACCGGAAAAGGTGGCCACTTCGCGCGAGCGCCGTCTGAAGAACGCGGCAGAAAGGAGGTCGAGCAGCAGCCTGTGCGCGTCACACGTCCCGACTGGAGAAGCGCTCGTGTTGGGGACACCTCGCGCCCTCCTGCGGTCAGCGGCGCGATCACATAAGCGGGGGGCGGGGGCGGTGGGATCGTCGAGCTTGATGGGCGGCGTGAGCTTGGTCGACAGGGGGGCATGTAGATGTATGTACCCTTGAGCTACGAGATGGCCGGCGAGATGGGTGGCGACATTGCAGCAGCCTGCGAGACGCAGCGCCAGGGGAAGCAGCTCCATGTCGGTGTCGGTGACCGACCCCACCTGCGCCGCGTCGGCCAACGCCAGACGCATCCCGACAGCCTGCAAGTCCATCCTCGGGTATGCGCCACGCGTCGGACTGCCAACGACTTAGCAAGAGGGGGGATCGGAAGTATGTCCCAGCCTTGAGGGCGGAAAGCTGATATGTAGAGAGTTCTGCCAGAACTTGACGGTCGAATAGAGTGAGTATGTACCTCTATACAGTACATCATCTCGTATGTCGGGACATCCACCATTGTGTAAACCGACAGGCTGCGAGTCTTGAATTGGATGTACGAAGTCGGGCTAGAATTCGATCGTTTTAGGCTGAATCGTGACCTGTGCGTTGTCTGAAAGGGCGAGGGTCCCGGTGAGGGTTCTTAAAACACTGCAAGTCGTCGTGCCGTGACCCAGCACACGGCGCCCGTACGAGGCTGAGAATCGTCACGGCACAGAATCCATTCCGCGGGTCATCTACCCGTATATCGTAGCCGTAGGGTCAGTGGCAAGTCACCCTTGTGAAATAACGTTCGGTCCATCGCCTATGCATTCGCCAGACCCCCCACAGCTTGACGATATGAGCCAGAATCGTATAAAGATGCCGCGCTATCTATGTCGTTTGCAGCGAATCGTTCTGGGGATGGAAACTCGAGCACACGAAGCAATTCAGAGTTTCGGAAGTGTATTTATCGTCCTCTCCTGGGAAATCTCATTGACGCCAAGATTGACCTGTATAGCTGATGTCAGGATCGAGGCGCTCGTCAGTTGCTTGTTGGCCACGTACCTCAGCGCCCATATTGAGCCCCGTCCATCCGGGCTTCCAGGAAGACACAAATGGTCCAACGGTAGACCTACTGAGGCCACTCAATTCCTCCAGTCGAAGCGATACCAGATGCCAGTGCCGGCCTCAGGACATTTTCCCTTGACTGAATTCTCGTTTTTCGATGTCTTTCACGACTTTGATCTCTGTGATCGCTTCAGGTGCGCTCAAAAGTGGCCCAGGGGTCTTCGTTGATATGTGGGGACAAGGAAACAAATGGGAAGAGAGCCAAGGGCGGTCACAAACAAAAGCCCAAAGAGTTACTATTTATGGGGTTGTTGATTCGAGCCGACATAAAGTCCAGGGTCGTTTAACGTCGTCAGCTGTGGTCGGGAATGCGACGACCAAGCGACTTCAAGCAACATTAACGCCTACACTGAACAGGTAAGTAACTGCATAGATCGGTTCCGGCCCCCGTGAGCAGATTATCGCCGAGAGTGTCGCCGCCCGACATCAACTCGGAGCTGATCCACGAGGCTTCTCAGCGTCAGCTCGAAGAACATATGACTGCCAGCCAACTGCCAGCAACAGCTTGGCTACAGCCCTCTAACAACCCTGCGCTGCGGATTCAAATCTTGCCTCGTTGGTCCCTTATAGCGGTTATTGACAACCCAGCCTGCCCCTTTACCCGTCCGAGTCGCCTCCAGCAATTTCAAGTTGCTATGAACCAGGATAATCATTCTGTATTGGATAGCGAACCTGCTCTCGCTACGCAAAGGTGAGGGCTACGAGGGATTGACTGATTCAAAAATGGATGTTTCTTTTCAGTACTACTTCCCACATGTTTCAGAATTCGACCGACTTCGGTATTGAAGGATCCCAATTCGTAAATGTCCAGGGCGATATGAATATACACCCGATGATCCCACTCGTGGCTCCTGGAAAGGTAGCTGGAGTGTGTGCTGCCTTCTCAAGTCTCGTCCCTGATCGACATCTGTAGCTGGTCCCAAATGCTCCATCACCCCAGACCACAGTTTTCTCGGAGAGCGGAAATTATTCCAGTCAGTTGCTATATCGGAGCCGTGGATTCCCGTTGTACGTCCCGGGGCCTCAGATTAATCTTCCTGAAAATTACAGGAGGAAGGGAGTTGCCATAGGTGACGTCGGCACAGTCACCCCGGACGGAGATTTCGACTTTTTTTTCAACATCTACCTTCCTGCAGACGACCCCATCAATGAAAATATTCCGGAGGATTTTGTACCATTATCGCATTACAAGTCAGTCGACGTACACCACCGTCATTTTGAGCCCGGAGATTATGTCGCGAGCCGTTCTATTCAAGAGATAAACGGTGATTTTTCCAGGTAAGTCCTACACATCAGCGCTGAAATAATCATGTTCATTGTTCTATCGAAGTGGCGATCCTGGCGGGGAATTTGTTTTCAGTTGCGAGGGACCGACTGGAGCTATTTTGGCCCTACCCTATGGCTCACACCAGGTGAAGCTCAGAGATCTCGCAACCATGCGGCGATATGCCACCAAACATGCCGAAAGCTGGTACAGATACGCCAATGAAACCAGAGGACGCGAACTGGTAAACGGTAGTCTATACCTAGTCTCCGGGTGGGAAAAGACTGCATCGTGGGGTATGGCCTTGTTCCACGACATTTCACCCCAAAACGAGTTCGAGCTCTCGTTCAGGCCGACAACAGATGCAGAGGCTGGTTATAAATACCGCTGGCAAGGGACCCGTTTCCACCACAAGCATGTTGATTTGCCACCAGTTGATGGAACTCCCCCCAACCAGACTACCTTCATTCATGCGTTTGCGATTTCTCTCGGGGAAGGAATCCGCGGAAAACTTTTTGGGGCTGTAGAACTTTGTCCGCTGGTGGACTCGCCGCCCACTGCCGGCCAGTCGGGTCGTGGCTTTGTGCCATTTGGATCTCAGAGCTCGTTATTCTCGTGGTCTTTCAGCATTTTCAGAGGTGGTGACCAAAGCGAAGGCAGACAGTGCGCTGAGAATGGCATCATATCAGATGCCGCTCCCATTCCCAAGGTACGTCCTAGCAAAACCAAGGGTACTCTATAAAACTCTGTCCAGGTCTTCCATCCATCTCAAATAATCCACGAACACATTCTCCGCGAGGTACCAATTAGTCATATACTCCTCCTCTTGTACTAAACCGAGCACTAGGTTCCTCAAGCAAGAGTTGTGATAACTCACGATGATGACTGGCGCGATGTCTTCGGGGATGTATGTCATATTTATCCGTCTACTATTTCATTCCTTTAACTGTAATAAGGATGGCACTGTACCAACATCCTCAGAATTGCAAAAAGCAATCTTTGATCGCTTTAAAATAATGGAAGACGATGGTGAGTTCCCTGATAACGTTGATGCCTCATACATCTGACTCCACATCTTAGGTGTTGTATTTTTGAGCGCCAAATCCGAGCCCACTCCGCTGGAACACAAAGGACCTTCGTATCCACCAGAGATGGATCTGCACAACAAGCCATCATCCACAGAAACTGTAGATTTGCCTGTGCCATCCCCGGCAGGTGATGAATTAACCTTTGATCAGCCTACTTATGCATATTCGTCCTCGTCCAACAACGTAGCTGGACACTACGGTCACCGCCGGTCCGAGTCTGGAAGCCCCGTGCCCTGTTACGAGGACTACCTCGATTATTCTATCCCTCAGGGCTCACCTGTCATCTCTCCCGGTTTGTCGCGGATCGACATCTCGTCGCAATTTTCAAAACACGACAACCAGCTTGAGCCAACCTCGGCAACTTCTGTTGATATTTCCGGCGAATCAGCGGCCTGGTCCCCAACCCAGGAGTCCTCTCGATCACACAACGTCCCGTGGGCGGCCACGGCCAACGACCACAACGTTGTCGACGACTATGTCGCGCAGCCACCACCGAACCGCTCCATGTCAACTGCGCCTGTGGGCTTTCCCTACAACCTCCCGCGCACGACGCGCCAGCAGATGCTGCGCAACGAGATGAGCGAGAGCTTGGGGCGTAATTTGCTGTGGCAGCGCAAGCTAAGCCGCACGGATGTGACTGGGCCGCAGCCGCGCCGGACGAAAAGCACCATGAATGTCCCAGGCGCGGGGCAGGGCGGTCGCCAGGCGGAGAAGAGTCTTGTTCGTGTGACGCTGCGCGAGCCGGGGACGGAGCGCCGCGAGACACTCCCGCCAATGGACCCGCCCGTGCTCGAAGGCGCGCCGAAGAAGAAGCTCGTAAGGAATCTTAGCTGGGCGGACCTTTCAGATTTCCATCGGACTGGGTGGTAACTTTGTTTTTTTCTTCTAATGCATTCATGCTGCCCACTACTGTACCAAATCAAACCTACTCATCGTTGTCGTTTTTGTTATCGCTCTGGTTCCACGTGTATTGTTTCATTTGGCTTTTAGCGTACATATATAATCGGTAAATACGAAACTCTGTCGACGAGCTCAAGCCGTTGGATATTTATCAGAGCTGCACTGAGTGCAGACAGTGAGTGAAAACCCTACCCCGTCGTGCGCGGATCTGACGCGGTTTCTGCTTGACACGTCAAAGGCTCAAATTGAAATAAGCGTGTATACCGCTTCATTTTCCATAAACCTTAATCAATCGCGCACATATCTAGGTGCAGTCGCGTATTTCCCTGCAGGTCTGCCCCAACGACGCGTGTATCATCTCCTGCTCTCTTTCCCCCAGTAATTGTGTCAAGAAGGGATGCACGACGATCTGCCCGGACGGTTGGAATATGTCATCTCCCATCGGATCTGGTCTCACTGTTCGCTGCTACTATCGATCACCCACCTTTGCAAAAATGTACCCCTTTGCAAAAATTCGATCCAATGAGCTCAATTCAAGCTCAATTGCCTCAGGATAAAACAGGGAGATAATTTCAGCATCTAAAAACGTACTTAGAATGTTTAGGGCCTATTTGAGCCCTAAAGAAAATCAAGAGTCGGATTTTGGGAAATTTTGATGGCATTGATCGCCTGCCAATCGCCTGCCAAAAGTTTTTGCAAAGGTGGGTAATTTGGGTTTTCTTCTCGGCATCTTCTAGGCTCCCTTAGCAGCTCCTTGAAAATTCTGCAAATATTCAAGGGAGCTAATGACATGCAAAGCCCGCCTCAGTCAGAATTTCAGACCAATCCGAGCCCAGATGCCTCAACCGCACCTCCATCAAAAAACTTTTGCAAAGGTGGGTGATTGATAGTAGGATCTTTGACGAGCGGAAATGTCAAGAGAAGCCCGTGCCAACAGAACACGTGCCGTATGTGCCCCTATCTCGATAAGATGAAGATGTCGAAGAAGTCGACTAGGAGGGATAATTCTAATCAACAACGGGATCTGGTGCCCCTTGGGGCCTGCCAGCCTTTTGATATTTTGATAATTTGATTACCGCGTTTTCGCGCATTGTCGCGTTGATGAATTTTGCCGACCACGGTGAGCTCGCAATCGGGTTTGAAATTTGGCTAAGAATATTAATTGCAATAGCTCTACATCGTGTGCTCCAACGACGCACCAACTGGCGATGGCTCTACCCGCCCATTCCAGTTATCGCCAGTTTGGACCTCCTTCTGCCCACCAAGAGCAGAGATTCTCGACCGGGCACGCACCCCCAAGACGTCGCGCCCTTCTGCATTGGATCTGGCCGCCCCCTCCCCACTCTCTGGTAGGGCGGCGGTCGGACTGCCCCACCGCAGCCCGACCACAGCCCAGACGCGGCGCAACATCGACGAGAACACAGCAGTCCCCAGACGCTCGCGATCCATCGCCGACGAAGCGACTGTAAGCAAGCTGCCCACCGCCAAATCACCATCTTGACGAGCACTCCGTCCACAGCGTGGCACACCTCCCGGATCCGCGTCAGCTGTCTGTCGCCTCACCCCGATGAAGATCGTGCCGCACTCGAGCTCCATCGATCATGGCGATCGTCGAGGAGCGCTCCGCCGTCCATCTGGACGGGAAGGAGCTCAGTGCATCACCTCCCCAAGTCATCGGCGCCAGCACGCCCCATGTGCACCACATCTAGTCTGGCCTCTACTCATCCGCGCCCGAGAGGAAGTTTGGGACGACATCACGCAGCAGCAGACTCCCGCGTACATCCCGCTGCCGCGATGCAGCTTCTGACACTCGCTATCTGCCCCGCTTTCCGTGTGGCCACCGCGCCGCTGGAGGTCGGTCACCGCCCTCCGCGACCGCTTTTCCCGACGCACAATCGAGACGAGACGAGAACGCCGTGGCTCCCTCGGCGTCGACGGTCTGTGAAGACACTCGCAGAGGTGTCTAGGCCCGAGATGAGCTCGCCATGTCGGCCATAGCCGCCCACCGCCGCCCGACGCTTCTCGCCAGCTGCTCCGCCGAAAGAGCACCTCCGGGCGCATGCAAGGCGTCTCTCCCCTCCTTGAAGCTCCCACCGCGGCCGCCTTCTACCCCGCTCCCACGACTCCAAGGAGCAGCTCCCCGGCGCGCGCAAGCCGGCTCTCCCCTCGGCGAAGCTTCCACCGCGGCCGCCTGCCCTCCACCCTGCGACCCCAAGGAGCAGTTCCCGGATGCGTGCAAGCCGGCTCTGCCCTCCGTGAAGCTCCGACCTCCACCGCCACGACCACGCAAGGACGACGCCAGGTCGACGCACCGCGGCTCCGAGTGGTACGATAGTCCGATTCTGCCCGCCGGGGGCCGCGCGGACCTTCACCCAACTTGTGGACTTTCAGCTACCTTCTACCCCCTGCCGATGGCGCGCGATGCGTGAGCATGAAGGTCGTTCGCCGAGGAATAGGTGGACACTTCGCGCCAGCGCCGTCGGAAGAGCGCGTAGAAAGGACGTCGTCGTCGAGCAGCAGCCTGTGCGCGTCGACACGTCCCGAATCGAGCGGCACTCGTGGTGGAGACGCCCCCGCCCTCCCGAAGTCGGTGGCGCGATCACATAAGCGGGGGGCGGGAGCGGCGGGATCGTCGAGCTTTATGGGCGGCGTGAGGTGGGTCGACAGTGGGGGGTACGTAGATGCATGTACCCTTGAGCTACGAGATGGCCGGCGATATGGTGGTGACACTGCAGCAGCCTGCGAGACGCAGCGTCAGGGACGATGCAGCTCCGCAACGGCATCGGTGACCGACCCCATGCGCCGCGTCGCCAGATGCATCCCGATAGCCGGCAAGTCCGTCGTCGGATATACGCCACGCGTCGGACCGCCAACGACTTAGCGGGACAAGGAATCGGAAGTATGTCCCAGCCTTGAGGGCGGAAAGCTGATAGATAGTTCTATCAGAACTTTACGATAAATAGAGTGAATGAATACCTTTAGGTATCATCTCCGTATGTCGGTACATCCCCCATTGTGTAAACCGACAGGTTCTGCGAGTCTTGAATTGGATGTACGAAGTCGGGCTAGAATTCGATCGTTTTAGGCTGAATCGTGACCTGTGCGTTGTCTGAAGGGGCGAGGGTCCCGGTGAAGGTTACTGAATCACTGCAAGTCGTCGTGGAAAGCGCTACACGCGGCACCACTGGGACCCAGTACACGGCGCCCGGACGAGGCTAAGAATCGTCTTCACGGCGCAGATTCCATTCCACGGTTATCTATCTGTATATCGTCGCTGTAGGGGCCAATGGCAAGCCCCCCTGCGAGATACCGTTCGGCCCTGACGATACGCGCCAGAATCGTATGATGTAGGAACACTATACGCTATCTGCGTTGTTTGCAGCGTCGTTCTGGAGGTGGAACTCGAGCACTGGCACACGAAGCAATTCAGAGCGTCGGAGTTGTACTATTCATCCGGAAATCCCATTGACGGGCCAAGATTGACCTGCATAGCTGATGTCAGGATCGACGGCGCGTCAGTTGGGTGTTGGCCACGTACCTCAGCGCCCATATTGAGCCCCGTCCATCTGGGCTTACAGGAGGACACAAATGGTCCAATGGTAGACCGACTGAGGCCACTCAATTCCTCCAATCGAAGCGATACCAGATGCTGGCTTCAAGACATCCTGGCTGACTGAATTCTCGATTTTCAACGTCTTTCGCGATTTTGATATCTGTGCTCGCCTCAGATGCGCTTAAAAGTGATCCAGTCGTCTTCGTTGATATGCGGGGACATGGAACCAAATGGAAAGAGAGCAAGGCCGGTCACAAACAAAAGCCCAAAGAGGAAACTCCGTTTGATGGCCGTTTCTTGCGCTCAACCTCTACCGCGACTTCCACTTCCCTCCGACGCCCAGCCCTAACGCCGTAACGGTGGGTGAAAATGATGGGGTCTAAGGTAAAGAGTCGTTTTTTATCTGTTGTTGATTCGAGCCGGGTCGTTTACATCATAATTTCGTTAGGTGTGGCTTCCTCTTCGATTCGAGAGGAAAATATGGCCGGCAAAATCCATTTTCGACATTGAGCATCCTTCGATTCTCCTTATTCCTCTCTATGCGATTCCGGCACTCCTTCGATATGTACAGAGCACGTCTTGACATGCGCTTGTTTTCGGGACATCCCTCCTCAAATTGACTCATATTTTCCAGAACATATCATGGCGACGTCCCTCTTTTTTTTTCGGTATATGCTATCTTCCGTTGGTCTCGTTCGTATCCACAAAAATCCAGATTTGCATCAAGGCCTGCTCGTGTCACGGGGTGTTTTTCTTTCACCTAACAACACACGGCCGGCGTCTTCCACTGCTCTTGCGTTCCTTTATGAACCGAAAAAAAAGCTACATCTCGTTTATTCCTCAAATCCGCGCTAACCTTCGCTCCTCCTATTCTGTTGTTGATGCAAGCACATTTTTTTCCCTACGCGAAGCTCTATCTTCAACTGACAATGGTCGACCCGCCAAGTTTTCAAACCAAATCTCGTTGTCAAACCAGAACTGATTTCTTTGTTCCTGCTCGTCTACACCCGCATCTTACCTGGAGAACACGATCTATGACATACGGGAGCGGCTCTTCCTTCCTCTGTTTTATTTCGACTGATTCACCGCCTACATCTTCTGCTGCTGAAATCATGATGTTGGATCGCCAGTGTTGAGATCTCCGAGTTTTTCAACTGCCCAATTTTATTTTCAAATATTGGGGAGCTTGACGAAATGTTCTCCGACCTTGGCGCAAGAGGGTACGCGTCGCCGTCCTTTTTGCTGAACTGGATTCAAGTAGTACGTACTGCACTGCAATCAACTGAAAGACTCGGATTCACCATTACTGTATCGGAATTTCGCGGTCGCACGATAAAAAGAATCAAAAGGAAATTGTGGACATGTGGAAATTCCGTATGGAAAACTAGTTATATGAGGCAACAGCTTAAGCGCTGAAGAACAGGGCCACAAGCGCCGACGTGGGCGCCTATCATTCAGGGCGGTGCCTTGATTTGGATTTGTTGTGTCGGCTGATTGACGCTTCCTTTACTTTACACGATACTTCTGAATCGTTCTTCAAACTTCTTGTTCCTTGGCGAGGACCTCATGTCTGCGCCTGAACCAAAAGTACACCCCGCACTTCCCGCCGACCTGGAGCGCGCGATATTCGAAATAGCCGCTCACACCCGCCCTGTGTCAATCCCGACTTTCATGCTAGTTGCGTGGCGCGTCAAGACATGGTTAGTTAAATACGACTCTCGGACCCCACCCTGCTTTATTGAGAATAATTCCCAGGGTTGAGCCTCTACTATACCGGACCATCGTGATGTCTTGGAACAGGCGTGATCCACAGGGTCTGAAGGACCATTTTATCTTTAGGAGAGATACTCTCCTTCGCATCATACAGTCGAAATCGTCCGGGGCCTTTGTTCGCAACTTGCTTCTTCCTTGGGCATCCATCGGAGACGCGAAAACTATACTCTTGGCGTGCCGCTCGATCGAAAATCTCTGGATCAACACTGCGGGTAGAGATCTATTGCCCCTGCTCGAGGATTTGCCGTTGAAACAGCTGTACTGCGAGTTGGCAGCCCTGTTTCGCCCGCAGCCAATTGACTTCACGCATAAGCTCTTTTCAACGATCACACATCTTGAAGTATTTGGGGTATTCGATACGTCGGAGTTCGATTCACCGGACCACGATAAATGGAGAGGCCTTGCTCACATTCCGCATTTGACCAACCTCTCCTTCAGTGACGAAATCGTCGGCCTGTGGCCCGCTCTACTCCGAACATGCAAATCATTGCGCGTCCTAGTCGTGCTGCAAGCTACTATTGCAGGGCACCCCGACGAGCAAGAACTTGCCAAGGATCCCCGCTTCGTAGCAATGGGTTGCGAGTTCGAGACCAAAGACTGGAGAATGGGAGCGCACACGGGGATCGATTACTGGTCACGAGCCGAAGACTTGGTTGCGAAGCGAAGATCAGGTGAAATAGATGGTGCGGCATCCCGAAGACCGTTGTTATAAAGTCTCTTCTGATTCCATTTTCCAGCTCTTCAATATACAATCTCTGTGGACGAGAGTAGGAATATCGTCTAACAATTCATTTTAGCCTGTGTATGTACCAAGTTCGATCTTACACAGACCATTTGGTCGATAATTATCACACCATACATTTGAGAGACGAAATTAACTACATATTAGGTATGTACAGGTTTAGACCTCGAGTTCAGAGCACTAGTTGCGCACATCGAGGATGATTTGGTTCAAGACCGACACCCTCCTCCCATCTATCGATTGATCAGCATGCCGTTTTGGACAAGAACAGACATGAATCGCGCACCGAAAAATCCGTGAACGCCCCGCGGCAAGTGAGGCGGGGTAAGGGATCTGTCCTCTTCGATTCTGGATATCATCTCAGACACGGAGACTTGGCGCAAAAGAATTTTTGGACTCACACCAGATTCAAAGATGAGGTGATGCGCCGCTCGACTGGATCATCGCGGATGATAATGTTCTCGTTGATGATAGCAGTGTAGAAGAGGCCCACGTTCCCAGACTGCAATCGACACGTTCTGTAAATTTAGATGGCTGAACAAATTATGTTGCGCTGACCTGGATGGAGTTGCTCTCGGAAGGAACCTCGACGGCATCGGTGAATTTGACCGTGGCTCCGGCTTCGTCAAAGCCCTCGCCCTGGAGCAGCTTCATGTATGCGTCGCGGGAAACGTGCTTCCCGTTGACGGTGATGTTCGCGCTCTTGGACAAGAAGGCGTCGAACGCGGAATTGAATGCGGTCTGCGTGGTGGCCTTGATGATCGAGGACAGATGCTGCTCTGCCCAGGTCTTCAGCGGCGGGAGGACGATGTTAGCGGCCATTGTGGTGAGTAGTTCGGTTGGTTTGCGAGGGTTCGGTCCCCGAGTCAAGGCTTTTATAAGTAAGCGTGCTCCTAAATTTGCTGCACTCCGCCGATCGCGGAGGCTGAGAGGTAGCGATTAATTTTGCGGGAGAACAAGGCACTGCGCTCCCGCTTTCCCCATACGTTGCCGTGCTTGTATTACCTTCTACTGTCCATTTCCCGCCTTTCAAAGAATTAGCCGCCGTACCTGGGCCACGTACTTATTGGATACACTCGGTCATGTAGCGTGCCGCTTCACCAAGGTAGAGCCATCTCGAATATATGGGCCCCGGTTGATTCTCATCGAACGCCGAAGAACGCTGTGCATGGACAGTGCTAGCCGGAAGGGCCAAAATATAATGGATTAACCTGATCTGGATCAACGAAATATCATTATTGACTTGCGCCTTGCGCAGTACTCGAAGTAAACCTTGGCAAAAAAATTGGTTAGTGAGGACTGGGAACTGTTCTCCGGCGCGGTGCAGGACGGCTTAGGCTCTTATATTGTAGATAGACACTACAACAATATTGCTCTTGCTTCGCATGTTGTAAGGACGGCTCGGACGAGCCTGAGGAAGACAAGGACTTTGAGGTAGACTCGGAAATCGATTGGATGAGCAATTTCTCCTGAGATCATAACAGTGTCAGTGAGGATAATAGCGAGGAAGATACATGGAGATAAGATTATGCGGAACTGAGGCGAACTGAGGGTCGAAGATCATCCATTGATGCGACGCCGCGTGCTGCCATTGATATGGTAGCGGGCCGAACTTGTAGGCGATACGACCGAGGTACTGACTTACTCCTACTCAAACACAATTAACTGAGAAATTTGAACCTTCAAGTTGTCTGTAGGCAGAACGTAGTAGAGTTTGAGCAATCACAGTTCCATCCGCTCCTGGCACTATTTCTTGAACTTGCAGTTTCAAAAGAGGTATGGTTATTAATACCAAGATCTACGTGGATCACGATTTGGGATGGCAACTGCAAGGAGGTTACTGTTGCCAGCAAGTCAACAGCAAAGTCGGGCAAAAGTTGCCAGAGTAACTCTCGTCGAATGAGCGCCTTTTGATAATCACCATATGAAACTGTATGAAACACAATCGAAATCGTGGGTGTGGGAGTGACCCCCTGTCCCAAATAGGCTCCATCACATTCAAATCATATGGATCATCAAAAACTCTTCTCACTCGACGTCTCAATTCGCGCTTCGGTTCCCTTCAATCTGCGCAATACAACCCCAGCGGCCTCCAAGACGGGTCCAGAACGCCTTACTATATGCTTCAACTTCCTGGAGCTGATTTTCCCAAGATCTTCCTGAGGCTGGGAACTGGATTCCAATCGAATGTGATTTTCTTGCCCTGACCTGGTGACCACCCTGCTCTTGTTCTGTACCAAAACTTGACGACCGCCGATCGAGTAACCCATGCTTGACAACGTGCTGATGCGATTCGCACCATGTGCGAGGATTCGCGAGAATCACTGCAGATCACTGCCCTCGGCATGGCTGCCCTTAAAAGACTGCTGCAACTCTCTTCATCCTTAGCTTTTGGTCTCTCCCCTTCTTCACCTTCATCGCACTTTTTTTTTACTGCACTCTAAAATGTTCCGCTTCTCTGCATCTTTCGTTCTTGCGCTCCTGGCTACCTCCGCCTTGACGGCGGGTGCTGCCCCAGTACAACAGCAGGCCAGAGCTCTGGACTTGGCCACGGTGGTACGAGCTCCAGTATATTCTCATCTAACTACGCTCACGACCCGCCCACAGTGCGCAGATCTCACTAAGGTTGAGGGCATCACCACGGACATCTCTAACGCCCTGAACGTCGTTTCCGGTATCGCTGGCAGCGGGTATGTCTTGCTTCTCCTTCTTGAACCGTGCATTAACTCCTTCCAGCACTGCTGGCATTGCTGGTGTCCTGACGACCTTGGAGGTAAGCACAGCGCCCGATGCTCGCGTTGTGCCCACTAATTATGGTTTAGGGAATTGTGAGCAAAGTAGACACGGTTGAGCAGACGATTCTCGCTGCGTGCGGTGCCATCACCGGCAGTGTAAGCTCCTCACCAGGTGCCTTCGTTTCGTATTGCTAATCAAAAACATATCAAGGCTGCCTCTACCGCTGCCTCCAACGCCACCGCCACGGCATAAGCGGGCATCCTCCATAACCACGATCGGACTCTTCGAACCCACGGCGTACGTAGTGCCGCCTGTGCCTCGAAGTTTTCATTTCGCGATTCAATTCGGATGGGAGGGGTTTAGATTTGTTGTTAATTCACCTGGTAGGATGTAGCATTATCTTCCATTAATAATCAAGCAAAGCGACTTTGGAGTGTATTTCTTCGTGCTAGTGAAGTGTGTCGTGGCCGGGTTTGGAAGACTGCGTTCTATTTTCAAGGTTGAATACGTCCGATTGATCCTCTCGTTGTTTACACTCGGCATCCGCTCGGCATTTGACCCTCTTAAGTTTTTGGAGATTCGCCGACACCTTTCCGCTCCCAGTGCCCAATAAAATGCTCTCTTTTCAGCACACACAAAGATCTCCTGTCGCTGTTCGGTAACCATTTCACGGACGCCTTGATATCATACAGACGGTGGCCCGACTGGTTATGCCCTCACGGGCACAACCGTCATTAATGTTGAAGCATGGGGGGCAAGCGTCAACCAGTCGTTTCAATGTGGGTCGAACATCGAGCCCAATCCAAGCCCAATCGGACGATCTCGACCGCACCATGTATGCTCTATGGAAGTCCCCAGGGCCCATATAACGCCCAAAAATCCTTGTTGATGTCGGCTTTGAGAGATGCAAACAGATCCAGTCAACACCGACGCGCGGAATGAGTCGAGGTGGGTCAGGGGAGAATTCGTAATCGCTGAACGGGGGTGCGGGGGTTGTTTCCAGAATAATCTTCAGCAGGAGGCTCACTGGCAGGAAGGTCTGGAATGGTGAATCTGGTGATACAACCGCAGAAATGAACATCGCGGCATATACAGTATGGCCCGGCGCTGTCAACCCAAGCACCATGGAAGAGAGGACATGATGGATCATCCTTAGCTAAATCCCGAGTGCCGTGGCAAACAACTTTATTCGGCCCTTTTACACACCCTCCCTCGCGCTCCCCATGCATATGCTACAATTCGTCACCTCCCTGTAACATTGTTTGGTCGTCGTCGCTGTCACTGCCGCCGCCCGACAATGCTGTTACCCAAGACTTTGGGCTGGATGTTGTGTAGCGTGGCGTACCTCCATTGGCGAATTTTAGTCCGCACAATTGTTCAGATTTATGCTATGATTATTCGCTGACCAGATACAAGTAGTACAGGACAAAGAGACTGTTCTGAGAAAAAAATAAGGTGCGCCAACTTGGCGCCAACATCCATTTATTGATACTCTCCCCTTGATGTGCGTGTTGCAGTGCACCTTGTCGCGAAGCTGCACGGAGATGTGCGAGAAGAGCGAGACCTCGTCTTCTCCTCGTCACCCAGTAATGCCCGGCATCATCGTGTAGTCGAAACGGGCCCTGCGGGGTGCAGCAATTGTGTATTATGTAGCATTTCAACCAAGGGGGCACCGGCATTCAAAAAAAAGATATAGGGCCGATTCAAATTTCAACACGATTTATTATTTTTTCATGATGACTTGTGAGGAATCTGCCAGCTGGCCCAGCAGTACCAGTAGGGCCAGGTATTCAGGATGAAATGTTTTGAATTCACGATGATACATCAGAGATGTTCCCATAACCACAAGAAACTTCAAAACCCTCGTTCGCGATGTTCCGTTATGAAACCCGAGAAAACATCAAGAATTTCAAAGCAAACCATCATGCATTTCACGTTCTAAAGTCGTGAAAGGGATGTAGAATTTCATGATGTTCCGACCGCACAGTGATGGCAAACGCGGCAGCCTGAGATTTTCGCTTAGAAACCGAGTGGGAAACCATTGGAATATCAGATTCTATCAAATCGCGATGACAGCCAGGATACTCCTAGTAGGCGTGTCCTGGTTTGCCTTGCAATTACCTCTTACTTGCAAAATCCCTTCCTGAGCAATTTCTACAGGGAAAGTGGAGTAGCAATAGATAGACCTGCCTTTTGAGCGAGCCTTGAGCTCTGCAAAATTCACCCCGTGTTTGCTCGGAATGAGCAGCACGGTAATTCACCAACTTGCGGAAGCGGAGTGGATGAGAGCCGATGTTCCAATGGAATCCAGAATCCATCTATGGGCATCGCCGCGGATCGCCGCTGCACTCAATGTATACGTCAGAGTTACAGCAGCAGCTGATCAATCAGCACCTGCTATCTATTGCCGCTCAACTGCCGCCCCTCGCGCTCACTGCTCGTGAGATGTTCGGGGGCCGAACGGCATTAATAAGGGATGGGATATACTTGAAGCCGCTTCACTCGCTTCCCCCCGTCATGGGCATTTCTCACTCTTCCATCTACCTGGCTTCCACGGCGTGCGTATTGCTCAGTTCAGGCATCGCCTGGCAGAAAGTCTGCAGGTCTCCGCCCGAATGGATTAAAGAGCTCGATGCTCTGGGCCAGCCGAGGAAGCAGAAACTGCTAGGCACCGCAGTTGTATGCGGAGGAAGGTTTGTTGGACCCGTAGTCGATCTCCCCCACTCTCTCCATCAACTGCCAAAGTATCGCAGGAACCGTTGTCGCTCGAGTCCTTGCTGATCATTTCGATCACGTCATTCTCGTGGACCCTGAACTCCTTGATCTCGAGAAACCTAAGACTCGGATCATGCAGTACAATGCTACTCATGGTGAGACACTGAATTAATATTTGTTCCCGAAAATTCATCAGGTACCTCCAGCCTTACTCAGCCTGTTCACTGACGGCGCCAGACGTCTGTGGTCCAATTTCGACACCGAACTAAGGGCTATGGGTGGACGGTGAGCGCTTCAAGACGGCTCTTGAATTGAATGATGGAACATGGTTAGACTAGTATACGCTGACCTCCAGCTCCACTACTCCGGAATCGCGGTTCCGGCTCCTTATGGAGACTACCCTGGTGGCCGTCTTCCAGACACTCTGGCGATGAGACGGTCCGCAACGCAGAAGGCGCTGTATGCACTGCTCATGCAGCACCCAACAGCCGCGAATATCACGGTTTGGCCTGGTACTGTGCGTGGTGTCGAGGCCTCAGATAATCAATCATCTATCCGGTCCGTCATTGTCCGCAAGCTTGATGGGACGCAACTTGTTGTCAACGATATCGGTCTAGTCGTGGGTGGGTATTTCTTCGTCACTTGAGACTCGCAGACTGAACCGATCTCTCTGTAGACTGCACCGGAAGGATCCAAGCAGGAATGAAATGGCTCGAAACTGCCGGATTTTCCCTCCCAGACAATCTGCGCTGCTCTTACAAACCCAATATACACTATGCAACCTTATGTTTCTCAGTTTCTCCCGAGCTCGAGTCCAGGCTCCCTATCCCCGAATTCGCGATCAACTCAGTATGCCAATATATCCACACCCAGCATTTCACTTATGGTCTATCTGTGACCGCTCTCTTGAAAACCGAAAACAATACAAGTATGCACACCGGCCTCTCTTAATTTAGACTTCTCATGAAATTTTCAACAGTGCAAGTTTTGCTAACATCCAGCGAGGATAACCTTCCGCGCAGCGTGCCTGAAATACTCCCATTTATATCGACGATTCGCGGACACGCACCCCTCGCTTCATGGTTTGTCAAGACTGTCGAAATCCTCTGTGAAAACTGTAATGACCCTTCTTTCGATATCATCAAAATACGTACGTATGGAGCCATTATTACCTTAAAGCTCATTCAGATCGTAATCAGCCGAACAATCGTACGTCAAATACCACTCTGTTCCTACAGGGGCTCTGCCCTCCAACTTTATCGCGGTTGGTGATGCACATATCCAGCTGAATCCTGTCCACGGGTGAAAACTTAAAAAATTTTCTCTCTTCACCATCTGAACCTCGGTGGCAGACAAGGCGTCGCGAAGGTCATGTTGAACGCCATCACGCTCAACTCTCTTCTTCACTCTCTCGACTCCCCCGTCCCGATCCTTCCCGGAGACTTTTCGGCACGTTACTTCAAGAAGAACGCTGCCCGTACTGAAGGCTTGTGGTGAGCCGCAGTTCGATTCTCGCTCCCTCGCACGTTGATTATTCTTGTCTGTAGGGACGCTACCCGGCTGCACGGTGCGTATGTTCTATTGTCGTCGGGTCTCTGCCTCAACCATCACCAGACTACGGGTCGCTGGCCTGCGAGCCAATGGCCGGCGAAACAAGGGATAATGGACGCTTAACCCGCTGGTTCGAGCTCAAATTGATTTCCGCCGCCACGCAGGTAGATTTCAATCCATACGCAGTCCAGCCTTTCTGAGTTAACTGAAAAACACTTCAGGATAAAGAGGTTGCGTCGGTATTATGGCGTGTTCGCAATATGATCGCAGCAGACAGAGCCCTTCTGGCGCCGACGGTGCTGTGGAAGGCGTTGTGGACTCGGTCGCTTTTTTAGTTTTGATTTAGGCTCTTCATACGTTTTCTGTCTGGTACAAACAATGCCATGAACGCGTAATGGCGAAAAATGAATGGACGAATCGTAGCGTATGCATAGAGAGCGCGAGGGAGGGTGTGTGAAAGGGCCGAATGAAGCTGTGGGTCCAAGTAGCTCAGCGTTCTCGAGACACAATTTGCAGAGGGTGGCGAACTTTACGAAGTACCGGAGTTGAGACAAGTTGGGCCCGTGGGGTAAAAGGGCGACGCAGCTTCCGAGAGGCCGTCAATTCACATAGTGTGTTGTTATTTCCAGGACAAAGTGCTTGTTAGACCAGATTTTACAAGTTGATGAGGATCTGTTCCTCATCCTAAGTATTTATACTGTATCTAACAGGTTAAAAGCCTTCCATCCCGATTTCATTTCTCGACTTCTCCAATATTCCGGAGTCTCTGGAATTTATACCTGGGCGACGTTCGCTGCAGGCCTTTCAATACTTAATGGCTATAGACGCAAAAATTGAGGCTGACGATGACGTCCAAATGCTTGGCTTTCTCGATTCAATACTCTGCCTCGATGTCTCCTTCAATCTTTGGCCTCGGCAGCCGTTTCGCAAGCCTCCGCGCTCAAGGTGATTGATACTAGCCGCAACAAACCAACCCTATCGTTCTTCCAATCCAGCTAGGTTCAGCCTGCCCTCCTTCGTATACTTCGTTTCGCGGGCATCAATCGCCCCCAGAGCCGAATCCACCAACTTTCGCTCAGGTGCGTCGGATTCGAAGACAATGTCCGCTCTTAGCCAATTACCAAATATTACATTGATTGCATATTCCGCCTTCTTTTCAATCCTCTCCCTATCTACCCATGGTGACCTTTCCTTTCCCAATTGACCACCGAGTCCACAACCAGCAGCCGCAGCGGGCATGGCATCCTTGCGATCGAGGTATATATCCGCCTTTGAGCCGGCCTCGCGCTCACGGTTGAGGATCATCGCCGTGATGTTTGCGACCGTATACGGAGGAAAGATGTCCTGGACGTCGATGGACGAGACGTTGGTGTGTTGGGTAGAGGGGGAACTTGGATGCCAAGACGGAGTGGCCATCGTAATACACTGCATGAATTGACCAGCGGCTTCCAATGAGAAGGTGTTGCGGAGACGTGCAATAGACTATCGTCCATTGTGACTGTGAAGTGAGGGGATACAGTGAAAACTGGAGGATCTATGTGAGGAATCCGACATATTTAAATTTGTAGCGGAGCAGTGAGAAAACGTGTTTACATTCAAGAGGAAACTTGTTTATAGCTAGGAACGAGATGAATTGAATCTATGTGACTTGATCCATGTGCCGGCAGTTGGCATATCGCCGGTTCCCATGGACCTACATCCTCAATTCCTTCCTTCAGTCTTGACAAGTATCAGAAAAGTTGTGTTAAGCAAAATGGCAGGCGTACCTGACGAGGTGCATGTTCTCAGGCTAGTATCATGGTGGGAGGGAAGAGGAAGGACTGGCACGCACTGGTAGGCCATCACCCCATAAGTAAACAGCGCCTCTCCGTCCCTCCGACTTGACATCGCTGCCCTCGCAATGGATCCTGTAATAAACTGTAAGTCTCCGGTCGCTTCCCGGCCCGCTTCCTACACTAATCTCATTTCCGTGCAGTATACTATCGCTTGTACAAGGGCCAAACCCCGGCCCCGTCCAAGTTTCCCTTGCAGCCTAGCCAGTCGAACGTGTCTGTCATAGACACCAATTTCATCGCGCCGCCTTACACCGTCGAAAAAATCCTGCGGTATATCCTTGAACGCGAGGTTGTTCCCAACGACGGCAAGGCGGAAGTCTACATCGACCGCAAGGATGTCAAACCCGCTCCACCTGGTACGATCCTCGACATCGAGGGCCCGAGCACCAAGTCGAACGCGGCCATTCGCGTGATCTTGCCCGCCGTCTCCCCGAGCCAAACGACCACCACCCCGAGCCAAACGACCACAACCCCGGGCCAGACGAGCACCGCGGGCCAAACGACCACCACCCCGAGCCAAACGACCACCACCCCGGGCCAGACGAACACCGCGGGCCAAACGACCACCACCCCGAGCCAAATAACCACAACCCCGAGCCAAACGACCACAACCCCGGGCCCGACGAACCCCGCGGGCCAGACGACCACAATCCCGGGCCAAACGGCCACCTCCCCGAGCCAGACGTCTAATACCAATAACTCGTCCGGCTCCAGCTCAAACATGGGCGGGGCGTACACAATCAGCGGCAGCCACCACTCCGCGCGCGAGAAGTGGAATTTGAAGTACGAGATCCCGAGCCAGTACTCCTGTATTTACATTAGGCATGACCTAGGTGCGGATCTTTAATTCAATGAGGTGAGCGTTTGTTTTCTTCTGATTTCTTTGAGAGACAAGCGCTGATTCTGTACTTGCTACAGCGCGCCGCCGAAAAAACCTGCATTCCAGTCTCGTGTGTGTTGTACGATGAATTTACAGATTGAACACTCATCATGCTGAGCTCTGTTTGATCTTCGGTGCACGTTTCGTACGCAGAGAATGTGTCTGTATCGATATAAGTACATGATCATCGACTCGGGGAGACCCGACACTCACTAAACATTTCCTCGAGTTCCTACGAGCCCATATTGCGAGAACTACCTCGCGTCTACCGGGATGGACGAAATTCGGCCCGCACATGAGATTGGGAAGGCTGAGATGCGGCACACGAACTTGAGATAACGCGTGCCGGACTTGGGACAGAGTACGACACATCCAAATTAAAATATCTCTAAGTGTTGCCGGTGTCACAGAAGGTAATAGTGTGCGGCGGAAGTTGGTAGTTTCCCAGTCAACTGGGTGAATGTCAGACGCCGTCAAAGTGTTGGACTTGGAACTTATCTAGGACGCGTTTGATTTTTTTTTGGCGGCCGCTCCGTGGCCGCGGCCTCGGCGGCGCGTGTCGACATCGTACGGATGCATTTGCTGGAAGAATTTTCTTCTGGTCGACTTCATCTCGCTTCGCGCGCTTCACCTGGTCGAGAGGGAACGCGGAGTAATCTTGACACGGGTCAGTGCCGCCGATGGAGACGAATGAAACCACGATAATGTCGCGTTCGGAATCCGGTCCGCGAGAAACGACCGTAATGCCGCGAGGCGATCCATGCCGTGTCGACGAGGGCAATGTATGGTTTGACATAAGTACATCTGTGAAAATATTAATGGGTGCCAACGACGCGTCAGATTTTTAATTCACCTAGTCCCGAAAAGCTTTCCCATCGCGTGTCGGGAGCCCATCGATGAATTCCACGTCGGCGGCAGAGCGAGGGGCAGGCATCGCAGCGCGTCACCAATGTCGGGACGGAGTCGTCCAGGCAGGGATGGCGGTGGATGGTGGTGGTAAAGTGGAGGAAGAAAAAATTGCACAGCCCTCGGTAAGCATCGGCCCGACGGTGTCCCCAACTTGAATTGGCAAGTGCCGACTTTGACGCCAAACCCGGCATAATAGGATGTGCCGTATCTCAAAATAAACTGTAAAGCCCGCTATGTAAGTCCAATGGCTGGATAAGTATTCAAACCATGTTACATCCAGATACAACAATATGCATTGTAATTACAGCTGTTTGCAAAGCTAATGGCACTCACGATCATTTTATAAATAAGAGCAAATTAATTAGTTCCCATCTTGCAGAGGTCAGTGCTAGCTCAATTCTTGACCGTTTTCCTCGCGAGTAGGCGCGTTCGAACAGCGATTGACAGTACCTTCTTTTAGATGTGACCATGTATGGAACTCAATAAGTTCGAAAAATGGAATATAGAATTAGGAGCCAGAGTATATTGGGCGGAAAGAGCCGTCAGATTGGGTTCAAACGCACCTACACACAAGGAAAACGGTGAAGAATTGAGCCACAGTGAGTGTTTCAAAAGTGGAAGTATTTAATTTGCTCTTATTTATAAAATGGTCGTTGGTGCCATTAGCTTTGCAAACAGCTGTAAAAAAAAGCTGTGTACATTCAGAAGTACAATAAATCGCTCTTGTCGTAGATCCTTTCGGTGATGTTCGCCTTCAAGCGGTAAATCTGTGCAATGCATTAGATTCTTGAACAGAGTGAAATAGTCAATGTACCCGGTCATAGACGTCGTAGCCGTTGCTTTCCGAACGAGACCTGTCTTCAACCTGCATCACCACCGCGCAACACATCAAATCTCCAATCCGGGCGCCGAGCATTGGTACACGCACGGCTCTGTCATCCTCTACCCCGTTTGCAGTTTCTTTTTGGTACGAAGTTGGTACTAAGTGTGCCAGATTAAAAATCAACTGCCGGCGGGCGATACGTTCGGAACCAAGAGAAGTTATGTCCACGTCCGCAACTTTGCCTCGATCCAAGCGATAGTAGATGTCTGTGAAGTTTGCTGGTTTTGTTTGTGGGAGGATATTTCACACCATGCCTATCCAACAAGCGGCGCAGAGCACGAGAGGTCAGGACCGGAGCAATTTGACGCATAACGTATAATTGAAGACGCGTAACCGGATCATCAACCGTTCTGGTAACGCTGGGAAAAATAGTGGGAGGGACGGAGAGTCTGAACTCAATCCAGTGTTATGTTAACGTATGTAGATGGCCTTCTGAACGCAAGAAAGAGTGGAATAACTCGAATTCTCAACTCGCACATGACGAATGGGTATTTAGTTTCAATGAACTTTCCAACACACAGAGAAGTTGTCGTGATGGAGATGGCACCCAATTTTATTTGCCGTCAATTGTTATACTGTTGAAAGTTGACAGAACTGGACCATGGCAATTTTCACCCAAAGATATTGCGCCTAAGATCGACAGCCACAATGCCCAGAGAAATTGCATCTCTTCTTGCAATTTCTCCACATTTCTTCAAATATCTCGAGAAAACGGGCCACTGCATTGCATAAATCTGAGAATTGTCCAGTAAGGACCCTCAAAGTGCGCACTGCAAGAGAATGAGACGAGGGCCGTCTTCGAGACCCTCACGCGCCGCCAAAGTTAGTTCAAATTAGACAAGTTCATTGTTTTTGATACGACAGATTGGAATGTAGACGGTGTACACAAAGAGTAGAAAAATTGAAGGAACATCCGCGCGCAAAGCTTTTGGAGGGGACGTGCTCGCCCTAGAGCAGGTGGTCGGGATCGTCAGCATGGTTCCCATCGTTGGTCCAATACCTGTCCTTCTCGCCCTCTCTGACCCTGCCCATCTTCATCATCGTCAACCCAGCTGCCCGAATGAACAAAGTCCCATCGATGAGCTCGCTGTCTTGCAGCTCCGTCATCCTGAAGGTTCCGGGGGCGACTGCGCCGTATACGGTCGCGTAATGCGCCAGCGTGCGTATAACTTTGCACAGGTGGTCGTCGGGGTGCACCAGTGCCGACTGGATGAGCTGCGTCCATGGGTTCGGAGTAATTGCGAGCGGGGAACTAGCCAAGGGAAATGCAGACGCGTAGGGAGTGGGAACAGGCCCCGGGACCGTCGGGCTAAGGGTTGCCCTCGACGAAAAGAAGGAGCGGACATTCAAGGGGCGACGACCACGGGAGATCCAATAGCCAAGAGAACGCGCGAAGTATGCGCGGAGGAAGAGGGACTTCGACGTTGGGGATGTGATGATCGCCATGAGCGATGACAACCTCAGGGAGGTCGTAACGAGGTGCATGCTACACAGGACGGCGTCAGCACAAGTCTGCGTGATCGTCAAAGAAACTCACATCGTGAATTCAGCCTCACGCAAAGCCCCATCCATCCACCCGCCAACGGCGTATAGCATGACGTTGAGGAAACACAGCTCCTGTACCTTGTTTTCGACCTCTTTGGCATTCGCGCCGTCCACGGTCCACTGCGCCGCATACCCGTATATGACGTCGCCAAATTGCGCAAGCACGTCGTCAAGCGATGTCGGCTTGATATTGTCGAATGTGTCATCAAGCAGGATACGGGACGCGATGGAGAATGCGTGGTCCTGGCGCGAGGGCGGCATGGGGAACATCTTTTGTGGTAAAATCACCAACGATTTGCCAAGTTGGTGTACAGCGGCCTGTGCGAGGCCTGTGGGGTTCCTTATTGGTTAGCGCCTCCTCGCTGTGGAGAATGCGGATACACGTACCCTCGGCCACGAGACCCGGTATGCTGCGGAACCAGGGTTGTGAGCACGACCACAGCCCCAGCAGAAAATAACGACATACGCGAACTCGAGTCCATAGCCGACATAAAGCATGGGGTGCAGGATGCCCGCTAGTAGGCGGTTGAGCATCTGAGGCCCCTTTCCATCGAAATTCGCCTTGGACGAGAAAAGCCATTCCTCGAGCGTTGCTGCGATGTCGTTCTTCCTCAGCACCTCCTCGGAGAAGAATTTGAGATACGCCTGGTAGTACGGCCTTTCACCCAGATGGTCCGAAAACGTCGCGGCGGTGATTGAGCCCGGTGAGGCAAACGCGGGTTTCTCTAAGGTGAGGTGCACCTTCCAAATCGCCTCTATGTGCGCGGGGGATGCTCCCAACGCGTACTCTGTCAGCATATGGAAGGGTGTGTGGTTGTGGCCACCCCGACGGAGAAGAACCTGGTTTGTGGTGAGAAAGGATACATTGGACGTGAAAATGCGCACATACGCGTCGTGTATCTCGTAGTCTTTCTGCAAGTATCCCCGCACGACTGAGGTGGAGTTGGGGGTGATTCCAGGTAGTCGGGAGGGCGTGTTTACCCCACGGGAGGCGGGCCAGGGTTGGGAAAGAGACTCTTAAGCTGCGATGCGGTAACCCGTACTATGGTACCGGCAGGCATTGTGGTAGCAGACTGAGACGATGTGCCGTTCGCCGCCGTAGCCGACGATGTGCCTTGCGCCGCCGTAGTCGACGATGTGCCTTGCGCCGCCGCGGTAGCACCAGGGCGCACGACGACACGAATGGCTGACGCCATTTTGGTGCTCGGGCCGTTGTCGATGTCGATGGTAGTAGTAGCCGCAGCGGGCATGGCATCCCTGCGATCGAGGTACATATCCGCCTTTGAGCCGGCCTCGCGCTCACGGTTGAGGATCATCGCCGTGATGTTTGCGACCGTATACGGCGGGAAGATGTCCTGGACGTCGATGGACGAGACGTTGGTGTATTGGGTCGAGAGGGGGAACTTGGATGCCAAGACGGAGTGACCATCGTAGAGGCGATAATACACTGCATGAATTGATCAGCGGCTTCCAGTGAGAGGGGTTGTGGAGACGTACAATAGACTGTATCGTCCATTGTGACTGTGAAGTGAGGGGATGCAGTGAAAACTGGAGGATCTATGTGAGGAATCCGACATATTTAAATTGTAGCGGAGCAGTGAAAACGTGTTTACGTGCAAGACGAAACGTGTTTATAGCTAGGAACGAGATGAATTGAAGGACTTGATCCATGGGAATATCGCGGTTTCTATGGACCGACATCTTCAATTCCTTCCTTCATCTTGACAAGTATCAGAAAAGTCGTGTTAAGCAAAATGACAGGCGTACCTGACAAGGTGCATGTTCTCAGGCTAGTATCATGGTGGGAGGGAAGAGGAAGGACCGGCGCGCACTGGCAGGCCATCACCCCATAAGTAAACCGCGCCTCTCCGTCCCTCCGACTTGACATCGCTGCCCTCGCAATGGATCCTGTAATAAACTGTAAGTCTCCGGCCGCTTCCCGGCCCGCTTCCTACACTACTCTGATTTCCGTGCAGTATACTATCGCTTGTACAAGGGCCAAACCCCGGCCCCGTCCAAGTTTCCCTTGCAGCCTAGCCAGTCGAACGTATCTGTCATAGACACCAATTTCATCGCGCCGCCTTACACCGTCGAAAACATCCTGCGGTATATCCTTGAACGCGAGGTTGTTCCCAACGACGGCAAGGCGGAGGTCTACATCGACCGCAAGATGTCAAACCCGCTCCACCTGGTACGATCCTCGACATCGAGGGCCCGAGCACCAAGTCGAACGCGGCCATTCGCGTGATCTTGCCCGCCGTCTCCCCGAGCCAAACGACCACCACCCCGGGCCAGACGACCACCACCCCGGGCCAAACGACCACCTCCCCGGGCCAGACGAACACCGCGGCCAGACGACCACAACCCCGAGCCAAACGACCACCTCCCGAGCCAGACATCTAATACCAATAGCTCATCCGGCTCCAGTTCAAACGTGGGCGGCCCATACACAATTACGGTCCGCGTCTTCCACACAGACCCCAACAAGGCCGTCCACTGGCGCGTCGTCGAGTACGGCACTGACGAGGAGTGGGATCCCATCCCTGAATCGCCGGTCCTCAGGATGCCTTCGTCCGGCACCTCGGGCAGCCTGCGCTTCGTTTCCTCCAAGGGCGGTGAGCATTCGTCTTGACCGTCGGCGTTCACAACTACAAGCGCTGGTGCGACATCGTCACCGGCGTCTCGGGTAACCAGACAGCCATGGTCATTAACGGAGAGTACTATGGCGGCGGCAGCCGCCACTCCGCGCGCGAGAAGCAGGGTTCGAGTTGCCAGATCGCGAGCAAGTACTCCTGTGTTTACTCTGTCGCGGAGGGGAAGGACCTCGTTGCGGATCTTTACATTCAATAAGGTGAGCGTTTTTTTCTTCTGATTTCTTTGAGAGACGAAAAGCGCTGAATCTGTACTTGCTACAGCGCGCCGCCGAAAAACCTGCATTCCACTCTTGTGTCTGTTGTACGATGAATTTACAACTTGAACCACTTATCATGCTGAGATCTGCTTGATCTTCGGGGCACGTTTCGTACGCAGAGAATGGTGCCGATGTGTCTGTATCGATATAAGTACATGATCATCTACCTGGGGAGACCCGACACTCACTTAACATTTCCTCGAGTTCCTACGTGCCCATATTGCGAGAACTGCCTCGCGTCTACCGGGATGGACGAAACTCGCCCGCACATGAGCTTGGGAAGGCTGAGATGCGGTACACGAACTTGAGATAGTTATAACGAGTCCGGACTTGGGACAGAGTACAACACATCCAAATTAAAATATCTCTAAGTGTCGCCGGTGTTACAAAAGGTAAATAGTGTGCGGCGGAAGTTGGTAGTTTAAGACAAGCCAGTCAACTGGGTGAATCTCAGACGCCGTCAAAGTGTTGGACTTGGAACTCATCTAGGACGCCTTTGATTTTTTGCGGCCTGGGCGGCGCGTGTCGACATCGTACGGATGCATTTGCTGGAAGAATGTTCTTCTGGTCGACTTCATCTCGCTTCGCCGCTTCACCGGGTCCAGAGAGAACGCGGAGTGATCTTGACACGGGTCGGTGCCGCCGATGGAGACGGAGAAACCACGATAATGTCGCGTTCGGAATCCGGTCCGCGAGAAACGACCGTAATGCCGCGAGGCGATCCATGCCGTGTCGACGAAGAGAGTGGAATTGGCGGCAATATGTATGGTTTGACATAAGTACATCTGTGAAAACATTAATGGGCGTCAACGACGCGTCAGATTTTTAATTCACCTACTCCCGAAAAGCTTTCACATCGCGTGTCGGGAGCCCATCGATGGATTCCACGTCGGCGGCAGAGTGAGAGGCAGGCATCGCAGCGCGTCACCAATGCCGGGTCTGGGTCGTCCAGGCAGGGATGGCGCTGGATGCTGGTGGTAAAGTGGAGGGAAAAAAACTTGCACAGCCCTTGGTAAGCATCCGGCCCGACGGTGTCCCCAATTGGCAAGTGCCGACTTTGACGCCAAACCCGGCACTCTACTGCCGTATCTCAAAAAAAAAAAAAAAAAAAAAAAACTCAAAATGGCCAACTTGCACTGAACGGTGCAAGCTCAAAATACCTGCCCCACCGGCATCGCTTCATTTCGTAGACTCACATCAGAATCTTGCTAAGTGTGAACCCGCGTTTCTCAATAAAATTATCTCTTGCTAGTCTAGCACACACGGTGGAGCACGGTGGACAGTTGCGGCGGTGTCGCCGTCGAAGCGTGGGTCACCGGAAGGAAAAACGGTAGGTAATTTATCACCTTTTTGAGGTCGCGTGTTGGATTTTGAGACATGTTGAATGGTTCAGAACTTATTCAATGGCACCTCATAATCGATAATCGGGCATCATCTCCGCCGATGTGGTCGGGTCTGGTTCCAACAGGAAGCGGTGCTGTGGAGTGGTGGTTGTACATTGGGTTGTCCCACGGAGCTGCGTGCAAGCAAGAGAGGTCGAGAAGACGAACTCGCCAAGTGATCGTGTCCGATGACAGCGGCCAAGAAACATGTAGATTGCCTACCCGAATTGTATCCGAATAGTATGCATCTCTCGTCTGATACATCGTGGCCGATCTCTCGCGAGAGCTCCTGGTGTATCGTGGCCGATCTCTGCTGAGAGCAATATATCACTCCCCCACTATGCGGTGTGTCTGCTCAGATAAGGCGACCCGGTTTGTTCTCAGGGCTTTCAGACTCAGGCACAGGTCGGCACAATTAATTGTGAGTAGTTGCCGATCGTGCACCACGTCGGATGCTTGACTTGTCAGAGAAGGTGCCCCGTTTCACGATGCACTTCGAACGATCCGGAATACTCACATGCGTCCCACGGCCGTCAGGAGTGACGGGCAGTAGGTTCATGCTATGAGCTCAGGCCTCAGGCCGCAGGTTCCAGGAAACCACAGCTTTCGCCGAAAAATTTGACGCCGCGCCGGTCAAACTTAGAGAAAGGCCCCCAGATTGCAATCCTCTCCAACCCACCTCACCTCATCACCTCCACCAGTTCGTTACTCCATCTTCTTCCCTATCACAACACCTGAGCAACCCTTTGTAGGCTAACACAGAATGGGTTACCCCTACATGATCACCGTCCGCGTCTTCCAGAGCAAACCCGACAGCGGTGTCTTCTTCCGCGTCGTCGAGCAAATGACGCGGTACGCCAACACCAACGAGTGGAACGTCGTTCCGGGCGGGCTTGCCTTCAAGTCTGCGTATTCTGATACATCGGGCAGTCTTCGCTTCGCGGACAAGGGTGGCGAGCAGTTCATCGTGTCCTTCGGCGTGCACAACTTCAAGCGGTGGTGCGACATCGTCACCGATCTTTCCACCGCGCAGACTGCCGCGACTGTTAACGCAGAGTACAATACCAACGCGAGCCGCATTTCCCAGCGCGAGAAGCAGCTTACGCACTGTACCGTGTCGAGTAACAAGGGTCGGACGATCCAGGTGAATTACTCTGTCGCGGAGGGGACCAACCTTGTTGCCGATGTTATCATTGGATGAGGTGAGCTTTTTCAACTCCAGAGGGACGGCAGCGCTGACTGTGCAATGGTAATTCTCTCGAGGAGCTGTTACTGTTGTACGAGACATTGTTGAGAATTGAATCCCCTATTTGTCTTTGGTTCGACGCGCAGAGACTTGAGAGAGGGCTAACTTCAAACTGTGTAGAGTCTACGCCGTGACAGAACATGATCAATTTGTTATCGAGGAACCTTCGGTCGCGCGCAATCATGACTACTGCGCGAAACTGGAGGCAGGCTTTCTCCGGACCTATTTCATATTATTTCGTACGTGTACATCGGGATACTTCTTGGACCGGCGTTCCTGAGCGGAACCGCGTGCCGTGTAATCCTACCTCCTTAACTACACGCGCGGTACGGGTGACAGGCTCAATGAACTCAAGAATCTGATGGAGATATCATCATCTCCGCGTCGACAGGCGTAGATGCGTGGATCATGTCAGTTAAACGGTAGACGCGGTCGGGGGGCACAGCGGATGTTGTTTTAAAGACCCCACATATTGCCACTGCTCCCTTCTCCAGCGCACCTCATCGCATCCACCTGTTCGTTACTCCGTCGTCTTACCTGTGGGCAACACCTGATCATTCTCGTCTAAACTCTCACAGAATGTCATACACCATCACCGTCCGCGTCTTCCAGACCAGCCCCAGCAGCGGCGCGTACTTCCGCATCGTCGAGCAAACTACGTTCAAGTCCGGCGACGGTAAAAACGAATGGAACGTCATACAGGGCGCACCCACGATCGCATTCGGGGGGTCCGGCACCTCGGGAGCGCTCCGGTTTAAATCAGACAAAAACAGCGAGCCGTTTATCGTCGTCCTCGGGGTGCACAATTACAAGCGCTGGTGCGACATTGTCACCGACCCTACGCCCTTGCAGACGGCCATGGCCATCAACCAAGAGTACTATGGGGGCGGGCGAGATGGTCACCGCGAGAGGCAGAATGCGAGTTGCAATGCCACGAACTCCAGGGGTCGTAAGATCACTGTGAATTACTCGGTTGCAGATGGGAACAGCCTTGTTGCGGACGTTATCGTCGGATGATGTCACAGGTGAGCTTTTGCTTCTTCAGAACTTTTAACAGCGCTGATTTTCAGTGCAGCGCGCCATCCGAATATCTGAACCCAAACCGCCCGTTGTTGTACGATACACTGTTGCTATTGAACCACTTGACATGCTCTGCTGGTTCTTCGTCGTATGCAATGCAGGAGTTCGAGTCAACTCGACGTAAATTTCGTCGTTGATCGCCAGGTCCTAAAAAGGAGGATGACTCGCTCGAGATACGCATGCGCAACGAGTGAAGGGGCCCATGACCATTCTGTAAGGACTCCTTGCACAACCTTCGTTTGGCGAGGGTTCTAGAGACGCTCATGCTCCCCTCGAGCCTAAAACGGAAGTGAATTCAGAGAGGCATCGGCCGTGGAAGTGTTTCGGGCGGTGGGAGTATGCAGCGGTGAGCGGGAGTGGAGAGAGGGAGAAAAGAGAGAGGAAGGCGACTATCTCTTGGGAGCGGAGTTTGAAGTCGTGCCGTCCCACCATCGAATTCCCCGATTCGTGTAACTGTAAGATTGGTTGGCCTACAATTTTGTTAGCGAGGGTTCTTAATATTTTCATAAGTCCTGATCTCGGTAACGAACGGTAGCAGCGGTATCAGGTTGCGGTGTAACCAGTGTCTCGACTTGTGCCTGGACACGTTAGGGTCTTCATTTGGACACTTATGGTAATAATCCGCGTGCATCACTTGGGTAATTGTTCTCCGGAAATTTTCCATAGATGGCGAGATTTGTCCCCAGCGGTCCTGAGAGAGCACGTTTTGATCGTTTCTTTTGCGCAGATCGCCCGCCGATCGTGATGTCATCCCCACCCTCCCGAAGTTGATCAATGATTGACGCCCATCGCTTCCTTTCCACTTTCCCGCCCTCTTTGTTCCTCCGCGAGGACCACATGTCCTATATCTGCGACTCCACCGATGTACACCCCGCATTTCCCGCTGAACTGGAGCGCACGATATTCGAAGTAGCCGCCCACGTTCGTCCTCTGTTAATCCCGACTTTTATGCTCGTTGCATGGCGTGTCAAAATATGGTTGGTTAAATCTGATCTTGAATTCCATTCTGTTTTGTTGAGGATAATTCCTAGGGTCGAGCCTCTTTTACTGTCTTGGAGCGCGCGTGATTCACAGGCTCTCAAGGACCATCCTATCTTTACTGGTGATACTCTCCTTCCCATCATACAGTCGCAATCGTTCGGGAGCTTTGTTCGCAACTTACTTCTTCCTTGGCCATCCATCGGAGATGCGAAAACTATACTCTCGGCGTGCCGCTCGGTCGAAAATCTCTGGATCAGCACTGCGGGTGGAGATATACTTTCCCTGATAGAGGATTTGCAGTTGAAACAGCTATACTGCCACTTGGAAAGCCAGTTTTGCCCCCAGCCAATTGACTTCACTCACCAACTCTTTTCAACGATCACACATCTGGGGATATTCGATAGGCCATGAATTATGGAGAGGGCTTGCTCACATCCCGCATTTGACCAACCTCTCCTTCGAAGACGAAAGAGTCGTCGGCGGCGTGTGGCTCAATCTGCTCCGAACGTGCAAATCATTGCGCGTCCTAGTCGTGCTCTATCAGCGGCTGGACGCTATTATTGCAGGGCATCCCGACGAACAAGAACTTGCCAAGGATTCCCGCTTCGTGGCGATGGGTTGCCAGTCCCGAACTAAAGACTGGAGAATGGGAGCGGTCGATTACTGGTCACGAGCCGAAGACTTCGTTGCGAAGCAGGACAAATAGATGGTGCGGCATCTCCTTCACTCCGCTCTTTCTGATTCCATTTTGCAGCTCTTCAATATTTAATCTCGGCCGACGAGAGTACGTGTATCATCTAGTAATTTGTTTTCAATTGCACTGCACCGCGCGTTACAGACCTATATGATACACTTAAACTATTTTCGAGACCACGCTCCAAGTACGCTGCCATCTGGGCGCGACCCAAATCTCCTAGTCGGTAATAAGTCTTGCGCCAATCTGTCGTGACAGAAGAGCTTTAAGGTACAACAGAATGGAAAGATCAAAAGGCTATTCCCGACTTTGCCTCTTCGTTTGACAACTAAATCTTCTGCCCAGGGTCTGCATTTGTTTCACGCAGTGTGTAGATTGATGTGATGGTATCAGCGTCGCTGCTTCCCAACTTCTTTTGGTGTGATTCCAAGTGAGTGTCCTTCGGAGGCCGGACGTTTACGCGACCGGCACAATTAGTACATTTTTCATTCTTCTCGAGCCTATCTGTATTCAAGTGATGGTCCTGAGTCTGTGCGATCTCCTTTACGTGTGAGGTACACGGCGACCTAAATAACGACTGATACTAATTGATCTTCGCACTTCGAATTTTGATGTGTTCAAGTACTCTGGCCTGCAATCTGACAACCAGTACTATCTTTGTGACATTATTTGAGCGCCTGGACACTACCATAAGTTGACTGTAGGCCAGAAATTTTGAACGCAATATTTGTCTCTGTGTTATGATTTGATGCCATCGCGTGGCTGTCCCCCTTTCCTTTTCTTTTGACCGTCATGTCGTCTTCATTGGACGTGTTCTCCTCCCGTTTCCGCCGGCTTCAAATTACCCAAAACCCCCCCATGGATTCCGAAGTTGCCCTTGCGCGGACAATGGTATCAAAGGGCAAGAAGGAGCTGACGGAGTTAAGGGCCAAACTAGTGGAACTCCAATCACAGGAGAAGCTGCTCGAGAAATTCATAGCCGACCATGAACGTATCGTTTTTTCCATAAATAAACTTCCCCCGGAAATCCTCTCCCTCATATTTCTCTGCACTCTCTCCTCCGACCTGACTGCGATACCGAAACCCGTCAAGACAGAGAGTCCTTGGCTCGTGAGCCAGGTTTGCAGGCTCTGGCGCGAAGTCTCGTTATCCTGTCAGATGCTATGGTCGTTTCCCATAATTCAGCCCTTTCCCAATCAATCTCCCTCCCAGTTCAATCTCCACCTTGCGAGAGCTGGCAACACACAACTCCATCCGATTTTGTCGGGTTCAGCTCGACGCGATCTTCTACATCTTTCCAGACTCATGACCTCCATTACCGCATGCTCCGAGCGGTGGGTTTCCCTCTTTCTGGCCATGAATTGGACTCTGCTTCGGGACCAGTTCGCTGGGTTGAAAGGGCGTGTGGGTCAGCTGAAGGATCTTCACATCGAAGGTCTTTGGCAGGGAGGTGGAACGGCCCTCGCGGAGGGCCAGAGGCTGACCGCGTTTGCGATTGCCCCCAGTCTTCGCAGACTGACCGTCATGCATGTATGCGAGCCCGCAGTATCGCTGGTCATTCCGTGGAACCAGCTCACTGAGTACCGCGCTTTCGGCAACGCGCACGAGCACCTTTCCGTGCTCCACCTCTGCACCAACCTCGTCTCCGCGCATCTTACCTTCCCCACTGGCGCACCTATCGTCGACAGTACGCCCGTAATGGTGCGATTGCCCCACCTTGTCTATCTTCATGTGGGAGACTCGGACTTCCTGCGCATTCTGTCTCTACCGATGCTCCAGGATATCGTCGTCCAGAAAATGGCGCCAGAAGACGATGCCCTTCTCCCGCTTCTCGCCCTCACTCGCCGCGAGCACCCTCCCTTATCTTCAATTTCCCTTGTCCACAGTGTCCTGGTGACCCCCACGCTTGTTTCCATCTTGCAGGAAAACCCGACAGTCAAAATGCTCCGCATCCACATCCGCCGCGGTGATACCGAGGCCGCCGATGAACTCATAGCACGGCTGACTATCAGCCCAAACAACTTCGCGTGCTTCGCGCCGAACCTCAAGACGCTGGAATTCATCGGCCGCGGCTCATTCAACCGGCAGCATTTTGTGGACATGGTGCAGTCGCGGTGGGAATGCACTGCTGCGCATGCCGACTGTCCTTGTCTAGCTCTTGAGCGGGTCATAATCCGGATGACGCCAAAGTCAGCCCTCTCGCCGAACACCGTTCAGCGTCTCCGTGAGCTGGAGAAAGAGGGATTGTATCTGACGATTGACTCTTTCTCGTTCTTCTCCAAGGATATAGAGAGCTATTTCTTCCATTGATACTTGTGCAAAGTTTTTTGATGTTCATTTTCATTTTCTTGCTTAATGTCAGAACACTTTTTCATCTTACGAGTGATGAGCAATAGATCGAGATTAGTACCGTCCAGTCTAACGGGTATCCCACTGCAAGTAGACTTATCCTCTCTCTTTTTGCTCGACGCAGGTCTGGACTAAGCTCGATCCATGGGTACACAAACGTATTAATCCCTCGATCTCGTGAACTATGTATGTATCCCAGATATGCGACTTTTGTTTGTAGAAGCTCTTGAGCGTCCTCACCGCCCCTTTCGGTTTTTAAAATTCCTGTCCACACTGAACACCGAACAAAGTAATGCTCAATCCCCTCAAACGTCCACCAAGCAGATAACATATTTTCAGAGCAACATGGAAAACACAACGAGCTACAGTATATCGTACATCACCTCCGTCCTACTAGGAAAATCCCCGAACCACCTGCCTCACATCGATCCGTCATAGGGAAACTCCCGCTTCATATCGGGATCCCGCGCTGCCTTGCGATGAACCGCGCAAGATAGTTGACCATGACGCCTGTCTCCTCGCCCACGGGCCGGATCCACGCCGGCGGGAGCGCGAAGCCGTACTGTTCGTTTGTGAGTACCATCAAGGACTCGAAGGAAGGAACGCACGGTGCCTGTATCGCGCAGGAACGCGGCATACGTGTATTTGATGCCCGCGGTCGTGTAGATGTAGTCGAGGATATTGCCCGGCGCACTGCAGGGAAGTTGTACATAAGCGCTCTGTGTGATGTGAGGCGGGAAGACAAACCGATAGAGCAGCTCGCAAAGGCTGCCGGTCTAGGCGCGAGTCAGGAGGGATTCACCCAGAAACAGATGAGAGTTAATCAAGGACGTACCATGAACGGCGTCCCATACAGCAACTTGGCCGCTTGCGCCGCGCCGAGGAGCGCCTCCCTCTGGTCTTCTGCGTCTTTCGGCAGGCGGTCGCACTTGTACGAGTACGGGGTTGCAACTACGTGTGGTTCAATTACCCAGTGTGATATAGATACGGAGGGAGAGAACGCACGCATCTGGCCATAGCTCCGCAGGTCAAAGAACGCGACGATACCGCCCTTGCCCGCGCCCATGCCGATGCCGTTCACCTTGGTGATATAATTCGCCAGGTTGTTCACCTCGGGCGCCTCGAACGCGCGGTGCCCGGGGTACCAGTGCGAGCACGGGTCTGCGGGCTCTGGTTTTTTCTTCTTTTTCTTCTTGAGATCACCAGCGTCGTCCCACAGCAACGGGTACTTCGCGTGTGGCTTCCAGTGAGAGCCCTGCGCCGCGTGATATGAGTCGCCGCAGGTTGGCATAAGGAGAAGCGTCGACGCACCCAGTTGCTAATAATGGGTTCGAGGATACGTAAGGATCAACTATCTGAAACCCTGTCGAATGCGACGCACCGATTCATGTCAATTCCGATACACTTCGCACCGGGGCCCACGATTTGGCGATTTTTGTACCTTCCATCGTCAATATTAGACAATATTAGAAGGAAACGAAAGTAGGAGGACACACCAGAAGCGATCGACGTCCCAGGTATACGCGTAGCCATCCGGATTCGGAGATGGTATGATGTGGAAGTCCTGGAGTGCGTGAGGGGCGAGAGAGGGGTGTTGTTAATAGACTCACATAGACTTGGAGGAGGGAGGCGAGCGAGTTGGGCTCCGAGGCGTTGCTGAGAAGTGCGTGGGCAATATAGAGCGCTGTGGACGTCGCCACCCACTGTGCAATGGCTGAGTAGAGAGCTCGAGATAAGGGGAAGATACAGACCTCGCGCGCGTGCTGGGGACCTAGTACAACGAACCCCAGCTTTGGGCCTGTCCCTGGGGCAGATATCTTCATCCCCAGCATCTCCCGCTCCTCACCCGTATGTCCCAGCTGCAAAATCGTCACCGACTCAGGATGCAGCCGCGCCATTTCCTCCATGAATGTGTCCACATCCGACTGCCGGTGGTACTCCGTGTGGAAAGTACTATTTTCGAGCGAATTGAGGCCCCAGTCCTCTGGCCGCAGCCGCGGACTTGGCACGGGGACACTGATATTGCTTATCGAGTGCGGGGTGGACAACAATGAGGCCGGGAGCGTCGCAGATGAGGGTGGCGAGTATATATCGACACGCGGGACGGAATCTGTGCCAATTTGCCAGATATCGAGGTCGTACGCCTAGATGCAGATGGTCGTGTGAGCAGAATTTCTGAGATGAAACGCGTGCTAGGGGTGACCTGAGCAATCTTGAGCACTTGGGCGAGGTTTTCTCGGTCCTGCGGCATGAATCGCCGTAGAGTTCCGTGGGGTTTGGGCGTGGGGGTGTCGAATATCTGCTGCTCGAGGGCGGCAACGACACAAGGGAGTGATATTATCGCACTCCAGAGGAAATGGCGCAAGATTGAGGCTGGCATTGCACCAAACAGCTTTTCGACCAACTGGAAGGTCCGCGGATGGCCCAGTCCAAGAGGAAGAGAGCCTGAGAATGAGCTCTAAGATTGTGGTGTGCACTGTAGAGAGCACAGGTAAACACGCTACAACAGTGCCCTTCTGCATACGGCATTCTTCCGCGTGGCTGTGTAGTTATCTGTTGCCCACTCATTGCTCGACGTACAGTTTTGCTAAATGCTTGAATATATGTGAGGGGAGGTATAAATGAGTATGGGTTGATTATGCGTTCTCGGATGTTTTATTGGTAGAGTGATGATGGAGAAAATCGCCCATGGCAAGTAACGTGGATGACATCAAAGATTCAAGAATCAAAATTATCTGAAAATGATACTGCATTCAACCTACGATCCAGCCCAATCCCACATCCGGAGAAGCTGTAGTAGCATGCTTGCACGCTGTACCGCCGTCGTTGAGCAGACTGGTTACGAGTCTAAGTGGGAATTAAGATTCAACATTAACCCATTAGGCATATTGTGCGTTGAGACCGAGCTCCGAACTCATTTCGGCCACCCACTTCACTTCCTAACCACATTTAAAAATTGCAACACCCACCTTGGGATTGCGTAAAATCAAACTACAGTATTAGGAATACACTTTCAGTGCATCCAAGTTGATACGTTGAAACGGGACCACACTGAGGTTATATCATCCTAAGTATCGCAATTCAAATTGGGGTGATTAAACAGAACATTTGAGAGCCTTTCTGGTCTTACACGAAGTCTGGTGAAGAGACTACTTATGACGTTACCGTGAAGTTTGATAGCTTTTAGAGGCAGGCCGGCCGGAAGACAGTTTCTAGCATGCCGAAAAATACAATGGCTCCGGCAGTGCAGCTGAATTTTCATAGTATACTCGAAATGTCGTACCAAACTTTACGTATCCGACATGCATCTATCAGTTTATTTTTAAGGGACTGCTTCCCGAGTGCACAGCCACATCAATTCATGGTTTGACCTGCAAACCAGGACAAACATCGCCTTGTTCTCAACTTCCATGTTCCTTCGTTCCGCTCACCATTGGCGCCAGATTCAAGTCATAACTCGTCAAATCTCGTCCACTCTTCGTCTCTTTAGTCAACCCATCCCGACGGTAGGTCTCGTGTTCTTCACCGTCATCGTACCGATTTACATACCTGCCATTGCAGGCTCCGGTCGATCCACAGTCCCATTTACGACGTGTGGAGATTGAGTTCCCTGTTAAATTTCTTTTTTGACCTTAATGCAGACACTCACCGGGTTTATACGACGACCGAGCCCTGGGACGCCATTTTGAATCGAACGGACATCAATGCGAATCAGAACAAGAACAGGTAGGTTCCCATGCTCCGTCGGGCTTTGTTGGAACCAGAATTCACAGATTCTATGTCATTCAACTGCTGAAATCCATCGCCAATCCCGACTCGTACATCCTCTATACGCGCTGGGGGCGCGTTGGTGAACTCGGCCAGACACGTGTTGAGTCGACCACAGTCGTGTCGCACGCCGAGCAGATCTTCAGCAAGAAGTTCAAATCCAAGACGGGGGTAGATTGGGTCAAACGCGAGACCGCGAAGCCGAAGACGGGTTTGTAAATTGTAAAATTCATCCTGCACCGCGTTTATTCACCGATATAGTAGGAAAATACATCTGGCTAGGTATAGAAATTTCGCGTTATATTGGCTACTGCTCCTCACACCCGCAGAACGAAACTACGATGAAGATAATGAGGGAAAGGGTGCCGCTCTGATTCCCGCATCGACTCTGGCGCCTGAAGTCCTGGTACGATTGATCGTGTGTTTGCGCGACGGCCCGACTGAACCCTCGCAAGATGCTTTGCGAACTTATATTCTCCAAAAAGTATGCCCTTTTTGTATTTTATTTGCTTCTGACCCTTCTTAGCCTCCTCGACGCGCACCTCGCCTCCATGAACTACAATGCCGCGAAGGTTCCCCTCGGCAAGTCCCATCCCTTACTCTGTATTCCACAGTTCCACTACTCACCCCACTATTGCAGGAAAGCTCGGCCGCTCGACGATATCCAAGGGCTTCTCCGCCTTAAAGGTGCGTCATCCCCCCTTTACATATCTTCGCCCAATGCTATACGCCATGCCAGCGCCTTGCAGACGTCATCGACGACCCGGACGGCGCGGCCGCGCAAGAATACGGCGGTGCCGACGCAGCCTACGCAGCGCTTAGCAGCGAATATTACTCGTACGGTCATCCGCGTTCGCTTCCGTGCGGCTGATTCCGATATTTTATCGCAATATGTAGCATAATCCCCCACGTCTCCGGGCGGCGCGCCCCCCTCCGTGTCATCAACGACTCCACTATCCTGAAGCAGGAGCTCGATCTAATGGACTCCCTGCTCGATATGGTACGCCTTCCTGTGGCCCTATCAGCCGCATCGTCGTAATGATAAATCCCGCACGCCAGGAAGTCGTGTCGAAAATCATGAGCGGCGATACTAGCAGCACCAGCGCCACACCCATGCACCCGATGGACGCCCACTTGGCGTCGCTGATGCTCTCGCACATCGCGCCGATTTCACCCACCAGCGCGGAGTTCGCCGGGATCGCTGGGTACGCGCGCGACACCGAGCTACGACAAAGCACGTTCGCAATAGATATTCAGAATGTGTTCCGCATCGAGCGGTGCGTGTTTCTTGCTCGCGGCAAATGCACATATTGAAAATGAACCTCCGCTCACGCAGGGCAGTCGAGACACATGCGTGGACAGCCGCGGGGCACGATCAGCTGCACGGTGGCGAGCGGCTGTTACTCTGGCATGGCTCACGGTCAACGAATTTTGCGGGTACGGCCTCGTTATTACTGTTTGATGGCGGGCTTGTTCTGATTCACGATGCCGCAGGAATCCTGAAAAATGGGCTCCGTATTGCGCCGCCTGAAGGTATCCAATCCAGAATCGTATTACCCCGGCACTCGGACTGACGTACTCTGCAGCTCCGTCCACTGGCTATATGTTCGGGCGCGGAGTGTATTTTGCGGATGTAAGTGTTTCGACCTGCGAAAATATCCGCTGTTTATAAAGTTCCGTTTTAGATGGTGTCCAAGGTGCCTAGCTCCGTCTTCACCATTCTTTGCGCATCTGAACAAGCCACCTAGTCCTTCAACTACTGTCACTACTCGTGCGCCTTATTCTGTTCATTGATTATACTTGATGGTCTATTTAACATGTTCCAGCCTGAGCGATAACACAGGCCTTCTGCTGCTCTGTGAAGTTGCGGCGGGCCCCTTCTTCGAGCAGAAACACGGTGTCTGTGTCCTTCCCGTCCTTCATCTGAACTTTAATTCAATGTAGATTTTTCTTTGGGCCATTAATTGCAGAACTACGACGCCGATGTCAACTGCGCTAGCGCCGGCAAACGGTGAGCCCATCTTCCCTCATCCCTTCGTTACTTTCCGAAGATCATGAAGAACTGTCCTGCTGATGTTGTGGTCTCATATAGCTCGACAAAGGGGCTCGGACGCAGCGCTCCTGCGCGGTGGATGGACGCAGGTGCGGCGCTGCAGAACGAGGAGCTCCGCGGGTGCATAATGCCCTCAGGGTCGAAGCGCCTGCGGACGGCACAACCTGTGCTGCACCACAACGAGGTTCGTGTCACAATGTTTGCTGTTTCGTGGGACTGACGATGGTGGTCGGTGGCACAGTATATAGTGTACAACCTTGACCAGATCCGATTGCGATATGTGGTGATGGTGAAGGCTAGGCAAAAGGTGTGATTGGGTTGCCTATTGGACGGGGAAGGTCGGTTTGGCACGGTCGATCATTGCCCAAGGCGGTTTCCCGCAAAAAACATTATGTAGCAACCTTTCCATACTTATAGAACGGAGTACGAATATTCGGCTGCCAGTGTTCGGCATATCCGTCCGAATCAATCAGCAGGTTATTTCAACGTCACTAGTTATTTTAACCAGCCTCTCACAGTAGACAGCGGGCCGACTTTGAAGCAACCGAGAGTCTCTCACATCTCGACCACCATGCTCCAACTTTGGAGTCTCGACGCCACTACACCAGGACGGGACTGGGTGCGGGAGAAATTCGTCGTTGAACCGCGCACATATTGGCGACCCAGTTGGCGGTTGCGAGGAGTGCTCGCCGAAGCAATATGTTGCCGCAAATGTTGGGTGAATATTCATCCGAGGTAAGTCATATCCATACTACGACAAGGTCCTTGTATTGGACCACATTTCTGATGACCTACTTTCCGCGAACACACAAGTACGTGTGATGAGCGTGATTATTAAGAGATTTACCTGATCTTGCTCACTTTCCGGACTTGATGCATGTGCTGCCGTCGCTGATTCGATCTGCATAGGTTATATTCTCCCCATATACTGTGATATATATGAATTACTTTACCCCACCATTCGGCTCAGCAAAAACCTCCGTGGTCACTAGGAAACACGGCAGTGCGAAGCCACGGGCGTTCAGAGTGAGCCCTTGCCTTAATATATTGGAAATGTACCGCGTTTTCCTGGCACTGAAGTATTGTAGCTGCTTTATTCGCCAAATATCCGGTTTGCTCCCAATAGTCCGGTTCCAGTCGACGCTCTCAAGAGGGACGACCACTGTTGCGTAGGTCTGGAAATTGGAGACCAGAACGCATTAGGTCAAGGCGCTCCGACGGAGGCAACGTACCGCCCTTCCGGATACATTGAGTTTGGCCTTGGCGCACCATGTGGGCTATCAGAATTCATATTGGCCCCGGACCTCCAGCCCGCTTGGATAGGCTTGTGTATCAATAGAATCCACATACGTCTTGTATTAGGTGAGGCGGCTGCGTTTCAGCACCTTTTCGGCATTTCGTCATCCCCATATATTTATGTCGCGATGCTGCCGTCTCACTCGGCAGACGGTGGACCGAGAATACAACTTCCTGTTGATAAAAGAACTCTCGCCGCATCTCTGGTGGATACTATGGTCCCAACACACTGCTGGCAGGGTCACAGTTTATCACCGTTTCATGTATCTTTACTCGACGTTCGTTCTTGTGATCCCATGCCGTCAGCTTTATTAAAGATATCAATGACTACCAGCGCTGACGAGGCGGTGTGCGCTATCTTTTGCGTTCACATATATACTTGTGGAGCCTATGATCTCCCCTCAATCCTCAGACCCTCACGTTGTAATACCATGAATTATGTCGTCGACTCTGCGGACTTTCAGGACCGGTGGCAAACCATGTTGTTCACTGTCTCGCTGACTTGCGTAAGTCATATCCATGGTTAAAAAATAGGCGTAGCTAACTCTCAGATGCCGTTCCAGACAATCTTATCACTCTACGGTGAAAAATTATCCTCATGAACTTCCCGCCGTGACATTGAGCTCGATCCCAGCACTTTACGTCGTTCTCTTTCTCTTCTCCATCCAAACCCTGCATCAGCGCGTCCCTGGAGGAAAAATCCTCCTTGGCACTGCATGGGCTATGTGCCTCCTCGCTACCTGTAGCACCCTCATTGCGATTATCGCGACGAGTATATCTATGCGTATGGTATATCTGCTGGTGCAGGGTTCGGTGGACACCTCTACTCATCTCCTAAGTCTCTACCACATGTTGGCACTGGCACAGGATATCATTTTGGCAGTTAATAAGTGAGTCCGTGTCTGTGTACCTCAAACTTGAACCCTAACGAAAGAAATACTCAGTTTGGTGACGGACCTACTTTTTGTCCGGTTCTTCCCAAAGTACATATATTTATTGTCCACTCACATCCTCGGCAGTTGTATCGGTGCTATTTGATCTGGGGATCACGGAAAAGAATCCTGTTTGTCCCAGGGATTTTGATTATCGCGACAGTCGGTGAGCTAACTACCTCTTTTACTGGTGTCATCTATTCTGACGTGTGTACAGTCGTGTCATGTATAACTGGATTAGGATTCTACGGGTTAATAAAATTGAACATTTACATTGACCCACGAGTGCCCTTCAGCATGGGAGGCGCCACAAATATTTTGTTAATGTGTCTTACCGGTACGGCGGCGCATCTAATTGGTTCAAGTTACTGAAGTTATGTCTCAGCTGGTCGAATATGGTACATACGGCGTGAAATACAGACATTGACCGAACGGCCATTTCGGAAACAATATGATACGGCGGTTGCAATTATGTGCGCTTACTCTTATCCAGACGGCGCTTACTCCTTGACACGATCTCACAGATTAGAGTCCGGTCTACTCTACTGCCTCTGTGTGATAATTTATGTCGTATCCATCTCCATAAACAAAGCTTCCGCATTCGTGAGTCCGTCAGTAAAGGCATAGGTCCATACCGTTGAACACTTCGCTAGGGGACCATCTTCAACGGTGTGGCTTGGGGGCTCGTACAGCTAGGAGTAGTCAGTTGGCGTCCTATCACGAACTTCGGATATCTGACTCATCCTTCATTTTAGAACGTCGTGCCCACGCTTATCCTCGTTCGCGTCGGAATGGGACGCAGCACCGAGAACACTCTCACACTTACTCTAGGCCGTGGTACCACGGATCAAAACCCAATCTTGATCTCAAGGGAGAGCCAGCCGCTTGCGGAGAAACCAGTGAGGGATGGGTGGTGATTGATGACATCTTGACCATTTCTATGAGGTGTTCTATTCAGCAGAGAATAATTATAGGCAGCTGCCCGTGCCGTGAAGCGGTGAAGGATGGAATTTACGCAGTCAAGGGTCTTCCTATGAAAATAAGTGAATAGTGGACGTTCCGAGGACGTTCAGGCTTAATTCTCTATTCAGCTCTCATTCGTGGCTTACAGTGAAATCCGCCTTTCTCCTTGAAATAAACTCGGATCATAGGTTCATTCTTGTTCAATCACTCCGCGGCCTGCGGCTCTAAATAAATCCAAGGCCAAATCCACGGCTAACCGCTTGTTCTTGAGAAGACTCCCAAACCTGGGCGCTAAATGTCCAAAACTTGGGCACAGACTGAGTGCAAATAATATAATAGAAGCGTCTTGGCATTCAGTGCACTTGGGAAGGAAGTCAGGAATTGCTGAGCTGTCAGGCCGCTTGTACTTCCCAAGGCCGAAATTCAACACAGCCTTCATGACAGCCTCAAAGCTTTTCTCCTGGGCGACCACCAAGTTAGCAGGGCTAAGGATTTTTCCTTGAATTCTTTGTCGACCTCGGCGGTGCTGAGCGCCTTGGTGAGTTGCTCGAACAGCACATCCAGGTCGGCCGGGCTCTAGGTTGCCCTGGTTTAACGATATGTACGGTAGTAAACGGATTATATTACTGCGGGACCTTGCTGCGTACGGCGGTAGGGTAGTTTCCAAGTTTGTTAATAGTAATCAGATTTCTAATTATTGGACATACCTAATTTCAGGACGAGGAGGTACGTCTTTTCTGGGTGAGTGCTTTCTCCACTTCCTTCCAACGCGCTCGAAATCTATCTAGTTCGTCCCACGACCAACGAACAGAATTCTTCCACCCGGTGCGGATCTCGGACACCGCCGGAAAAACCGTAAAAATTAAACTCGCGACAGCAGAAGGATCGTCGATCGGGGCAGTTCCAACATCCAACCACGCAACTTTCGAGGGGATCGCCTGATGCGGGGTCGAGTCATAGTCTGTTAGGGGAATAACAAGTGCACTGATTTCGATGTCGAGAGACCTGAGATCCGGACAATGATGCGCGAAGACTGGGTATACTGCGAGGGTGATTAGAGAATCATCGGCAAACCCGGACTCCGGGTACAATCTCAATTTGAGAGAACGTAGATGGGGCCAGGCACGGGCCATCTGAAATACAAAGACGTCGTCCAAGTCAAGCTCATCGGGGAGGAAGAGGTCAACTGTGGTGATGTTGTAGAAACAGAATAGCTGGGGTAACCCGCCATGGACTACGCGCCCACCCTGGAGAGCGACGGGTGGCATCCGGTTGAGGCGAGAATGAATGATAGACATTGTGAGAGAACGCAACGCCATGGGCGGGACGCTTTCTGCGATCGCACGGAAGAGTTCTGGCGGGGTTGTCAACGATCGGATGATCATCTCTATGTCTGCAAGGGGAGCCCCGTACAGAAATTTGATGAATTTCACCACTTCAAACGTGGTGACCAAAATTTTCAGGCTACGTAGGCCCAAGAACCCGGGGGTGTCGGAGAAGTGGGAAGATTTAAAGGGAGTGAAGTCGTGGAGGCGCTCCGCATTCAAAGATTTTAATGTCGAAAGTGTAGCCAGATGCTCGAACGCTGCCTGGTCCAATACATCTAGAGAGCCCACGAATTTCAACTTCTCGATACGTCTTAGTCCACACACAAACAAAGACATGCTTGTGCGTTGTTGTCCGGTGAATTCTGGTTCGTCGCTCGTCTCCCGAAAGCGGATCTCGACATCAGTCAAGTCCGGGCATTTGGATGCGATGGTCCGAATAAAGGACAGATGTGATATGGTTGAGGGAATACTGATATCCAAGCGAGTAATCCTGGAACCGAAAACACTGTAGATGTAAGGATAAGCGACGGGTATTTGATTGTGCGTCCAGGTGAGAGAACGGAGATTGGGGAACAGGTACTCTGCTGGAAGGCATGAGCGGAGTGATTCGAACACTCCCGGGGAAGGAAAATCTCCTCTAGAAGAACAATGGAGAGTCTTTACTCGACGGAGATAAAAGAGAGGTCGCTGCCAGTCCGTATCGGATATCTCTCGGGTCGGATCCTGCCACCTAGTCAGTACAGTCGATTATTAACCACCTTGGGCACTCACTAAGATATTGACCGATCCTTCCCTGACTGGTACGTTCCATAGATCTTCTGGCATGCACCGTAGAATGTGAGCAAATGTCCCTTGCCATCTCCACAGGGTGTTGAGCGCGGGATCCTGGAAAAGCGTGGCTGTTCTCGCGAGAGAGGCGAGGGTGTGCCTTCCGGGTTGATTGGGAACTACGTGGGAGCATATCTCCTCAACGACCTCAAGTATTTGCAGAGCGCGATGCATTCCTGTCGTCAGGGAGAAAGGGGACAGAAGAAGCAGTGCTGTGATGTTGACGACTGTTGATGCAGGTCCTTGTCTCAAACCGCTCCTTGCATCTGTTTTTTGGTGTCGCTACTTGGCTTCCTCCTCGAACACCAGCAATTATACAGTTTTGTGTCCTCTGAGTCTCCTTTTTACTTCCGTGCCACTTCCTCCGCGGCTTATGTCTGAGAGGATTACTGCGAAAGAACGACGATACTTGGTCTTACTTGGTACTGACTGTGGATATGAATTTCTTCGCTCAAAGTGCCCTGATATTGCAATCCTCTAGACCATGGCGGGGTATGCATTTTTTGCAACTTCCAATCCATCTAGTTCTCGTCACATGAATATTATTGCCCGGAAACCCTCGTAAAAAATAATTCTGCCATGGACCTCTTCAAAACGACATTTGCAATCTTTGAACGTCGACCGCAGAATAAAAGACACGGCGTCGATCCGTCTCGCATATCTGGGCTGAGTCGTCATTTGCAATTTCTTTCTGACCCACTTTGGATAATATCCCTGCGTCCCTTTAAGCTCATGCTACTCTTGCGTTGCTCGGAGTTCGAATGAATTTGGACTCTTCAGTCTTTCAGTATCCTCAATACTCCCACGGCCACTCGCTATGAACTATACGGGTTTTTGTTGACTCTTAATACGTCGACTATATTCCACGCGAGTACGTCGCCTCATCCTTGTCATGTTATTCGGCATGAGCACCAGTTTTGATTCGATTTTCCCCGCTGACAAGCCTTGGTACTGCATTACGGGCAGACATATTACCATCTGTGGTGGCTGCTGCCGACGGCTTGCCTGTAGGCAGTGGCGAGCTGGTCGGCTGGAGTGGCCGCCTAGTATGTCGCACCGACGCCATTGATTGCAGTGAACTTCATCCTGTTGTCCCGCATCGTCACCTGCCGTGGCCCGTGCTCTGCTCACCCCAGCGTGGCGTACGTCGACTACATTATCTGATGTCGGGGATGCAATTTTTTCTGTCTCATGTGTAAGCCAACTGGGGTCCTGCGCGTAGAATCGAAGCTCATAATCTATCAGAACTTTTGCGCACTGGCTATGCTACTTCCCCATTGCCGAGGCCATTCGGAGATCGCACGCAGTTTACGCAAAAGCAGATGTTGAAACCAAGTCGAAACGGCTCGGCGATTTTGGACTTGCTGCTGTCTGTCGGACCAACGGGTCGATGCTAGGTCCGAAGAACCAAATCACCGCCCGTCCCGGCTATCTGCGGGCTTGTAGAATGCGGTAGGAGCTTTCGACTGAGCGGAACCCACTCGCATACCAATTCTCCCTCTGGTGCACCCTTTTAGTTCAATCTGCATTTCCATCCAGGTTTTCTTCTCGCAGCAGGCGACCAGTCAAGGAGTTGCACTAGGACTCCAGGAGAAGAACACGGTTTCGCACTCAACTCTATCACGAAAGCGGCTGAATTCCTGATTCAAAGGAGATACATGAAAATCCGCCGCGATTTCCATTTCTACGAATACAGCGGAACGGTTCCCGCCTGAACGCCGGGACGCTCAAAATATCACACCGGAGGACCATACCATAACGGTCAAGAATTATCTCGGAGTGGACACGAGCTTACTTGTACGACTAAATGCTGGCGATTAATGAATTTCATAGCCTCAATCTCCCCCATCTATGACACCCAAGGCTCGATCCTATACCGCCGGCTGCAAAATCTGCGCGCTTTGTCTTTTCATCCAGATGGCGATGACCTCGGAAATCATAACACACAAGGAATTCATAGGGACCGGTCCCGTGATTCGCCGAGGCGGCGCTCAGAGGCCAAGTACGATAGGTCAGCGATCCGGTGGGGCAACGGCAGACATGCATATTTATACGGCTTTTTTTCTGTCAGGACCCTCTGACAATAATGTCTGCAGCAATGCCCTCCCCTAGCCTCGCGATGCTTCTCCTTACATTAGCAGTGGCGGCTGTTGCTATTCCCTCGCAAGCCTCAAATTCGACACACACTGGGATTCGGACCACTGGACCGGTCAATAATACTACAGCCAGTGTGTAAATTTGCGCTGCGTTCAATCATCATCTCAAATTATGCAGGAGCGACTACCCCCTCCAGCGACGGCTGGTCCCTCTCGAGCCAGCTCCAGGGTCAGGCATTTCTCGATTTCTTCGACTTGTAAGTTTCAGTTGTGGCCCTTTTCCCTCATTACTGAAGTCCGTTAGTGAATTGAGCACTAACGACAACGGTGGCATCGCGCAGTACGTCAACGGCGTCACCTCAGGCCTCGCGTACACGTCCGGCTCGCAGGTCGTCCTCGCGGTTGACAGTACCCCAAACGCGTCGCCACGCAAGGCCGTGCGCATGCACTCCAAGACACGGTTCAATGCACAGGACAACAACCTTTTCATATTCGACGTCGCCCACATTCCGGCCGTGTGCGGGACTTGGCCGGCCATTTGGGTGCGCGCATTTCGCAAGTTTATTGCACATTTATTCACGTACCATTGACTCGTAGCTCACCGGCACCAACTGGCCATTCGACGGTGCGTCTTACACCCCACGCTCGACCTCCTCGTTGATTTGGGCTAGGTGAGATTGACGTAGTCGAGGCGGCCAACCTCTACACCCATGACGTCTACTCGCTGCATACGGGGCCAGGCTGCACCGTCCCTGCATCGGCCGTGTCGGCGATGACGAACGTCCAACTTGTGGAGGCGGGTGCGACGAATTGCGGTTAGTTCATCCACTCCTTTCCCCAGCCCAACTTCACTATTCATAGATGCGACGCGCGACGCCGGCGCGTGCGGCTTCTCCGACGTTTCCTCCGCGTCCTTCGGCCCGGCGTTCAACAGTGCTGGCGGGGGTGTGTTCGCGCTCGAGTTCGCCGCCGAAGGGATCAAGACGTGGTTCTGGACCGCCGGGAGTGTGCCCGCCGGTGCGCCATCTTTCATCTGTCCGGCTAAATAGACACTTAATACAAGTGGGTTTGCGTCAGACATCACGAACCTCGCGCCGACGCCAAGCAAGTGGGGCACCGCCGCCGCGCGCCTGTCCATTCCGACGTCCAATTGCTCGCCTGAAACGTACTTCAAAGACCTGCTGCTCGTCGTGAACACCAACCTCGCTGGGTCGTGGCCGCAGGGCGTCTGGGGATTAAGTGCGCTTTTTGTTCTTCTTCTGTCGTTCTTGCCTTCAAGTTCGTACGACGGCCTCACGTATTCTTCTCAGACGGTGTCGGCGGCCAGACGCAATCCTGCCAGACGCAAACTGGGGTAAGCACAGCGGCGGGGTATGTCACCGCGCACGGTTCTGCGTTCGGCGCCGCGGCGGAGTGGGTACGTTCCCGTTCCCTCCTGCGTTATTTCTCCAGAGCTGACTATGACGCCTTGCTCTCAGAGAATAAATGGCTTTTACATCTACAACAAGGTGGCCAACACGGATGCCTGCAGCCAGTACGAGGCGTCCATCGGGACGTACGACGGGACCAGCAACTTCAGCCCCGCGTGTGCGGACATCGTACGTGTCCCTTCTTCAAGTTCTTGGGGTTCGAATGACGTGCAGCTGATTGGTTGGATAAACACAACAGACCAACGCATGCCTGCAAGAGAACGGGACGAGTATCTGGAGCCACGCGGCCTGCGTCGCAGCAGCCACCTGCCAAGGCGTGCGTTGCCTTTCGTCTTTTCACTGTGCCAGATCCTGATGAATCGGATCGAATCGCAGACGAATAGCGTAATAGCGCTGAACCAGTGCCAGAACCCGGCTGTGCTCCCCGCCGCCTCGATACCTAGCCTCTCCTCCGCGGTCAGCCCTTTTCATTTCTCCTTCCGCGGTAGCGCTGAAGGGACTCCGCAGGTCTACGCGAGCATCGTGGGTTCGTGCGCGCCCGCCTGCCCCATCACCCAGCAGAACTACATCGACTTTGTGTACGGCGCGATGACCGCTGCGGGGGTCACCACTTGGCCCAGGTGCGTGTTAATCCTCCTGTGCATGCACGATTTTCTGCCGTGTTTTTCTATCCGGATGGTCGATAAACTGAGGTTTATTTATTTTATTCTGCAGCAGTAGCGCAGAGGTAGTATCAGCCTGGTGGGATCCAATCGTCCAGTGGACGGCGACGGGCGCAACAGTGCCGTACGCTAACTTCAATGTACGAAATTTTCAACTTGGCAGCTGGATTGAGCTGAGATTCTTTCCCCACAGGACTGGCTCCATTTTTCGAATTCGTAATTATGTGGAATCGTAGGTTAAGGCCTCAATTAAAGCATCTATGGGTGAAGAGAGTATGGGTGATTAAATCGGCATGCATAGGTTAATAGTTGTTTGTTCGCTAATTGACAGTTGTACTTCGTTTATATCAAGCTAGTCGTTCCGCAGTGATATCAGTGCTTTCGATTAATCTCAGCCACAAATTTGCCAAAGCCTGGGATTAATCTCCATCGCATTTTTGCCTGGATTTCGTGTAGTGGAAAGACTTCTTACGGCGGCAAGCTGCTGACATATTCACCAAACGATGATCCAGAAACGCCACAGGACTCTCGAGAGTTCGCCATGTCGGCGCGGTCCCCGATGAGATTCTAGATCCTTCTGCCCAGGTAAGCGTTCGCCATCACGTACTGGATTCAGCTTCATATCAGTATCAGCGCAACATTGAGACTGTGCCAGTGTCCAGAGACAGAGTTGTGTCCGACATGTCCGTCGATGTCCGTCGATGCCTTCTTCCGCACCGTGTATGGTTGGAAGGTCCTACGACATGCAGAACGTCGGGCTGGAACATCGCAGCAGTAAGCGGAACTCGCGCCCACGTGGAGAGCTTTGCGACGGAGAGGTGTGCGCTGTTATTGAGGAGGGAACGCGGCCTGTAGTATTTGTTGAGCGACTGCGTGGTGTTGATACTGGGCAGGACGATCTATAAAAGCTTTTTTCGTCAAAAAATATGTACAGGAGTAGTTGAACACACAACAGTCTGCATGTGCAACTCAACCCGAATATTTACAGCTTCGTGTTGACATGAACAGTATTAATTTACATGTAGTGCATCGCTACAACTACCTTATTTTACAGTCTACTCTGTACCCCTAACTCACAACATTGTACTAGGGCAGAGTCTACTCACAATAGACTACTTCTGAAGGTGTACACTACAGAATTCTGCTTCAACACATTTAAACTACATCGTACAACCAACATCTGTACAATCTACATGTCACGGGTACCTAAAGGGGTTTACAGGCGACCCAAGGTTATCTTATCAATTCCCACTTGGGTTGGCTGTGCTACCCACATCAATCAACCCTTGGGCCATCAATCCCACACCCGAAGCTGGGTCATTCTTTCAACCCTTGGGAAACCATCAATTCCTCCAAATGAAACAAGATGTACCTTCGCTTCACAGCCTTCGCTCTGGGGAAGGCAGTTGAATAGATGTCGCCACTGACTCAAATTTATAGAAATATATAACCTGTCAGTTCACCAAGGCTGAGGGGCCACCCGGTACCTCCACTGATGCAGGATGATTGACTCTGGCAGATGGCATGGATTCACAGGCTCAACAAAACAAGGTCCTCGACCCAGACTAGACCTTAGAGAGAGGCGCAGGAAATGTAACCTGGGAATGGAAATGCTCCGAATGGAATATCAGGCATTCAATTTCCACTACCGCTGACTGATCAACACGAACTCAAGTCAGGGTTCACCGTAGGTTGAATGGGAGATGCAGCGGCAACTGTAGGCTTTAAAAAAATGTGGGACCCGCCCCAAATTGGGTGAAGTTGAAGAGGTTTCGTATACAGTGTAACTTGTCCGAGATGCCCGAGATGCCATAAGCAGAATGTCATTTGGAGTCAAAATGTCTCTAGAATGATAATTCCAGTCAATATGGGTCCTATGCGATACATATGTGCATGCCGCATGCCTGGGATCATATGCAATGTCCCCTGTACTGAAATTTGTTCACAGTACAGATAAGACTATCACAGTTTGCTTTAAAAAAACGGTCTGAGTTAATGGACAACGTCCTTGGCACAGTATCTGATGAACAGACTCGCAACAAAGGATCACCGTTCTTAGAGAGCTGAGGAAACATAGAAGGTGTCGAGAATTTGCTCTAGCTAGCTCAGTGAAAGCAGTCAATCGGCTCGGAGGCATAGGATAGCCATTCAATCATCAGCGGACGCTAGACGACTATGTTTGAGATATCTTGGCAGGCATTGGATTGATCGTCGTGGTCAAGATGTTTTGAGGGTCTCTGGGGTGTATCAAAATTCCTTTGGTGGAGGGAAACCACATGAATACCGGACAGAGAAGGACTTTGAGGGGGAGATAATGGGGTGTGAGAAAGACCACTGATAGTTGTCTTGAGAGAAACCTCAGAGACCAGGCCAGGAAACATTACTCAGCGACGCCGCTGTGGCCGAACACACTGCCTCTAAGGTGTCTGGGACAATGAGGAATTCTGCTGGATACTGCCAGAGATTCTGCTGCAAGAATTCACCACACGCCAATATTCACGAGGACGACTTTGGCTCTGCGATCCCACCATCGCAAGTCACCGATCCTGCCGTTGTATTCAGATGCTTATAACTCATCCAGGTCTCTTTACCCTCACATCCAGGAGTCATACCCTTCGAAGGACGAGGATGAAGGACTGGAGTACATGAAGGGCACTGAACACCCTCCCAATGAATACGACTGCCGTGGTATTGATGACGTCTTAGAGCTCGCTCCAGGGGATAGTCCCCTGGAGTCAAAGAGTTTGTTGCAGATCCCGACTGGGAGCCACCCTTGTTAGCTGGACCACCCACCCGAATTGGATGCAAACACTGTGTTTATGAGTGGATACCTACTTACAATTGGGCAAACCTCTAACCTAATCCCAACAAAGAAGATCCTCATTATGTGGTTTTCTGCACTGCACATATGCGGGCGGTTGTGAATCTGGATGGGCACGCGATATAATTTCAACGCTGAGTTTCGTAAACTCAATATTATCGCAGTACCACCTTCACTATTTAGACGAGCGCTTCACAAAGCGTTGGATCTGCCCAACATACAAGTCTCACAAACGTCACAAATCGTAGTATTCTCAACATGGTCAGATCCGTTTGCATACTGGTTTTCTTGCCCTTGTTCTTTTGACCAGCCGCTAGAATATGTTGATGAGATACATGCTGGAATACTCTCGAGATAATCTTAGTATTTCTTATGGGGCTCCCCACCCACCGACCATGTTTGAACATGCTGGCAGAAAAATGTGTCAGCAATCAGTCCCAAGTAGAAAGTTTTCCCAGGGAGAGGGAGAGGGGTTGGCCGGCCCTCTGGAATTTTTTTTTTTTGTAGGTGATATTGTTTGTTCAATGATAATCTTTCCTATGACAGATTTCTATAGTTTGTCTTACCCACGCAATGGGCGACGCCGCAGTTGTGTCCACTGCTTTGATCCCTGAGATGCCGAAGCGAAGCGAGGATTGCAACAAGAATGATAGGGCGATATTTAAACGTAGCCAAACACTGAATAAAAGCCACAGAATTGCAGAGGTAGAGGTCCTGCTCATCCTGCAAAAGACCGAGGTTTAACAACAACGCTGCTGAAATCAGTTAGCAGAAGTGGTCCAACTCTCAAGAAGAGTTCGTTCAGTTGAACTTGCCTCCCCCAAATATATGACCTACCTACTCTTCATTCAGAACCAACTGATCTACTCGCTGATGCACCACTTTCCACCTATATCTACTAGCATGAGTTAATCCTAATCAATGAATATTGAACACTGAGGGATTGTAGTTGAAATCTCACCATTGAACACACTTCTGCTCTTGAACACCGATCATATGCAATCATATAACCACTATTCCCTCTGTCATAACAAAGCTAACGAGAATGATTATGGTACACTTAATTTTTTTCTGAGAGCTGTAGCATAGGTATCCCTTCGATGTTTTGGGGTTAGAAGTGCTTAGTGCCCAATCCTTGAAAACAAATTTCACTATTTCACAGTTTCGTCCAAACACAGCTGTAACTACATGACTGCTGTTGTCTCTCCTGCATTAATTATGTTCAAAGGAGTCAATCCAGATATGACACAGCTGGATGAGAATGTCATGTCTGATACAGTCTGAAATTCCTTGATGCCCGAGGTCAAATTCCACCACTTGGTCTCCATATTCACTCCACATGACCAATGTTACCTCTTCCATCGCATTGAAGTAAACAAGGATGATTGTGGTACACTTGATTCCTCTTCCAGAACTGTATCATAGGTACCCCTCCAATGCTTCTGGGTCCCAAATGCTTAGTGCCAAATCCTTGCGACGGTATTTCATTAATTCTGACACTTTGCATGAGCAAGTCTTCACCACATGACTGCTGTTGGCTCTCCTCCAATGCCATTTGTCATGTTGAGGTGAGTCAAACGAAATGATGCATAGCTAAACTGAAAAGACATGGCTGATATATGGTTTGAATCCGTAAAGTAAATTTTGGGATGAGAAAAAAAATTCACATACTATGGTTTCTCAGCTTGATTGTGTGCTAATCAAAAAGAAAGCATTGAAATGTATGGAAATAGATGCAAGTTAAGCAATACAACCAAGTGCCAGCCATTGATCTGCGCTCTTCCTTTGTTTCTTCGACTTGGGGGCCTGGGTGTCATCAGCCACCTTGCGGGGTTTCATTAGGTGGGAGTTCCGGTCTTGCACAAGTAATTCACGCGGCATTTTAGGGAGCATATTACTCTTTGAACCCTAGTGAAAAATGCGGGAAGTGGTCAAGTAAACCCAAAAACAAGCATACCCACTCCAGTGACGATTGGCTGGGAAAACCAGTGTAACTGACCACATCTTCTTGGGATTATGGAATGCAAAGATGGGACGGTATGAGGCAATCTCGGGGTGAGGGAGAACAAGGGGTGAATAGAAGCTGCTGGCCTTAAATTTGGTTGGCATGGTCAACAATTCTAAAGGTTTTTGAGTAACATCCGGCAAACATATCTGCGATACAATGCAGTGAGAAGATCATCGTTATGGGCAAGCTCCCTGCTGAGGGAAAGCCAAGAATCCCGTCCAAAGATTAGATGACCAAAGTTGAGTTTGCGCCAAGACCCATAACCAGAAATGTTGGCTCAAAGACATTGAGAAGCTCGACATTTGAATCACTCCATATACCATCCTACTGGCCAGGGTTGTCCAGCGTCCTGTATGGAGAGTCAGATAAGATTCTATCAGCCGAGAAGAAGAAAAAAAAAAAAAAAAGAGCAAAGCAGACATGGTACTCGTCAACCAATCTTACTGGTTTATCAGCACATGAGCACAGAGTCAAATTAGGGAAACAGCCACAATCGTTAGAAAAAGAGATAGCCTGGCAGGTATTTATTTAGTAGTTCCGGTATATTTGGCCATGATGATCAACGGTCCCAACCATTTGTTATATTTCTGGTTAGGTTTGGTTATTTATAATTTCTCTTATTTGACGTAAAATATACAAATGTAACTAAATGCTCAAGAAAAATGGGCAGGGAGAGCTTGGGTTAGAAGTTGGGGTGTGCAGAACAGTGGTTTTAAAGAAAATGAGGAGGCTGTGGGAAACTGCTGTGGGCTTGGGATTGGGATTGGGATTGGGTTGGGTTGGGTTGGGATTGATCATGATCGGCATAGATTTGATCGCGAGTAAATATACAAAGTGAGTGTCTAACGAGTGCAATATAGCGAAGTTGAATGTTGAAACCAGGTGTTCTGGTTGAATGCAGTGCACATATGATACAACTGTGCAAAAGTTACCTGTTCACCGCTCACCTGAGAGGTTCATGTACCGCAATAGCTGTAGATGTTCATCAAATACAAGTAGATGTCCATCGCAACATGTGCACGGTAGTCAGTGGATAATTTTTGACGATAAATACCGTCATAACGATCCCTTTGGTGGCTTGGAATTCCTGCGACAACGCTCGGCGGTCTGCGTCAGACGGAAACGAAATGCCTAGGCTCGCCGCATCTGGATCTGGGTCGCGAAGGTAATCAAGAGGAACCACTGATACTCGTACATATTTGATCGGATCCTTCGCCAGAGAACGACCTGGAACGTTAGCCTTAGGACCACTGAACAATAAGAGACAGACCGTGAATCCGGCAGCACGGACCGCGCGCGACAAAATAATTTATCCAGCCCATGAAGCGAGGCTTTGATTATCTCAGAATGCCATATGAATTCCCAGGCGTAGGGGCTTCCCAAAAGTCCGACCTTGGGGGGTGCAGAGACGCGCCGTTGCCGTTGCCGTTGGATCATGGGTGGCCCATGGACGGAGGAAAATGACATTGGGGCCATCATCTAAATAGCATACCTCGAGTATACATGTTTCTCACCCTTGCCAGCATCTTCTTCACATCCACATTCCCAGGCCAGGACGGTTACAACGTCATCAGAATTGTACGATAGACTCGCGCCTGGGTGAAGTGAATTCTTCGCGTCCGTGGACATACTTGGGCCAACTCGACGTCAATATTAATCTTATTTGGCTCCTGCCAGAGTTCAAATAAGAAATATGAGGCACATCTTCGGGCGTGGTGCCCGGCTCAGACCCGGCGTCACTCTCGATCTCGCTGGCAGGGACCGAAAAGTCGGGACCCGGCGAGTGCGTGGTCCCAGAGGCGAAGAGCGATGACTGCGAGGAGCTATCGGGGCGGAGACGAGGGTGTCGACCACGGGGCCGCAGCAAACTCGGTGTTGCTATCCATGCGGCCGCGAATCTTGGGGCCAAGGAGTGGCTTGACTGCGATGCTGCCACAGTGGGTGGGGTGGAGACGCATCTCGATGTCGCTGCCGGGGATGGAGTCAGTCGACGTCGGGGACGAGCGGGGCGCGGATGATATCATCATGTCATTGAATGCACATGTCGCTGTGATGGCATCATTATTACCGACCGGCTGGCCCATGAGCCAGTCCCTTAGCTTCCAGCGGCCGCTTAGACTCGTAACCAGTCTGCCTATGCCATTCTAACAAGGCGGGCTTGTTGCCGTAGGCAAACTGGTACTTCTCGGATATGTCAACTGGTCTGTCGCGGAGTTTGAAATTAAGTTGTTCATTGAGTGAGACCGATGACGCAATGAGCCGCGGTAATTCCGGAGATCACGGTCCGAAGTTGATTTCCACTAAACTATCCTCAGGTTCTGTACCATAAAGAGGAAATATAAGTAGGCCAAATCAAAGGGATAATTATTTTATTTATTACCCCAGCTTCAACCGAAAAATAAACTTAAAAACTGAGTGTAAACAGAATAAGATTGTGAAAAACTCACTTAAATTTCAAACTCTGCCCCAGCCCAATTGGGATATCCGAGAAGTACCAGTCTGCCTACGGCTTAGAACGGCGTAGGCAGACTGGTTACGAGTCTAGCCGCAGCAGCCGCTGCTGTCAAGTTCTGGATACCGAGGTGGCTGGAGGGGCCGAGGATACGGGAGGTCCGAAGGTCGGAAGACAAAAAGGATAAGTCCAGCGGGCTGTATACCGGGTGGCCGAAGGTACGGAGGGCCCGGAGTGGACCTGCCCTATGCAAGCATATCACAGGCAAGTAAATATGCACGTGAAGCCCGGAGGGTCCGGGCAGGCTGCCTGGTAGTGTCAACTTTGATCTGAGAGGAAGTACTGAAAATTCTCAGGGCTGGTTGGGACCTGAAGGAACCGTAAAGTGCTGTCGTATGCCAAGGCAGGATATGCACAGTGGAGCTCCGGGTATTAGAAATCTCGGAGAGTCCTGCAGCAGACGAGTATCAGTGGATATGGCTGGAGCTCCGGAATTGGCTTGAGCTCCTGAAACCCCGGAGAACCCTGTGGGGACAAATGCAAGTGGAGCTCTGGGTTTTATTGGAAATCCCGGAGAGTCCTATAGCAGATGAGTGCCAGTGTGGCTGGAGCTCCGGAATTGGATTGAGCTCCATATGTCCGGAGTTCCTGTCGACAGACAAATGTAGATGAGCAGGATGGATGTGGACTTCACAATGGGAAACTTTGCGAATGAACATAAAGTCTAATCCATCGGAGCTCCGGTTCTGGACCCAAGGGAATTGGAATGGGCTTGGCTTCAGCTCGTGCGCTGCGCCTTTCTCTACGCCCGAGGCCCGATTTCAGAAGGAAGGATAGACAGAAGAGGAGAGGGAGACAGGGACAGAGATAGAGCACAATCTTAGTCGATATTCAAACTGAACTACAACTACGATACAGGGCATTATTTATAGTGGTATACAAACTAAAGGAGATAGTAAGGTAGTTGACAATACAACCGGAGGTCCGTGATGCGGTTGAGTCAAAGCATAGCCTGGCATAGCATAAGTATGTAGAGTAGGTTACCGGAACGTCCGGAAAGTGATGTGAGTCGAAAAGCATGTGGATGAAGAGGCTATGGTGGATACAATGCTGTGAATGCCAACCGGCAGAGTTACGGGCCCGGGTGGGCCCGTGATCGTTCCGTTGTACAGAATTGTGACAAGGCTTGGGGACACAGCCCATAGCATAAGTTGGGTGCATCAGGTTACCAGAGCGCCCAGAGAGTGAAGGGAGTCGAAGTGAGTCAGAGTAGGTCAGGAAAGTCCAAACTTCTGGAGCTTCCGTGATGAAGTGTGTAAAAGTGAGTAGAAGCCAATTGAAACATGAACACAGCCATTGCGAAATTGGACTTGGGTGAATACCAAGTAGAATGGCAGTGTTCAGGTCCATCCGGGCCTGGGTGGGCCCGATGTGGCTGTGTACCCGGAGCTCCGTGCGGTCAAGTAAAGTGACAGTGTTCCCAGAGCTCCGTACTCCGACGGCAAGAAGCTAATTGGAACATGAACACAGCCAGCGAAGTCAGACTTGGGTGAATACCAAGGACTATGGCAGTGTTCGGGCCCAGGTGGGCCCGATGTGGCTGTGTAACCGGAGCTCCGTGGGGTCTGAAGGCATGGCATGTGACAGCTGCCTTCGAAAACGAGCATACAGACCCGTGGGGTGTAGCTCTCGGGTTACCAGTTAGGCACCATAAACACGCCACAGCGGCTCACGAGTCACCGAGTTGAGCTGCGACTGTGACTAAGTTGTTTGCGGTTTAACTCAAGTTTAACTCGGGTTTAACACTCCTTGCCTGTTGCTATGTGAATATTCATGTCAGCACAGGGCCTCACTGCAGGGGTTACTGCGACGTGGGCGGCTGGGTGATACAAGAAGATAGGTAAAACGCGGTAGATTGAGCTCTGGAGAATAGACTAGAATAGTGTAAAGAGCCTAACTACCTATCCTAGGGTTATATACTGCAAGGCGTAGTAACGACTACTGGTCACCAAGGGACCCGTTGGAAATAATGGTCGCATCGTTGAAATACGATAATGGTCGCATCGTTGAAATACGATTGCGGTTGAAATGCGATCGGGTTGAAATACGATCGAGGTTGCAAATGATCAAGTTGAAATAACCCGATCAGGGACGAGGGCGATCAAGGGGTTTGAGCAGGACGTCGGAGAAGGACAGACAGGACAGAGGAAGGGGAAGGCGGTAGGGGCATCCTGAGGTATAACCCGGTGAGTGTCTGCGTAGTCGCCGGGTTATTGGAATGAATTTGTGGGATGTGGAAAAGAGCAAATCATGACAATTCATCGCCAACGACCAATGGTAGTTGCTTCTGTAACCTCGACTTTCACCGCTTCCAATGTGTCTTACCACGGGCGTTACCGTGCGGACGCAATCAACTCCGAAAGAGCCGTGTACAGGAGCTCAGTTTGTCAAGGCGTCACTGTAGTATGCGGTATTCGAAGTTCTTGTGGGATAGAAGACCTGAATCAGTGGATATATTTTAGGATGGATGAGTATCAAGCGCGGCTTAATGGGCGCATGGGCGCTAAAGGATGGAGGTTTTAACGACACCACAACAGCGGGCAGAGGTTGCAGTGTGTAAAATGGGACGTGAAGGCGAGGCAATGCGGTGTAAGTGGTAGGCTATGTTCCTGGACACACATGGCTTGCCCCTTCCATAATTGCTATCAAATTCACACTGTAAAACAAGCATGCCGACTGGTTCTAAGTATATGCATATCTCGAACATCGGAAGCTGTAGGAGTCTTTACAGCTTTCATGAACATCTGATGATATGGACTATCAACTATAAGATCTGCGCTCCATTTCATAGCAGGGCAAGCCTCTTCTTGATCCACCACTGTCACCGCAACTTTCTGAGTCCATCTCATCCCAAAAACTGTGACATCATCGGATTTGCGGTCAGCTACCACTGTACCTATATAATGGCTCATGGGGACTGATGTGTCATGGATCTGCTAGAATGGATTCAATGAACCTTGACGAGAAAATTAGATTGTATAAACAGCTGCTGGTCTTGTGGGATTCACATCACCCAGATTGTGGCAACCTTCTCAACAATCTTGGAATTTTGGTACAGAAAAGGTTTCAGCAGAATGGAGATCCAAGGGACCTCGAGGAGACCATTGACCTGTTCAGAGAGGCACTGACTCTACATGTCCCACCTCATCCCAGCCGCAGTGGCTCACTGAACAATTTGGGAAATGCACTACAAACCAGGTTTAAGCAGACCGAGGACTTGAGGGACCTTGAGGAAGCCATCACCCATTATAGAGAAACACTGGCCCTTCATCCTACACCTCATCCAGCTCGTGGCAGGTCACTCCTCGTGCTAGCAAATGCAGTACAAACCAGGGCACAGCAAAAGGGAGATTCAAGGGACTTCGAGGAGGCAATCAGCCTTGGCAGAGAAGTATTGATTCTTCATGCTCCACCTCATCCAGATCGTGGCTTGTCTCTGAACTATCTAGGGAATGCAGTAAACACCAGATTCAATCAGCAGGGGGACTTGAGGGACCTGGGTGAGGCCATCACTCTTCACAGAGAGGCAGTGGCTCTTTGTCCTTCACCTCACCCAGATCGTGGCAGCTCACTCAATAATCTGGCAAGAGCAGTGATATCCAGGTTTGAGCAGCAGGGAGATTCAGGGGATCTCAAACAGGCAATCACCCTTTATAGAGAGGCATTGGCTCTTTGTGCTCAACCCCATCCAAACCGTGGCAGCTCACTCAACAATCTGGCAAATGCAGTACAAGCCAGGTTTGAGCAGACCGGCAAATCAGAGGATCTTGCAGAGGCAATCAGCCTTCACAGAGAGGCACGGGCTCTTCATTCCCCACCCCATCCAGATTGTTACATCTCACTCTATAGTCTGGCAAATGCAGTACATGCCAGGTTTGAGCAGGTGGGGGATTCAAGGGACATTGACGAGGCCATTGACCTCAACAAGCAGGCCTTTGTGGCCCTTGTCACCCGGATCGTGGCATGTCTCTGAACCATTTGGGGAATGCAGTAATCACCAGATTTGATCAGCAGGGAGACTCAAGGGATCTGGACGAGGCCATCATCCTTTATAGCGAGGCACTGGCTCTGCATGCCCCACCTCACCCCAACCGCGATGTCTCACTCAATAATCTTGCGAGTGCGCTAAAGACCAAGTTTAATCAGCATGGAGACACAAGAGACCTCGACAAGGCCATCAGTATACATAGAGAGGCGCTGGTTCTTCGTGTTCATCTCCACCCCAAACGTGGAAGCTCACTGAACAATCTCGCAAATGCTCTACTAATCCGGTTTGCCCACCAAAGGGATTCAAGGGACCTCAAAGAGGCCATCACCCATTGTGAAGAGGCCCTGGCCCTTCGTCCTTCACCCCATCTCGAGCGGGGCTCCTCACTACATGCCCTTGCTGTTTGTATTGCTGCTAGATATCAACATACTCCTGACAGAGATGATATTGACCAAGCCTGCACAGTTTTTCGAGAGGCTGCAACATACTTGCCATCCTCGCCTCTTGCTCGTTTTCACCATGCCAATACTTGGGCCCAAATGGCAGCCAAATCCAATCATACCTCAGCTTTGGATGCCTACCATGCAGCAATTGAACTTCTTCCCTAGTTGGCTGCACTTCATCTGGATCTGGCATCTCGACAGAAGATTCTTTCAAATTCAAAAGATTTGGATGCTGCTAGCTATGCTGTGGGCATGAATCAATATAACATTGCTGTGGAGTTCCTGGAAGCAGGCTGTTCAATATTTTGGTCCCAAGCACTCCATCTCAGAACACCACTTGAGAACTTAGCAAAAATTCGGTCTGACCTTGCAGACAAGCTCACAAATTTGACAAGACAACTGGAGCAGGCCTCCTTCAAAGACACCTCTAGCAATCGATTGACTGAAACCCAGCAAAAAAAGATGTCCATTGAATCTGAGGGTCACCATTTACGTCAACTGAACGATGAATGGGAGGAGACCCTCAAGGATGTCAGAAGGTTGCCAGGGTTTGAAGATTTCATGCGCCCCAAAGCTATAAATGTGCTGAAACAAGCCGCTGTTTCTGGCCCAATCATCATTCTCACTACCACCAACTCAACTTGCTTTGCATTGATTGTCACATTGGCCACTGAAGTTCAATGTGTTAAACTTCCTGGGATGAACTTCGCTGAAGTAGAAGTTTTGGCCGATCTCTTTCTTGCACTTTACACTCCGGCCTTTGATCTGGATGAAACCTATCGATGTGGCAATAGTCAGTCTGAACTACTGACACGACTGTTTGGTGCACGAGAAGGGAATATCAGTGTAGACCCTGATAAGGTCTTCCATGTACTTCTGGTTGGCTGTGGAAAGATCTGGTGAAACCAGTGTTTGATACTCTGCATTTCCAGGTAAGTAGACATCTTTCAATTTATTTTATTAGTATTACTGTCACACCCAAAATCTACGATTTTTCTAAGTACTGCGTCACAGAGCATTTTGCTTAGCTGAGAATGACGATAAATGCAAATACGATAAAATATCAATGCGATTAAAAAAAAAAAAAAATAATCCCACCTCATCTCTGGGCAGAAATCTACGGAATCACAACGGGTATGGTGGTGTCCAACAGGCCCATTTGCATTTCTTCCAATCCATGCAGCTGGCCTATATGGTGAAGATATCACAGACTGCACATCAGATTATGTGATTTCATCCTATACCCCAACCCTTGCAGCATTGCTTGATCCTCCTGTTACTACCACCACTCAGTTCAAATTACTGCTGTGATTGAGCCACATGCACCAAATTGTTCTCCATTGCCAGGTGCTACAGCGGAGTTGGAAAAAATTGCAGAGAGGGTACCAAATGAGTGGCTTACGCGATTGATTAATACCACAGCCGAAACTACACAACTTCATGTGCGAGACTCTTCCATTGTGCATTTTGCATGCCATGGAGTCCAAGATTTGAAACAACCCCTTGAAAGTGGCCTCATCCTCAGTGATGGTCGATTCAAGGTCTCGGATATCATGTGCAGGCCAGAGGGCGACCATGCATCAGATGATAAAAAATCCATGTCGCTCGCATTTCTCAGTGCATGCGAGACAGCAAAGGGTGATAAGAAGGTACCGATGAAGCAATGCACCTTGCAGCAACCCTACTTTTTACGGGTTTCCGTGGAGTAGTGGCAACAATGTGGTAAGCTGGCTGAATCTTCTCCAAATTCTTTTTTTTTCGGACTGGAACCTGACCTTCATATAAGCACCATGGATGATCGCGATGGTCCAAAGATCGCCAACATGTTTTACAACACCGCTTCAAAAAGTGTGATCCGAAGTCCAACCCTCCAGTTTTCCCGGACCTGAAACAAGCGGCACCAGCACTCCACCTTGCTGTTGCCAAACTGCGGGAAGAACCAAATATGCCGTTCAGGCGTTGGGTCCCATTTGTGCATTATGGGCTGTAGTTTCTTAGTTCATGGCTTTCCGAGTATGCCCTTCCCTATATCTTTTCCCGCAGTAAAATTGAATGTTTATGGGTTTCCTGAAACATGCTGTGCCCTAAAACCAATTAATCGGTGGAACTTTGTGGGCAAAATCAGCAGGGTGAAATTTGAATGTGCGGCTGTCTCGGCCCTCTCCAGAAATAATGAGCACCAAGCCACCAACATATATTATCATGAAATAACTTCCTTCTCGCCATCACTTTTCTCTGTATGGTTGAAGTGTGGTGGAAATCCAACATCCCCAGCCCAGAGGCTGTTGTTCAAGCCATGCAATAGCAGAGCAGCAAAAAAAGAACACAACACACAAACTTCGACACCCAGCCCCGAATCAAACAAACAGCTTCAACAACCTATGAATCCTAGTGTATGCAGATGCGATCTCTGTACTAACCATCTAGCCCTGGCCAGAAAGTTACACTGATTTCTCCCCCATTCAGCAGTCTTCAATGTCCTCTCACTCGATTTGTTATGTAGCCAGAAATTGACGGTAAAAATGACTTCCACTGCCCAGCCCGAGTCGAACGGGGGTCTGCTTTACCAAGGCATACCTTGCAAATGGTATGCAGATGTGTACCGGTACTACCCAGTCTTTCTCTGGTGGTTGGTATGTAGGTTATACTAATACCCCACTTCTCAGTGATTTTGTGCTGTCTGCTTTTCGCGGGTTCATCACTGATTTCTTCAGGCGTACTGTACTTGTGAATTCACGGTAAATGATATCTTTGAATATAAGCATGAAATATTCTGGTTGATTTTAATTCCGGTTCTTTGTTAAATAGCCAGAGACTGACAGTAAAAATGAAGCTTTCTCACTTCCCCTGTCCAGCCCTGGGTCGAACAGGGGTCTGCTTTACCAAGGTATACACTGGTTCGGAAATGATGGTAAAAAATTGCATGCTGCTGTCGACCACCCTGATGTTGCCTTGGCCACTCCTTTGTGTATACCATAGTACTCTTGTATGGCGGTCAGTTTGCACCTGTAATAAATCGGGTATAAACTCACGGATTTCGGGTATAAACACATGGTTTTGATGCAATATGTCATAAAAAGGCAGGTTTTGAACTCATAGTGTGAAATTCAGTCTATACATATTTTAAGAGCTCAGTTTAACAATATTGTTTTGCTGTTGCACCACAATACAAAGTTTTCGAGGTGGTATTGAGAAAGAAAAACTCTTTCTTGTAGAAAGTTTATTGAAAACATATAAAGTTTTTTTTCTCTGATCCACCACCTCAACTCGAGTACAAACTTTTGGTAGGTCACACATATACTTTCTTGGTGATATCTCCGCTAGGTGGCGCTAACCCTAATGATGGCTCCTTCCAGATATTGTCAAGATCCGTCGCTGAAGGTACTTTTGTAATCTATTTTTTCATTGATTTATTCTGTCCGCAGTCTCACAATGGATTGGTGTGATTGGTTAAACTGTGTGCTGGAAGTTGACAGTCACATAGGAGTCACGTTGAGCAGGGATATATAGCGCAGAAGTATGGGGGGTACAAAGTGCGATGGGGGAATAAAGCTAGAGCAACGGGGTAACACTGGGAGCACATATAGTACAACGGGGCATCAAGGAGATAGGGATGGAAAGGGGTACAGATACGGTAACGGTAATGGACACATGACAATCGTCAACACAGCTAAACCTGAATTCCATCTCTCCCTCTCACAATTACACTTTTTGTATCTGCACCTCAACAAAATGGAATAGAACCCCTGTGATCATGCTTCAATTATGAGGATGATTCTTCTGAAGTTTGCACAAAGAAGCAGATTTGAACCTCCTGAACACACAATGGATCTAGGGGATATTTTGCTCCTTTTTGTTGCCCCCTTGACAATAGGCAGACTTTCTCCTCTTAAGTTGAAATTACATTCAAGTGTTTTATTGAATATATATGATCATTCATTTCAAACCAAACCACAAGGACACATGTAGTAAGTCAGTAACCATAAATAACATGGAAAATCACCAACAAAAACATACAATTCCTGGAAGCCTCAGGCCACAATCAGACCAAGCTCTTTCTCTTCACCCATGTCCATCTTATCCAGGCTTTTAATGTCAGACAGATCATCCTCGAGTTCCTCCACAGTTCCAGCTGATGCCTTGAGCTCTGCGAGACAAGCCAAGTTGTTTCTGTATTGCTCTAGCACATCTTCACTGATACCAGCAACCCTTCCATCAATACCCTGAGCCTGTTTGGCCTGTGAAGACCGTTCAAACAAGGGCCTAGCTGCTTCCCAAAACTCCACTGCCTTGAGCTGCTCACTGTGTAGCATATAAATGTCTCCGAGTTGGAGCATGCATTCAGCTCTGCTGCAATGGACATCCATCTGGGTAAATCCTTCTAGAGCAACTGTGAACAAGCTGAGGGCTGTATGCTCTTCATTCTGGGATAGGAAGAAATGTCCGAAGAATTTTAGGGCCTTGCAGATTCCAAGCTTCTCTGTTCTTTTAAGAGAATGAACTAGAAAAACAGTTGTCCAGCTCAACATTCCATGCAGACAGCCCCAGTGACTGGTATCACCAAGCCGTTCCAGACAATAAGTTTGGACTTGGGAGTATTCCAGAGTCACTCTGAGACACCTAACAAGGATTATCTTTGCAGCCAGTGAATTCCCCTCCCTCAGGTGGAGATCTGCAAGATTAACATCACAAATTTTCACTCCCTCTACGTTGCCCACAGTGTCTAACATTTTTCTGGCTCTATCACAATTCCTCTGCACATCATTCTTTGGAGCACCAATGAAGACATCAATTTCAGCGACATTAAGTAAAGCAAAACCATAGGTGAAGGGATCCTGTATAGTGGTTTCTTCAAGAATCCTAGTATGGATACTGCGAGCCTCAATATATTCTGATTTGTGCCTGTGGATTTCTGCCTGAGTGGTCATAATGTCATGGTCCAAGGTTCCATGGGACAGGCCACAAAGTCCTAAGAGGTCTCTTGCTCTGATGCAGAGAGACATGGCTTTTGTGTAGTTCCCCAATGTATGGCAGCAAGTAGCCTCAATATTGAGTGCCTGTGCTTCTCTGAATAAATCTGCAGAGATCATGGCCAGTCGCTGAGCCTCATTTGCATGCACTTGAGCTGCAGAGTAATCACCAAGGTTCCATTCAACCCATGCAAGGTTATGCAATCCTTGGGAATGCCATTTGGTGTTCCCAGTTGAAAGTGCTAAAGATATGGCAGCTCCACAAAATTTTGTGGCAGAGGACATATCACCCGTCATCTGATAATAGTATACCAAAGAGTTATAGAATCTGCCTGTGTGAATTCATATGTGCCAACAAACCAGCATAATCAGAGAGCATACATTTAAGATCTGGATCATCAAACTCCTTGAAGTGTTCCAGGGTATTGGAAACCATTGTTTCTGGATTTGAAACTGAATGAAAGCGCCACGAGTTGAGCTGCTCAATACTAAGGTATGCCTCAAGATGATGGTCACAAGGGTGTGGAAGGACAATATGAAGCTGTTGAATCGAAGAAATAGCTCCTTGGCCCATGACTCGGCTAAATCTATTCAGATAGCATGCACAGTGAATACTATTCACTAGGTCTGGATGACCCTGTTGTAATCCATTCTGAAGGATATTTTGTATGTTTGAGTAGTTTGATAATACTCGAGTAACTGTGCTGGAACTTGATTCATTTCCTCCGTATTCTGTGAAAAACTCAAGTAATTCCTGGAAATGTTTGAGAAGAGGTCGAATGAGGTGATCCCCAGGTGGCTGAATTTTCTGCATATACTCTCTGATCGGTACCAATGCTTTTAGCCTCTTGTGTTCATCACTGTAGGCCAAGCTGGTATGAATCAGTGCTGCTTTGCAACCCAGGATATTATCAATTGGGAGCTTGCTCTGCACAAGTTCAACATCTGAGAGACCATCAGGAAGCATTGATAGGAGGCTCAGGAGATCTTTTGAATGGGGATTAAGTCTAGGACTTGACAAGGACAGTGAAACTGATAAATCCAAGTTGGATGTTCTATCATATCCATCTGAGATCAAGGATGTTTTCTTCTGCTCCCAGTGGGATAATACATGAGAGCAGCCCTCAGAGTCAACCAAATGAGCTATGAGAGCGATTGCGAGAGGCATGTTGTCTGTCAGCAAGAGGACCTTGTCAACCTCATTTGGATCGTGTCTGTTGTCTGCAATATCCAGAAATGTTTGTCGAGCTGCATCTTGTTCCAAGGGCTTCAGGGCTGGCAAAAATGGATGAGTCCATGCCACTTTAGCAGGCCTCTCTGCTCCTCGCATTGTAATCTAATTATCATGAGTTCAAAGCACAGGCAAAAAATCCTTGAGACCTACCACCAATGCAAGATGATCCACACCTGTGAGCAGTGACAGAAATTCCTCTATTTTGCCTCGGGACTTGACTGGCTCCCATAATGTCTCAAGATTATCTAGAATCAGGAGACAGTCTGAGCTGCTGGAGAAGTATTGAATGACTAGGTGAGTAAGGTCCTTTCCCGGCTTCAGTCCAACATGAGCTCCTATAAGAGCGGCAAGTTCCACTTGGGTTGCTGCAGGATCACAAGCAACAAAGAACCGATGTTGATTATACCTCTCAGTAATGTTGGTGTGATGGATGACAGCTCTTGCAAGACTGGTTTTTCCCATTCCACCTGTACCCAAAATGGCTATCCTGGGCGTTCCTCGGCTGAAAAGGTGAAGAATGTCTGAAAGCTCTGAGTCTCGTCCATGGAATATCTTGGGCTCTGATGGCAGCATGGAGATTGAGTTGGAGCTTGAATATATGTCAGATACAAAAGATACAAAGGAGAGCTCATCAGAAACTGACCTGTTATGTGAGCCCGAATAAAGCCCACTGATCTGTACAACATTCATTATTTGATTCTCTCAGTAGAGTAGAATTTTCTTACAGAGGATGATCTATCTGAACTGGTTGTGTCCGACAGAGCTTCAATCATGTCAAGCACTTCTTTGTGTTGTTTTTCTGCATCTTCTTGCATCTGTGTAATGTCCTTAATGTGATTGACCATTGGGACCTATATATCACATGCTTTAATGAATGGTTAAATTACCAAACAAACAAATGGCATACCTGAAAAGCCTGAAGTCCTTGTTGCAATCCTGCCTTGCAATCCTTGAGCAGTTTGCTCATCTCGCCTTTATGGAAGAAATTCTTGAGCTTGTTGCCATTCTGTTGAGCTTCAATGAACGTGTGGATTTTGTGGAGGGTCCTGATAGTGGTGGTTAATATCGGGGTTTTTTTTTTTTTTTTTTTTGAAAGTTCAGCAACATACTCAGTGAATTTTCCAATATGCTTCAGCACACTAGGTGGCAAATCTCCACCCATATCTGAGGTGATGTGGACCATCAGAATTGTATTCAGCAACTCGTAAGTTTGCTCCAATAAGTGGGTACATTCATTCTTATTTTGTTTAACTGTCTGTCATAGCTGACTGAGATTTCTGGTTGTGGCAGACTCAATGGGAATTTACCTCCATATTTTTCAAGAGAGACTGAGTTGTCTTGGAAATGGCCTCCAAGGAGGGGCTCTTCAGACTACCAACAAGGATTTCCAGAGTATTTGCAGTAATAGCCAAACATGTTGTAATATTGTTGAGTCGAATTCGAGTGACAGTGGCTTGTAGGGGCATTTTTGTGGTGGATCATGGCTTGAGAGATGTCATTATTTATTCTGTGTGCCCATGGGAATTTTCATTTTCATTGGCTACTGTTCATCTTCCGCACAGAAAATGTGATGCTTGTATCTGGTGTAGAACTTGACCATATCAAATGATACTATCGAATGAGCAGCTATATTGAGATATCTGGGGAAAAAGTCCCAGGCACCATCTGAGAAGCTTGTTCATCAATAGTGGGCTCTACTCTCTTTCCCATGACACTGATATCTTCTCATGCACTGCCAATGCACACAATGGTCTAAGCAGAGTACAGATGGATGGTGTAAATGGGTATAACATTTAAATAGTATGAACACAGCAAAACCAACTCAACTTCGGCCTTGCCTTGGCTGCTTGATTTTGAATTATCTAGCACTTCGAAATAAGACGGTGGAGTTCAAGTTTACTAAGCCACGGCGGCATTTCAGACAAGGGCGACGATATCATGGAAGTTGGGAAGGTTGGAGTTGTCATCTAAACATCACTTGATGCCCAAGACCTGTATTGGATGTATCTCAGGTGTCTTAAGATAAATTACCACGAAATTCATGAGCACGATCGATCAGATGCACAACAAATGTTGCTTGAACACAGCGCGGTAACCAACAGACTCTATATCAACCGAGGTACGAGGAAGTACTGATATAGAGTGTCTGTCAAGAGAGACTACTTTGCTAGTACCTCCTCAAGCCTTGCGCAAACATGTTCACGCCCACCGATCAGGCACGGAAGGCGCCAGAATTTAAGTTTTCGGAAGTCTTCCCATCAGCCCTTAGGCACTCGAAGCACTTGAAACAACTCCAAATTTGATATATCACATTGGTCTACATCCGGCTATGGTTGGTCTACATTGGTCTACCATGGTAGACCAATGTAGGCAGACGTAGACCAATGTAGACACACGTACACCAACGGTGTCTACATGCTGTAGGCATACATAGGCAAATAACTTTGTCTACCTGCTACCCTAGATGATCACATAAGTCCCAAAATAAGCTGGGAACGGAGGAGATACTATTTCCACACAAATCTTCTATGTGCTCATACATCCCTGAGTGACATAACTTGGAACTGCCGTACCCGCCGGAAATGCCAGCGCTTCCTCTTCTGTGATCGAGGCCATGTGCCGAGCTTCATGGGATATTGATCGAGACGGGTTTGGCCGGTTCCACGGGTGACTCCCCGTGGGTTCATTACTTGCTTCGCAACACCTTCCTCTCATGCCACCTCAATTTACCACGCAGAGTTATTCAGTCCGTCAAGCGGTGAATCCAAGTGGTACGGCGACTACCGCACAGGGCACAAGCCATTTCCAACTGTCATATTTATTCCAGATGCTGAAGTAGCGAAGGCAACTACAGCATTATGCGAAGCCTTTGGTTGGCGTAGGTGATACGCTTATGTCGTCGATCGTAAAAATTGACCCCCCCCCCCCCCCCCCCCCCCCCCCCAAGAATTCTTTACAGATGCCCTGGACGGTGACGCTTCCTTGGTCCCAGAGATTCTTGGCGCATATCTCAGGGCCGGCGTGGTCGGTGGAGAAGTATATTTTGCTGAACACAAGGCTGCTGGGATAGTCGGGGTCGCCATTTGGTTTCCGCCCGGCACGACCGCACTCGGAACGTATGTTTTTTCCCGCTCATATTGTCCATTACATAGGAGCTGAGGTGACGCAGACCAGCACAGCGTGTCGCGGGTTGGAACCCGCTTATGGCAAAGCTGTCCGAGAAATGCGCTCATGGTGGACCTATGTGAGCGCTGGCGATTGTGATTCATAGATTCTTCCCTGACTGTCCGTCGCTGTTAGTTCCTCGATTTCGTATACAATAAATTTGTCGAAAACACCCTTGGGTTGGGTGTCTTCCGCGCCGCATACCATCTCCAACTCATTGGGGTCCACCCCTCGTACCAGAGGCAAGGAATTGCGGGAACAATGATGGGCCTTGTCGAGCAGAAGGTGGGGATCGTGCGCTTCTCTGGACCACCTCTCAGCGTCTAGTTTCAAAGCCCGGACCAACAACACAATCTGTGTACTTGAAACTCCCGTCGAGCAGCGAGTGAGTCACCCGGGATCATCTACTGCAGGCTAAAGTGGTATACAAAGCACTTGGCTATGAGATTCGCGGGCATCCAGCCAAGATCAATGACCCTGACGGGCTGCCATGGGCAGCCCGATTTTAGGTTCTATGTTCTGACAAAAGATTTGCGCACGCAGTAATACTTGATATCTGAATGCCATCCTTCATTTTTCGCTCACATTATAACTACCAAAGTACAAACGGATTGTTGGCTACGATAAAAGGTCAGGTCGGCTTAGTTAAAGAAAATCGATGATTCCTTTCTGCCTCCGTATATACAAGTGTCCAGTCCCGACAAACAGCGTCATAACGCCTGTTTGCGCTCCCGACGGTGTTTCGAACCGACTCCAGCCTCGGATTCGACTGGAAAATCATTGTTTGGCGAAGATATAGAAGGCAATGCCGGGTAAGAGGGGATATATCTGGGGTATTTTCCAGATACTCTCGTCGAATAATATCCAGGCATTTCATCTGATGAAAGAGGGCGACGGAGCAGGTGCGATCCTGCACCTGGACAACATGTCCACCTGCAGGGATTAACCTCTCGTATTCTGCATCGACATCGGGGGAGTTAAATTGATAGCGGGTGGTGGAGCCGAAGTGCATTGCGACCGGAGAGCCGTCTGGAATTGAATAGGAAGGTTCTGGAGAGGGAACGTTAAAAGCTTTTCTGCACCAAGAAAATTTGCCCCTTACTCTTCGGCTCAACTGTCCTCAAGCTTGTCTACAACACCAAAAGACACTAAACGAGAAGAATGCCGCCAAATATAATCCTCTTCGCCATGTATTACAGTGGCGGAATACTAGAGAGGGATTTTGGGAAATTGGGGCAGCTGTCGCAGGCTTAGAATTCGGAGAGTGATCCAACTTGAAGGGTAGGTACACCGTCAATTACACAGTCCAGTGGAGATGTTTGTGGGAGGGAACTCCATACGGGCCTGGTTCCTTGATTGCGGAGATGTTCCGCGGAATAGAGGCGCCTTTGGTGAGTCTGGATTTGGTTGAACTTCGATCAATCATCAAACCTCAACCTTTTCGTCAAGTTGCGCTCTCACACTGCCGAGCTCAAGCGCTCAAGCCGCGCTATCGTGTTGCTCGATCTGTCATACCTGGCTTCTATTCTGTCTCAAACATTTGCACCCCGATAACTATGGAGGCTTGCCAACATAATCCAAACGGGATCTTTTATGCTATCACCGCCGTGACTGCCACTTCCACAAGAGTCTCCGTTCCAGAGCTATGCCCACTCAAATAGCTGCAGATCCTGCTGCTCCACAGTGCCGCCAGACCAACATGCTCAATCCGAATTTCATCTCCAGCCTGAAATCCCAGTTATCACACCAAAGTCGCATCCTCGCCGACTCGACCACCGACGACTTCAAGGAGAGTCACTGTTACGGTGGAGCGACATTGACCTTAAAGTTCCCGGCGCCATCGTACAACCAGCTACAGAGAGCGATGTCGTGAAGACTGTTGATTTTTTCCATTCCTGATATTTCTACACATCTGACTCCATGTCTCAGGTAAGGCTCGCAGTCCAGTATGATGTTGCGTTTGTACCAAAATAAGGGGACACTCTCTTTGGTCTACAATTGGCGCCGAGAGCTTCATCATCGATCTCACTCGTCTTAAGAAGATCTCTGTTGATAAATCCGCAGGCCAGATTAATGTCTAAAGTGGAGTGTTCACAAAGGAAGCCAACGATGGATGCGAGGTTCGAGCATGGTCTTTGCCTACGTATGTTAATGATTAATCCTCCATGCCGTACCTAATTTATAGCCCTCGGTTCCGCCAATACTGCGGGTGTTATACCGATGGCCCTGGGGGGGGCTGAGTGGTTTCTCATCTATCTGTGGCTATACGTCGGACAAAATTGTCTCTGCTCGGCTCGTCACTGCAAATGGGGCCCTTTTGGCGGTCAACGGATCCTCCCATCCGGAGCTCTTTTGGGCGCTCCGAGGCGCTGGCCAGTTTTTCGGGTTGGTCACAGAGCTCACGCTTCAAGGTCATCCCTGGTCGATACTGGGAACCGGAGACGGCACACTTTGGACGGGCAGCATCGTCTTCCCAGCCAATCGAGTGAAGGAGGTCATCGTGGCGATGGAGCCGCTCATTAACGCACCCCCGCCTTCGAAACACTCATCATGATACTCCCCTTCTAACTCGGTCCCGCTCCAGAGGCGGAGGCATTCTATAAGCCGTTGCTGGACCTCAGCCCGCTGATCAGTGATCTCAAAAACGTCAGCTATAATCGCCAGAACGACAGCGTCGATCCGTTCTGCAGCAAAGGTGGATTAAAGCGCTTCGCCGGTGCCGGTGCGACCACTTTCAAAACCGAAATCTGGCCCCGCATCCTGGAATATTACGAAGAGCTCAAGACCAAGTGCCCAGACGCGGCCGCTACCGCGTATGCATTTGAGTGGGACTCGTACGTGCCCAAGAACAAGCCTCCTGCGCAAGACACTGCATTTAGCCACAAAGATCCGGGTCTGGGCGGTAAATTATTCTGTTGTGTGATACCGAATTTTAACTTGTGGGCGCAGGAGGCACTTTCGTGGTACACCGACCCCGCCTCACACGCAGGCGTTTTCCGCATCGAGCAGGAGGCCCTCGCCTACTTCCGGTCGCACTACGATGACATGCCGGTGACGTACCAGAACTGGTCGCACGATGTGCCTTTGGAGCAGCTTTATCGGGGCACGGGGACGCTTGAATGTCTGCGCATGTTGAAGAGAGAGTGGGATCCCAAAGGTGTCTTTACGAAGCTTCTTCTGTGAATGTTTCATGACCAGATCTTGCACAATCTCGAGTGTGTATACAATGTGTATAACGTCTGTTGCTTTACTTAAGGACCGCGTGCTGCTTTCCTGAAGAGTTTCGACTTCGGTCTGGAGGCAATCTGGAGGGTGAGACTCGTATCCAGTGTTGTCAAGGTAAATGACTGACCGGTACCGTCAATAAAGGTCAATGCTATTGACCTGTCAGTGCCAAGGGGCACTCACCCTTAAAATTTGCTACACAGGGTTGGAAAAGTGAATTAACGGCCTACCCTCCCTACCCTATTAGCTGAGAGTCCCACGGTCACATGACTGTCTAATCTAGTAATTCTTACCCCTAAGTCCCCGTTTGAGCCCCGTTTCTTGCTCAACACACTGTGGACATAGTGTAAAATGAGTAAAGATCGCTTTTGGAGCTCAATACATCCCATGAATATCCTATACTTGAAAACACAATGTACACAGCCACTAAAGTCACATGAAAATTCACGTGGTTCAGTCCCACGCCCTGCCGGTTCCCACGACTCGGAATCTGCCGTGTGCGGGCGAACCCCCGGACTCTGTATCCGCCGTGTCTGCGGCGAAACAAGGATTTAGCGGGGGTTTGGGGCAGAGCCCCAACAAGCTGTGGACCTGCCGGAGGGACGGCTGCGAGCGCAGCGAGTAAGCCGTGCCGGAGGCAAGGGTCCTAAAGCTTGTACTGTATTATACTGTTGCATTTCGTTCAATTAGTATGGTCACCTGTCACACGCCCAAAAATCTACGAATTTTTTCGTAAGTCACTGCGTCACAGAGGCATTTTTGGCTTAGCCGAACTTAGCCGAGCGTAGCCGAGAGATGCCGACGGATCAAATTGCCAAATGGGGACCGCATACGAAAGGTCCAGTTCGTTTGCGATGTCACACCCCAAACCGCCTTACGAATTGAACGAAATGCAACAGTAGTCTGAATCTATTGGCATGGGAATATCACGTGTAGTCACGCGGCGGTCACGGAAATCCGACTTGCGGCTTCGGCTATGCCAATAAAATCAGACTCTATATAAAGTTTTATCGACTATCATAAAATTTGTAGAGTCTGACTGCGGGAGACTAACTGTATTAAACTATCAATTAATTTTTGCTGGCGCGTTTTCGACTTCTCCAGCCGGAATTTTCCCGACAACTTGAATCGTCATCGCAATACCACTCCGTGGATGAATCGGTATCCTTAATTTCACTTAGCGCGGTTTAGCAAGGTCATTGTGTAAAGAGACATACCTGACCCTAACATGAGGCAAATTTAGATGGTGGAAAGCCCCGTATAATATTTTTTGTTCAGAAAAAAATATTCTCATCGTCTTGACCGTGTTTTCGAAGCATTCGGAATGTTTGTAAAATAAGGGCCTCCCTACCCTATGAGGCTGTGTCTTGGCATCTTCCGGTGGTTGCCCCTTGGATAGATTGGGGAGGGGGGGGGGGGGGGGGTATATTATACTCACGCGGTCCACAAGCTGAACAGCGAGTTTACGGACATTGCGATGAATACCGGTCTGCTCACGGGAAACCATTGTTATTTCAGACCGAAGTCAAAACTTCGACTTGCCACTTGGCGCACGCCGGGTTTACCAGACGCTCGAGCGGGTTAATGCAGACACAAAAACCACGACCGTTGGATGGCAAGACCGTGATTGGGATTTCCGGCCTTTTAGCAGCCCTCCTTCACTACAACGCTCCTCCTGCGAAAGAACACGTCCACTTGCTTCTGAGAGCACTGTCCATCCCGGGGGATATCTCCGTGAATGCTGCACATCTATTATTGCAGGACAATATTGTTAACTGGTTTCAAGACATCAAGTTGCGACCCATCCTACGAGACGCATCTCTATGGGCTTGTGTCGCGCGGGTTGCCTTTGAAAGGCACGATGATCTCTTCATTCGGAAAGATTTTATTCGGATGGGTTACAATCTTGCAGCCATGCCGGAGTGGAAGTCAGACATTCGTAAAGACCTTGCCTCCTGGATCACTGTGGGATTTGTTCGTGAAGACAACAGGGATCCCTTGATTCTTCAGCAATATATTTCCGTCCTTTCCAGAGTTTGGGAGCCAAATATCCCCGATTATCCGTTCATCGATGCTGGTGAAAAGGCATTGGGTGTGGCCTTATCTACGTTGTCCAAAGTGTGGGCAGATTTCACGAGGAACGAGCGGGTCAGGCTTTCATCACAGAAAATGGTGGCCCTCGAATCTGCTGTTTCTCACAGGGCGCATAAATATGCAGCATTGTTGCGCTCAACCAGCTGGGCGATTCTACGGGAACAATTCACGACTGGCAGGACTTCTCAAGCGGTGAGGCTCGACTTGCGAACATTCAACGAAACTTTCTCTGTACCTCTTTATGAATCTCTGATTCGCGCCGCCAGAGAGGTCAGAAACACCGCACGTAATGGTTTAGGCAATAATATTGGAGAGCTCGCACCGGAGCAGAAGGCATTGCCAGTTTTTGACAGGATCGCCACCATCCTGGAAGACTTGATTGGCGTAATGCCGAAGGCCACAGAAACGGAGGACGAAGAAAATCCCGATTATTGGCGGAAATTGCGATGCAGATTCGACAGAGATATTGACGCCCTGGAGAGATGATTCGGGATTGTTTCACCGGCCATGAAAATGACAGCGACGGGAGCAGATCCAGCTTCCAGAGTCTGCAATGGTGCCCTGGAATTCCTTGGACAAAATTCGGATCAGCTTTCATGTTAAGCGCCAGCAAAGGGACTTGAAGGGAAAGTAGCCGATCTTGAGAGAGCCCGTGGAAGAGCGTTGATACAAATAGAATTCACACTGTACTGGAAATGCAACCAGTCAGCACAATATATCTGGGGAATTTCCTGGATTAGACACTTACCGACGTCAGATGAGATGTGTGTTCAGTGCAGGTTGGTTAGTTCCAGTCAAGTCGGCAGGGGATATGGATAATACAGACTCAAATTCAGGATAGGAATTAACCACGAATAAATAAGACCTAGAGTAAAGCGCGACGTCCGCACTGAAGGAGAATGATAACAGTGGGTTAGAATAACTTATCCTGGAAGAGTTGGACGAGCTGGTCCGAATGACGTAAGGTTAAAACTAGTTGACCATGATCACGGCATGCAAATGGAATAGCAGTCAACTAGGAGGTACGAGGGTGAGAGAAGCGATAGTCAAAAGAGAGCGGCGATCATACGGGTATACCGTATAATGACAGCAGGTACACGGTCAGAGTAACAGCCTCCGAGCGAAGACGGGGAGAGATGAGTGAAGCGGATCCAAAGTTAGACCATTTGAATCATAGATTCATGAACTGCGAGGGCGGCGTACGGGGTAGACAAGGAGGGTGGTAGGTAGGTAGGAGTTGGGGGCGGGGGTAGGAACGACCTCAGAGCGAGGCAGATGCGGGTGGTCGAGACGCCCTGGAGAGATGAATCGGGATTCTTTCACTGGTTATGACAATACTAACGAAGGGAGCACATCCAGCTTCCGGAGTCTGGAATAATGTCCTGGATTTCTTTGAACAAAATGCGGATCCAGATTCCATGTCAAGTGCGAGCAAAGGGACTTGAAGCAAAGCGGCCGATCTTGAGAAGGCCTGCGGAAGAGGGTTAATACAAAGGGACTGATCAATCTAGGCCATCAGAACGACCTCTTGGATCCTCCGCAGCATGCATACCGTACGGCAAAAGCAGCGAGTCAGCGTAATATATTTGGGGGATTTCCTGGCTTAGACACTTACCGAGGTCAGATGAGATGCTTGATCAGTGCAGCGCGGTTAGAGTTTCGAGTCGAGTCAGCGGGGTCGAGGAAATGTAGATTCAAATCAGGATGGGAGAGATGAAGGTAAACAACGAATAAATAAGACCTCGAGAAGCGCGAAGTCAGTACTGGATGACAGTAGGTTAGGATAACTTCCTCTAGATGAGTTGAACGAGTTCGTCCGAGAGAAGTAAGGTTCAAACAAGTTGAGGATCATGTTAGCATGCGAATGGAATAGCAGTTAATGAGGAGGCCAACGAGGATGAGAGAAGGGGGGTTATTATACTCGCGTGGTCCACAGGCTGAACAACGAGTTTACGGAAGACAGTGAACACGCACCTTTCTGTCTCCCATCATGTCTCTCGTCTTGGTCGGCACGCGCACGATAGGAATGATGTTGCTGCCACTCTCATGGATGACCACCTGGATAAGCTGCCACATGAGGTCGGGCGAGCAGGAAGTGTTTCCTCGTCCTACATCGGCGCAATAAATCATCTTAATGTTGAATACGAAAAAAGTGAACTGACGACTCACGATCCAGCAATAATCAACCCTGCCGCTGCGATGGCCTTTGCAACATACACGCTGGGCATAGACAGGTGACACCGTAGAGGATCTGGCCAGACTTCCCGGGCACGGAAATTGCTCGATTGCTGAGGCGTAGTGGCTTTCCAAAAGTGGTGCACAGACGCACCGTTGGCGTTGCCATTGGATCGTGGGTAGCCCATGGACGGAGGAAAAGGAAACCGGGAGTCTTATCCACCGTCATCTAAAAAGCATACCTCGAGTTTACATGTTTCTCACCCCTGCCAGGAATCCAGGATCTTCGCATCCACATTCCCGGGCCACGACGGCTGCGACGTCATCAGAATTGTACGATAGACTCGGGCCCGGGTGAAGTGAATTCTTGGCGGCCGTGGACGTACTTGGGCCACCTCGACGTCAAGAACAGAGTCCAATTTGACTCCTGCCAGGATTCAAATAAAAAGTATGAGTCACACACCTTCTTCGGACGTGGCGCCTCCCGATGTCGGGCTCAGCCCCGGCGTCGCTCTCAATTGCTGGCAGGACCGAAAAATCGTGACCCGACGAGTACGTAGTCCCGTCGAAGAACGACGGCTGCCGCGGCGAAGAATCATCGGGACGGAGACGGTGGCGTCGGCAAACTCAATTGCTATCCACTCAATATCCACTGGCGAATCTTGGGCATCCGACATAGCCATGGAGCGACCTGACGCAGCGGCTCGACTGGGATGCTGGGCGGGGGAGATGCAATCGTCACGCATCTCGCTGTCGCTGGCGCTGACAAAGCAGGCGGGAGCATCGAGCATGGAGTGTTCCGAACCGGAGTTATTGTACACTGTCAAGGACGACTCGGAGTCAATTCCTCAAAAAATGATCTGTGATGGGATCAAAATCACTGTGCTCAAATTGCCGCTGAATAGGCGATTGCAATTTGGAGGTCGCCGCTTTCGGCGGTTTCCGGCAGTGTCCAATACAAATACTGAGCGAGTTCCGCCAACGGCGGACCCAGCGTCAAGATCATTGCCAAGATCGACGACGGTGTTCTGTTGACACGATGGTCCATAGTGATCAGCGGTCAACGATTTCCGTACAAATTTGGTACAAATACTTCAATACTGTAACGAGACTTCTCCTCAGCCTCCACCCTTCTTGACTTTTCCTGAAATGCGCCACGCTCTCTTGTTCTTTCCGATTCTATTGACGATAGGTTCTGCATCTAATGTCCTAACTCTCCATGAAAAGCGGGACGGTGCGCCTGCTGGATTTCTCCTCTCGAGTCCCGCTCCATCGGATGCCATGTTGCATCTACAGATGGCCCTGAAACAGTCGGACACTGCAGGGCTGGAACAAGTCTTGCGTGATGTCAGTACGCCAGGCAATCCGGCCTACGGAAAGCATCTTACCTCGGAAGAGGTGTGTACGCTACGCTAGCAATTGTGATGGCACTGACACACATAAAGGTCGCCTTGTATACCAAGCCCTCTGCAGAGAGCTTTGATGCTGCCATATCTTGGTTGAGGCAGAGAAATCTCCTCCACAGAGCCGTTTCCCATGCTGGCGATTGGTTGCAGTTCTCGATTTCTGTCGAGAAAGCCAACGAATACTTTGGGGCAAACTTTTCTGTGTTCACCCACACAGATACTGGCTCGGAGATCGTACGGACACTGGAATACTCTCTTCCAGCTGAGTTGACAAACCACATCAAAATTTTGCATCCTACCCTCTCGTGCATAATGTCTCTTGTACATCGAACCGATCCCTTACTTTCTTTGGCAGGTTTTCCCCTCCCAACGTTGTCCCCGCCATCAGCATATCCAGGAAACGCCATCTAGCGGCCCGACAGGCACCACCGGCGACGGATTGCACAGTTTTTCAGACTCCGGCTTGTTTACAAGCCAAGTACGGCATCCCAACAACTTCCGCCACTCAGTCCAGCAACACGCTCACCGTTACGGGGTTCCAATTCAATAACCCGTCGGTTTTTCTTACGCAGGTTCGTCGTATAGACGAGGCCGATTCTATATCCAATATTTCGTTCCTTTCTAGACCTTTTTGAACTTCCTGCGTCCTGACAAGACGTTCAACGTTAATTTTGGCACCCGGTTTGTGGCTGGAGCCTCAAATTTAACGTCGGAAGGTAACTCCGAGGTTGTGAGTAGATTCTTTTTTTTCTCATCGCGAGAATTGGGCGGAGGTACTTATTGTTTAAGTCCCTCGACATGGAATATACCATGGGTCTAGCTACTGATGTCCCTGTCACCTTCCTGGGAATTGGTCCGGCCACTGCGACTCCCGCCGATTTTCCTTCATTGCTTCTGGAAGGATTCGGGGTCCTTTTGAACGACACAAATCCACCCCAAGTCGTGTCCACTAGCTATGGCGCCGACGAGTCTTTCTATACGCCTGCCGTCTCCGAGTATGGATTCTTCTTTCACGTTGCCTGATAACTGACATTCCTTAGGGCTGTCTGCAATTTATTCATGCAACTTGGTGCCCGTGGAGTTTCGCTTTTGTTCTCCTCTGGCGATGGCAAGTCGGCTTTAATATCCATATTGCCGCCTCTTTCCTAATTATTGAACATCAGGTGGGGTACAGACCAGTAACAGTGCCGGTGTTGGGGACAATACTGCCACATGCAACGCGTTTGGACCCACATTTCCTTCTGGATGTCCCTGGTGCGTAGGTTCAATCCCACCGACAACGTTGTTGCGTCTAACCGTGATGCACATCAGGGTTACAAGTGTCGGAGCCACGCGTGGTGTGGATGAAATCGGTACGACCGAGGCCGATCTATTGTTTCGCGTTCGGGCTCAAACTTTTCACCTCCTCGTAGCCGCTTCTTTATCATCTGGGGGCTTCTCAAATGTCTTTCCCGCTCCAAGCTACCAGGCTGCGGACACCGCAGCGTATGTAGCTCAGCTTGGATCGACTTACCAGGGATTGTACAACCCGTCCGGGAGAGGTTTTCCAGGTCAGCCCATCCGACTGCTTTTTTCAGCTATGATCTACCCACAACTCGCAACCAGATGTCTCGGCGTTAGGGCTGAATTTCATGATCCGGGACCATCGTCCAGGCTGGCAAACGGACTCGGGTACATCGGCGTCGACGCCTGTTTTCGCTTCCATCATCTCCTTGATCAACGACAGGCTTATTGAGGCGGGAAAGAGCCCGCTTGGATTTTTGAACCCGTTCTTGTACTCTGCGGCGGGAAGAGCAGCGCTGAACGACATCACCCAAGGAAGTAATCCAGGCTGCAACACTACCGGCTTTGCAGCGCGCGCTGGATGGGATCCGGTATTGCGTTTGTACTGAGATGGATGAGCTACAACTGACCGTCTTTGAAGGTAACTGGATTGGGCACACCCAACTTCCCAAAGCTTCTTGCAGCGGCAATGGCAGCAGCGGTTTGATAGGTTATCGTCTCCTTCTATGTTCCACATTGGTCCTCATCTCACACCCACGTCTTCATTCAATAATTTTTACAATTCAGAGCTGAGGGAGGCTGTCGTCCTGCGACGCGTTCTGTGCTGAGACTTCCTTGATTCTATCACCGTTCTACCGGATTTCTATGTTATTAATTCTCCGCGGTGTCGAACTCACTTTATGGCAGTCTTTAATTCGCACCTTCCAAGCATCGAATAGATCTACACCTCTTATCAAGCCCTTGCTCCCTGTCGGAGGCTTTCGCACCACGGGCGCCACCGCCGACGCCATCAGTCGAAGATCGAAAGGTGTGCAACAGCACGCAAGGCTGGAACGATCCAGTTCGATAAGGCATTATTGCCGAACCTTTAGGTTTGGCTCTTACAAGAATGTTTACTTGTACACCCAACTAGCAGAAACCCGTGCTTCGCCACGGAAATTAGCAAGCAGAAATCTGGGAGCCAGAATTATTCATACAATAATTATATTCCGTAGTCCTTGAGCATTGCAATCTTTAAGTGGACACTCGTCACCAACCTGCGGTTGGTTCCTCGTGTCCTCCGTATCCAGCTTTAGTTTTTCACAAATTTCAGATTGCATAGACTCAGATAAATGAAGACACCAGTGTTGGGGCTCCCTGAAATCAAAGCCTCAGAAATCAGACAAACCTTGAGAAGAAACGCGGTCAAGCCCTTTTGACAAATATTATATCGTGGTCATACTCAAACCCCTAGCTACCCATAGTCAGACTGCAATGTAACCTGTTCTGTACATACCCATGAAGATTGTCACCCGTACATACATGTCATAACCTCGTAGACTCGTAGTTTGCTCGTCAAGTTGCTCGTAGTCCTTCTAAATTCTGTACTACCCGTTTAAATCATTGCCTCTTAATTGTTTTTTATGCACCCCTGTGCACTTGTGCCTTTTGCCTTCCTTCCAGGACCTTTCCATGTGCTAATATACCACTGTCTTCGTCGCATTCTGTTCAGATGATGTCGCGAGATGGAGGTCCGAAGAAAGCCGAGTATATCCGATTGTTTGTCCTCGCGTGCCCAAACGCTAACGGAAGAACCTGATTGGCCAGTAGAACTCTTACAGCATGATTGTCTTTTGTATAAGTAGATATATGGTACTGCTATGCACACTTGCTTGCTCTTGTTTACATACTTACTTCTACAACAGCAAGCTGGCTTGTTCACCCCAAATATGGAAATGCCACTACAGTAGTATGCTGATCTATAACAACTATAGCGCGCTGTCGTGGCAGAGCCCACTAACTGGTGGGTGTATCTATACAACACAACTTGAAGTTGAATATAAACATGTATTCAATCTCAAGGCTCTGTCGCAAAACAAATACAGTCATTCCACGGTCCTTGCAAAATCACCGGTCCTTGCAAATATTTTTTCCTAGGTCCTAAAATATATATTTCTTTGCCATTTTTTGCACCAGATCTCTTCATTCATGTCTGATGCACCTCCCACATTATTTTCGGGCGCATAGAGTGTACAATAATTATGTAATCAGTACCAAATAGGGCAGATCTGCAGGAAACCCAACTTTCCCTTCTACATTGTTTGTTTCACATGACATAAAATGAATGGAGGGGTATACTGAGTCATATGTCCATGCTATCAAAAATCTGGGGTCATTGGATAGCCCCGCCGATTGGCCAAGAATGCTCTAAAATTGATGAGAAACCTTGGATTTTTTTGCATGGCCTACGTCTACGAGTGCATACATACTACCTACGTATTCAGTTTCAATCTTAAACCTTAGTTTTGGGCCAAAAAGCGGGATTTCTCAACCCTGTTGCAAGGACCACGGAATGACTGTAGGTCACGCCTCGACGATGGGCCGCGAATCCTTCTAGCACGAACAATTTCCTTTTCAGCTGTTGTCTAGACCCATTCACACTTCCTACGCACCTCATATGCCACTTCACTGGTTGATTTCAGTGCAAAAAACACATGAAGTCCATGCATTACCGTAATGGCCGGAGGTAAGGCATTTTTGGAGAGTTGATTTACTCTACCGCCGCCCGACTCAGTAGGTACATAGTGACCGGGGGCCTAAACCAGCGACATTGTCTGCTGATTAATGGAAAGCTGTCGGAGAGCAGGTGCATTCCACCTGCTTCGTGGCAACCATGAGAAGAAACCCGAGTCAGAAAGGAAAGTGCTCAAGCTCCGTGGGTTCTGATCTATGGTGGCTGAGATGTTAGGCCAACCATCGCCGCCAACCTGCAGCGACTCATCAGCGGCGTTGAACTATCGCCAACAAAAAGACTTCGCAGCGGAACAAAAACCCGATAAGAATCGGTATATCTCGGGGAGTCCGTGACAACAAGGAGGTAGTGACAATGCCAGGACAGAAACAGCGAATTTGTTGCGTGTCTAAATAATCAGTGGCTGGCTAATGCAAGATGTAGTATAGCATGAACAATATTTTTGATGTTCGACGAGCGAAATGACAGCCTCGCGCTCCCCTCCGCCTCGCCTCACCTCTGCCTCGCGCTTCCCCTCCGCCTTGCCTCACTCGGCTTCGGCTTTGCCAGGCGCCAAACACGATAAAAACAGGTTATAGGACGAGTAGGGTATGGATATGGAGCTCGAAGAACGGCCGTCAAGGAGGAGTAGGACAACCAAGTCAAGAACGGTACCGAAACAACGAGGAGATGAACTCCATCCAGGAGGAATAGGCCAACCAAGTCAAGAATGATATCAATATGACGAGGAGATAAACTCCGTCAAGGAGGAGTAGGACAACCAAGTCAAGAACAGTACCGAAACGACGAGGAGATGAACTCCGTCCAGGAGGGATAGGCCAACCAAGTCAAGAATGATATCAATATGACGAGGAGATGAACTCCATCAAGGAGGAGTAGGACAACCAAGTCAAGAATGGTACCGATATGACGAGGAGATGAATTCCGACAAGAAGGAATGGGTGAAACAGAGCAAGAACAATATCAACGCAACAAGGGGACGAATTGTGAAAGAATTCGACCGACTTGAGAACTGCGCTGTAAAGTGGTCTCCACGCTGGAAAGGAGCTATCCAACTCGAGGAAAAGTAACAGGACAAAGGAGAAATGGGGTCTACGACACAAGAGGAGCTTGACCAGGCCGACGACAATGCTATAGGAGTACCTCCGTCAACAGGCGCTTCATCAGCAAAGGAGAGGAGGAAAGCGGACTCTTTCAGGCCTAAAGGGGGTAGGAGCTACCTTGTGGGCTGAGGGCTGTGTCTAGAATGAAGAATGCATGTCGGGACGATGTGCCGGTGGCTGGGCAAAGAGTATAAAAACCTAGCGTATTATTTGAGAATGGCATCTTGTATTTCCCCACCTAAATTCCTAAGGCTTTTACAAGCTGAGAAAGAAACTCTTCCTCCGTCTTTGGACACGAGACGGACACAAAACCGAAGTACGACAAAGTACAGGTTAACGCAAGACCTGGAGCGCAAGGAGTGGCCAATTAGTCGTTTCCGGTAGGGAACTCCGACCGGAAAAAGGACCAGGTCGTATAGGAGATCCTAAAGATAAAAACACCACGTACCGAAGGTGGAGTGGTATCAAAACAGCCAGCAACAGAATTTCTGTTAGCGTGTAACTGTTCCGACCGAGTAGTATCGGAAGGCAAACGGTCTTTGACTTGGAACAACTCGGAGAAATCCAGTGTCCATAGCCATCTACCAACCGGCACGGTCACCTTGTCAGTGAATATCTCGCCTTGAGGTTCAAGCGGAGACATAAAGAAAGGGGTCCGAAAGGAAGGGAATTGCGGAGTTTAGGCTACGAGATTCAAAACAGGCCCCGAGGTCGCGCACATTAAAATGGAGAAGAAGATCAAAACGGAGAAATAAAACCGCAGTCCAGAAAAACCCTACCCACTGCACAGAGCAAACACCCAGAGGAAGAAACACGACTCTATCCGCGACTCCTTCCGTCCTCCCTCGATAGGAGCCTGTATAGGATACGCAACTGAGTTATCGGACCTGGAAGGCTGTAAAGGAGCGAACTCCGTACCCCCCAGTGCACCAAGGCTTCTCAGTGCTCCGTGCTGAAAGCCTGTAAATAACAGATCCTGCCCACCCATCTAAAGATCTATCCCTTGTAAAACTTAACCCATTGTACTTCGGAGGAATAAAAACCACCCGACACTTGCTACACAAATTTCCCCCTAGAGGACGATACCTTTTCTGCTGTACTGTACCCACAGACGTTACATTCGTCTGACAGTCAAGAAACTGCAGTCCGCATCACAGCGTACAGCATTATATTGAGCCCTCTGCGTACAGGTCGCGGGCGGTGTTCATTTGGGTGTGATGCCAGGCTAGCTGGCAGCCACATGCGATGTTGTGAGCGCCTGCAACGATGCAGGCAAGCACGGAGGTCTTGGACTATGAGCAAAGCGCAGAGAGAGCTGAATATGGGCCGTGGAACACTGCAGCAGGGGTCAAGGTGGATACATAACGTCAATTTGGTGGTTGGTGACGCTTGGACCGCTTGCGGCGTACCTGGAACGACTCCTACTATACCAAAATACATTCCGCTAACCTGCTGGCCTGTCCATGCCGAAGTGTACTGTGACTGTGTACAGAAAGGCAGTCAGAGCAGCCGCTTGATTTCGGGCGCACCTGAACTGTGTGCGGGCTGGTGGTCAAAATATGGGTAAGATTGTTAGTATAAAGTCCAGAAATCGAAGGTAGGGAGTGTCCTGGGTAGAAAAAAGGGTCCGAAGCACAGAGCCAGGGAGAGACATGTTGTGCACGTCGCAAATTGAATACAAAGTCCCCGGGAAGAGCGGTGAGCTGGAGAGTGCGGAATAAGTACATGAGCAAAGCTTCAGCGCCAATGCCATAGGTGGTTGGGTAAATCAGGAGCGCCGCCAGAAGAGCAGAGTGGAAAGTAGATGGTGGAAGATTGAAAAGAGAGCGAAGGCCTGCCGGATACAAACACCGCACGCTTCACGGGTCTGCGCGGACCGGCGCGGCGTGGTACAACTACATTCACACAGAACTCTAGTTGGCACCCTGAGGCCGGTGTGGATTTGTCATCCAGAATGAGTAAGCGCCCAGGCGCCTAATAACCCGTGATTGAGATCCAATTACAAAATGCGCAAATCGACAGTGAGAAATCACAACGCGAAAATAGACAGTCAGAAATCACACAAGTCACTCCCACTCCATGCTCTCTCGCGCGCGGCCACCTCGGTCGATTAAGCGCACTCGCGCCATCCCAGCCCTGCGCAGATTCATGCTTGTCGGAGTATCCACCTGATCCAGCAGCGTCTCGATCTCGGGGTGGTGCCGATAAAGCCAGATGGCATGAAGCAGGCTTGTCCCGTCGATATGCGCTGCGCCTTTCGTCCTGCCCCACTCTCGAAATTGTAGGAACTGCGCGGTGACGGCGAGAAGAATAATTGATGCTGCGAGGCCTCCCGCAACCTATACGCCATCCTGTCAGTCCATTGGCACAAGTAGGCTCTGCGCACGCACCGCTACAATGCTCAACTATCCTGGATTATTAACACTGCACGGATATATCTCGGATGGTTCAACATACATCGAGACGTGCGCGCACAACTTGTTCCGTAATCGTCGCTCTCCCCTCAACGAGCGACGTCAGATTGGTTACAATCGTACCCGTCTGGTCGTCTGTCTGGAACCCGAATGTTGGCTGGATGTGACCCACTGGGACGCTGCAACTTTAACAATTTTGTTCTGCCCGAAGATCTCGTTGGAGGCGGCTCACATATCCAATACATCGACGCCAGCAATTTGGCGAGGGAAGCCTCCACCTCCAACAGCGTGACGCTGGTTGGCGTGGGTACTCTAGTGCTTCCCGACACCAACCCGAGATCCAAGGTCAAGAATCTATCGCCTGATAAGCACTTAAGAGTCGTGACAACAGTAACACACAAATCCGTGAACGGGAAGAAAAACCCTCCTGTGGCCGCACTGGATTGATAGTTCGATATCGGGGCAAACAGATAGAAGATGTTCCACTGAGACAAGGGGTAAGTTTATGCTCATGTCTAAAAGAAAGGGATTGATTAAGCCGGCGCACGGCGTCAATGAAGCCCTCTGGGGTGGCCATCATCTCTCCATCCGTTAACAGGTCGTTCGCGTTGGGTTCATTGGTGTCTTTGAATGGCAGCCATGTCCGAGCTGATTCAGAACTTGGCGAAGCCTCGCCGAGAGAAACCAGCTCCCCCGACAGCACATCGACCTCAGCAGTCAATTTAGCCAATGTGTGCGTGCAGCGGAATAGCTGGATAGATATGGTAGACGCGGTTGCGTCTGGAGCAGGGAAGGACAGGTTCAGTATGGGGCCCGTGGCGCCGTTCGTATCAAGGATAGGCGCTGTACTGTAGAATACCACGTCCTCGACCCCGGTCCACTCTACAAGTCCAGGACAAGATATTCAGTTTCCACCAGAGAACAACGTGGGTGGACTAGTTCATACTCAGCATAGAGACGATGCCTGTCTCTGAAAGAGAGAACGGATATATTAATATGTGAATTTTGGCCCAAATAAAAGACACACTAGGCGGTATGAGTGTATAATTCGAGCCACCGGTGGTCACACTCCAGGCTTGTAGAGTGTCATTCCAGACAAAGTTTCTGCTGGTAACATCTGTAACATAGCCGCAAGCTATTTGAAAGGTGTATGCGTTGACGCTAGCAACACCTTTTCCGTTATTGGAGCTCAAGACATCGTAGAGGGTTGAGCCATGGATCCCAATAGTCGAGAGTGAGTCCATGTACAGGAGCATTGGGAACGTTGCCGTTGCCGCTGATATTCCGCGAAAGCTTTTCAAATTTAATCAGAGTTGAATATGAACCGGGATAAACGTTGTACACATCACTCGGGTCAGACACATTAACGCCAGACAATATCGGGAGGCCATGCGTCGGTACATGCACCAGCTGTGTCGAGTTGAATGCTTCGACTGCGAACAGAGCTGGGGTTGTGATGTGCAGCGCGAGAATGCCGCTGAGGTAGATGAACGCTGAGAGGACGCCGACGAGCGAGGAGGGGAGGTCCCGCTGCGCAAACACGCCCGCCAACGCAGATCCGATGCCGTTCCATGAGGCTGCACTATCATGTGTAACCGACAACGGCTGCCACCTGCGGAGATCTCGACGGCTAGACAATTTTTGCGTCACGAAGACCAGTGTCGCAGAGTATACCTGGATAAAATAATCTTCAGTCATTCCCGGCGGCCGACAGAAGAACAGCGTACCGTCCCGACTGTCGTCGCAATGGCGGTGATACCCAGCGAGACCCAGCTCTGGTATTTCAACGAGAACGTGGACCGCTGCTCCCATCCCCGCATCCACACCACAACGAGCCACACATGCAGCCCGACGAGCATCCCATGGAGCGTGATCGACAGCAGGCTCAGGATTGGCGTCGTTGTCAGGAATCCGGCCCATCCTGTCCAAGAACGATCAGCCGAGGCATACTTCTCAAACGTAGCGTACCAAGTGTTGACTGCACAGGAGCCTCACCGTCCCACTTGGTAGGGTACGGATTCAGCAAGGTTGCTTCGCTGATAGTCCTCTTGTGCGGCGGTGGTGGACCAGAAGAATCGTCCGCCATATGATTCCAATCGCGCAGGGGGAGAGAGAGTGGCGAGAAGGAGCTCGTGGATACATTGTTAAGTAAGCATAGCCTTACATGTAAAGGGTCCCTGCGAAAAAGAAGCCACACTGCTGAGCGGTGATTCCCCGCCTATAAAAGTTGATGAAGGGCTGGAAAAATTACACAGCTGTCGGCGTGTCGATGTACGACTACCGAAGACTGTGCCGTGGCTCACTTGAGACCAGCCGTATCTCGTGCCTTACAGAGATGCCTCGAATTAGTATGCACTTTCCCATCCAGCCGTCGGTTCCCTCCATATTCCGTTGTCTCGGCCGCCCCAAGGGTTTCTCGCACGTTTATTTTTTAGCATCATAATTCATTAATAACTTAAACCTTACCATGTCTGATTTGGTGTGCAGCTGTTTACACTCTTCCGAATTTCAATTTTACTCACCCTCCGCTCAGCGGCTCCTGTAGGTTCATTCCATTACCTAGTTTATTTGTGGGGTCTGAACCTAACCTGAGCATCAGCATCAGAATAGAGTTCTCTGGTCATTGTGCTGGCTCGCCAAGAGGGGAGAAACGCGAAAGAGGGAGATAGAAGAAAAATTTGGAGGAACCTCAGGCAAATTTATATGGCGTTCTGGGAGGTCCGGAACCTCAATGAAACCTGTATCATTGACACAGCAGGCGGGTCAGAAGGAGGGAGGCTTGCATTGGCAGATAAAATGGTTAAATTGTGTATCCATGGAGCAATTAGAAAATGGACCACATTATGTTTTAACATTCAGGAGAGAGTAATCATGCGGACAGCCGCGATTAGACTGGGACTGACACTTGCGATGGTGTTGGCACGGCGTTGCACATACAATCAGTTTCCCTTTGTTCTTTGTTATCAGTCCTATCGGTTTACTGATCGATCTCATTTATCTGTCATGTGGCTGTGTAGTTATCTGCCACCCACCCGTTGCTCCACGTAGTGATTTCCTAAAAGCTCGAAAATATTTGAGGACACGTATAAAATGATATAAACCAATTCTGCTGACTCAGATTTGGAAGTGGTGCGATGGGTATGGAGTAAAATGCCCATGAGAGATAACTTGTCATGGATCAGTTGGCTGATACTGTCATCAAAGTTACCTGCCATTCTTTCCTAGAGTTTCCTCCATCGTGTCGCATCCTCGGCACACATTTGGGATGTGATTTAGGGCTGCCTGAATGCCTAATCAATATAGTTAGAGAGTCGGGTCCCCTGGAGAAAAATGGGTTTCATTCAATCGGGACTGCCATGGAACCTGCTAACAAGTCTTCAAGGGTACCATTTTCTCAAATTGAAACAAATGATTCCAGCTCATTTTGATTGGGGAACAATGACATGATGTATTTTGGCTTGAAAGATTCAAGAAACTTGAATACGGTGTTATATTTTTGCTCAACTGACACCTGTTGACAGACCTGGCATGCCCGCGCATATCGAAAGCTGCAAGTTGTGCTCGCACTAAGTGCCAGCACTGCGCGCGAGATGGCAACCGAGTGCACACAGGGCCTTCAATGTCCCAATCACTTTGCCATCTCGCACGCATTCGCAGCATGCGAATGCCACATCAGCCCGGATGTACACGCGCAGACTTGCGAGACACGTGCACTGAGGCAATGATGCCTGCACAAGGGCGTGTGATTCGTCATGGTTGTCTGTGCACTGCGATCACGCTACATTTGCGGGTGGGGATCCCCCCACCAAGTCACAGGTGCACACACTTCCCACTCCTTTATCCCCTTCCCATTTTCTGCTCCTCACTCCAGTGTTGTCCTTACAACTGTATACTAAATGCATACTATTCAATCAAATTCAATTCTCTTGATGCCGAGCCTCGAATAAACAAGTCGGCAACTCAGAATTAGGAATGGACGTATGTACCTCGAGCGCGTGCGACACACCACAGCCTCATGTTCTGGGAATCTTTGGGTTTCTATCTGTTAAAAGAATCAAATCCCAAGTAAGCAACAATCAAGTATGTAATGAATTTGGGCCTTCATAGACCTTGAATCCAAGGAGCCGCTGTCCAAATAGCATGAACAAGTGAATGGATTCCACACAATTCCTACAAAAAGTGGTAAAGCTTGAATGCAACCATCCGAGTCCACACACCTCATTGATTGGTTGGAATTTTCTGTGAGGAGCTTTGTGTGAGTACTTGAATGGAGTTGGTTTGAATGTTGAATGTTGATAATTTGGAAGTACATTATGTGAATGGCTCAGTGGCTGGCACACCTTGCAGTAGTTGCGGCACGTGGGCTGGAATGGTGCATACCCGCAGTAAACATTGAATCCAATCGATGTTAGTAGAGCTAGATTTTAGGATCATAGAGTACTGCTGATGCATTCGAATTTCGATGCTTTCTATATCATGGTTTTTTTTTCTCACCCCGGTGGCCCGGCCCGATTTTTGATTGCATGTGCAATGCCACTAATGGTTCCAACCAGCTTAAACCATTGATGGTTCCAACTGGTTTAAACCATCATGGTTCAAACTGCACAGTTAGAGGCAAGTTATATAGGAGGAACAGTCATGGTTTGAACCAGTTTAAACCCAGGGGTCTCGTAGAACAATATGTGGTTTAAACCGGAACCCTGCTAGGGTACCAGTCAAAGTTGAGGGTTGCAACATCTTTGGGGAATTCGAAGGTTCATGAGCTTCACGAAACAATAAAAAACTGGCGTCGAAAATCCCGATGGGTCAGGGGTGGGTGTGAAAGCATCCCCAGTGGGTAAAGAAGCAAGGGCAACTTAGGTGCGACAACGCAGCCAGCTAGCGGGAAAAACAGCTCCGGAGAACATAAGGATATGCATCAGCCAGATGCACTGGATGGGATTAGGAAACAACGAGGGCACGAGGGCTGGCGGGGGCGTCGATATTCGGGAGGGGGAGATGAGTGAATAGGGCTGCTGACCGACACAGTTGTACGGCAACCGTAAAACGGCCACCGTACCATCCCGTCGCGCCTTTCAGGCTCTCATTGTACGGTACGGCATATGCCGTCCCGAATACCGTAATACCCGTCAAAAATAACAACTATAGTGCGCTGTCGCGGCAGAGCCCAGGAACTGGGTTCGATGCAGAGAGCTTTATGCTGCTGGTGAGTAATAATAGTGTTGTTCACAGTTGGCCTTTTTTGTTCCTTTTTCTGTTCCTTTTTGCATTCCTTTTTGTCCCCTCTTTGAAAGAGGGAAATGAAAAGGAGAGAGAAAAGGAACACAAAAGAGGCTCTTTTCGAAAAAATGGACACATATAGCTCATTTTTCACCGAAGTTCCCTTTTTGTGTTCCTTTTATTTTCCCTTTTCTGGAATGCTTTAAGCTCTCTGCTTGATTCTTGCAGGAATAAGTAGTGATTCTGTCGTCAAATACACCTCCAAGACCGTCTGAAACACCGTTTAAAACTGCATCTTACAGGCCAAAATCTTGGCCACTTTCGTTTTCCTTTTTCTCTCCTTTTTGCGGAATCTTCATGCTTGGGTGTTAGCAGTTGACCCATTTTTCTTCACTTTTTTGAGCGATTTCCGCCAGTTTTTGACCTGGGGCTTAGCTCTTTTGGCTGGGGCATGTTCCCGCATGTCTAAATAGAAAAGGGAAAAAAAAACGGACAAATAATGGTGGGAACACCAAAAAGGAGAGGGAAACTTTCAAAAAGGGAACAGAAAAAAGAGCCAAAAATGGCTACTGTGAACAACCCTAATAGTGGGCCACAGTGCTCAAGTCATCAATTCACATATTTAAGTGCAAGATGATACCAGCCCCTGGCTTTGGAGGCATTTCCATTGAGAAACATTTTTTTGGGTGACCATGTCTTGAGTTCCTATTGTTGTGTATTGACAAGCTTCTAGCCAATCTGCAAGAAACAACCCAAGGAATGTCTTGTAAAGGTTCAAATGTCAATGAACAATGTGCATCAAGTTCAATAAAATTGTCCTCCAGTACCAAGCGCACAGCCCAAATCTTGCTTGGTCGACTCATTGACCAGCTGGCATTGGGCGTGAAAATTCATTATGGTTCTTTTGTTTGTCTCGCTGAACACACAAACAGGGCAAAGTCAATAATCCTTCGTAGGAATAATCTACTTCCACCAGATCCTCACATTCAGCCCAAACAATAGCATGCAAGTAGCAATGTGGTCGCACACCTGTACTCATCGAAGGCCCCTAATACAAAAATAAAAATGGTATCTGCGCTGCCATCGCGGTACACAAAGACGTAGCAGGATCCGCTCCTCGCTTTCACCCAACCAGGCAGGTAGCTGCAGAAAGAAATCCCAGTCAGACATACTTGTTGTAGAACTACCATATCACCTCGCACAATTGGTTAATACAGACAGAGATGAGGGAGCACAAGAACACACATCATCAAAACACTGCGAGAGGTTCATGAGGAGTGACAAAGGCCAAGTCAGTATGACAACACGCCACCATCATGTCATGATTTGCTCTTTTCTCACATCCCCAAATTCATGCCAATAACCCGGCGACTACGCAGACATTCAGCGGGTTATACCTCGGGATGCACCTATCGACTCCCTTCCTCCACCCCGTCCGTTTCTCCTCCGACATCATGCTCCAAAACCCCTCGATCGCCCTCGTCCCTGATCGGGTTATTTCACCTCGATCATTTGCAACCTCGATCGTATTTCAACCCGATCGCATTTCAACTGCGATCGTATTTCAACGATGCGGCCGTTATTTCCAACGGACTCCTTGGTGACCGGTAGTCATTACTACGACTCGCAGTATATAACTCTAGGATAGGTAGTTAGGCTCTTTACACTATTCTAGTCTATTCTCCAGAGCTCAATCTACCGCGTTTTACCTTTCTTCTTGTATCGCCCAGTCGCCCACGTCGCAGTAACCCCTGCAGTGAGGCCCTGTGCTGACAAAAGAATAGTGTCAACCTACCGACGACTCGACTGGACGATACGATGAACAACAACGAATTTACCATGCCGGACCCCGGGGTCTTCGAGATCCAGCCCGAGGACCAGCGCTCGGCGCTCTTGTACCAGCAGGCCCTCAAGTCTCATAACGAGGCCCGCACGCTCCACGAGACCCTTGCTGGACTCCAGGCTCAGCTTGGGGATGCTCGCGCCCAACTGCTACAAGCCGGGGATGAAAGGATCGAGCAGAACAAGCTGCTGAGGGAGGCCATGAGTGCGCTCCGCGACGCGGCCATTGACCGCCGCCCCTCTCTCGGGACGTCTGGGGAGGTCAAGGTCAATACCAAACAGCCCCGGGTTGCTGCTCCGCGTACGTTCAACGGGGATTCCGAGCAGTGGACCAGTTCCTGGCGGATTGTTGGCTGAACTTTAACGGCAACACCGCCTACGCCACGGACAGCACAAGATTACCTTTGCACTCTCCTACATGAAGGATGGCTCTGCCTCGCAATGGGCCAACAACGTCGTGTTGGCCATGCAGACCCAGGATGCGACCGGATCGTATTCCACCTGGGCGGACTTCCGCCTCGCAGTCCTTGAAGCGTTCAAGGGCGGTGCGCAAGTCGAGATTGCTCAAGCGAAGATGGAGAAACTCCGCCAAGGCAAAAGCACGGCCACGGAATATTTCACCGTGCTCGACTCCCTTAACAAGACGGCGGCGTACGACGAAGTCACCCTCATCCGATTGCTCAAGCGCGGCATCGATGACAAGGTGGTCAGGGCGGTCTATAGTCAGTCAGACCTGCCTGTGGACTACAAAGGCTGGAAGAAGCAAGTTATCAAACACGATGGGCTGAACTGGGCATTCCGGGTTATGGAGGGCAGCCTTCGGGATGGGGGGAACACGGTTTCCGCCCCAAAGATGCACTCCTCCTACTTCCCTTCGAACAACCCCGGGAACGTGCGCAAGACCGAGTGGAAAGGTCAGGGGAATAACCCGGTCACCCATTTTGGGAACAACCCGGTTAGCAGCCCCGCGCCCGCTACCTCCGTAGCTGTGCCCCGGTTCCTATGGACATAGACCGTGCAGACAGCAAGGGAAAGGGACCTTCGCCTCGTCCTACCTGTTACAATTGCAAGCAGGAAGGACACTTGGCACGGAACTGCCCTCGCCGCCTCCTGCAGGACCCGCAGTTCCGGGCCATGTACGCCGAGGTGATAAAGGAAGAACAGGACCAGGAGGATTTTTCCGCCGGTCGCGAGTGAAGTCTACGCACTTACGACCTATACCACGCTCCAGTGTACCAGTTGCATCTCCCAATTCATTTGAAGTTTTATGCACTGTGGAACCTGAGCCGACCGATGTAGACGATTCCGACGACGGTGAATCAACGACGACGGAAGGAACGACGATATGGAGTAGAGGGGCCAGTCCCTCTCTACGCTCCAAGAGGTGCAAGCTGAGAGCACAACGAAGGGAGAAAGCGGAATGGTGCAGACTCCCCGTTGGAAGTGCGGAACGAACGTTGGCCCGGATTAACGAGCATCCCGCCGAGGCAGGGGATATAGTCCGTCGGTGGACTCACCCTCACAGACATGCCGAAATCACCGACGAACTGCTGGAGGTACTAATGACAACGTACCCCCCGACGCGCTCGACGCACTAGACGCGTTGCGAGAACCCCCATCCTATATACGCGCCATGAATGGGAACTCGATGATGATCCCGGTAACCCTCGAAGGGCTGAACAACTTACAGGGTTGCTCCGTCACCGGGTTAATCGACAGCGGTGCCACGGGCGGGTTCATCAACGAAAGCGTGGTAGAAGAACGGGGGATGGAGAGAGAGGCACTCCCCATCCCCGTCCCGGTTTATAACGCCGACGGGACGTTGAACAAAGGAGGGCTGATCACACACGTCGTGCGCCTCCGACTTACAATCCGGGACCACACGGAGGTCTTCCCCCTCGCCATTACAGATACGGGGAAGAGCGATGTATCATCGGATACAACTGGCTCCGGAAACACAACCCGGAGATCGACTGGGAAAAGGGGGAGTTGAAGTTCTCCCGGTGCCCCCCTGCTTGCAAACGCGCTAGGCTGCAAGAGGAGTGGGACGAGGAAGACCAAGAAGAGATTCAAGAGGCGACCGGGTTTTTATAACCCGCATCTACTCCGAATCTGCGCTGCCACAACGGACTCAGCCCATATCCGAGCCATGGGCAGCGTGGCCACCAAGTTGGCGGCCGCCGCGCACGAGGCCAAAGGGGAGCAAACCCTGGAAGACAGCGTACCGGAGCACTACTTGCGGGATTTCCGCGGGGTGTTCGAGAAAGACAAGTTCGACAAACTCCCCGAACGGAAGAAGTGGGACCACGCTATTGAATTGAAACCGGGTTCTGAACCGGTCAAGGGACGCAATATCCCGCTCAACCCGGCGGAACAACGCGAGTTAGACGCGTTCATTAAAGAACACTTGGAGACGGGACGCATCAGACCCTCCAATCGCCTTGGGCCTCCCCGTTCTTTTTTGTGAAGAAGAAAGACGGGAAGCTACGTCCCGTGCAGGACTATCGAAAGTTGAACGAGCTTACCATCAAGAACCGGTACCCGATCCCGTTGATATCGGAGATCATGCATATGCTCCGAAAGGCAACCTGGTTCACTAAACTGGACGTTCGATGGGGCTACAACAACATTCAGATCAAAGAAGGAGACGAAGAGAAGGCTGCCTTCATGACCAACCGAGGGCTATGGGAGCCACTGGTGATGTTCTTCGGACTCACTAATTCGCCCGCGACTTTCCAATCGATGATGAACGAGATCTTCGAAAGGCAGATCGCTGAAGGCCGGGTTATTGTGTACTTGGACGACATCCTCATTTACTCGGACAATCTGGAGGACCATCGAGCGACGGTGCGAGAGGTGTTACAGGTGTTGAAAGATAACGACTTGTCCCTCAAACACGAGAAGTGTGAGTTCGAGCAACGGGAGGTGGAATACCTGGGGGTGATCATTGGAGATGGGAAGATTCGCATGGACCCCGTGAAGGTTGCTGGGGTGCGAGAGTGGGCCACGCCCAGGACGGTCAAGGATGTCCAGAGTTTCCTCGGGTTCCTCAATTTCTATCGCCGGTTCATAAAGGGATTTGGCGACCACGCAAAACCATTAACCCGGTTAACCCGGAAGGACACGCGATGGAGATGGGGTACGGAGGAGAACTCGGCTTTCCGGCGACTGATCGACGCGGTGACCTCCGAGCCCGTCCTCCACTTCCCTACCGACGACGGGGAGTGGAGAGTTGAGGCGGATTCTTCTGATTTCGCGACTGGGGCTTGTCTCACGCAGTGCCAAGCTGGAGTATGGGTGCCGATTGCATTCCTGTCTAAAGGCCTGAACGACACGGAGCGTAACTACGACATCCACGACAAGAGATGTTGGCGGTGATGCGTGCCCTATACGAGTGGCGACACTTCCTACAAGGAAGCCAACGGAAGTTCGAGATATGGACGGATCACAAGAATCTGGAATACTTCACCACCACCAAGAAGTTGAACCGGCGACAAGCCAGATGGTCACTAGAGCTGAGTGAGTACGACTTTACTCTAGTGCATAAACCCGGGAAACAACACACCAAGACGGATGCGTTATCCCGACGAGGAGGCCACGAGCGAGGCGAGCACGATAATTCGAATATGGTGCTATTGCCGGAGACACTCTTCGCGAACAACCCGGTTAGTGGGGCGGAGTTTCTGCGGGCCATGCCCGCAGTACTCGACGACACGCCGGGTGATAGGTTCATGGATGAGATCAAGCAGAAGAAACACCTTTGGGAGGACGGCGCGAAGGAGGCACTCGGGAAGGAAGACAGCGGATGGGAAGAACACGACGGGTTCTTGACCAAGGACGGGTTGATTTACGTCCACCTGATGAAACGCTGAGACACCGGGTTCTTAAAGCGCACCACGATGATTACCTCGCTGGGCATCCCGGCCAATATCGAACGGCGGAGCTGGTGACTCGCAACTACTATTGGCCTACAGTCCTGAAGGAGACCAAGAAGTATGTTGCGGCCTGCCCCACCTGCCAGCGCACCAAGATCTTCCCCACTAGGCCTAGAGGACCACTACACCCGAACGCTGTCCCCGAACGGCCCTGGCAGTATATCTCGATTGACTTGATTGTCAAACTTCCAGAGAGCAACGGGTTCGACTCGATCGCTGTAATTGTGGACCGGCTCAGCAAAGCCATCCGGGTTCTTCCCTGCACGGAACACATTAGTGGCGAAGGGATCGCCCGCCTATATCGCGACCACGTCTGGAAGGACTACGGATTACCAGAAGTGGTGATCAGCGACCGGGGCCAGATTTTTGTGGGGCATTTCATGCGGGATCTGCTGAAGTTGCTAGGCGTGAAATCGAACGCATCCACGGCCTACCACCCGCAAACGGACGGACAGACCGAGCGGGTTAACCAGGAAATAGAGCAATATCTGCGGGTGTTCACCAACTTCATGCAGACGATTGGGCGGACTGGCTATCCCTGGCAGAATTCAGCTATAACGACAAGGTTCATACGACGACCGGGTTCAGCCCGTTCTATACGATGCTGGGTTTTCACCCGCGAAAGGGTACAGAGCCAAGGCTCGAGGTACCAACGGAGGCGGCCGATAACTTCGCAAAACGAATGCAACTCGTGCGCGAAGAAGCTGCGGCGTCCATGCATGTGGCGCAGGAAACGATGAAGCGCTTCTACGACCGAAAGCGAGGTGAAGACCCCGGCTATGAACCCGGTGACGAGGTGTACTTGTCAGGAAAGAATCTGACGACCCATCGGCCTATGAAGAAATTGGACGATAAACGACATGGACCTTTCAAGGTCATGCGCAAGGTCGGATCGCTCTCGTACGAGCTCAAGTTGCCCGACACCTGGAAAGTACACCCGGTCTTCAACACGGTCTTCTTGAAGCCGTGGGTGCCCCCGGTAGCGGAACACCAGAAGGCGGTCCCTCCGCCCCCACCCGACGTGGTGGATGATGTAGATTTGTACGAGGTCGGAGAAGTGCTGAACATCAAAGTGCACAACCGGAGCCTGCGGTACTATATCTGCTGGGAAGGTTACCCGAAGGAGGAATATACGTGGGAACCACGACACCACTTGGTGGGTGCTGAGGATGCCTTAGCGGAATATTACAAGAAGAACCCGTGGGCCCCTCGAGAGATCCCAAACGGAAAAGGGGGCTGGAAAATGGAGAACCCGCCCCCTAGACGAAAAAAGAAGAAGCATTGATGCCTCGAGACGAAGCATCCCTAGGGGGGGGGTAATGTCATGATTTGCTCTTTTCTCACATCCCCAAATTCATGCCAATAACCCGGCGACTACGCAGACATTCAGCGGGTTATACCTCGGGATGCACCTATCGACTCCCTTCCTCCACCCCGTCCGTTTCTCCTCCGACATCATGCTCCAAAACCCCTCGATCGCCCTCGTCCCTGATCGGGTTATTTCACCTCGATCATTTGCAACCTCGATCGTATTTCAACCCGATCGCATTTCAACTGCGATCGTATTTCAACGATGCAGCCGTTATTTCCAACGGACTCCTTGGTGACCGGTAGTCATTACTACGACTTGCAGTATATAACCCTAGGATAGGTAGTTAGGCTCTTTACACTATTCTAGTCTATTCTCCAGAGCTCAATCTACCACGTTTTACCTTTCTTCTTGTATCGCCCAGTCGCCCACGTCGCAGTAACCCCTGCAGTGAGGCCCTGTGCTGACACATCAGTGTGGCAGGGGTAGACATTTACCAATTATACTTGAGCCAGCCAGACCTTGAATGAAAATCACATTATCTGGTTGACTATATCATTGATGTGAATCCGGTTACCGAGATATGTACAGTACCATCTCCAACTGGCCAGATTGCGAAAAATCTAGTCACGGAGAGAGGAAGGGACATGGCGACCAAGGTCTAGTGGAAACCCACGATCATAAGCACAGAACCATGAAATAACTAATGGCCACCTGCGAGGGTAAATTTTTTGCAATTGGAACTGGTCAGCCATGAAGAAAATCTGAATAGAGACAGGGAGGTGTAAGTCATATGTACCCGGATGTGTCACCCCCGCCATGTCGAGCAGTTCTAAACCAAATCAGTGAAAACTCGGGTAAATAGCAACAACACACTCCCAAAATATTCCTGCTGCTAAGAATACCAGAGCTTCGAAGCAGTCAGGGGAATTGTACTGAGAACCCGGAAGGAATGGAGTAGAATCAGGGTGGATGAGTTTGTGTGCAAAAATGGCAAACCATGCATATAATCCGGATTTGACAGTGTGGTTAGATGCGTACACATTCAGTCCAACTGTGCCATGGAAGGCTCTTGCAAGAAAAAAGCAAGATTTGCTAGAACTTGAGGGAAATGAGTTGAGGAAATTGAAAGATGTTACATAAAACCCAAGCCTTAGCATCTTGAATTCTTGAAATGTCGCGAGATTTCGCGGCTTCTTGAGGTGAGCATTGTTGGGAGGGGTCTTCAGCCTTGGATCTTGAGCAGTGGTCCTGGCAAAGGTTTGAGGAATCTTAGTCTCAAGTAGGACAGACCGAGGATTGATGCAGGATGGACGGAAAAGAGAGAAGAGAGGAAAATGTGGACACCAATGACAAATAGAGACAGACAGAGTCACGTGCAGCTAGCCAGCTGAGACCATAGAAGGAAACTGCTGAAAAGATTTTAAGATGTCCGTGACAAGAGTCGAACATAGGCCGTCCGGATTCAGACCGGATTCCACAAGCAAACCAAACATGAACAACTTTACAAAAATTTGGCGGAGAGGTGATTAGGGCGCTATAAGACCCACTACCTAAAGTTAGTGGGCATTTGTGATTGCTGTTTCACACTTGCACTTGCAACGTACTGAAGCACGAATCCAGTCAAATTCCCCATGCACCCTTCTGAACCCTCTTCAATGATCCTTCCAGGCCGTCCTTCCTGCATATCAATTTATTAACTCGGTATCGGCTCAAGCTTTTCGAGATCGCCTGCCGTTGTCAAGCGTTGCTGACATTCTCGACCAAATCAAGTGCCTTTCAAAGCAAGATGCCCCAAATATTGGCACAATGAACCACGATTCAAGTACGCGACAAGTCTTGCCACTCAACCCAAGTCCCGCTTTGGCAAGTGTTGCCGCTCAACCTAAGCCATCCAAAGTGGAAGCCATCACCCCAGACTGTCCTCTACTGGTATACAAGATACAAGGTTCGCGCTTCTAACTTGGCATACTCAAGAACATAAGGACCGACATCCAGACACGCAAGAACTCATTTGCGAGAACCCTGCCAAGTTGACCGTTTCCTGATGTAATTACTCAAGAATGCGCGACACGATGGGCAGCTGCAATCAGGTGTAGGGATAATACGAGTCTTTCAGGTGCGTCATTCATTGGCTTTACATTGGTGTGCCGGCGCTCACGGTACATGATTTAGCTTGGTGTGCGCAGAATTTCCGGGACTCCTGCAGATGCTCGCGCTTTGTACAAAAAAATTCATCGCTATACTGCCCAGACACCATGCATGACATTCCTCGTCCGCAGGCGAGATACCCATCCGGCAAGCGGTGCGTTTCTTTTGTTCACGTTTACTCGTTTGTCGATTGTTCTAGATTGCGCCCCTCAACGAACAGCAATTGGTTTTCTGTGATGGTAGAGTTACATGATGTACTGCATTTCGTACATCAATTCAAATCATATTCACTTTTTTTCATATGGTGAATTAGATATTTAAGAGGATCTTCTGGCTGGGGTACGCATAAGTGCCAGCTGACTCACCAGCTGGAATCCAGTCCGAGCTGGCTCCAGCATGGACCCATTGAGAATTCAGCTAGAGGTCAGCTTTCATGGAACTGGCGGCCAGCTGTCATTAACATGTACTATCCACCAGACCCGGTCCAGCTGGCGACAATGTGTCTACACTTTGGCGGTGTAAAGGTTCCGTTCGTTATTCATTTCCTTCCCCCATCCTGATCTTGGTGCCTCCTCTCCTGTTTGAGCCTGCTCATACATAAATTACTGTTATGTCATAGACTACCTACTGTAGTATATTGTCTTGTTAACAGTCCATGAGCATGCCTCTATTTTTGCTCTATTTACGATGCTACCTTACCAATAAAGGTTTGGCACCTGCCACCCATATCCCAATTCATTACGGTATAGGAAGTTCTTTGTTGGAATGGAAGACCCAGTCCTATGACTGTAAAGCTGTATATTGGCGCGCAAATATCAAGCGCCGCTCGGCGTCAAGGTCCCAAGGATGCAGTATGGCTCCAATGCCGAGGTGCCATCTTAACAGCACCGTAGCAGCAACGTGTCAACGGGGAGGTGAACATGAGGCATTTTACAGGCAGTCTTTGAACTTTGGCAGCTTGCGTTCAACTTTTGCAACCCAACAAGGTTCACGCATGCTCATCATGCACCGGTATTTTTTTCCTGCGCCGGTCACTCGTTGCACCATTCTCACATCTTTACGCCCTCTTTCGCCAATCTTTTTGTTTAGCACGCGCGCTATTAGTAGCCAATTGTGATGCAGCGCTGAAGTGTTCAGGAAATGTGGATTTTTTCTTGTTTCTTTTTGTTTTTTGACATACACGCTCACTTGGTGGCGAAAGCTGAATGGAGTGGAAACTACCATAGAATAGGCACACCTCATGCGGTTTCTGGGCTGTGTGAGCGCTTCCGGAGTAATATCGGGCGCTAAAAGCTGTATGTAGTTCTGCCTGTTTATTACGCTATAACATGGTACAGGTAACCCGTGTGCATGCACTTATGAACCATCATGTCAGAATAGCTGTATCTAGTCTGTTTCAGGCCAATGCTTCACAGCTATGGCTAAATATAATGGAGCTGTGAGGAAGGCTGTCGGGGAGCTAATAATACATATATAAGAAGCCCGTTTAGCCTCTGCCACAATTTTCTCATCGAACGACCTCTCAGGACTAGTCATAATCTCAAAGGGGCACAAATCTGCTCAATCTACCAGGTCAGTGAGTGGTTGGCTATGCATTGACGTGTATATGTTAAACATACGTGACATCCAGATATACCATTGATCCATCCATGGATTCAGAGAAACTTAACAAGGAGATTGAGCACTGGAGAGAGATGGTGGTATGCCATGTACCGCCTCGGGGCAGATCCCTAAAAAATCTGGCAAATGCCCTTGAGAGTAGATTTAAGAGGGCAGGGAATTCGGAGGACGTCAAGGAGGCCATTGAACTATACAGAGAGCTGCTGAGTCTTCATGCACCAAGTCATCCAAATCGTGGCAGCTCACTCAACAATCTGGCAAATGCAGTACAGACAAGGTTTGAGCAACAGGGGGATTCAAGTGATCTCAATGAGGCAATCACTCTTCATAGAGAGGCACTGGCTCTTCATGCTTCACCCCATCCTGGCCGCAGTGTGTCACTCAACAATCTGGCAAGTGCAGTACAGACCAGGTTTGAGAAACAGGGGGATTCAAGGGACCTTGATGAGGCAATCACCCTTCACAGAGAGGCACTGGCTCTTCGTGCTCCACTCCATCCAGATCGTGGCAGCTCACTCAACAATCTGGCAAATGCAGTACAGACCAGGTTTGAGCAACAGGGGGATTCAAGTGATCTCAATGAGGCAATCACTCTTCATAGAGAGGCACTGGCTCTTCATGCTCCACCCCATCCTGACCGCAGTGTGTCACTCAACAATCTGGCAAATGCTGTCTGGACCAGGTTTGGGCAGCAGGGGGACTCAAGGGACCTTGACGAGGCAATCACACTTCACAGAGAGGCACTAGCTCTGCATGCTCCACCCCACCCAGATCGTGGCATGTCGCTCAACAATCTGGCAGCTGCAGTGCAGACCAGGTTTGGGCAACAGGGGGACTCAAGGGACCTTGACGAGGCAATCACACTTCACAGAGAGGCACTGGCTCTGCGTGCTCCACCCCATCCAGATCATGGTACCTCACTCAACAACCTGGCAACTGCAGTGCTGACCAGGTTTGGGCAACAGGGGGATTCAAGGGATCTTGACGACGCAATCACCCTTCACAGAGAGGCACTGGCTCTCCATGCTCCACCCCATCCATATCATGGCATGTCACTCAACAATCTGGCAAATGCAGTGATGACCAGGTTTGAGCAGCAGGGGGACTCAAAAGACCTCGAAGAGGCCATCCCCCTATATAGACAGGTACTGGCTCCTTATGCTCCACCCCATCCAGATCATGGTGCCTCACTCAACAATTTGGCAAATGCAGTACAGACCAGGTTTAAGCAGCAGGGGGATTCAAAAGATCTTGATGAGGCAATCACCCTTCATAGAGAGGCCCTGGCACTTTGCGCCCCAACCTATCCACATCGGGGTGGCTTACTCAACAATCTGGCGGATGTAGTACAGACCAGGTTTGAGCAGCAGGGGGATTCAAGGGACCTCGCTGAGGCTATCACACTTCATAGGGAGGCACTGGCTCTTCATGCCCCACCCCATCCATATCATGGTGCTTCACTCCATGCCCTTGCTGTTTGTCTTGCTACTACACATAGTCTTCTGGATGACAAGGATAGTCTGGATACACCATATGAACTGTTCCAACAAGCTGCAACATACTTGTCATCCTCACCTCTCACTCGATTTCAGCATGCACTTTCATGGACCCGAGCAGCAGCAAAATATAATCATAACTCCTCTTTGGCTGCCTATTGCACAGCAATTGAACTTCTTCCCCAGTTGGCTGCACTTCATAAGGATCTTTTTTCGCGGCAGCAGATTTTGTCGACTGCAAAAGGTAGCACTCTGGCTTCAGAAGCTGCTGCTTGTGCTGTGGGAATGGGCCAATACACCATTGCTGTGGAACTCCTTGAGGCTGGTCGTTCAATATTTTGGTCCCAAGCACTCCATCTCCGAACCCCTCTTGATGACCTAGCAACCATCCAGCCTGACTTTGCTGCCAAGCTCACCAATTTGGCCAAGAAACTAGAGCAGGCCTCCTTCCGAGATACCTCTAGAAATCAATTGACTGACACGCAGCCCAAAATTATGTCCATTGAGTCCGCGGGAAGGCACTGCCAACAACTCAATGAACAATGGGAGGAGACCATCAAAAATGTTCAAACTTTGTCTGGGTTTGAAGATTTTATGCAGCCCAAAGCCATAAATGTGTTGAAACAAGCTGCGGTTTCCGGTCCAGTTATCATTCTCAGTGCCACCCATTCTACTTGCTGTGCATTGATTTTAACAGCAACTAATGAAGTTCAATATCTGGAGCTGCCGGACATGAGCCTTCCCATAACAATGGGTCTATCTGACCTGGTTCGCGCACTTTCCAACCAGGCAGGTTTCGATTTGCACACATTTCTTGAACCTGTGACTCGCTCTCAAGAGCAGTCGGAATTGCTGCATCGCCTGTTAGGTGCACGGGAAGGGAGGATCAATGTGAATCCCGATGATGTTTTCCGTGAGCTTCTGGCTTGCCTTTGGAAAGACATTGTGAAACCAGTTATTGATGCTTTGAAGTTAGAGGCAAGTATAATCTTTTCAGCGGATCATATTTTGTCTTACATCCTTGTAGAAATCAGCTGATCCATCGCGGCTATGGTGGTGCTCAACTGGCCCTTTTGCCTTCCTTCCCCTTCATGCAGCTGGCATATATGGCGAAGAAGTAACTGACTGTGCATCAGATTATGTGGTTTCATCTTATACACCGACCCTCACTGCATTGCTTAACCCTGCCGTTGACACTTCCAACCCGTTCAAAACTACTGCTGTGATCCAACCACATGCACCGAAATGTCAAGCTTTGCCAGGTGCTAGGGCCGAGTTGGAAAAGATTATAGCAAGGGTACCCAACCAGTGGCTCACTCCGTTGACTAGTACCACGGTGGACACTGCAAGGCTTCATCTACAAGACTCCTCCATTGTGCATTTTGCCTGCCACGGAGTCCAAGATTTGCAAGACCCACTTAATAGTGGCCTCATCCTCAGTGATGGTCGGCTCAAAGTCTCGGAGATCATGCGCAGGCCAGAGGATGACCATGTGTTGGATGCCAAAAAATCAATGTCCCTCGCATTCCTCAGTGCATGCGAGACTGCCAAGGGTGACAATAAGATGCCGGATGAAGCCATGCACCTCGCAGCAACCCTACTTTTTGTTGGTTTCCGTGGAGTAGTGGCAACAATGTGGTAAGCTGACCTAATTTTCTGTGAATGTTTTGGACTGCAACCTGACCCTCATATAAGGACCATGGATGATCGCGATGGTCCAAAGATTGCGGACACGTTTTACGAACACCTCTTCAAAAATTGTGATCCTAATTCTAAGCCTCCTGTTCTTCCGGATCTGAAAAAAGCAGCCAAAGCGCTGCATCTTGCCGTTGCCAAATTGCGGGGAGAACCGAATATGCGGTTCAGGCGTTGGGTCCCATTTGTGCATTACGGATTGTAGTTTCTTTTTTTACATCCCTAGTACTCCAGTATGCTCGCCATGTACTCTCTGCCGCATTGAACAATTGCCAGTCTCTTAAAATGAGTTGGACTCAGATACAAACCTTCAGCGATGTAACTTTGCGCTAAAGATTAGCAGGAGTTGAATTTTGAACTTCGAGGTAGGTGCATGTGCCGGTCAATGATAGACACCTATGTGACAAGTTGCTTCTAACCGTTTTAATCAATTATCTTCATTGGTTTTACCTTTGGTCCGCGCATTTGAAGTGTGGTGGGAGAGTCCAACATATAAGTAAGTATTATCCCCACACGCCTAGCCCCTCTGTCAAAAATTTCGCCTGCGGACTCGACCTACGGTTCTCATTTTCACGCTTATCCGTAAACTCATCCCATTCTTCGTAGCAGCAGACGCATGATAAAAACGAATTGTGTCAATCTCTCATCTTTCCCCTGAATCATGGTTCGTTTCTCACTTGTTGATTTCTGAAGGCTTATATATATGTAAATTCATGAATCACGGCAAGTATAATGTACTTGATTGGATTGAGTATACGTACTCCGAAAGTAGGAAGCATGAAGTGTTGAGAAATTATTTGGTTAATTTTCAATTTCGAACTCAAAGTTCCTGTTTTGCTTTTTCGTGCGTCCGGTATCTGGACTCTGGCACTGGGAATTCCGCCCCCGGACCTACCATACACCCCAAAAACGAGTGATTCAACGCCCGCCACTCGCGTCATGATCACCGCGGTCCAAGCGAATCAATGCATCATGACCGCTCTGGCCCCGCGCATCATGTGCGTTGCTTTCCAATTCGGACTTTCTGCAGCAAAGCGTGCGCGCAGACGATGGAGGCTGCGAGGCGCTAATAGCCTCAACCTTCGCTTCTTATTCTATCTTCTATCTCTCATATCGAGTGAGGCGCGAGACACATGGTCTCGTACGAGCAAAAACAAAAACAAGGTGAAGCACGGAGCAAGCGAGACAGTTTGAGAAGAGGAAAGAGGATGGCCCTGGGGGACAGCGCAAAGGCGGACCAAATAGCGTTCCACATATACACCAAACTCTTCCATGTCCTCTATGCTGCCCGTGCGGCTGAGCAAGCACCGGGACCGGGGCAGGGGAAGACGGATAAGTGGGTGCGTATCGCATTCTTACTGGTATCTATTGGATTTATACTGAATTTATTTCGATTTTAATGTAGTTTAACCTCGAAACCCCGCTCGCCCCGGCTGCCTCCACGCCCACCCTCGAGTTCGACGCATTCCGCGCCCTATCTGCTTCCCCGCCCCCACCACCTGTATCATCTGTTTCGGCCATATCTACCTCGGCGGCCTCCGCCTCATCCTCTACAGCATCTACATCGTCGTTGGCATCAGATCCCGCCACAAGTCGAAGTAGCAGCACAGATGAATCCTCTGCCGACGTCCTCCCGCCCACGATATACTACAAGAACGTGATATCTTTGTTCCGCGCGCTATACACACTGTTGAGCATCCTCCCGGCCTGGAGGGTGGTGCGCAAGCTCACAAGCAGGCGGGCACCATTGGGTGCTGGCGGAGGGCCGCAGGACAAGCGTGGACTGCGGCCGGAGTCGGGCGAGGCGGTGCGGACGGGTGGAAACGGAAGAGAGACGACGCTCTCATTCGGCGAGTCCCCCGCACCCAAGGCGGGCGCGCCGCCGCTGCCGGCGAGTACACATGTGTTCCCGAAGATACAGCATCCCGCTGGTGAGTCGTCTACTTATGCTCCTACTTCTCCTTCCAATCTCCTTCTATTTCTTTCTCGTGATTTCCTTGGATTTCTTGTCCTTTCTTCCTGGTTGTCGTTCCTGTCCTGGTCTCCCTTCAATTCGCTCCCCTTGTCTTTCCTCGCGCATATATCCATGTTTTCGGCGTGCATAGTATCACTGCATTCACGGCATATTAGCCGACACCTCGGCTAGCTTCTGCGAGCCGCTGTCTAGCTGTGGCTATGCTTCAGCTAGATCTGCCATGGCTATACGGGTAGCTAGTGCTGCCTCGCCACACGGCCGGTAGCTTCTGCGAGCTGATGGTTAGGTCGGCTATGGTAGCTGTAGGTAGCCGGGCCTTCGGCACCACCCTTGAATCAGTCGTAAATCACTTGTTGTTGTGGGAATGCCGTCTGCCACCGATCCATCTCCACATCCATTTGGAACCAAATTTATTTGCCGAGACTAACTGCGCCTAACCGCCGCCCTACGTTCTCATGTTGGCAATGATTGTAATGTGATAATAGGAGAGGTTAGAGCTAGCCAGAGGTGTTGGCTAGCTCAGGTGGGGAGGTTGGGTTAGCTGTGGGGATGTGCGCCTAGCTGTGGCTAGTGCAGCTAGCCAGACTCGGCTTGTCCGGTTAGCCTTGGGTTAGCCACAGACGGCTCAGGCTGGCTAGGTCCGGCTATGTGCTGCGTGGCTAGAACCCTGCTGAACGCAGTGTATATCCACCATCTTGGTGCATACATCCACCTCTTTGTCTTTGGCGCATATATCCACATTTTACGCGCATACAACGTCCTTCTTTCCATCTCTTTCGCGCATGCATCAATTCTTTGCATGTCCTCTTACCTGCCCCCCTCTACTCCATGTATCGGCTCCCCTTGCCGTTCGCCCGCCGTTCCTCCATTCTCTTTGGCTAGTGGATGGTCCGTCGGCACGCGTTATACGCGGTGGTATCGTACTACCTCTGTTTGTCAGCTACAGCTCAAATTTAATAAAATTGCTTTGATTTGATCATACCTTCAGACAATTTTGAGTGAGCCCGCGTGCGGGCCTGTATTAAGACATGGTCGTGCTTTTTCCCGCAAGGCAGCTTCGGCGTGGTGTCAGGAGCGAAGATCCAGAGTGTACGAGCGAAAAAGAAACGGAAAGGATCAGTCACGCAACATACCATGAACATATTATATCATAGGTAGGTTTAGAATCCACAGAATTGAATTAATACCAGTTCCATGGCAGGCATAATAGAAAGTCTCAACCCAAAACGGAGTGAAAGCGGGACTCGTGGAAATGACAGATAAATCCCGAGACCCGCAGGAGAATCGTCTGCACGAGATGCATGAGAACTGCAGTACCGGTATCTGCACTGAATCAGCATAAGAATACGGTGAATGAGGTAGATATTGAGCTGTTGAACCTTGCAGCTGCCATGACCGACTTGGAATGCTCATCGCGCGTATCTGGAATATTGATGAAACGCAGAACAGATCGATGTTGCGGCTATGTACCAGCTTGCGGGAAGAGACGGGACGGATGATATGGCATACAATGGACCGAACTAAAAATTAAAACGGCTGCACGACAAGTCCGAGTCAGTATCGAATGGCGCGGAATGGAATGGAAGAAATGAACTGGGAGTGCGTTGTCTGTACGTACCTCAATAGCGAGGAACTTTAGAACTTACAACGAGGAAATCCGATAGAAGCAGAGTCCACGCGAGTTGAAAAAAGACTGGATGGAGTCGAGTCAAGTCGAGTCGGTGTTGTACGAGATTATAGTAAAAGGTGGAACGTAATTCATAACGTTGGTTTGTGGCGCAAGGAGTTGCGGAATTCGAGGCCAGTCAGCTGTTAATAATATAGATTCAGTGCCAGGATGTAATGTCGGAACGTTACGCATACGTAGAGTAGAAGACCTGAAATATGCTGGAGTGGATTCAGTATTGAATATTGAAGAAGAGCACCGGTCTCTGCGCGAGCGCGTAATGCCGATAATCCAATTGAATCGAAGAAAAAAACCGAGCGTGTGGGATTCGCGTTCAGATAAACTGGGAGAGATTCGACAGCCGGGGATACTAACATACCGATTTTTGGAACCAAGTCCGATAGTAGTGTCCAGGCCAGTGTAAGGCAACTAGAATGAGCGATGTAATGTAAGGGAAGTAAGTTGCGATGATGCTATGAGGAGTGAGTGGTTGGTGCACGTTTGCGGGCTGAGTGCGTGTACGTACATAAATCAGTAACTCACAACATGGGAATCCAACAGAAGCAGATTTTACGCGAGTCCCGAAGACCAGAATGGATAGAGTCGAGTCAGAACTGCATGTGGATAGGAGTAGCAGGATCAGAGTTTCGAGTCCAGTCAGCGGGGATAAGGATAATATAGATTTTAATTCGATGGGATAGAGGAAGGTAAACAACGAGTAAATAAGACCTGGAGTGAAGCGCGAAGTCAGCACTGGATGTCAATAATGAGAGGTAACTTCCTCTGGATTAATTGGACGAGTTGACCGGAATGAAGGACCCAGGTCAAGGTTCAAACAAGTGAGGATCCTACGGACATGACCACGGCATGCGAATGGAGTAGCAGTCAACTACGAGGCACGAGGATAAGAGAAGCGACAGTCAAAAGAGAGCGGTGATCACGCGGGCATAATGACAGCATAGACTCGGGGGGAAAGGGGCAGTGCAAGGTAAACGGTCATGGTAACGGCCTCCGAGCGAAGACCGGGAAAGATTAGAGAGCATTGCGGCGTAAATTACTCGGTGCAATTTACTTGGTCATAATAACGGCCTCCGGCCGAAGACGGGGAGGGATGAGTGAAGCGGCTCCATGGTTATAGCATTGCGGGATAAATTACCGAACTGCGTGGGCAGCGTATGGGGTAGACAAGGAGGGTGGAGTTGGGTGGGCGTAAGAACGACCTCAGAGCGAGGCAGATGCGGGTGGGCGAGGGGCGGGTGATGGAGATGGAGAAGGAGATATGGAGTTGGTCTTGAATATGCGACAGCGCTGGTAGGCACTCAAGCAAGAAAATGTGAACGGAGCGCCAATGCGGGGACATGGGGCATGGAGCAGGTTGTAAAAAGCGAGTGTACATCAAGAGGTGTCTCCCGTCACCGGCAAGGCACAATTGAATGCATGTTCCCCCGCAGCAGCTCAAATACTTTATTAGCTCATCTTAAGATCCGGGCGGTCCGAACCGCCAAGGGGTCTTAAGATCTACTAAGTCTTAAGTTCTGTACATGTAGTGTACATACGTATATATCAGCCCCAGGGGCTGGGTTGGTCAGATCTTAAGTTCTTGCTCCAGCAACTTAAGCTCATCCCCGACTTAAGTTCAACCAAACTTGGGATCAGTTCATGCACGTATCAAATATTCATATACATAAAACAATGGGGTACTTAAGTTGTCGTCGAACTGAAGTTCCTGTCCTGCTCAAGTCCTACTTCAGTTCCGTTCATCGCCAGTTCAGTCCATGGTCTTGAGTTCGGATGCGCCGCAAGTTCCACACCGTCTTGAGTTCCACCATAACTCAAGTTCTACAGGCTCTTAAGCTGCATATTCAAGCCTCAAATTCATTTCGTACCTCGTAGAGTTTTGCTTGGGTTTAGCCGGACTCCTCAGGACCACGACATATTCGTAGCTAAGCGACATCAACTACCGCTAGCATTTATAATAGACAAACACAGTACCTTGGTTTAGCCCCGTTCACGCTGACTTCCGCTAAGAGCTTCTTTTGACGTTCTAATGCAGCCTAGTCAGCTCGAGTGAACAGCGGAATGAAATGAAAATGAAACTCACTGGAGAATGAAAATGAACGCAAGTGCGCGCCAAGTACATTATTAACTGCCGCCGGAAAGAATTAGCGCGAAGTCAGCCAGAATAAAATGAAGCTCATTCGAAGATAGAGGTGAACATGAGTGCACACCGAGTACAGTCTTGCAAACACTGGGTTTAAAAAGTGCGATGAAATGAGAATGAGAAGGAAAATTAAAAAAGATTTGATGGCACGCGAAACAGAGGTGGCATTCACAGAAAATGACGTGAATGAGGGACACCGGTAGGCCCCAAGTCAAATCAAGCGACAATTGACGGTGCATATTGTCTCTCATGGAAGGGATCTCACAGGCGCCCTACAACGACAGAATAGAGTATGGGGGGGAAGAAAAATCACGTACGGTGCAGGGTGGCACTAGGCCAAGTCCCAAGAACGCTCCAGCTCGGAACATATGGTTGGGGGAAATGAGTAGGGATCAAGGGCGGGATGAACACTGAGTGGCGTCGATGAAAATTGAAGGTGGAAGTCGAGAGTAAAAGTGCAAGTCATCGGCGCTTCGAAGTTTGACGGACAATGGGATTTGATGCCAGTGGCTCGTTACTGTTCCGAGTCAGTGTCACGTTTGCCAGCTCTTGTCTTCCTCCCACCACGATCTCGATGCTACCCATGCCACAGTTCCACCCGTCCTCCTCGTCGCACCCCTCGTGAGCCTTTAATGGATCCGATCTACCTGTCGCCATGTCTATCTTGTCCCCCACTCGCGTCTGAATGGCTCGACGCTGTTTTTACATCGCTCGCTCAGTGCTCGCCTTCGCTCCCATCCACCCGGCATGTGGCTCACGAAACTGCGTCTTCGCGAATAAATCCAGGCTCGTCCAACTATCGCGCGCCTTTTCCCCAGGGTTTGCTGACTTGTGAGATTCTGATCAAGCAACGCCGATGCCACCCGCGCTGTGGCATCGTCCTTGGTGGCAAGAAATGTGTGCGGAAGGTGGTATCATATGTATGTAGGGTGTCATTTGCCTGCTTGGCGCTCGCTGATCGATGTTCCCCACGCTACCCATGCGCAGCCCTATCGACAACACCAAATCTCACTCCCCTTCCTTTCTATTTCTTCATCCTTGTTCTTTGCCCTCCCCCCCCTCCTGTTCCTCCTCGCTGCGCCGTGCCGAGCCGAGCCGTGTCTCGCCGACTACATGCGAGGACAGGAGTGCGAGACAGCAACAAACCGGTGGCCTCACGCATGTACGATGTGTGTCCCATGCTGAAGAACGCGACCTGGCACTGCACACCGCGGGTGAGTCCGCCGTGTACTGTTTGGTTTGACTCGGGTCATTAACCTAATTGTTCCGGGACTTGAGAATTGTATTTCAGCTTTTTTCCAGCCTATACTGTAGAATGAATTTCGAATGAATGTGATTCTAATTACAACGAAGGAACTTAAGTTGTGTAGAAACTGAAGTTGATCATGGAACTGAAGTTGCACGTGGAACTTGAGTTCTACAAAGGTGGAGGGGGTATCGGCTATTATACCCCTACTGGCGTAGGCAGTGGAACTTAAGTCCTGCGGAACTTAAGTATCTGAGGCGATTTAGACCGCCCAAAACTTAAGTTGAGCTCATTTTATTTCATACGGCACAGGCCGCGGACGCTGCCGACGGCTTCGCTAATCAAGTGATGGGCAAGGTCAACAATGTGATAGGCTCCATGACGGGTAATACCGAAAAGCTGGCCTCTGGTGAGTTGCGCTTCTCTGTCTTTGTTCTCTCCACCTCCCCGCCCCCACCCTCTTCTCATCTTTCACCACCCACATCTTGTCCCCCCGCTGACTCGCGCTTCCAGGCAAGGCGCAAGAAACCGCCGGTCAGGCCAAGAAGGAAGCCAACAAGCCCATTTAGAGTAGTCTTTATTCTTGTACGATGACGGGAGAAGTAAAATAAATTTCTTTTTGTCTCTTTCGTTGGATGTGTGATTTGAGTCTTTGAACTTTCGCTTTCAAGTGTCATTTGACGTTTGCAGCTCCGAACTTCAGTCCAATGTGTGGTCAGGCGGAGTTGGTCTGTAGGAAAAATGCATCACTTCGGTTCATCCGGGCGCAACTTTCTGTAACCTAGTTCGACCAGCATGCATTTCCATCGGCTCGGTGGCGCATGGTTGCCTATCTACTGCTGTTGGAAGACCAACTCGGAATCTACGTAGAGACTTCCATTCGATTATGTTGAGATTGTCCCCATTTCCCCCTCATCTGGCGTAAAAGGACAGCTAAATGGGAGGTCAATCCGGCTCGCTTGTTGACTTGGTTGAATTTCGATTCGGCGGTTGAAATTTTTTGATGCCCTAGAAACAAAGGACCTCATTCTGTCGCCGCTTGATCGGGGCTGAGCCATAAGCTAGTAGCTTTGTGTTTCCACTCGTATATTAGTCAATCACAATCCAGATTCAATATGCAGGTCACCTTCGTGAAGAAAAACGTGTCCGACTCTGTGGTCGGCGCCGCTCCATCTGCTACCTCTTAGATCCAAAAATCAAAAGGTTGTACATTAAGCATAATGAGATATCGTGATATGTTGATCCTCCACACTGATTACAGCCTCAGCGGACCAGGATAAGTTCACATGGCCCGAACCTCTGGGTAACACCACCACCTCGCGTATCGCTTGCCCGGCCCACCCTGTCAAAAAATTTCGGCGAGGCCTAGGTAAACGAACATCAACAACCTGGGTGTCTCTGGTGTACCTATCTGCCCAAATCACTGCATACCCTGCATACGATATCGGGGGAATGATATTGGGCACGGCGGGAACAGCTGACACCCTTGTCCAAGATAGACTGTAGTCCGGGGGGGATCCCACGATTAATCGGTAAGTGAATAGGACAGATTTGGCTCCGTGTGTTTGCCGCCCAAGTCTCTGGCGAAGGCTATCTGCGAAGCCGCTCTTGTTTCCCCATTGGCCATCCGATACAGAAATCATCAGCTTGTAGGCGTTGTCGCGGATTGGGTTGGGATGCAGGGTGGTCATTTGCAGGTGAGGGGGGTCAGGTCTCAGTCCGAAAATGCGGGATTGCACGGTGTTTCTCGATAGACTATCAGTCTGCTCTAGCCGCTCCACTACAGCGGCGATGGTTGGATCACTGAGATCCAGATCAAAGTCACGGATTGAAGCGTGCTCGTTGGATGAAAGTTGGCCGATTGGACGCCAACGCGACCCAATTGAGGCAAGGTGTATATGAGGATTAGCCGCTCATGAGGTTGTTGTACTGTGGCAGTGGTGAAGATGATGTGCCCAGGCACAAACGCTACTTGAGTTTGCTGGCTTAAAACGTTAGATCAACTTCGGAGATATCGCTAGATTAGTTACCCTTCCGGAGACGGTAGAGCAGTCGAATATCACGTATTGTTGTTTCCGCCAATCGATCACAAGCATCCCCCTCTCCCTATTTTTGCTATATGGACACCGATATCCCCAATCGACTCCCAGAAGATTGCCAGAAAGGACAGGGGGACGGGACCTGGCTACGCGACTGTTCAGAATACAATCGAAGTGGATATCCGAGAGGCCGGTGCTAAAATCCGCTTGTACGATTGAAAGCGCGCTACCACGAGCATATCAATCCCAGGGTTGCAAAACCATATTTAACTCACTGGCGGATCGCGTAGTGCACGAAGAAGAAAAAAACCGCCGATTTTCCGTCGTCACGCATCTCTACTCCCCAAGATATTTCATGCCTGTTCGTTATGGGGCGAAACCAGACACAGCTTCCAGTGACTGCATCATAAACCTGCATCGCGTCGTGGCTCAATACCAAGAAGTATCGTCCCCCAGGGAGCAGCCGTGTCTCATCATTGGTTAGGAAAGTGTTCGACGAAGACACAGTCGCCGGCACAGTTGACTTCGCCGACCAGGTTACGGGTCCGCACACAAAACGCCTGGCCTCCGCAATCAGTTGCTCAGTGGTATAGTCATCTATGGCATGGAGGTTTGAGATATAATGCCTTGCCGAAAGACCAAGGATCAATGAGCGCCAGAGCTGCTTGGACAGCGCGACGACTCGAGAGTATCTGCTGACCTGAGAATCAAGGTGAGCGGGAATGTCAAGGCACGGATATGCGACATGACCTCGGAGAAGGATACAACGGTGTAAATATCGCAATAGGTCAGGATATCAGAGAGCACATCTTCGTGGAGATCGTGGAAGAGCATCGGTCTCATCGTCACAGCATGGCGGGTATATATTGGGCCTGCTGCACAGCCTTCGACAGCTTCCAGTGCAGCCAGATCAATGCGCAGTATTTCGTGTGAATTGGGAAGCGCTTGGCAAAATTAGGTGGTTCCAACTCCCAATGGAAGGAAGAAGATGGGCCTCCGCTTCGCCCAGGACTCGAATTGCAGATTGTTTAAAGCCTCTGCCCACCACCGTTGATCAACATCCTTCCAGCTTTCCTACTTTTCTCATCTGGCGGACAGGATGAAAGTATCTGACTGGGATTACGCATTAAACGATAAGTCAACGGTCCGTGTGCTGACTTGGTCGAATTTCGGTTCGAGGCTGAAGTTTTTTGTGCAACACCGAGATGCCCCAGGAGGTATAAAATGTCTCATTCTTTCCACCGCCTGAGTTGCTTTGGTGTGTAAGTGGATGGAGCATAATGCATAATGTCCTGTAAGGGCTCGGTGGCGTGTGGGCGCGCATCTACCGGTGTTAGTTGAGCACGGAGAATTGTGTAGACTAAGTACTCCCGTTCGATTCGGGGCTGGGCCATCCGTTGATGTTCTTGGGCTTTTTTATCCTGTCTTTTCCCTTCTTATTCTCATTCTCATGTTACCGGGCCCATTCATTATATCCCACTCTCTGTAAGAGAAAAAATGCCGGTAGAAACCCTCCTGGCCATGGCCATGGTCATGGGCAAGCGAGAATCCATTATGGAGAATTACCGCACTCCATACAGGCTACAGCCGGGTGCGCAAAATGCAGGCCTGGGTGCGATATTACTGTAAATATTTATCGAGCCGATATTGATATCAGGTCGAAGCTGTTTGTCTACAGTACTTGTGGTGAATATGCATACCTATCATAGGCTCAGTGGCGCGTGGGTGCGCCTCTACTGCTGTTGAACTAGGGGTGATTATTTTGCGTAGAGAGTCCCGTTCGATTCTAGTCTCTCCTAGACAGACGCTTCAACAATGTCTGACCTCGTACCTCGGTTTGTTGAAGTCTGTTACTTACCGCGGTGTTCCGATCAGGTCAGAATCTTATTACATAATCACAAACCATTGAAAAAATGTTCGGTGAGACTGGGAGCTGATTTATTCATACACGAATGACATAGGACTGGTTGCCGATAGTTGCCATCAAGTTTGCAGCACTTCCTGAATTTTTAAGTGCTCATATGTGGCCGTCAACGATTTTTCTTTCTGGCTGCTGACCAATCAGATCAAAAGTCGCTCACCGTTAATATGAGGATTCCGTTTTGACATTAAAAATTTTGAGGACACAGAACTTTAAGGCATACGTGTAGCTGCTCAACTGAGCTTTAACTGCGTGAAACAACGCGCTTTTGACAAAGTTTATTTAGGGCAAGATTTCAAACTCCGACGATTATGTAATAAGATCCTGACCTGAGCGGACCCCCGCGGTAACAACAAGACTAGTTCGATTCGGGGCTGGGCCATTAGTCAATTCGTCGATTTTTTTTTTTTTTTGATGAGGTAAAGCAAAGAGCTCCTGGAGTCTTTCAGATTCGCAGGTGGAAATTGTTAGTGAATCGGGCGACTGGCAATGCCCCGCAACTCGCTAATCATCTCTCCTCATCTGAGAACAGGCTGTCTGAGTGGGACGCATGCACAATATATAGATCTACCGATATTCATCAGCCGTACGTAGCGGTTGAGATTTAGATTGTGAACAGGCGAATCGTTCAGAAATATAGTGAGGTGCTGCAGGTCCCTGCCATATGAACAAAAGGCCGAAAAGGAAAAAAAAATTTGCTTCTTCACTTTGAAAGACTCGAGCCCTCCCGAGTCGAGCGGGTGTCCCCATACGAATGTCTGCCATCCGGCGCCGTCAGTTTAAACTGAGGGCGTCGGGACGGGACCCCGGTTTAATCCAGTTTGAACCGAGGCTCAGTTTAATCATTACAGTAGCTACCATATTACACAATATGCCGTTCAAACTGGCCAACTGGTTTGAACTATAAGCCAGTTTAAACAGGCTTAACTACGTTCAAACCACGATTGAGCTACCAATGGATTAAACTGTCCCTCAGATCAGCTGATCAGACTACTGACAGATCAAACCACTGGCCCCGTTTGAACGGAGATTAAACGACGACGACTGGTACCGCATTGCCAACAGGTGCGAGCATCTTATGCTGATACTGCTGCCCAAAAATGCAGAGTCAGCTTCTCCGAAAAAGAGAAAGACAAGAGAATGAGAAAACAAAGTCGATATGGTGCCACCGTGTGGTGGCACAGCGGCCTCGACAGGCTCATGGCGCATGGCAAGTGGCATTGTCGCAGAAGAATCAATCAACCATAAGCAGTAGAGCGACAGACGACGCACAAAATATTGTACTGAAAAGCTGCTCCGTCGCGTGGACTGTGAGAAATCCTGTGGTCAAAATTGTTAGATGAACGATGAACCGTTCCTGGCGTACAGTAGGTTCCCAGGCTGGCTCTGGGTGTAGTTTTGCATGTGTTCCTTCGGTGGGGCCACAAGCTGAGCGGTGGTGGGTGGCAAACTTCGTGGACGGTGGAGGCGAATGAAAGAGATCGATGTGGCGGTGCAAACAAGCATCAGTAAACATCATTCGGATCAGGCCGGCTAAGAACCTACAATTTTTTTGATTCGGATAAAAAAAGGTCCCAAATTCTTCAATCCCTGCCTGGATTGGTGTTGAGGTAATAAATCAGGGAAAAGATGCGGTCCACGGGTAAGGCCTGGTTTAGATGCGGATGGGTTTTTGGAGTTACCTTGATTTATTTGCTAATAAATTCCACAAAGTCTGCAGAACAAGAAATTAGGTGTGGTGCATGGCGCAGCTGCTTTTCTTGGGCAATCTATTTAACCCTGTGGAGGCAGCCAGACGGAGTTCGACTCCCCGCACACGAATGGTTCCGAGATATCTTTGCCCTTTTTTTTTATCCCAAATCCGCGCTTGAAGTACCCCGGGCCATCCACATTGACTGCACACCGCTCATCGTTGCTGTAAGCCCACACGTGTTGAACCCACAGTCATCCAAAACCGCAGACACAACCCATTTTACGTGATGCCTCGTGCCTAAAACTCGAACACTGATCTTCCCACTTGGCATCCCACTTCCCACTTTCACGTTTCAACGTTTCGACCCAACACACACTCTCCACAGCGCTGGCACCCCTGTGCGCACGGAGCGCCCACCTGCAAGTCCAGACGTGATACAGTGGGAGAGATTCAGAGACTACGGCATCCCGCGGCGTCTATTTTTCGTGAGTACACCTCAAATATCTTTCGCCTGCGTGCAACCTGTGTACAGTAATGTGGGACGATAAGACTCGGTCTGAAACCCTCTGGTTTCCGTAGATGTTGATTCCTCCTATTTTGAACTCCAGACCTCGGTTGGATATATATAGTTATGCTTCTAAGAATCAGTTTCGAACTTTATGGCCGTTTGGAAGACGAGCCTTGTGCTGAGGGGCAAATTCAAGTTTGAAATTGTCCAAATGCCACGACACAGACACGTGGACCGCCTCATTTCGCGTTGACGCGCATTCTGCAAGTCATTTTAGGCATCGGATGCTAATACGTGGGGGGTAGTTTTGGTTCGTGGATGGAGTAAGAAACCTTGTATGTAGATGAAGTTTATGCCCAAAATCCAGCACAGAATTTATACCTCTCAGTCAAAATGTCAAGTGGAATTGACCGATTTGCCTTACGCACTCGCGTGCTGCCAAGGTGACCCGTCATAAGTACTGGGTGTCTTGGTGTATATTACTCATGGTAACTCAGTACCAACAACAAAAAGCCGTGGGTTTCCATTGAGGAGGTCGACTTCCTCGTGTACCATGTGCCATCAAAACAGCCGCCGATGTTCTGCTCAACCAAGGAAAGAAATCAGAATTTGAGGAGAGAGAATCAAGTCCAAGGACATTTCATGATCCCTCAATCTGACCAAAGAAAATTGAGGAGATTTGAACCCGGGGCATAAGATGTTAAGAACAAAAGATGACAAACTCAATACACGGTTCTTCTGTCATTGAGGATGTCACCGTGCTGTTCTCTACACGAGGCCCCATACATGTATCTCATCACCCTTGCAGCGTACCTCCAGGCAGCTAGACAATAATTGTTGAGGAATCATCCAAACAACAACGGCATCCTTACAGCCAATGTCGGAACCGAAGGCGCGGTCAAAAAATTCCTGATTTGGGATGTTTCCGAAGAATTCCCCATAACTCAGTCAGTTCTTAATGGATTGACATGAAACCTAGTTAGTTTTGCTAGACTAATTCATGCCAAATCAGTGATAGAAAGAAACTTATGAAAATATCTCATATCGGATGATCTGCGATTTTGGGCTATTTTGGGATTGAATGTGGTCTAGAGTGATCGGGACATGTTCAAATGGTCTAGTTTTTTGAGACAGATAACCTGAATAGATTTAGAAAGATGTCATAGAGCCGGGATTTCAATCACGGTACTTGGTGGCTTCAAGTTACCCAATATTGACCAGATGCTCTGAATAGCCAACGGGCCCAAAATAATTACAAGCCACCAAGTGCCGCAATTAAAATTCTGACTCTATGACATCCTTCTAAATCTATTCAGGTTAGTTGTCTCAAAAAACTAGACCATTTGAACATGTCCCGATCCCTCTAGACCACATTCAATCCCAAAATAGCCCAAAATCGCAGATCATCCGATATGAGATATTTTCATAAGTTTCTTTCTATCACTAATTCGGCATGAATTAGTCTAGCAAAACTAGCTAGGTTTCATGTCAATCCGTTAAGAACTGACTGAGTTATGGGGAATTCTTCGGAAACATCCCAAATCAGGAATTTTTTGACCGCGCCTTCGGTTCCGACATTGGCTGTAATTTTCAGCCATGGATAATACTACATAGTATGTTCTTCTCGTTTGAGTGCTTGATTATTCTGCCAGACTCTGATACCCTGTACCTGAAGGCTGAATCTCACCGGAAAGTCTGTAATTGTCTTATCGTCACTGGAAGCGACAGACGCTCTCCTGGAGAAGCGCTCGGAAATGTAGTTTGACAGGTAAGTGCCATATCTGTTGCATAGGAGATATGGATGGACTTGTACAAGGCCACGTCTTCCGATGGTGGTCGAGCTCATCGGATGGGGTTTCAATATGGGTGATGTTTCTCCTGATCAGTAGTATTAGTGGGACGTTTCCAGCACTGATGAAATACGGTGGGTGCAGTAGCTCCATGAGTTTTACACTCGCACAGGGGACAATTGGTGAGCGGTGAATCCAATATGCGGAAAATTGACTCAGTCCAATTCAGGTGTGCACATTGATGGCTATTCAATCAAGCATTCACGGTAAATGCTTCGCGGAAATACCGCGCCAGACAAGTTGACGCAACCCACAAACTTTCTCGAAACCTCTCGCGCGATTCCGATTCAATTACGCCAGTGCACATTCCACCGATGCTAAAAGAACCAACATTAACTGTGACCTTGCAGGGGGTGAGCAAGCTCCTATTATCTATAACTTATGGCATTGACGTCCTAGATCTGTTTGTGGCCATGGTGCGCCATGTAGTGCATCAGCTGGTGTCCCTGGGAAGTATTCAGTGGTGAGCATTCCGAGCACTCCATCCCGCTTCTGGAATATGTACTCGCATGGATGCATGGTGTGCAATTCAGGCGCAATGCGAAGCAATGGCGGAAGGAGGCCATTCCGATGGCGGATTTACCACTGGCGGAGAGGAAGTGGCAGCTGGTGAGCGAACCATCCCATGTATTCCCAATGTTGACATGGTATCGTTCATCCCCAAGGTCCTTGGCACTGCACCTCTGTAATTCACTGTGGAGTTGTTGGCCGCGCTAAAGGACTGCGGGCAACGATTCCACAGAACGCACAATCAGCGCTGTCGCAGGGACAATGTATATTGGTGGAGCAGACACCACTGTTTCTTCCCTCAGCAGGTTCCTCCTGGCTATGATGGCGAATCCCAACGAGGCCCAAACCAAAGTGGATGCGGTGACGGGTGACCGGTACCGGCCTGACTTTGAGGATGAGTCCTCGGTGCCATATGTCACCGCACTTCGAAGGAGGGTTCTACGCTGGCAGAATGTGATGCCAAATGGCTTGAACTGGCTTGTTGATCAACGTGTTCATCTGCTGATTTTTGTCACATACCTAGCCCTTCTCACCATGTTGTGGTCGACGATTAATACAAAGGGTACAGGATCCCCGCGGGTTCAATTGTAATTGGCAATGACTAGTTCCTCCTCAACAATGTGTTTACATATTGATGATATTTCCATCAGTGCTACTCTACACGACGAAGTTCATCACTCCTTTCTTCCTCATTACTGACCAGAGTTTCCCCGGAAACTTACCCAGCTCCCTACATGTTCAATCCCAATCGCATGCTCTTGGACGGATATATATCCCGCTGGCAGGAACCCAGATTCCGCTTTCGGTTTCGGACGAAGGTGCTTTTTAATGCTTGTCAACTCCAGATTCAAACTCTCATGTTCGTCGTAGGTTATGCCCTGGACGACATGGCAATCTCCTCGGTTTGGATTGCCATTGTATTTATGCTTGCAACCTTTGACGTCACCAAGGCAATAGACGAACATGGGCGGGTAATAGAGCCGTCAAATAAGTGAACCTCTCTGCGGAGTGCTGTGCTTCACTCACTTCGAATTCGAAATCAGTCTGTCGCTGCCGTTCAAATGCTCCATCAGGGAAAGGCCACCGACGGCTGTGGACCTGAGCTTGAAACTGGCTGCTCCCAGAGCAGTACTGTCTGTTATGTATTGAACCCGTGTCAAAGTACTGGTATCTATAAAAAGATTCACGATACTTGTCTCGTTATTTCGCAGAACAATAGTCAGCAGCAGTTTCAGCAGGCTTTGGGGTGCCTGGGCCCTGCACTTGGCCTGCACGCCAAAATTATTTGATTTATATGCTCTTAAGTCACGTGGTGTGAATTTGGTCCCATCAATCTGATGATCAAAACACCTCTTTGCTCAATACCGCGACAACGCCACCCACCGACCGACACCGGGCAGACTTGCGGATCGCTGAAATTGCGAAATCCAAGGCAACACAGGTCACTTGCGGGCCAGACGCCAGATGTCTATGTTGGATCAGTTGTGCCACCCATTTTATTCGAGGTGAGTGGCTTGTCTCTCTCTGGTGGGCCACCTTCGATGTTGTTCGCTCCCCACTGCAAAATTCATGTGGCATAGACCCCAGGCAGTGCCACCGATGGCTTTGGCATGCGACAGGTCTCCAACTATTCACAAGTAAGTTCTGCGTTGGTCTTTTCTTTCACGAACGAAGTTTCCCCGCTCTTTTACAGAAGTAGAAAATACAGGTCAATATTACGATGACAGCTGGTGATTTAGCTTGCAATCAAATGCGCGAGATAATAAGGTGTGTACCATTTCTTTCTTCCTCTGGTGATTTTGCCCTGATTTATCTACAGATGCCGGCGGTGGCTCGAGCGGCTGCTTGGCTCGAGCAGATGGGTGGCTTGAGCCGTTGTGTAGCTTGAATGAGCGGACGACTTTACACGAGCCTTTTCGTTAAAATGTGGACAGTTTCCAGACGACTAAGGTGCGCATTTCCCGACACGATGAAATACCGCTTTTCGACGGCAAGCCCCATCTTAATTTCTCGCTGATTCTTTGGCTTATTATACTCTGGCTCGCCCGGTTTGAACTCGCTGGCAGTTTAATCTTGGTGGCGGTTCAAACTGGGTGGCAGTTTAAACGGGCCGGCGGTTTAAACGGGATTGAAGTCCAATGCGGCGTATGAGGTCAAACGGGATCGTCGTTTGAACCGACTCAGTTTAATCGGACTTGCACATATATATACATTGGTACTATTACACCCTGTAAATACGACGCAGAGTACAGTTTAATCCAGGGCCGGATTAAACCAGATTAAACCATGTGCCCGTCTCAACGCTATAGGATTGAACTCGAGGCACTGGATTTCATCGAATGTAACATTCTCTGATGTAGGCGCGGGCCGACCGCCGATGAGCCGTTATCAGCCTGGTTTGAACCTTGGATACCTGGGGATCACTTCGGTGAACTTGGACCCATCCATTTACTCAGGGCTTGAGTTCCATTTGGACGAATCCAGTCCATCCTCCCATCGAAGAAACATAAATTGCACCGAAAAAGAAAACAAGAATCATGTCGAAGAAGGAATCGACTCATCCACTACGGCTCGAGCCGGAATCGAACCGGTGACCCTGTACATCGTATTAAACAATTGACATACAGGAGCGATGCAACCACCGTCGAGCCTTATCCACCTCATTCTTAACCTGCACAAGTGGTTAAATTCTGGGGTGCAAAAAATCAATTTCAACGGCATGTCCACCAAGGTCTGAATGAACATTTCAGCTGTCGGAATTACAGGATCCATCGATGAAATACTCAGCTTGTTTGCCTCCATATTCGCGTCGTGCCCGAGTAGCTTCGCTGAAAAGCTTCCGGAGCCCCGGGCTGATAGCGATGAGTTGCAATAGGGGAAGAGTCGCGGGCATTTTCAACAAATCCTCGAAAACCGCATTAGTATCCATTGGCGAGTAGCAGAAAATCCCTGAGTAACAAGAAGACCCGAAATATGAAGAAGGTTGACCAACGGGGAAAAAAAGAAATCCTTTCTACAACTGTAGATTCACTAAAACGCGGTAACAAAATTGAGAATCCTAAATTCGTTTGTGTACGCAAGAGCACGGGGTTGTCCTTCACAACAAATACCCCCTCTTGCCACGGCTTCACGCCGCCTCAACAACCTCCCACGTCCTCACAAACTCCACAGTCGTGATATTGAACGGCTCGGGACCGCACCCCGAATCAGGATCGACAGGCGCATCCGGCCGCGTGCTTTCCCCGAACTTGATAATCCATCTGCCCGTATAGCTAGCCGACAGGGCTCAGTCAGTATACCACAACAGGACTCAGACAAAGCGACGATCGTACGTTCCGAGAACAGACGAATCAAGGACACCCTCGACCGCGAATCTAGGGACGAAGCCGCAGAACGCGTCGCCGGCGTCGATCGCTGGGCCAGTGGCGATGCTGTAAATTATTATATATACTCATCAGCTCCATAAATCAAACACAAAACAGAAGACAACTTGCGTGAAGACGAACTGCTCAACACCACCCGGGGGGGTGTACAGGACGGTGATGTTCTTGGCGAACCCATCGAACACAGCGGAACCGGAGATGTTCCCCACGGACGGGAAGGCCCACCCGAGGCCTGCGAACTCGCCCTGGGGCACCGTGGAGTTCACGATGAGGTTGTCGGCAGACGGGACAAAGGGCCCGACGGTCGGGATGCCAGCATTTGCCCGCAGACGGCTCGGTGCGGCGGTGGTGGATTGGATGAGCTCGAAGTTACCGGCAGTGCCCTTGGGGAACGAAGGTCCTGCGCAGGCTTGGAGAGCAAGCGAGGTGGCGAGCAAGACAAATTTAGTGAAGTTGCTGGTCTGCATCGTCGTGAGTGCGTTGGTTGTTATTTAATGCAGAACATGCAGAGCTCTTATACTCCTCCACAACTCTCTCAACGGGAATCAAAGCCTATTCAACGCCAAACCACGGAAAAATCCAATCCCCAATGATCATTCAAGGCCGTCGGGAAGCCTTGCTCCAACTCCGCCGCAGCACGACTGAATGCCATCGAACTTCTCCCGCGGCACAAACATGCAGCCGTGGGAGCAGTCAAGATGCCGCCAAGCTGGCTGCGCTTTCATTGGCGGAGGTGTCCTGCATGCCCATGGCCATTGACTTGTCTTCTGTGTCATCCTCATGTTTTAATTTCAACCAAGCTGAGCGCCAAGCTTGACCTAATCCTCGCAAACCCGCTATGGTTACGACACAACAGGAAAATATGTTCCCCACCGGCATTAGGTATGTCGACGTCGGTAATTACGATCCCCCGTCTTCTACTAGGCGCATAGAGTCCGAGTCGGTCAGGCTGCAAGAAAGCTTGCAAATTTATCCTAGACCCTGTCTAGCTTATTCGACGCAGCTAGTATTCTTTCCCTTTTGTGCGCGGCTCCAAATACCAGAGGGAGGGACAAAAAGTCACGGGTCCCTAAAAAATTATTTTTAGACCTCGTTCTTTACCCTACGCAGTTTTTGATGAACGTTGAAGCCCTCATCAGCAACTTTGCAATCACGCAGAGAAGTTTTCTTATATGACCCGGAAATGGACGGGCTTCCCTTTTTCTCTCTGAAAATTTCTCCATAAGACTGAAACACTGTGTTCCGGCCCCCTGTAGGTACATTGTGTCTACTGCTGTAGACAACATCTAGACAAACCTAGTCGCCTACATATGCTTACAACATGTAGACACTGCTGGTGTAAGTACGTGAGTTTAACATGAGTCTACATTGATCTAGTATGCCCATGTTGGTCTATGGCAGTAGGCCAGCGTAGACAAACATAGTGGGATGCAGGCCTAATCATATGGTACTAGCAGGAACCCGTGCTTCGCAACAGCAATTGTACGTTGAAACAGTCTAATATCCAGATGTCCTGAGTTCAGAATTCCACTAGTATGCCACTTGTCGCCACCCTTTGGTTGACCCCCCGTGGCCCCTTGTCAGTTGTCAGAAGCATCGCAGGCAGCACCCCAAAGCGTCCCATGAACACGTTTGTGATCTTTGCCCGCCGCCGCCGTCTGAAGAAATGAAAGTCCTTGATATTCCACTCGTCACCAACCTTTGGTTGGCTCCTCCTGGCTCCCGTATCAGGTTTTACAGTCTCAGTTCAGATTCATTCCCAAAGAGTGTCCGAATGTCAACTTAGTATAATGTGGTAAGTATCAGCCCAACACTCGTGAATCGTTGCAAAGCATCATTATTTGTTGAGATGACCGATCGCGAGACATTGAAAAAAAAAAGAAAGCCGAGGATACGGGATCGAGTCAGCCGGATTTTACATGTAATACGAGAGTAGGCAATCACACGGGTGAGTGCCAAATTTTGGCATGCCGAACGTTGTATTCTAAACCCGGCATATCGGAACAAATTCAGCTCACCCAGCACCAAAGCTGTTTCCCAGATTTTCAGTTCCAGCATCAGTCCATCCCTGAAATTCATTCCGATATTCCAAGTTTCAGATAGAACATCCGACCTCCCAAAATTTGGGAAGCTTAGTGATGGGTACTTACTGGGTCTTTGTTCCCACTTTGTCATTTCTTTGTTTTAGCACACGTGGGTATGTTTGCCAAGTTTCGGGACATCAGAGGTTCTACTTTAAAGTTGGAATACTGTAGTATTTCGTTCAAATCGACACTGGGTGTGACGTGTGACCCAAAAAATCAATTCGACATTTCGACAACAGCCAAAATTTGGTGTGACACCAATTGACTTTTTGGGTCTTACAGGCAATTTTGAGCCCCGTGTGACGCTCGGGAAGTTCGACAAACGGCCGTGTGACGCGTGACCCTTGCCAAATTTCGATATCGATAGGGGGGTGCGTGACGCGTGACTGTCGATTTGAACGAAATACTACAGTATCAGGATAGCACTCAGGCCTCAGCCGATTGTGCAACCGAAACTCATGGAACCAGATCTAGCTTCCGTCCGGCCGAAATTGAAGCATTCGAATAGAACGTCCGGGGTGCCGAAAATTGGCACTCACCGGTGTTAATGCTATGCCGATGTCCCCTTTCCTACTTCCATCGAGACATGTAGACTTTGACCCACGTAGCCGACCGTAGATGAGGGTAGGCAAGGGTGTGCCTTCAGGGGGTGGGAACGCAGTGAAAATGTCTCCATTAGTCTCCCGCAGTCAGACTCCACAAGTTTTATGATAGTCGATAAATGTAAATGGATGTCTCGATAAGACTGTCATTTGTGGCATTTGGGATAAGTGAATTAATTCGCTGCTGAGGCGCGCTAAGTCTCGCCAGCATAGGTAGCTGGATATCGCAAAAAGACAGACCTCAGAAATAAAATAAGAAATAGAGTGGATTTACTGTAAAAGAAATAGGTCGAATTTGCGCGGTGGATATCGATGGCTAAGTACAAAAAATTCCATACAGAAACTGTCCAGCACAGTCAATGGAAGAAGGGGTGGGGGTGAAAGGAGGACACGCTGCACCCGTCCTCCCCCTCGAGACCCCGACTCCGCGTCCGGGGAATCTGAATCGAAACTCTAGTATCGAGTAGGGAGGGAAGTCGATCCGGCGTCGCTTTGCGGAGCGCTGGCGGTACGCGGGTCTGGGTGGGGAGTACGAGGCTGAGGCCGATGGTATGGGAAGAGCACCAATCTGGCAGGTGCACTATAGACGATAGACGACGCGTGGGTGCACGAGTACACGAGCACCACTCGATCTTCGGTGTCTTTGCATGTTTGCTATGCGTGGCAATGACACGCATACGGCGTGTGCTTGCGGAACGAATATGCGAGCGGACGCGACCCCGGAGAGTGGAGGCGCAAAGGATACAGTGGACTGGTGCTGCCACGACGGCAGTGAGGGCGAGGCACGGGTCGTCAAGGATGTGGTGGAGATGCACAACCAGGGTGGACGCGGAAGTCCGCATATGAGCAAACATCAAGGGCGGCAGAAAGCAGTAAAGCGAGATGGTGGCGGGAGAGAAGAGGCGAGCAACTAAGCGCCCATCAATCAAATGATGCTGATTAGATACCCGCTCCTCTGGCTCACATCTCCCGCAAGTAATGGCAATTCTACGTTGCAAACGTTCCCGAACCCCGTTGTCGAGCTCACTTGATGTTCGGGCTTGGCTTGGCTTTGAAGCCAGGGCTTGGGCTTGGCTTCGTCGGGCTTTGGCTTAACATTCTCGAAGCCAAAGCCAAAGCCCAGGTGGAGGGCTTGGCTTGGCCGGGCTTTGGCTTGAGCCAGGGCTTTGGATATTTTTTTCAGTGGGCCTCTAATGGTAAGTAATAAGCCACATAAATGCTCACATTTAGCTAGACAGAGTCGTGCACTGTTAAATTTAGGCCCAAAATGCATGTGCAAGTGGATTTTGTGCAAGGGTCAAAGCCAGGGCTTGAAGCCCTGGCTTCGCAGACCTCAAGCCAAGCCAAAGCCCTCGTCAAGCCCTGACTCGGGCTTGGCTTGGCTTTGCGAAGCCAGGGCTCTGGCTTTCGGGCTTTCGGGCTTTAGGCCAGGCCAAGCACATCACTTGTCCGACTCAAAAACATGGTTTCTCAATTCTTTGGCGGGCTCTTCGTTGTAGGTTGCCTCTGCTGCATGTATTTTATCTTCAAGATACCATTACTATATATATATATCTTGACTGTATCTTCCCCGTTCTGGTTTTTTTTTTTTGAGCATTGAATGTTATCTCAGCAGCGCATCTTGTGCCAAGAATTTGATCTGTGTTCGACAGCATCCCAGACTGCTAGAGTTGGATAGTAAAATCCCATAAATTCACCAGAGGTACTTTATATGTACTAGAGACCTTACGGGAATTCTCAAGGCCACCGTCCGATCGGTTGTTGCACAGTACCTGTCAGGACATTGGGACTTTTGATCAATTCAGAATTGATGGCTTGCATGATGGTACACGATTGCTGCGAAGTCCCAGAATACAGCTGCAATTGTCTAAGGGAATATTTATACAACTAGTCCAAGATTTACCAGAGTCCTGCAACAAATCATGACTATGAAACCAATAAAATGAGAAGTAGTCGGAATGCAATTCCAAAACATCCCGTTTGTCGGCCGCAAGAATTGCAGCTAGCATGTCCGCTTTTTTCGAAATGGTCTTCAACGTGGTCTTGGTAAGTACCTCATCCTTCCAAAGATCTCGACGAACATCCAACTGCTCCCTAAGACACGGACCACTAGTACCCCTCTTCCTCTTGACTGGCAATTTGGCGAGTTGTTGTGTGTCGGTGATCACCTGAATTGCTTTCAATCTGGCAAGCACCTCGGCTGCTTCCTCCTCCTTTGCGGCCCTTCTAATGCGCGTCTCCTTGGCAACACGGTTAATGAAAGCCACAAGATTGTTTCGAAATTTCTTCATCTCACCACTCTATCTAAGTGATTGCGAAGAGCGTGCGTCAGTGTGCGTCAATGAACATAGAATCACATATTATGACTAGAACGTGACACTGCGGCAGTGTGGCATTATGCGTCAATCAACCGCCGATCTGCGTCAATCGGCAAACGTCACAACGTCAGTCAAACGTCGGTGCAACGTCAAAGCGTCACTTTCACCCTGCCCCATTCCATTGGCATCTAGACCCAATTTCTGCAAACTTTTTTTTGCCCAAGAGACGAACAAGACAAAAAAGTCCAATAGTCCAAAAGTGTTTTGTTATCCTGCTGATGATATAAACAGAAAGAATCTTATCTCCAACTGCATTCAGTTCTCTCTCGTCGCCCAACATGAAAATCCCCGTGCTCCTGTTGTTCCCCATCGCCCTATCCCTCATCATCTTTGCCGTACCCGCACCGACTACTCAGGAGGGCCTCAATGCACCTCGTCTCACTCCTGGAAATGAGTTCATTGGCTGGCATGGACAGAGTCGAAAATGAAATACATCAGCTGTGTAGACTGCCCCGAAGCCGAAAGAAGTATCCGGCTGCATGCATGAAGATCAGATGCGGTAGAAAAGCAAATGGCTCAGCACGAATTTTGCAAAAGGGCACCAAATTTCTTTCAGAGTACGGATCATGCGCATGCGACCATAAAATGAGATCCACCAAGAAAATTGTCGGTTACAATGAGTTGAAATACGCACCACTAGACGTGGATTCGGTACCGGCGTGTCCCGACCAGCGTAATTCTCGAGGTGTTTCCCCCTGAAAATCCAGGCGCGGCGATCCGCGACGAAAGAGAGAGAGGTAGTGAAAAAGAGAAGAAAGGTATCCGAACGTGCAAATTTCGGGTGCGGGGAGTCGAACCGCGGCCAGGAGCTAAGTGAGATCAGAGCCCGCATAGCGGTGCACCGTGCACCAAGCGCGAGTAATATACCTGGAGGGATGGATGGGGACGCGATCATTATCCCAATGGAGAGCAGAATTCCTGGAGAGAGCACTGGTCATTCGTGGATGTTTTGGCAGGTACGATGGTGACAGGCAGGCATACGGAGGTAACCCAGGAACTAAACGAAAATGTGCGATAGAGAGTGCACACAGAGGAAAGACAAGATCGCGGAGGGGTGAGACGAGTTGAATTGAAAATAAGGGCATGAAAGAGTGCGCAAGTGGGGCCGAGAGCACGCCAGTGAGCGTAGGGCAGATAAAGCGAAGACGAGGCTTCTTCACAGGAAACAACTTGCGTTGATGAAATGCCAAAATATTTGAGTTGGTTATTAGTCGGTCGGCAGTCGCTCGAACACGCCTGCACAGACGTGCAGGAGAAATACTCAATGTAGTCACCTCAATTCATGAATAACTACGACTTATCATTTGCATTAACCAAATTAAACGGATAGGGACGATTCATTTATACTGTGCCCGGCCGCTGAACCCCGCTGGAGATAACTCCGCTCACATCATGCTTTCGCTATCGTACATGGGGTTAGCTTCGGCCTGGAGAGCCTTCGTCGCGTCTGTGTCAGCCACATGGGCGTCCGCAATGGCTTTGATGTGATCAGGGACTACAATGGTTTGGTCAAATCGTGGGACTGGGCCGGAGATAATAATGATGGGTGCCCACCAGGTGCAGCTATTTCAGGTAAAACGACCTGGACGGATTGAACAATCGCATTGAGACGGGTATCAATCGAAGCCTGGAAGGTCTGTGGATTTTTGAAGGTCAACGACCAATGAACAGGAAGGAAGTGAGGACAGACCTTTTGATCCTTCGATACTTTTGCGGAAATCCTGGATTTCAATGGTATGTGAGCAAGGATGAAATCTCACATGGGAGAGACAAACTGGGTGCTCGCGAGCGTAGTTGCCTTGCCAAGGGCGGCTTGAGCGGTCTCGAGATTCTCTATGATAATTGTCAGCGTATTGGGGAGGAAAAAATGATAATTCCCGACTGACTGATGAGAGCTTCCCTATCCGAGGCATCATCCGAAGCACTGAATTGCAGCATGTGCCCGACGCTCCTACATTCAAAACCATATGAGAAAATGCAGAACCATTGGTCGGATGGGAGTACCTCTGAGCGGGGAGAATGTAATCGTTCGAAACAGACAAGTAAACAGTGGAGATTGAAGTGGCTAGCATAGAAACCTGGTGATGGAATGAATATCTTGTTTCGCGCCGGAAGGAAAAAAGCTGACTTTAAGGGGTGTCATCATCTGCCTGTAGATGAGATCGCGAGTAAATGCAGAGACTGTGACCCCAGCAACGTGTTTTTCTTCCTCTCCACGAAGCCGCTGCTGCTCGGCAGATTCCATGGTCTTCACCCACCGGTCCACGGATGGCCCCATAACGTCGCAAAGGAGCGACGCAACCGAATCAAAGAACTGAACGAGTTGAGAGAATTGGGCCCGGAGTGCTGTGCCATCGTTAGTTGCTCCTGTCCCGACTGGTCATCCTCAACTCACTCGTGAACGCGCCGACGGCCTTCTTGAGCACGGGAAGCATTTCTGATGATGCCAAATTCTGTCAGGCGTTGGTATATTTATTGAATGTTGACATACGCTGCAAATTCGAATTTGTGAGCGAGAGCTGAGTCATGTCGCCGATAGTCTTAGCAATTTCCATCTGTTGAGAGGCGAGTCTGTCGGCAGCCTGTATTGGGGACCCCATATCGTTGAGAAAATGAACAGCGTATGTGGCATTCGGCCCACCTTTTCAAATGAGGCGCGACTGGCTTCAAGCTGTGTCTTTGTCTGGTCCACCTTCATCTATTTTCCCATTTGAGTATCTTATTCCAAATGGTTGAGTATTGCAGTACCTTGGAGTTCTGAACAGCGAGTTGCTATAGGGTTTGTTTTAGTCAGAAATCCACAAAGATGTGGAATCGGCACTTACCGCAGCGCTGGTGGCCGCCTGGGCGGCCGGTACTGCGGGCGTAGCAGGACCTTCACCCCAATGTCAGATATTATAGAAGGGAGGGGTGGGGTGAGAGAAATTCCAACCTGTTGCGTTCATGCCCGGCTGCTGTAGTATGAGATTGACGGAAGTTAACAAGCTTTGCAGGTCGGCAATGAGACGATCGGTAGGAGCCACTTGGTCACTGAGAGCATTCTCTTCTCCCGAGGCGACGCTACCAGACGCCTCAACGATGGCCCCAATGATAGTGAGCGCCTGGTCGATGTAAGTTTCCAGCTGCTTGGACACCGGCTTGGAGGTGTCCAATTCCTTCTTGTGGGATTTGAGAGAGCCTTGAACGTACGCCGCTCCCGTGTGGGAGCCCTAAAACATTGCAAGTTAGTATCACGAGTAGTATTCATCGCAGGAAGCACGAACCTTGTTGGGACGAATATGTTCCCAATCAGGCTTGCCTTTTTGGCCAGTGAGTAGCATTTTTATTGCGTTCGCCTGGTCCAACACGCGCTGAACAAGCATGGTTCCGGGATCGGAAAGAGCAGCGGAATTTGGCTGGGAGTTGACGCCGTTGGGGGATGTCGTCGATGCCACGGGCGGAGCGCCAGGGGCAGCTGGTTTATCTGACTCACCCTTTCCCCCGAGGAGCCCAGAAAATGCGTTCATGCCGGCCTTCGCGGCCTGAGATCCCATCGTGGCGTGAGAAATGGCGGCATTTCCCGCCGAGACGGCGAGATTCGTGAGAGACTCCACAGCTTGCATCCCTGCGAGGTCCCATCCGGAAGGAATATCGCGTATGGCGCTCTGGAACCCCTCTTCGGCCTTGGTGTAGGACTGACGAACGTTTGGATCAGCCAGATCTCGGAAACAAATCAAAGGTAAAAATTTTACATTCTTCATCAGCTCTGCGGTGGCTTTTGCGGCCTCGAGTGTGGTCTTTTCGTGGTCTTTTTGGACCTGCAACACTTCAAGCTGAATCTGAGAGGAGCAAAGAAAATTAAAATTAAACACGGAACAAATCGGACCGATGTATCCAACCTTGTTCTGGGCGAGGGCCTGCTCCGCGCTGCCGGCCTATGTATCAAAACTGATGTGAGACCCACTTTCATTTGAGTGGACCGCGTTGTACATACCGTGTATGTGCAGGCCAGTACCATTTCCTGTTGGAACACAAGTGTTCATGAGCCCAGGTTGATCATGTCCCGAAGTCCGTACCTGAGCAAGTCCAGAAATTTCCCGGAACGCCGTCTCGGTCTCGTGGGCCGAGTCGCGACACTTCTGACTCAGGGTCTGGAGATCGGTAATACTGTTTTGGAACAGATCGGCGATATCTTGCGCAGAACCCTTGAGCACAAGGTTAACAATAGTAGCAATAACCTCGGGCATCTGGTTGGCGTTGTTGTTGATGATTTCCATGTTCTTGTGGGCAGTCTCAAAGGCCTATGTTTCCGGATCCATGTCAGCTGGACGTTAGTGAGCACAAGGCCATAGTTACCGTGTATCCATCCCCAACCTGGTTTGAAGTTGCGTTAGTTACGTTTAAACTAGTATGGGCCAGGAATCACCATCTGCTGAAGGCAACTTTTGAAGGAATCCGGGTGCAACGCATGGTTCCATTTGAACGGCGGGCACCCAGGAGGGGCTTTGCTGTTGAGACCTGAGATCACATGAGATAAAGAGCTCATCTATTCCATCAAACACCCACTAAAGTCGTCAGTGCTGCTGGCAATAATAAGGATCGATCCGAGCAAAGAAATGGACAGAGGAGCCGGTTGAAGTAGATCGCCCCAGTTGGTGGAGCACCATTGGCTGTGGCGAAGATCAGCAAATTCAGGAGGATGAGCAAGGAACATACGTCATCCAAGCATCCTGGTTGACCGCTTTGCCGGTGCTAACGGATGCAATAGCCTTGCGGGTGGAAACAAGTTGCTGGGAGTCGGACATGATAACGAAGATTTTGTCTGTTGAGTGCAATTGAGGGGGAAGTGCAGATGATACTGGAATTGAAATCCATTGGCCTTTTATATAGGCTCACGCTGAATCTTGCTCAGGTCAGCAGAGTGCCTGAGCGATGAAGGTTTGACAACAGAAATTCAACGAGGACGTGCGTCCGCCGTCTAGATCAGACTTCTGTCAGGGGTAGAGCATGAAACCATTCTGTAAATCTACGGGAAGACGGGGCGTAAAAACGGTCGAGGCACTGAACCGTTTAGCCAATTCTCACTCGAAAAGATGGCCGTTCTCAGACGGGTTTTATGGGCGAGGTGTAGCACTTCGCTGGATCTTTTTGATGTGCATTGGTAGGGCAAAGTGAGATTGACGCCATGTGACGCCGTGTTACACCCTTGCGTCCTCACACGCAGAATGTTTCTCCATATTGGGGGGCGCAGCAATTATTAATGTATTGTGTTATGTTGCACTTCAATAATGAAGACCTTTGGCATACCGAGACCTTTGACATACACTTGACCCACGGCATGTACCAGTATGCCCGTAAAAAATTCAAGATTTACCTTAATGGGGGCGTCAATAAGGGCGTCAATCGGGCGGCAAAAAAGCGTCAAGGGAGGGCGTCATGGGAGCGGCAGCATTGGTGCGTCAATCTAGCCACAAAAAAAAAGAAGTTTTGACTCCGAATAAAGCTGAGCAGACATGCCAAGGGAATCGATATACCTATTGTTTGCGCCGTAACCATATTTGCACTGATGACATCGGCAACGATCCGGCATCCCGTAGCGCCGGTGCCAAAGTTGAAGTTCCTGAACCTTGGATTAATTTAGGTACATTCAATACAACACGGCTGGACACTAGCGCTCGTTGCCATACAGCTGGAGACATCACCTAGAGGCACTCGAATCTTTGTGGTAATCAAGTAGTAATATATATATCGTTCTCGACTCTCGAGGGATATCCGTTTTCACTTGTGATATCACCTGCGTTCAGAGGCCCATTCCGAGTCACTGGGTTTCGCAACTCCGCAAGGGGCCTGCTGACGGAGACGCCGGGGGGCCGTCGGTCATTGAGTGAATTGGCGAAGTTTCCCCGCTGAAGTCACCTTCTCTGCGAGATTGGACTATTGGCCGAAATTGACTGACATAGAGGAACCGCTTGGGCGACTTGATCGTGCCTCCCATACATACTATCGGCAAGATCGGTGAACCAAACCTCCCGCGACGGCCGCTGACGTCCAGGTACAGGCAGGACGATCATTTTCAGCGAATCAATTTGGTGCATTCCGTCTGCCTCCCGCAGAACGAACTAAGACTCAACCAGTAGGTATAAGTAAGGAAGGTGGTTAAATTGTCGAGACCGGATTCCAACCTTCATTCGATATTCTTCTCTTCAATGCCTTTCCAAACTGTAAGTAGCCACACTACCAATTCCCAAAATTTTAATTTCTCAATCGTCGCCCCAGCGCACCACAACAATTGCGGCCACGGCCTGGTCCAACGGAATCCGCGTGTATACTCAAAGCGGAGACGGCGATATCCGCGAAGGATGCGTTAATCAGGATGTAAACTCGATCGGCCGCGACGAACACTCTTTGCTCCAAGCTGACGCCTGGTTTCACGGTCTGTGATGCTCCCTGTCTTTTCATCTGGCTGGATTCTTATACCTATATACTCAGGTCAGCTTCACGGGAGCTGTGATCCTGGCAGCACTCTGTGCTGCATCTCAGTGAGACTGCCAGTCCTCTTCTACTCGTGAATGAAACTGAACAGACTCGGTGTTAGTGGGGAAACTCATGGAACTTGTCTATATTGTATCAGACCCGCGACAATGTCATCCGTGAAATGAGACACTACGACCGCCCGGACTGGTATGTATCTGACTTCGAGCAAAATGACGCTATGCCGGGCACCGATATGGGGGAGGTATATCGAGAAATCTTCCCATAATAACGAGAGACTGACACCGAACATTGGGAAGGTACACAGCGAGAACGCCGACCGTGTCATGGTTTTCTTCCAGGACAAAGAAGGGTTCCTATGTTACCGGTATATTGATAAATTAAGTCCTCGAACCGTTGTTGACACCTGACTTGAAGGCGAGCGATCTACTGGCGTTGGGAAGAGTCCGTCCGCTTGTGCAAGGCGGCATTTACGACTCCCATCACAGCAACCACCTGGTCCGACACGAGAGATATTCGTGTCTACTTCCAGGACGAAAACGGCACGGGCCGCGAATACGTGGGTACCTTCGATGGAGGCTGGTATGTGCCATTGGTATTTAAGTCCTCGTTTTATATCTTAATGAAACTCCAGGACGATGGGGGAGTTTACCTTCGCATCATCCAAAATACTCGGTAGCATCGCTGCGGTGTCTTGCCCATCCGGACCGGAGATCTGGTATAATTCTTCCAAAAGCTGTAGATTTTCACTCATGCCATATCGTAGGGTTTATATGCAAGACGAGAATCACAACCTGATCGAGTGGCGCTGCAGTCCTGGTCGCGGTTGGTATCGGTAGGTCTGGCTCACCACCTTTCCACTTTCTGTTTGCTCATCGCTCTCGCAAGTGGTGAATTCAACACGCCGGCACTGCCAAACGCCGATATAGCAGCATTTTGGCGAAACTCAAGTTACGGTGGCTTTGTTCACGTTTATTGGACCAGTCTGGACAAGGCAAGATACGCCGGTGTGCACATAGACCATCCGTTCTAGGCTAACCCGAACATCTTTAAAGATTCTGCACCAGCGCGTCAACGCACCTGGAATTGGCTGGCTCTCCGAGACTCCTATCGCATATTTGACATCGTGCCCAACTCTGGCTGGCTCGATGTCCGGTAATTACTTCACGGACAACAGCGCGGGAATCGACGAAAAGGTCATCCGCAAAGTGATTGTGCGGAGCGGAACGATCGTCGACGGCCTATGTTTCGAATACACGAATGGGGAACGTACGCCGTGGTACGGCGGTCAGGGGGGTGTCCAGCAAGAGTTTGAACTACAGGACAAAGAGGACATCACTCAGGTCCTCATTTGTTCGAACGACAGTGTGGTGCAGAAGTTGTCATTCATCACCTCCAATGGTAGAATGCTCCCTTACGGGATTTGTCGCAGACATTGATTTTTTCGGCGTGGTAGGACGGCAATCCATTTGGTTCGGCATTGATGGCCAGCGGCCCGCCGTCTGGGAGTTCGGAGGGAAAGCATTGGCAGGGTTTTCTGGGACCACGGGGGAGTATCTGAACGGTGTCCAGGTTGGTTTATATTATCCGGGTACGTATTTGCTCACAAGGCTGATGTGAACCGCAGGCACTGTGGAGTGAGCGAAGCAGCAGGGTTGGCCCTGAAGTTCTCAAGGAGCTCATCGCCGAGGCGGGCCTCATGTCCAACTTTATCACCTCTGCTGGGCGGCAGAATGAATCTCTCATTCGCCAAGTCGAGGAACTGTCAAACGAACTCACCGTGAAGCTGCATGCGCCCGCAGAGGACGCTCTGGCAGGTATCTTGACTCTGGCTCATTTTGTCGATGAACTGTCGAGAGCAGCTGGAGCTGAGAACACGGCTCTCGTCGCCAAATGCAAAGGCCAGTCCGTGGTGGTGAGCAAGAGGTTCGAGGACCTGCACACCATGGCGCATGACGTCCTCAGCAAAGCAACGGCGGTCGGTTTTATTCGCCTTGAAATCACCTCTTGATCTGACGACAGTTCAGGTTGCAACGGATATAACGTACCAAGAGGCCTCGACCCAGTCGAGGATGAAACGCGTGGAAGAAATGCTCGAAATATCTCGAGCCATGCAAGTGAGCGAGGAGAACGTGCGCCAAATGCGCCTGGATCGTATTGAGGACGCGCGAGACCACATTAGAATGGCCGAGAACACCCGACGCGAGGCGGAGCATAAAAGAGACGAAGCTCAGACTGCCAGGGTGCGCGCTACAGATATTGTATTTTCTAAGGTCACCTCACTATTTTTTAGGTCTTCCGCGACATCTTTACATTGGGCTTAGGCGAACTGGGCGACTGGGGTGGACTGAACGAAGCTATAAATTATGCAGATCAGCTCATCAACGGCGCCAACGCCAACCTCAGTAACTGTGAGACTGGACTCGCACAGGCACAAGCCAATGTGAACGCGATCAACGAGGATCTGAGTGCTTTCAACGCCCTCCAGGACGTACTCGGCGGTTTTGGTCCGACCCTCCGCGCGCAGGCGGACAGTATGAATGCACTCACCCAGCGCATCCTGGACCTCGAAAATCACGCCCTCGATGCTGGCGTGTTCCTTTCGAGGCTGGCCGGAAAGGCATCTGTCCTGGGTGTACAACATTCAGCAAAGCAGTTAGCTGCCAGTGTACTTGCGATTGAGGGGCTGATGGGAACGGGAAGCACGGTCACGGGCGTGCTGGTTGACGATCCCGATAGCCTGGATGCGGCACTCCAGACAATTGCGCAGAGTACCGTGGAGCCAAGCCCCGCAGATGAGATGATGTAGCCTGCCTTCCAGCTGAAAATTTTGAGGAATGGATAACGCTCGACTTAATTTGATGATGGAGGATGGGCAGTGGGTCGTAACTAGGATTAATTTCAATTTGAGATGCATGTCATTGATTAGTGACTGTGTTATTTTAAAAATCCGATTGTTTCGAGCGACCTGAGGGCTTCACAGAATTCAGCGGAATTTGTCCGATGAGGATGGTGAGTTTTTTTTTTAGACCTTCAAAATGAATTATTGCCGAATTACCTCGGCTTGTCAAATTTTGTCACTGCGCACAACTCTCCCTGGGGGCGGACATTAGCGGCATGTACGCATGACTTGGAGCCCGGGACCAGAGATACATACGTAGAGGAGGCTGTTAGTCGTATATATGAGATGAAGGTTGGTCGAGAGCAGGACCTGGACCGCTGAGAGAACTGCAGCGGGCAAGAAATTGGTAGTCCCGGATGAACATAAGCAAGTGTCGACCACGCGGAGTTATTAAGATGAGGATGAAAGCCTCCAGCTACAAAAAACCAGTAAAATCAACTCAGCGAGCGCACAGACTAGAACCGCAGGACGTAGTCTGCATTGGCTGCGAATCAGGGTACAGCTGGTTGGAGCCCGCCCAAGGCTGCGTCTCCCAATACAAGGTAATATCAACCACGAGGCGACGCAGGATGTCGGGGGCGGCGAGAAGGGTGGAAATCCAGGATGTACACTCAGATGCCCAGCCGGAACCGCCCAAGGAAACGGAAAGCGCGGGGGAGCTGGGCCCAAGGAGGGAGGCAGGTAGGGAGCAGACTGGTATGCGAGTGATTCAGAGCGTAGGTAGAGACGCACGAGACAGGCGCAGACTCACTCAGGTTCGCGGCAGACGCGCCGGAGCAAAGACGCACCGCACCCGAAATGCATCGAACGCGTGGCATCGAAACCGAGTGGCCACGAGAGAGTTATAGGAGAAGATTGTGGAAGCCCGCATTCAGCAAGTACGCCGCACGGGCAGGGGAAATACAGGAGAGCCCAGTAGTTACGAGAGACTCCTGGCGCTTTGTCGGACGCAACAGGATCTAACAGGATGGCGGTGGCAGGAAGCAGGTGGACATGTGGCGATGCAGGATCACTAGCCCGTGATCCGCGATGGTCTTCTCCTGCAGCCTTCACCGTTGTGCCTTTTGACTTTCCTGTACATCCACCCCGGGACCGGGCACAAAGTGAGCAATCAGGAGCTTCGTTGTCGGCGATAACGCGCTGTGTGCTTAGGCCACGCACAGGCCTGGGTGCATGCGAGTTTGGGCGGCTCAGAAGCATGGGGACCGCTGGATTGACAGGGAAACAGGCTGTCTAGCTGGGTCAAGCTGGCGTCGGAAGCGATTCGCATCGCAGTTCGAGAGGGTGCTCCCTTCTCATTAATAGCCTGGTACCTCCACCCTGTCTAGGTCTGCACCCCACTTTCAATGGCCCGAATCAACGCGCTGTGTTCTTTATCCTTGATTCCAGTTCCCCTTCCTCTCCCTCAAGTGACAAGCTCCAGCCTGCCTCGAACTCTGCTCCGTTATGGGTGACTCGACAAAAGAGGCCTCTTGTGAGTTATGCTTCTCTTCCCTTGTTCTTTACGCGTCCCTGCTCTTCCATTCCACCCTCCTCTCGTCTTTACCCGCGCGTCTCTGTGTTCCCCCGAACTGACTCGCGTTCCCAGGCAAGGCGCAAGAAACCGCCGGTCAGGCCAAGACGGAAGCCAACAAGCCCAGTCTTTATTCTTGTACGATGGCGGGAGAAGTAAAATCAATTTTCTTTTTATTTCTATCGCGTTGGATGTGTGATCAAGTCTTTGAACTTCTGCGTATGAATATCAATTGATGATTGCAGCCCCCAACTTCGTATCGTATCCATTTAAATGCTCGTTCGGGCAGAGTTGGTCTCTAGGAAGTAATACATCACTTCAGTTCATCCGTGCGCCGGCTTTCTGTAACCCAGTTCAACCAGTATAAATTTCCATCGGCTCGGTGGCGCGTGGTTGCGCATCTACTGCTATTGTACGAGGAAAGAATTTGTGTAGAGCTTCCCGTTCGATTCGGGCCGGGCTATTTGTTGATTCTTTTTTTTTTTCGTCTGCATGTGAAAATCTGAGTCCGTCCGTGCGCTCAAAGTTGTGAGATAGTGATCCAATGAAGGGAATGCGAGGATTAAAATTTTCATTTCGACTATTGGGGTGGTAGCCAGGGCCCTGGAGTATTTGTGGTGCCTCGCGTTCGTAGTATGTAGCCGCGCCGAGACCCACACAATTTTTTCGTAGCATATATAGTGCAGCTTGTATATCATCCCATCGGCTTGGTGGTACCTGGGTGCGCATTTACTGTTGAAAATGCTGAATGGTTGATGTAGAGACTCCCGTTCGATTCGGGGCTGGGCTGTGCGAGTTGAGGAATTGCTTTTTATTCACATTTTTCTTTTGTTGTGTGGCTTTTCTGTTGTTGTGCACATCGGTTCGATCCCAAGTCGAACGGGTCATCGTTACGGGTGACTCTACTCAAGGGGAAAAGCGATATAGAGCAGGCGTGGAAAACCGCCGTCGCGCCGATATTAGCTTGGTTTGTATCCGGTATACTTGCGTATCAATTTGGCGCGCTTGAATCCATCAGACAAGCAATGGCAGAGCAAGAACTTGAGATTCCATGATAGAGAAACAACAAAAAGCGATCAAGCAAAACTGACTTCGATACCGGTGCCGCAGAAGTACAGTACCCGAATATTTCGACGATGTTAGTTGACCTAAAGGGCGGAAAAACAACAAGAGGACCCGCAATATATGAACAAGGTTGACCCACAGGGAAAAAAGGAAATCCTTTCTACAACCGTAGATTAACTAAAACGCAGTAACAAAATTGAGAATCCTAAATTCGTTTGGGTACGCAAGAGCACTGGGCTGTCCTCCATAACAAATACCCCCTCTTGCCACGGCTTCACGCCGCCTCAACAACCTCCCACGTCCTCACGAACTCCACAGTCGTGATATTGAACGGCTCGGGACCGCACCCCGAACCAGGATCGACAGGCGCATCCGGCTGCGTGCTTTCCCCGAACTTGACAATCCATCTGCCCGTATAGCTAGCCGAAAGGACTCAGTCAGTATACCACAGCAGGACTCAGACAAAGCGACGATCTTACGTTCCGAGAACAGACGAATCAAGGACACCCTCGACCGCGAATCTAGGGACGAAGCCGCAGAACGCGTCGCCGGCGTCGATCGCTGGGCCAGTGGCGATGCTGTAAATTATCATATATACTCATCAGCTCCATAAATCAAACACAAAACAGAAGACAACTTGCGTGAAGACGAACTGCTCAACACCACCCGGGGGGGTGTACAGGACGGTGATGTTCTTGGCGAACCCATCGAACACAGCGGAACCGGAGATGTTCCCCACGGACGGGAAGGCCCACCCGAGGCCTGCGAACTCGCCCTGGGGCACCGTAGTGTTCACGATGAGGTTGTCGGCGGACGGGACAAAGGGCCCGACCGTTGGGATGTCGGCATTCGCCCGCAGACGGCTCGGTGCGGCGGTGGTGGATTGGATGAGCTCGAAGTCACCGGCAGTGACCTTGGGGAACGAAGCTCCTGCGCAGACTTGGAGAGCAAGCGAGGTGGTGAGCAAGACAAATTTAGTGAAGTTGCTGAAGTGCATCGTCGTAGGTGCGTTGGTTGTTATTTAATGCAGAACATGCAGAGCTCTTATACTCCTCCACAACTCTCTCAACGGGAATCAAAGCCTATTCAACGCCAAACCACGGAAAAATCCAATCCCCAATGATCATTCAAGGCCGTCGGGAAGCCTTGCTCCAACTCCGCCGCAGCACGACTGACTGGCATCGAACGTCTCCCGCAGCATCAACATGCAGCCGTGGGAGCAGTCAAGATGCCGCCAAGCTTGCTGTGCTTTGATTGGCGGAGGTGTCCTACATGCCTATGGTCATTGAATTCTTCCGTGTCATCCTCATGTTTCAATTTCCTCAACCAAGCTGAGCGTCAAGCTCGACCTAATCCTCGCAAACCCGCGATGGTTACGACACAACAGGAATATATGTTCGCCACCGGCATTGGGTATGTCGACGTCGGTAATTACGATTCCCCGTCTCCTACTAGGCGCACAGAGTCCTGAGTCGGTCAGGCTGCAAGAAAGTTTGCAAATTTATCCTAGACCATGTCTAGCTTATTCGACTCAGCTGGTATCAGCGCGAGTCTTTCCCTTTTGTGCCCAGCTCCAAATACCAGAGGGAGGGACAAAAAATTACGGGTCCCTAAAATTTTATTTTTAGAACTCGTTCTTTACCCTACGCAGTTTTTGATGAACGTTGCAGCCCTCATCTCAGCAACTTGGCAATCACGCAGAGAAATTTTCTTATATGGCCCGGAAATGGACGGGCTTCCCTTTTTCTCTCTGGAGATTTCTCCATAAGTCTGAAATACTGCGTTCCGGCCCCCTGTAGGCACACATTGTGTCTACCGCCGTAGACAACATGTAGACAAACCTGTTCGCCTACATATGCCTACAACATGCTGACACTGCTGGTGTACATGAGTTTGACATGAGTCTACATTGATGTTGTATGCCCATGTTGGTCTATGGCAGTAGGCCAGCGTAGACAAACATAGTGGGATGCAGACCTACTTATATGGTATATCAAATTTGGAGTTATACCGAGTGCTTGGCGAGTGCCTGTGATGGAATACAGTGTACCACAAATTATTTATTATTTATTCAAGCCTTCATGTATATATTTCACACACCTGAACTTTGCCAGCAGCCATCACTCTGTGGCGATGTCTTATTTGATATGTTCTCACGTGTTCTCACGGTTCACTCTGGCTGTACAGGTTTCATCCTCTCGCACCCGCCAATGCAGTACGAGGCTATGAAACTCTGAGTCACTGTGATATGACTCCCGTAGTTATGACTCACACTAGTAGCATATAAGCGGAGTCCTTCCCTCTGTGAAGGACACACTACTTACTTTGCAATACAACCCCCATCGTGAACCGCACATCTGCGTGAATCTGAGTTGAGCTGCTAGCTCACATATTCATCTACTATTACTGTAACGCTGCTAGGCTTGCAGTACTCTTAGATAACATCTACTTTTGCTGTATCGTTGCTAGACCTTACGGCGTAATTAGATTCTTGTATCTGTATTTTATATCAGGTTGCTAGACCTGAGATAAGAGATAGATTTGGTACGGTCTTGAACTCTGTGAAGCTATCACTTGAGTTCTCAAAGTCACGGTTGACTGATTATATAAGGGTTTCTGAACTCAAATATATTCATTCACGGTATTACATTCGTGCAATACCAACTCGCTCGCGCATACACGTGTTACGCCTTCTACTAGTAACCCGCGTATACCCCGTTTCGCTCACATTGGTGGACACATTGGGAACTCTTTGCTTAAACAGTCCTCTTATACTTTCACCTCTCTTATATCTATCTCGTTATGTCGACAACACAGGCGGAACATGCTGGTCCGTCTCATCTTGGCAACATATCTCCCACAAAGGCGGAACCTGCTGGTCCGTCTCATCTTGGCAACATATCTCCCTTGGCATCCAGGTCACGAACCTCGTCTCCACCTCCGGTACATGGTGCCGATCCCGCAAATGAGACTTTCGAAACCTTAAATCCCGGAGTCGAGTTCGATCTCCCGCCTTTGGAAGATCTTTCAGGCGCTGTTGACAAGGAGGATTTTGACAAATCTGCGCCAATACTGGTCATGGATATGGATATTCCAACATTAAGATCAGTGGCAAAGATTGGTGGTAATCCCCAAATCAAGACTAGACGCAATAAGGCTTTGGAGATTGGGCTCAGAACCATCGAGAAGAGTCACCTTCTCTCATCTGGTTTGGCTACACGACGACTGTTCATGCAGGTATTTCCCACTGAACTTGAGCTCTTGGATGATCTCTTCACTCGAGCCCAAGCTCGGAAAAGGAAGTACGATGACCCTGGTTATCGTCTCATGATTGAGGACTATCAAATCCTGTTACGAGTCCTCTTCAGCCGCAAGAATGCTGCCGAAGATTCCTTCCGCATGGCTGGAAAGAATCCCCCACCACTTCCATCGTGGGGAGCAGACGATGATCTGGAGGAGTTTTACAGTTTGAATGACTTCGAAATTCTCGCTGTCTGCTTCAGAGCAGAGGTTGAGAACTTCCTGTACACGTTGGACAGATACCATGACTTTCTGGCTGGTAAACCCCAAGATGCAAGCCGCGGAGTTATGCATGCTGCAGAAGAGTACTCTCAACGTGGTCGCAGTGTATCAGCAACACCTGCACCCCACAGTCTCAGAGCTCCTTCTCGCAGTGCATCACACTTGGAATCATCAAATGAGCCATCTAGGCAATCGGCCACTCGGGACACCTCTGTACGATTTGGTCTTTTTGCGAAAAATAGTGGGCTTCCAAGAAATAACCGTAGGATATCAGAAATTTTGAATCCTATGGCTACTATTTTTGAATCCCCACCTCGCGAAAGATACATGAGTGCAGTACCAGAAGAGACAGATCAGATGCGAAGGATGGGTTCTCAGGCACCTCATGCAGCCAGAGATATTCCCCCGCATATGTCTTCTGGACCGTCCCGTAATCCGGGCCGAGCACCTGGATCACCTACAGGCTCGCGTGCTCAGCCATCCCGCCGTCAAGGTGCACCCAATCCTCCGGATGGGGACCCTACTGACAGTGATGATGGATCTAGTGATGGTTACAGACCGCGCCGTCAGTATCGTCCAAATCGTCGTAACCATCGGAGTAATCCAGATCCGGATGATCCAGACCCCGGTCGTGGCTCAAATAGCAATGACAAGGATAAATCTGGTTCCGCTAAGGAAGCACATTTTGACTTGAAGTTGAAATATGACAACGTACCTACATGGGATGGAAATACAGACACAATTGTTCGCTGGCTATTGAAGATTAATGACATTGCCAGAGAATCTTCTACTGTATTTCGGCAACTGGGTCGTGTGGTTCCCAAACGACTTGAAGGCGAGGCTGAGGTTTGGTACTGGTCGTTACCCATTGCATACCGCTCTGAGATTGAGAAAGATTGGGATACCTTGAGAAAGGCCTTCTCAACTTACTATATGAATCGCAAGTGGCTCGATAGACAGCGAGGACGCGCGAATAAAGCTTCTTACAGAGATTATGGGCATGCACGTGAGACTCCAAGTGAGTACTTTATTCGAAAGACTGAGCTGTTGAACACGGCATATACACTGGATGACTCTGAGATCATTATGGAGGTTATGGACGGTGCACCCTCACTTTGGAACACTGTCTTGACCACCCAAATGTATCAAGATGCGGTCGAATTCCAGTCAGCCATTCGATACCACGAAGATGCCTTAATGAAACTAGAGTCCCGGAATGACAGAGATCGACCTTACCGAGATCGCGACCGAGAATATTCACGGAACAGTGTTCAAACTGCCCGAACAAATCTCGTTGGCTGGTCTCGAAATCAAGGGCCTCCGAAATTTCCTAAGGATGACAAGAATGTTTCAGCCAAGGCCACTCCAGAGTCTAAAGGTGCTCGTCCTTGCAGACATTGCGGTAGTGGGAAACATTGGGACAATGAGTGCAAACATGCATTTAAAGGAAATCGCGCTGCCAGAGCCAACCTAGCCAATACAACCAGTGAGGATCAGGATGCTCAGGATGAGTACAATGATTTGTATTACAGCCTGGACACCGATGATGATTCTGGTTCCGAGTCCAAGCAGGGTTTTAACCAACCCCTTCAGATTACTGACACGACATCTTATCTTACCAGCTCTGGTACTGAGACGGAAGCCGTTGGATCAGCCCTGGAGGGGAATGTTAACTTGGAAAATTCAGTTGAGAACATGGCAAACCTACTCTCGGACACGCAACCAGATACTGAAGAGCCCCCTGCAGTAAATAGTACTCCTGAAGTGAAGGAGGAAAGTTCTTTGAGTTCAAATGTCACCGCATGCACTGCTTTTCATGCAAAGCCTGCCTTGAATAGGAGGACTCGGAGACGACTGGCACGGGAAATTAATTCAGTAAATTATCATGTTAGACACTCATCTGCGAGTAAACCCATTGTAGAGCTTCGCAAATATATGGCAAGACCTCCTGGATGTTCTTTCCTAGGTGCAAAGGCAACAGAGGCCACTGCAACCATTGGAGGATTGGATGCCGATCCAATTTCGGTTATAGTGGACTCTGGCTCCGATATTACCTTAATATCGCAGAAAGCACTGGAGAATCTCTCGAACATGCCTCGGACGAAAGCTGGACAACGTATAGACCTCATTCAAGTAACTGGAAAGTCCATTATTTCGGGGTATATTACCCTGGATTTATTCTTCCACACCGAAGAAGGCCCAGTAAAGTTAAATGTTGAGGCATACATTGTCAAGGGAATGACCACCCCATTCATTTTGGGGAACGATTTCGCTGACCAGTACTCAATTTCGGTCATGAGGCGTGAAGGAGAGTCATACCTAATATTTGGAGACTCTGGGCGCGAACTTAGGGTGGCTGCTTCAACATCTCCATCATTGGTTGATGAGGACGGTCATACCTTCAAAGTTCGGGTTCTTCCCGGGTTGGAACATCACGGTTCGAAGGCACAGATTCATCGTAAGAGTCAGAAGCTCAAGAAACGGGCACGCCTTCGACATGTGAACCGTGAAGTGCGATCCAAAGGCAGAGTTACTATTCCAGCAGAAACCAGTGTTGCGATCCCAGTTGAACTTGACTTTCCAAGAGGGCAAAGTTCTGTTTTTGTGGAGCGCAGTTTTCAGTCGAATGGCAACGAAGATGCATTGTATGGATCCCCAGACATGCTCATTTCGAAGGATAATCCTATTCTGCACGTTGCAAATTTCTCACAATCTCCGGTCACAATTTCCTCAGGGCAAGTCCTCGGTACATCCAGAAATCCCAAAGGCTGGTTGGACCGAATGGATAAATATTCCAAAGAAAAACAGACTCAAATTCATGCTCATGCAGCATTAATGCGAAGCCTGGTAGTGGAGAAATTGGCCTCTGATGAGAAAATTGCAACAGCGCGCAGAGCACAGGTTGATCCAATTGATTCCGATTCAACTTCGACGAGCGATGTCAACACTGACCCTCGATCCCCTAATTCCAATGTCCCAGGCCAAAAATTATGCTCCTGTCCTGAGTCACATCGTAACCATCCAAGTTCCGCAAGTACTTTTTGGGAAGGCAAATGCCAGTCACGGAATTCTAGAACTAATGTTGCTCGTTCTATTACTGAGATCTCATCGAAGGCACAGCGGAATGCTACTGAAGCGGATGATCCACTTGCTGAAGAACCCATTGAAGGTGGACCAAAAACTTCAGAGGTACCTGAGGAGTCTATCCCTGGCAGTCAACTTTTGACTGAGGTTGACATTTCGCCTGATCTCACCACTGAGCAGCATCAAGACCTGGAAGCTATGATTTTGCGTAACCAACTGGCATTTGGAACTGATGGACGCCTGGGTAACTACGAGGTCAAGGTTGAGATCCCAATGAAGCCAGGTTCAGAACCTGTTTCATTACCTCCCTTCCCAGTTTCGCCTGCGAACCGAGAGGTCATTGACAAGCAAATGGACTCTTGGATTCAACTAGGTGTTATTGAACCATCCAAGAGCCCTTGGGCTGCCCCCGTATTCATTGTGTATCGCAATGGAAAACCTCGGATGGTAATTGACTTGCGCAAGTTAAATGAGATGGTAATTCCGGACGAATTCCCACTCCCTCGGCAAGATGATATCCTTCAGGCTCTTTCGGGTTCTCAATGGCTAACTACCTTGGATGCTTTATCTGGATTTACACAGCTCACAATGTCGGATGCCTCAGCTGAGAAACTTGCCTTCAGAACACATCGTGGACTGTGGCAATTTCGAAGAATGCCCTTTGGCTACCGCAACGGGCCCCGTGTCTTTCAGCGGGTTATGCACAATGTTCTTGCTCCATTCTTGTGGATCTTTGCACTTGTCTACATCGACGACATAGTTGTTTTTTCTCTGACATTTGAGGATCACATTAAGCATTTGGATCAGGTATTCTCCGCAATCGCAGCTGCTAATATCACATTGTCTCCGGGTAAATGTCATTTTGCCTACCAATCGCTACTGTTACTCGGTCAAAAGGTTTCTCGACTTGGACTCTCCACACACAAAGAAAAGGTCGATGCCATTCTGCAACTTAGTGAACCTCGCAATGTTCACGAACTGCAGCAGTTCCTTGGCATGATGGTATACTTTTCTTCGTACATTCCATTTTATTCGTGGATTTCCCACCCATTCTTTCAACTATTGAAGAAGGAAGTTAAATGGGAGTGGACAGACCTTCATCAAGAATCATTTGAACTCTGTAAACAGGTTCTAACCAACGCACCTGTCCGTGGTTATGCCATAGCAGGCAGGGCATATCGTGTCTATACAGATGCGTGTGACTATGGGTTGGCTGGAATCCTGCAACAGGTTCAACCTGTTAAAATTCGAGACCTTCGTGGAACAAGAGTTTATGAGCGATTGGAACGTGCCTACAAGAATAAGGAACCTATTCCCACTCTTGTTGCCGCAATTAAAGGTGTTGATGATGTCCCTGCACCCGGCAACTGGGCTGCTGACTTTGAGGACACCACAGTACATATTGAACGTGTAGTTTGTTACTGGTCAAGGGTACTGAAGTCTCCGGAGCGGAATTATTCTCCCACTGAACGCGAGGCATTGGCACTCAAGGAAGCCTTGATTAAATTTCAACCTTTCCTTGAAGGCGAGACTGTGATTGCCATTACGGACCATGCGGCTCTCACATGGAGCCGTACCTTCCAAAATGTGAATCGTCGCCTACTGACATGGGGCACTGTCTTCTCTGCATATCCTGACCTCAAAATCGTTCATCGTGCTGGTAGAATCCATTCTAATGTGGATCCCATTTCCAGACTGCGACGTCGAGTTCCATTTCAGGACAGTCCAACGACGGATAAAATTCGCGCAGTTGAACTGAGTGGTGGTGAGGATCCATTGAAGAACATGTACGATGATTTGGGTCCCAAATTTGAGGAGAAGTTACTCACTGTGGCTGCAAGATTCATTCACAGTCAGGAGACTCTGGGTGCAGATCATTCAATGGACTTGGGTGATATTTCCCTCGACCTAGAGGAGGAATTAATTGCATCATATGTCACCTCTCAGTCGTACAATGTGCTGGTTGGAATTCCAGAACAAGAGTTAAAGGACTGGACTGCGGCATACTTCAAGGATCCGCACTTTGCCAAAGTTCGGAAAGGTTGGAAAAAGGAAGCAAATTGGACGAATCCACATTTCCCGCAGTATCACTACAGCGATTCGGGATTGATCTACTTCGAGGATTGGCACGGGAATAATCGCCTCTGTGTGCCAGATAAATTCAGAGTGTCAGTCATGGATGAGGTCCATAACACACTGACGGAATCAGCACACGGAGGGTATCACAGATGCTATAACCGATTGGCAAGTACTTACTATTGGCCAAAAATGTCTCGCCATCTAAAGCGGTACATCTCAACCTGTGATATTTGTCAAAAGGCCAAGCCTCGTCGGCATGCACCAACTGGATTACTGCAACCAATCCCCATTCCAACACAGCCATTTGAGGTTATCTCAATGGATTTCATTCCTGAACTACCGAAGTCTGGAGACTTCGACAACATCCTAGTCATTGTCGATAAATTGACCAAGTACTCAATCTTTATTCCATGTAGTACGGACATTACAGAACTAGAAACCGCCAAATTGTTCTTTCAACATGTTGTCTGTAAATTTGGAATTCCGAAGCAGGTCATCACGGATCGGGACACACGTTGGAGGCATGACTTCTGGGCTGAAGTTTGTCGTCTCATGGGGATGAAACGAGCATTGACAACCGCTTACCATCCACAAGCCGACGGTCAAACAGAAAATTTGAACCAGACATTAGAAATTGCACTCCGTGCATATGTTGGCCCGTCCCGAGATGATTGGTCTGAATATCTCGATGGATTCGCACTCTCATATAATTCCACTCCACATACCAGCACTAACTTCTCTCCCGCATTCTTGTTGCACGGCTATCAACCAATCACTGCTTCAAATATTATCTCCAGTTCCGCTCCAATTTCACGGCCAATCAATCAGCACGGAACTCGGGGGGTAGTGACACGATATTGAATGATAAAGCGCAGTTGATGGTCGACGAATTTGAGTCAATTCGTTCCCGCGCCAAGGAATCTTTACTCTTGGCACAGATTTTCCAAAAACGTGGATACAACAACGGCAGGCTAACTACAGAGTTTGAAGAAGGAGACCTGGTTGTGCTGAACCCACATTCTTTGAGTCTACTCAAGAATGAGAAGGGCAGAGGGAAAAAGCTCCTCATGAAGTACGATGGACCATTTGAAATCCTTCGCAAACTGAGCCCTGTGACTTATCAACTTCGGCTCCCAGTATCCTATGGGATTCATCCAATCCTGAACATTGCACACCTCGAAGCATATCATGAATCACCCCCGGAATTCGGCTCCCGTCCCACTAAGGGTCTTAACCGTGATGACTTCGACGTGACTCCAGAAGTAGACATTGAAAGCATCATTGCAGACCGTTGGAGAAGAGTTAAAGGGAAAAGAATTCAACAATTTAAGGTTCGATGGAAAGGCTTCGGCCCAGAGGATGATGAATGGCTCACTAAACGACAATTGCGAAATGCACCTATGGTGCTGCAAGATTGGCAAAACTTGAAGCTGGCTCATTCTTCCCCGAAATAATTATCATCGGTCCCACGGTTCGACAGCGGACCTATACCCGCTTTCCACGACCTCACCGGGCAACAACGTAACCGTTCCAGATATTAAAAGTTTCCCAATCAATCCCATGTTCATCTCACGCAATGAGTCTGGACCTATGCCCGTGCTACTCGAAGTCTGACTCACTCTGACTAGCCTTCAAATTCATGAAGGCGATAGGCTACATCGAGGCAATCCGTGTACAAATTCGCCTCCGAGCTGACCGACGACTCACACCAGACCTCATAGGATCTTGGATAAAATCCAAAGAGATGAACAAATCTCTTCAACCAATTTACAACCCATCTACTCTCTCAATATCACATCCTCTGATCCTTCGTTGATCATGCCCTTCGTACTCGGATATCCCAATAACACTTTCGGTCAGCGTTACATTGCCCGCTATAATGCGGAATATGAGGCCATCCCAATTCCATCGGCGTCAGTGCAATTTCCCCCTCGCTTTCGCCCTCTTTGGGATGGCCACAGGAGCCCCGCAGCGGTCCCATGTACGTCTCCGGCTTCATGCCAAATTCCGTCGCATCGCTTGCGACTGAATCCATTTTATTTCTCAGCTCCTTCCTTCTCTCCCACGTCGCGTCGGCTATCCCCGTTAACGATTCCTCCATCGCTGCTCGCCTCTCCGGCTTCCTCTCCAGCAGACAGTTGGTCTATGCGCGGTTCTGAAGCCTCATCTCCGAGGTCCGACATATCTTCGGACTCCATGTCTCCGATCTTTCCTGTTTCTCCGGCACTCACCTCGAGCTTTGCCGTGGTACCCATCCTCGATCAGACGAATGGATGGACCGCTTTGGACTCCGTGGTCGGAGATGCTCTCACTCGTTCCTTGCTCCGCTTCCATCTCTACTCGCACGTCATTCATCATATTCCTGCTGCGGAAGATGTTTTACCGGTCCTGGATATGGGACAAACGTCTTACCGCATTCGGCCTGGATTACTATTCCAGATCGGTTCGGCCTTATCTCGGCAGGCCAACTTCATTCACTCTGCGAGTACAGGTCACAACCCTTGGATCGAAGGGGGTCCACCTGATCTGCCGGTGTTCATGGACGAGTCTGCTCTGGATGAATCCGGCATCCCAATTCCTGGGATCTCCCTGTTTCGGGGCTACTCCATTCAACGCCTCGAACAACTCCGTTTTTCCAGCATCGACGACGCCATCCATTTTATCCGAGGAGCCAAAGCCATACATAACTATTATCTGCTCTTCATTGCCCAGCAGATGCGTCACTTCTTCCGCTTTGGCTTCGACTCACACTGGAACTTTGGAGCCCCACTTTCGATGGCGAAAACCGAGGTTCTGCGCCGTAATCTCCCTCATTTTCCTATCGACAGCCACCATGATCTAGAACGGCTGATGTCGCACCCGATTCTACGAAATGCCGTTGACTTCGCTTGTGCCACTTTGCTCTCTCCAAGCCGTAACAATCGCTTGATTACGGTTCACCGTGCCGGTCAGGTGGTGCTCGCAATATGGCCTCTTTCCACGCCTATTCGGGATGCCGCGGAGGCCTATGTCGTGCATCACATGGGCGAGATAAATTGCACGGTGCGCATTCTCGATCAGTTCGTGATAGATAATGAGCCTGGTGGTGGGGATTCTGACTCCGACTCTATGGACGATAGCTCTGAGGACGATGACGACTTTATTTAAATCTTGATTTGAGTTTGTATTTATCTTCGTCACTATCCCGTTCATCTACACATGTAGGCTGGGGGGGCTATGTGATGGAATACAGTGTACCACAAATTATTTATTATTTATTCAAGCCTTCATGTATATATTTCACACACCTGAACTTTGCCAGCAGCCATCACTCTGTGGCGATGTCTTATTTGATATGTTCTCACGTGTTCTCACGGTTCACTCTGGCTGTACAGGTTTCATCCTCTCGCACCCGCCAATGCAGTACGAGGCTATGAAACTCTGAGTCACTGTGATATGACTCCCGTAGTTATGACTCACACTAGTAGCATATAAGCGGAGTCCTTCCCTCTGTGAAGGACACACTACTTACTTTGCAATACAACCCCCATCGTGAACCGCACATCTGCGTGAATCTGAGTTGAGCTGCTAGCTCACATATTCATCTACTATTACTGTAACGCTGCTAGGCTTGCAGTACTCTTAGATAACATCTACTTTTGCTGTATCGTTGCTAGACCTTACGGCGTAATTAGATTCTTGTATCTGTATTTTATATCAGGTTGCTAGACCTGAGATAAGAGATAGATTTGGTACGGTCTTGAACTCTGTGAAGCTATCACTTGAGTTCTCAAAGTCACGGTTGACTGATTATATAAGGGTTTCTGAACTCAAATATATTCATTCACGGTATTACATTCGTGCAATACCAACTCGCTCGCGCATACACGTGTTACGCCTTCTACTAGTAACCCGCGTATACCCCGTTTCGCTCACAGTGCCTAAGTGTTTAATCAGCACTCTGTTTCGGTTCCGAACCTAATACAATGTGTTGATGTTGATTGCAGGTGGTATAATGCCTCCCACGCCTGATCTGCGCGTGTGAAACGCTGCGCAAGGCTTGAGGATGTATTAAACGGAAGAGAAATATCAGGGCATTCATTTTAAAGGCCAAAATCGAGGTCAATTCCAAGTTGGGGGAGACGAAGGTGTGTCTATGGCTGTCAACAAACGTAGGCGAAGTTCGTCTACGTGATGTAAGCTCAAGTAGCCGAGCGAACACGAGCGTAGGCAATGCTATGCCGATGTCCCCTTGCCTACTTCCATCGACACATGTAAACTTTGACCCACTTAGCCGAGCGTAGATGAGGGTGGGCAAGGGTGTGCCTACAGGGGTGGGAACGCGGTGAAAATGTCTCCATAAGGCTGATCCAGGCTTTCATTTGTGGCATTTGGGATAAGTAAATTAATTCGCTGCTAAGGCCCGCTACGTCTCGCCAGCATAGGTAGCTAGATATCGCAAGAAAGAAGAAATAAAAATAAAAATTGGCCGAGATAAACGCGCTCGAGGCAATAAAAGACATACATGTTCACATACTTCCCTGCCCCAACAAATGCATCAGAATGGCTCCTTTGACTACCCACATCTCCCAATTCGATGTTGAATGGCCAACTTGCTGGCAACTAATTCGCAATTTCACAGTGGGTTTCGGGTTATGTCTCGGGATTTTCAGCTGGAAGGATAAGGCTAGTCTATACGTCTTCAAGAAAGAAAAGGCTGGTAGGTTGCATGCAGGCATGATCGGTGAACTCTTTTAAGTCTTTCACGGATGTCCGGCATGGGGCGGCTCAGAAGATCCAGCCACTTTGAATGGTCTTCAATTTGCCTGCCGTATGACTCTGAGTCTGAGTGCAAATTTTGTTAGGATCAACCACTGAATTCGGCTAGAACCTCGTTTGATATTTCTGCACCAATTCTATATCAAACACAGCAATCTCCACATGATATCTTCTTGAAACTAGTGAGACATGACACATACATCGATTTGTGGTTGCAGTGCACTGGGATCACACATCTTATAGAACATAGATAAATTGAGTTATTTGCCTGGAGTACTGGTTCTCATTGTCCACATATCCATGGAACAGTTTGTAAGTTCTGTTAAGAGACATATTCATGGTCAGTATACCTCTGCCAAAAAAACCAAAGAACCATTATTAAATATTGCAAACTGCGCCTCTGACTTCAAATTTGGGGTTGCCCAAATACTAGAGTTCACCAAATTCTGTGTCAAATTGAATCTGATGGAACAGATTACTCTGTATTTAAAAAGAGTTGATATAGATGACCTCAAAACCCGTCATCTTCCAATTATGGACAATCAAGGATCCAATGAACATTGAAGATGGCTTTGCTCATTTTGACACACATGGGAGTCAACATACACAGTTGCTAGAGATGCTTACTGACTAGAATCATTTGGAAATATGTAAGTATGAATCCCCAAACTAATTGAAACTGTTGCGAGCTGAAATGCGCTCAAGGGAGGCAATGATGCTGAAAATTGCCGTTTTTGGAACAAGGAGGTGAATATAGTTGATCCAATCAGTGGTTGTGTTGCAGCTAGGAAGGGGATCGCAGGCAAGGCGTGGGTGATTTGAGGCGCAAGAAAAAAACACTTTTAACCAAAGATGGGACAGACCAATCCTGTAATAGCATGGTTGGAATATTTGCCTGCGGCTATAGCCAAGGTCCTAGGGGATGAGCCACGCTGCGGTATGCAAGGCACATAATATTATAACCTCTGAAAAAAGCAATGGGCACATGGCACCAATGTAGTGCAGCCAAAAAAAAGAAAACTCCTCACCAGCACGATGCATTTGCTGGTTCAACCCTCATACAACTCTTGGCTGGTATAGTGGTTATCATTCCATCGTGTTCGTACTGGCATCACTGAAGGGTTCTTGTGTTTGATTGCAGCCTGTTCGGATGCTTTTTTTTTTTTTTTCATTCTCCCAAACATAGATGGACGGATCAGCATCCAGCGATGATGGGCTCAAAATATTATTCTACCTATCAGCCCAATGCTACCTCACCTGTACAAGCCAACAAGGGTGCCGAAAATCAGGCCTTGCTGTGAGAGAGTCAGTGTACTTGTCCACAAAGAATTTGAAGTTGCCACAGAAATGTGGGTGAAAATTGGTACCGAAATCCCTCGGGCCATTGGTATCAGGTCTGTATAATACATTTGTTTAATACAACCTTTTAAACCTAGCACTAGTTGACGCGTCCCTGGAAAGACAATGGGCCACTGGTGATGTAACAGTGCCGTATGCAGAGGTAAAAGACCTTGCCGCTATGGATGGTGATTGTGAAGCAATGGAGATAAATAACCTGAGGAACTCACCTGCAAGCGAGAAAAAGGCACACTGTGGAACAAGTGTCAGTGCATTCATGCAGACTGGTAGCGCGACAGACATGTAGAGGGCGACGTGGACGCCACAACATAATTATAAATACTGCGAACTCGGAACAAATTTCAGCATTCATCGCACCTCCTAAACTCGCACACACCTCACCGCACTTCTCATACCTCATGGCCGTGAATCCTGCTCACTATGAAGCTGGCTCTCTCATCAATTTTGTGAACTATGCCGATGCACTGTGCAACTTTGGCATGGGTCTCGGATGCGATGCCCATATTAGGCCAAACTCCGGTGTAGCAGTGGCAGCGGAGCTTTGCTCAGAAAATTTACCGGACATGACAAACAGATGTGGGATTATCCTAACCCTCGATTTGTCAGTGGGGTCCAGTCAAATTGCGAAAACTGCGGAGATGACAAGAATTTTGTGATGCCCATATTAATATTATAGGACTTTGTGCGCCTAGTAGGAGACGGGGAATCGTAATTACCGACGTCGCATACCCAATGCCGGTGGCGAACATATATTCCTGTTGTGTCGTAACCATCGCGGGTTTGCGAGGATTAGGTCGAGCTTGGCGCTCAGCTTGGTTGAAATTGAAACATGAGGATGACACGGAAGAATTCAATGACCATAGGCATGTAGGACACCTCGCCAATGAAAGCACAGCAAGCTTGGCGGCATCTTTACTGCTCCCACGGCTACATGTTGATGCTGCGGGAGACGCTCGATGCATTCAGTCGTGCTGCGGCGGAGTTGGAGCAAGGCTTCCCGACGGCCTTGAATGATCATTGGGGATTGGATTTTTCCGTGGTTTGGCGTTGAATAGGCTTTGATTCCCGTTGAGAGAGTTGTGGAGGAGTATAAGAGCTCTGCGTGTTCTGCATTAAATAACAACCAACGCACTCACGACGATGCAGACCAGCAACTTCACTAAATTTGTCTTGCTCGCCACCTCGCTTGCTCTCCAAGCCTGCGCAGGACCTTCGTTCCCCAAGGTCACTGCCGGTAACTTCGAGCTCATCCAATCCACCACCGCCGCACCGAGCCGTCTGCGGGCAAATGCGGCATCCCGACCGTCGGGCCCTTTGTCCCGTCTGCCGACAACCTCATCGTGAACTCCACGGTGCCCCAGGGCGAGTTCGCAGGCCTCGGGTGGGCCTTCCCGTCCGTGGGGAACATCTCCGGTTCCGCTGTGTTCGATGGGTTCGCCAAGAACATCACCGTCCTGTACACCCCCCCGGGTGGTGTTGAGCAGTTCGTCTTCACGCAAGTTGTCTTCTGTTTTGTGTTTGATTTATGGAGCTGATGAGTATATATGATAATTTACAGCATCGCCACTGGCCCAGCGATCGACGCCGGCGACGCGTTCTGCGGCTTCGTCCCTAGATTCGCGGTCGAGGGTGTCCTTGACTCGTCTGTTCTCGGAACGTAAGATCGTCGCTTTGTCTGAGTCCTGTTGTGGTATACTGACTGAGCCCTGTCGGCTAGCTATACGGGCAGATGGATTATCAAGTTCGGGGAAAGCACGCGGCCGGATGCGCCTGTCGATCCTGATTCGGGGTGCGGTCCCGAGCCGTTCAATATCACGACTGTGGAGTTCGTGAGGACGTGGGAGGTTGTTGAGGCGGCGTGAAGCCGTGGCAAGAGGGGGTATTTGTTATGGAGGACAGCCCAGTGCTCTTGCGTACCCAAACGAATTTAGGATTCTCAATTTTGTTACTGCGTTTTAGTTAATCTACGGTTGTAGAAAGGATTTCCTTTTTTCCCTGTGGGTCAAACTTGTTCATATTGCGGGTCCTCTTGTTACTCAGGGATTTTTTTCTACTGACCAATGATCCTGTAATTCCGGCAGCCAAAATTGTCATCCTGACCTTGGTGGGCAAGCCGTTGAAATTGATTTTTGCATCCCAGATATTTGGCCACTTGTGCAGGTTACAGCTCTTTGCGGTACAACAGGCGCGGTCCGTTTTTTTCTGTTTTGGCAAGTTTTCACGAGAACAGCTGCCCTGAGCTCAATTCTCAACCGTTTCCCCTCAAAATAAGCTCATTCGATTCGCATTGAAAATCCACAGCGAATGGAATACCGGCATTTTTGTTCCGTTTACGTAATAGAATTTCTTCCGGAAAATTTTGGTTTTGAGTAGGACACCTGTAACACTCGGAATACTGTCCCGATTGGCCTAGTTTTTGGATATGCTATACATCTGATGCGGCCCTAGACAACGGAGTGTTCATTTATATTAGATCCTGAGTGATTGTGATCTAGTGCACACTTTAGCGAAGTAGATATCCAGACACTACCATAAGTAGAGTTGTCCATGGAAGTTTGAGTACATTAAGCTCCGTAAACACCCACATTGGCTAGGGTCACATCAGATGTATAGCATATCCAAAGATTAGGCCAATCAGGGCAGTATTCCGAGTGCTACAGGTGTCCTACTCAAAACCAGGTTTTTCGGGAAGAAATTCTATTACGTAAAAGGAACAAAAATACCGGTATTCCATTCGCTGTGGATTTTCAATGCGAATCGAATGAGCCTATTTTGAGGGGAAACAGTTGAGAATTGAGCTCAGGGCAGCTGTTCTCGTGAAAACTTGCCAAAACAGAAAAAAACGGACCGCGCCTGTTGTACCGCAAAGAGCTGTAAGGATAAAGTGGACAGGGCTCGACGGTGGTTGGATCGCACCTATTTCAGCCGCATGCCAGTTCAATACGACTGTAGAGGGCCTTCCGGTTCGACTCCGGCTCGCGCCGTGGTGGATGAGTCGATTCTTTCTTCGGCATGATTCTTATTTTTTTCGGTGCAATTTATGTTCCTTCGATGAGAGGATAGACTGAATTGGTCCACATAGAACTCAATCCCTGAGTCAACGGATGAGTTTAAGCACACCGAAGTGATCCCCAGTTATCCAAGGTTTAAACTAGCCTGATAACGGCTCGTTAGCGGAAGCGGGCGCCTACATCAGAACGTTGCATTCGTGCGGGGACACCCGTTCGACTCGGGAGGGCTCGAGTCTTTCAAACTGAAGAAACAAAATTTCTTTTCGGCCTTTTGTTGATATGGCAGGGATGTCGGACCGCACTTGCAGCACCCCACTATATATTTCTGAACGATTCAGCTGTTCACATTCTAACTTTGGTGGACGCGCTAGAATTAAGCGAATGCCTAGTGGTGTCTTGCCCAATATTTGAACCCACTTGTGCTGAGGTGGATACGGCTCGATAGCGGTTGGACCGCAATGCTTCGCTTGGTCAACAATTGTTCGATACGACTCACCCGTTCGACTCGGGGTTGGGCCGTAAATAAGGGTCCTTTTAGAATTCCGGAGTGACCGGGTCAACTCTGAGGCAGCCGATATCCCGGAAGGGCTGGCTCCGGCCAGGCGTATTTACTTCGATGTGAATCTTACCAATTTACCACCACCATCATACTCTATCCACTTGCTTATAGTGACCATATGATTCATAACCTACGGGATTTAACAGGCCCAGGCATTTTTTCCCCGGTTTTCGTTCTCCAAGATCAGCCTCAAGTCTTATCAATGCCGGCCTCAGGTCTCTCAGGTCTATTTTCTTTTGATATTCGGGACATAGAGTCAAGTCATTTGGCCCAATAGAATCCGAGCCATCAGCGAGGGGATGGACACCAAAAGGATACCCACGTATCCTGCGTACAAGCTAGGCTAATATTTTCAACCAGTGTGGGACTCTGTTTGGCCTTAAGATGGTCGAGTCTTTCTACTTTCTTTGGCCAACCACATTCCCATTCATTCTATCCCACCCTCTGTAAAAACAATTGCCGGTAGAAGCCTTCCTGGCCATGGTCATGGGCAAGCGCGAATGGAACATTACATGGTCCGCACTCCATATAGCCGGTTGCGCAAAATGCAGGTGCGATATATATGGAGCCGATATCAGGTCGAAGCTGTTTGCCTACAGTACTTGTGGTATACGGTCTGCATATGAATACCTATCATAGGCTCAGTGGCTCGTGGGTGCGCCTCTACTGCTGTTGGCGAGGAAAAAAGTTACGTCGAGTCCCGTTCGATTCGGGGCTAGGTCATCGGTGAGATTCGCCGATTCTTTTATTCCTTTTTTGATGAGGCAAAGCAAAGGATCTCTGCCTCTAGTACCCTGGCTCAATGAGTGCGCGCTCAGGTGAGTCTCGTCGGCTCGATCGTGCTTGGAGGTCATGGTATTGTAGGAGGAAGTTTGCGCAAAGTTTCCTGGTCTGAGCCATGGGTTTGAACCTCGTTTTGATTACTATTATTTGCTAATCATCTCTCCTCATCTGAGAACAGGCTGTCTGAGAGGGACCGCATGCACAATATATAGATCTACCGATATTCATCAGCCGTACGTAGAGGTTGAAATGTTTTGTAAATAACCGAGATGCCTGAAAAGGTATGAGATACGTCTCGCTCTTTCCCCGCTTGAGTTGCTCCATAGTAGGTTGTCTCTTCAGACTTCCTGTTGGCTCGGTCGCGTATTGTTGCACATGTACTGCTGCTTTGGTTGAGAGCAAATATAGAGTTTCTCATTCAATTCAGGGCTGCTCTATGCAGTGGGATGGTAACATCTGTTTTTTTTTGGTTCGGTGCAGTGAGCTTAGATCATTGCTATGATGGACTCTTTCAAGAGCCTATCAGGTTGGTGGGTGGAAACTAATAAATTGGGCGCTGGTCTGGCAATGCAGCCACGAGAAATTGATGATGATTCAAGAAATCGTGTCCTCTCCGCCTGCGGCACGTAGGCTCGATTAGTGCACGCATACAAGTGTATCGTCGGCTCGGTAGCGCATGGTTGCGCATCTACCTGGACAGAATGTGGGAAGATATGTATAGGGACCCCCGTCCGAATCTGGGGTGCCAGGGGTAAAGATTGTCGATTTTTCTTGTTTGCTTCTTTCCTAGATTTTCGTCCTGGAGTTTACAGCTGTTTGCAAAAGTAATGACACTCGCTAAAAATAGTTAAAAGAAAGCATTTTTGAGGCGCCAGATTGCCGAGATCATTTCTCATCCAATTCTCAACGGACTTTCTCGAGAGTAGGTGCGTTCGAAAGCTGGTAAGCAGGGCTTCCACATGGTACCCTACTCACCAAGTAAATTACGCCATTTGAATGTTTCAAAATTCCGCCTGTCTGCTTTGAACCAACCACGGCGACGGCCGTTTCTCCATAACCAGAGCCCCGATTGGGATGAATCCGGGTGATTCTAAAAGCTGCGATTGGGGCAAAGCCCTCGAATATTTGAGATTTTGCGTTATCCTGAAGGCAACCTGCTAGGAATGAATATTCAGTGCCAATCAGGAAATCCATTCTTGTGGGTGCCCATCATGTGTGTTTAGTTCCAGAGCAGTTGAATATTGGTTGCCTCGATGTAAGCTTTCAGAATCACCTGGATTCATGCGAATCGGATCTCTGTTGATGGAGAAACGGCCATTGCCGCATCTGGTTCAAACCAGCCAGCCGGAATTTTGGCACATTCAAATCACATAATTTACCTGGTAAGTAGGGTATTATATGAGAGTACTGCTTACCCGCTTTCGAACGCACCTACTCCCAACAAAATTTGATCAGAATTGAGCAGGAAATGAGCGCGGAAAGTTGGCGCATCAAAAGTGTTCTTCTTATTCTATTTTTGGATAGTGTCATTAGTTTTGCAAACAGCTGTAATATAGTTGCGCAGTATCTATTACAGCAATCTGACATATTTTTGGTGCCTGCGTATTCAGTTCGACGATTCGTAGTAGCTGGGGCTCGGGTATTCAGGATACAAGTTAGGCTCGATGGCAGTGGGACCGCGCCTGCCTCACTTGGCATAGAAAATCTCAAGTGGAGCGCAGCACGCCCGTTCGACTCGGGATCGAGCCTTGAGCCGGTAGAAAGATATTTTTCTTGTGCGGGTCAACGAAAATCATCCAGATATTCTGGGTATTTCTGCTGCTCAAAGATTTGCCGAATGAGGTGATTATTTTTTGTTGATATTTTGTTGTCGTGGTTTCTCTGGCCCGTGGTATCTCAAGCTACTTTGGTACACCATGGTCTTCTTTCAACTCCATCCACAACCCTTCATGGAGCAATATCTGGCACCAGCATCAGTTGCTTCGTAATACTCCTGCTCTGGGCTTCAATTTATTCACAGTCAATGTACTGTCAAACTGCTGCTTTATTGTTTACTTAGACTCAATGTAATGGTCACTCTGCACTGATGAAATACAGTTCATTTGCTCTTACCTATAAAAGATTGTTGCAGCAACTTGTGCAAACAGTCCTAAGCTACAGTTGACTGTCTCATAACGCATTAGGCAGTAATGCATAATGCTCATAATGCATTGGATATGGCCATCCACCGACTTGGTAGGCAGGAGTTTATGCATTTTTGGTCATAATGCATAATGCATAAGATTCAGCATCACTGGGCCATTATGCATTATCACGAGCTTGAGAGTGCAAATCTTACTTGTCTTCCAGATTTTCTCATGAAATTTTCCATGAAGGACAAGTTCTGGGATGAAAACACCTGGTTGATAGTCATTTACGCGTAATTTGGACCCAGTTCGGTTGCATTTCGGTGATATGTGACAGGAAATATTCCCATTTTGGATGCATGTCACAAGAGTCACACCGTGGGAAGAATCCAGCGATGCATATTGCTCAGGGTTTGGGGGTCCACCAAGCATATGCATTATGAGCCAGTCAACTGTACTTGGCATTGGTGTATTCGCTCATATTTATTGCGTGAGATTTTGGACAAAAGTTTTGGGTGTGGCCATAAAAGTGGGGCGGGCAACTTCTGCACATTTGGGGCGGAAGTTGCCGGAACCTGTCTGGGGCGGGAATCAGTGATTTCCCCGTAAAATGTTGATGTTGATTATCGTTATCTGTTTAGCGCAGGAGCCGTCAAATCGCCTATCTTTGGGGCGGAAACTCCGAAATCACCGATAAATAAGGGGCGGGATTAAATGTGTACTTAGACCGCCATACTTAATAGCTCATCACTGCCGAAGAGCAGATTCATGACTCTAGTGCCCTCGATGACGATGACGAGAGGAATGAGCACTACTGCGCTGAGGAGGTTGGTGTACCAGGAGAGCAGGGTACCACTGCTGCCTACAACAATGAGGCTCTTCTTGATTACCACTGAGTGCACCGCAGCAACGGAGGAGCTAGCAACCCCAAAGAAAACACCAAACAGAGAAAGGGGTGTGCCGTCGAGGAAAATTCCACAGAAAAAGCCCATGGTTACTACAGCGCAGGAGATGAGAACGCGTAGAGACGGGCGGGTGTGCAGGACGATGCCAGATACCAAGACGGTGAAAGGCAGGAGTAGCCCGTGAGCCACCTGGTAGAATGACGCGTCAACGTATTCCAAAGTGAAATTGCTCAGACTGGGCACAAATTAGCGAATACGACATCACCAAAGCATCTACAGACCTGAGACTGAGGACGTTTAGGCGCACCATGGGAATCAGGCCTTTGCATATGTTGGGATCGAGGGTCAGGCGCTCTGGGAGCAAATTCAGAATATTGGATATTGTGAAGAGTGCGACCGCGATAGCCAGCTGCATTAACAGGAAGAACAAGGGGGCCGTGGTCATGTTGAGGACCCATTTATTGCTGCGGGTAAAGTTCAGTTCAGGTCACAGTGATGGGTATAATGGAAACGAATGCCGTAACCATCTGCAAATACGGCGTAAGTTTGCCAGGGAGTCCAGACGAACGGAATCAACGTACGGCGAGTGCTGCGGTGAGATAGAAGCAACAACAGCGGTCTGCAGGCCAGTTCAGTGCACCATCGGGCCTTTTTTAATGTATGAGATGTACGACAAGGGCATTAGACACCAGCTGTGGCGACGTAGAGGGAGGACCGGGTGAGAGAAATATGGTTTTGTGGGTCCTCGGCGCCATAATGTGATCGGCGTCCCTAGACTATTACGACATCACTGGTACTGGTGGGCATTTTACTGAACCCTGATTAGGGCCGAGGATGGTGCGGAAACCAAGTTCGTCATGGTTGCCGGGCAGAACAACAATGCACACGAGATATCGATATATCAACGAGCATCGACATGTGGCGCAGCGTAGGCAGCTGGTAGGTGCCCACTTTGCGAGAATGGTGCCATGTCCGCGTTCTCGAGGCGCACTCGGCTATGTTGAGTGAGACGAAGAGAGGGCCGAGTCTCAGCCGCGTTGGGGAAAGGCCACATGTCGGCAATCATGCGGAATGATCCGATGGAAATCTGATTCGAACTTCGCGCGGGGTTAGTGTTTTGCCGACTTCACGAGGTATCTAACACTGAGATCTCTGGCGAAATTGCATCCGGTTTTTAGCGCGATTGTTCATCTGTTCCTCGCTGTGCAAAGCAAGCAGGATTGGGAGACTGTCAAGGGCCAAGTGGGAAGTCTGACCTCCGAGGCTCCGCAAGCTCTTACAGAAGGGTAATCGTTGTACGCTTGCCCTGGCGAGCAATATGCTGAATGTTGTGGTAAAGACCCTGGATCCCACGGTCCAATCCCTTGAGGATCTCAGATAGAGCTAAGATATTCTCTGCTCTGGTGTATCTGAGCTCCGACTCTACCAGACGTTCTAGTAGAGTAGAGATGGGCGAGATGTCGTAAAGCGTGAAATAATGTTCTACGGCGCTAAACATAGAGTTGTAAGAGTCAGTGAGGTCGTAGATAAACTATATAGGTCCCCCAATGCGCAGTTCCCGGTCTCGGAGAGTCTCGACGAGTACAAGGATTGGGGCGCAAGGCAATGGTTTGTGATAAAAGTAAGATAAGATCAGGTGATCTACTGTACATGTGATTCATAACTAAAGAGTAACTAAAGTAGGTAAAAGCATATAAATGGTTCCTTACAAGGCGGCCATTGTGAGTGCAATTAAATTCGCAGTCCCCCACTAAAAACCGCAACCTCATATCAAATATAAATACTTCACGGGGTCCAGGCAACCTCCCGGCAGCGGTGCAGTCCCAGATCCTCGCGCTCTCATACCAGGACAACTCGACACGGGTCAAAACTGCGACCAACGCTTTTGGCTTTGCCGGCGTACTCCTGGACGTCATCACCGCATGCCTAGCCCTTCTGGCATCCACTATCCTCCAGAGACATGTTGCAATCCTAGAAAATCAACTGGCTGTGGTCGACGACGCGTCCCAAGCACAGCTGGCTGACGTATGGACCTTCCTAGGGTCTGCAGGGCACCGGAATCTATCTCCAGACATTGTGCGCCGCTTCCTCATGAAAATTCGAGCACACCTGGCCGTTCTTGCAAAAACGCCGCCACCAGATGATGTGCACGGTGGTGACGACATTCGATTTACCCTACCGATGGAAAGCTCACAGCTGAACGTCGCGGCAATCGCGCCATCCCTCAAAAACATCTGGAGCGCAACGTCTATTGGCGACGCGGCGGGGACAGGATGCTGTTCGGTGTCCTCTGTTTCTTCGCATCGATCCTGTGCTTGGTGATCTCGACCCAACCTCTGGTTGTCTGGATCGTCTCGGCAGGCCCGACGTGTGTGCTCGTCGTTGCGCTCCCGACGGCCAACTACTTCTTGGGGCTGGCAGGGATCCATGAGTTACTATTCTGCGGTCAAAAGTGAGGAAACATTGACAAGTCACTGTGGTACAGGACTTCCGAGCGTGTTTGATATTTGAGGTCAACTGGAACTACGTTGCCTATTTTGATCCAACAGCATATAGAACCTCAAATAAATGAGGTCTACCCGTTTGTCAGCACAGGGCCTCGCTGCAGGGTTTTACTGCAACGTAGGCAACTGGGCGATACAAGGAATAGGCGAAACACAGTCAATTAAGCACTGGAGAGTAGACTAGAATAGTGTAAGGAATGTAAGTAATTACTTAGGGTTCTATACTACGAAATAAAAGGGGTTTTTAGGGGACTAGGGGTCTAGGGGTGACTGGGGACACAAGGGGTAAGGGATAAGGAGTGATCCTGACAAGTAGGGGTTGACAGGAGTCGATCGAATAAGGAGTGTGAGCCAAGGGGTGAGGGGCATAGGAGAAAGGAGTGAGACAAGGGGTAGGCAAGGGGTAAGAGACGACCGGGTTAATGGTAGGGCGGGTTAATAAGGATATGAGACCAACACAATAATCTGGTGAGGCAGTTCTGTGAGTGATGGGAAACCAGGTTGTTGAGAAAGGAGTGAAAAAGGGTAAATCATGACATTACCCCCCTCTAGGGATGCTTCGTCTCGAAGCATCAAGTCCGTTAACTTTTCTTTTTGACCTCGAGGGGGGTTTGTCCAGTTTCCAACCGCCTTTGCCGTCTGGTATTTCCCGTGGTGCCCACGGATTTTTCTTGTAATAAGCCGCCATGGCTTCGTCTGCGCCCACCAGATGATGTCGTGGTTCCCAAGTGCATTCTTCCATTGGATACCCTTCCCATCGGATATAATATCGAAGGTCCTTGCACCGTTGTTTGATGTTCAACACTTCCCCAACCTCGTAAAGATCAATGCCATCAACCACCACATCGGGGGGAGGTGGAGGTACAGTCTTTTGATGTTCAGCCACGGGGGGAACCCAGGGCCGCAGGAATACTGTGTTGAAGACGGGGTGTACCTTCCACGTGGCAGGGAGTTCAAGCTCATAGGAAAGAGCTCTGACCTTTTGTACGACTTTGAAGGGGCCATGACACTTGTCGTCCAGCTTTTTCATAGGTCGATGCGTTGTCAGATTTTTCCCCGAGAGGTAAACCTCGTCCCCGGGTTTATACCCGGGATCTTCTCCTCGTTTGCGGTCGTTGAACCGTTTCATAGTCTCCTGCGCCACCTTCATGGAGGCTGCAGCTTCTTCCCGCACTAACTTCATGCGTTTAGCGAAGTCATCTGCAGCTTCAGTCGGCACCTCCACTCGTGGTTCCGTTCCTTTCCGCAGATGGAATCCTAACATGGTGTAGAACGGGGTAAAACCCTTCGTAGTGTGCACCTTGTCGTTATAGCTAAATTCTGCCATGGCTAGCCAGTCCGACCAATCGTCTTGCATGAAGTTCGTGAAGACACGTAGGTATTGTTTGACCTCTTGATTACAGCCGATGTCAGTACCGAGGGCGCGGATCGAAAATTTCTGTTTTGGGATGTTTCCAAAGAATTCCCTATATCTCTGTCAGTTCTTCACTGATTCACATAAAAACTAAATAGATCTACCCGGCTAATTCATGCACAATTAGTGATAGAGAGGAACTTGCGAAAATATTACGTATTAGGTAATTTCTGTTTTGGAGCTGTTTTTGCACTGAATACTGTCTAGCATGGTGAGAACATTTCCCAGCAACCTATAATTTTGGGAGGGACAATGTGTATATGTTATGAAACAATTAATAGAGCCAGAACTATATGAAATGTTCAGATGAATGTGATCTTGGCAATATCTCTGAAAGCCAAAACTGCCAAATGTTTTCACTGGAGCTAGAAGGACTGTAACTAAATTATCCTCACTTCTGGCTCTATCACATGTTTTGTCAGGTATGCATGTTGTCTCTACCAAAATTCTAGGTCACTGGGACATGTTCTGGCCATGCTAGACGGTATTCAGTGCAAAAACAGCCCCAACACAGAAATTACCTAATGCATGATATTTTCACATATTCCTCTCTATCACTAATTGTGCATGAATTAGCTGAGTAGATCTATTTAGTTTTTATGTGAATTGGTGAAGAACTGACAGAGATATAGGGAATTCTTTGGAAACATCCCAAAACAGAAAATTTTCGATCTGCGCCCTCGGTACTGACATCGGCTGTAACCCGTTTGGTCTGTCCATCGGTCTGAGGATGATAGGTGGTCGAGGCGTTCGATTTTATGCCTAGGAGTTTCAACAAGTCCCGCATAAAGTGGCCCACAAAGATTTGGCCGCGGTCACTGATGACTATCTCTGGAAGACCGTAGTCCTTCCAGACGTGGTTGCGATAAAGCCGGGCTATTCCTTCTGCGCTGATGTGTTCCGTGCAGGGTAGAACCCGAATAGCTTTGCTGAGGTGGTCGACGATCACCGCGATAGAGTCGTAGCCATTGCTCTCGGGCAGTTTAATGATCAGGTTGATGGAGATATACTGCCATGGCTTCTCTGGCACCGCGTTGGGATGTAGCGGTCCTCGGGGTTTTGCAGGGAAGATCTTCGTACATTGACAAGTAGGGCAAGCGGCGACGTATCCCTTTGTTTCTTTGACTACTGTGGGCCAGTAGTAATTCCGGGTTATTAACTCGGCCATGCGATATTGTCCTGGGTGACCGGCCAGGTAATCATTGTGATGTGCCTTGAAGATGCGATGCCGCAACCCCTGGTTGGCGGAGACATAGATTAACCCGTCCTTGGTCAAGAACCCGTTGTGTTCTTCCCAACCACTGTCCGCCATTTTCACGGCTTCTCACGATATGTCTTCCCATTTGTCCTTTTTCTGCTTGATCTCTTCCATAAACCGGTCTCCTGGGGTGTCGTCGAGTACTGCGGGCATGGCTCGCAGAAACTCAGCCCCAGACACCGGGTTCTTCGAGAACCATCCTTCTAGTAGAAGGATCATGTTGGAGTTATCTAGCTCCCCGCGTTCATGTCCACCTCTTCGAGACAACACGTCGGTCTTCGTGTGTTGTTTCCTGGGTTTATGGACTAGGGTGAAGTCGTACTCACTCAACTCTAGAGACCATCGGGCCTGTCGTCGATTCAACTTCTTGGTAGTAGTGAAGTATTCCAAGTTCTTGTGGTCCGTCCAGATTTCGAACCGTCTCTGGCTTCCTTGCAAGAAGTGTCGCCATTCGTATAAAGCTTGCATGATGGCAAGCATCTCCTTGTCATGTATGTCATAGTTGCGTTCCGTGTCGTTCAATCCTTTAGACAGGAAGGCAATGGGCACCCAGACGCCGGCTTGGCATTGGGTCAAACAAGCCCCAGTAGCGAAATCAGAAGAATCTGCCTCTACTCTCCATTCCCCGTCATCCGTAGGGAAATGTAGGATGGGTTCTGATGTGACGGCGTCAATCAGACGTCGGAAAGCCGCATTTTCCTCGTCCCCCCAACGCCATCGGGTAGCTTTCCGGGTTAATTGAGTGAGGGGTTTGGTGTGATCGCCAAAGCCCTGTATGAATCGGCGATAGAAATTGAGGAATCCGAGGAAGCTTTGAACGTCCTTGACGTTCCGGGGAGTAGCCCACTCCCGTACGCCGCCCACCTTGACCGGTGAAACGGTGCGCTAAACAGTACGCTTGAAATGCGATAGCAGCTAGGGGATGCTAAACACCACCAAAAACCACCAACACACACACACACAACTGCCCTCTTATTAGCGCTTCCTTTATGTTCGTGGGTCCGTGCCGTAGTATGCGGCAAGCGAAGTCTGAACTCTCAGAAACAGTAACCAAGTTCCAATTGAACAATCCGATGAATGTTCTCAAGTACACTTCCGCTCTCGAAAGTAACCGTTCACGCAACGTTCCCTAGGCCCCGATGAACAGGTACTACGGGTGTTTTGTAGATTTGTATAGTTTTGAGTCTTAAGCGCCTTCTAGCCTCAAGAAACCCAGATTGCGTCGCCTTACAACTGCTGAGGATCTACCAATGGATGACCTTGACTCTATAGCGCAAATCCCATACAGATAGGTCTATGCCCAAGCGTCCCACTGCACAGCCTTAGCCAGCTACAGATACAACTATTTGTGTGCCCCTAGGGAACTACCTAGCTCCTAGCTGCACGATACCACCGTCACCTATCAGGTAGCAGACTCTGGCTGTTAAACCAAAGAACGTTTGCACTGTCTCACGATTACTGAGGGTCTACCAATGAATGACCTTGACTCTATAGAGCAAATCCCATACAGATAAGTCTATGCCCAAGCGTCTCACTGCGCAGCCTCAAGCTAACAATGGTCCAATGATTCCTAGGGTGCCTTCTCACAGGTCACTCGAGGTTCTGAAGCTTAAATCACAACTCAAGCCTTTGAGCCAACAACTAAACTCCAATTGTTATAGAACAACTACAAACAGAGAAAGTGCTATTCTCCGCGAAGCCGACCTGAGAACACTACCACCAGTGAAGCTGGCTTTGGCAACTGCCTAGGCGAACTGGGGGTGCAATGAACTGGTCTTCTGCGGGGTTCCTTCTGCCCTTTTATACTACTTTGCGAAATACATGAGATAATACGAATTGAGTAACTGAGATGAGGTGCTTTATAAGAAAGAATCAGGTGCTTGAGTGCCGAGTTGAATTGTCATGATGGAATGGCCGAAATGGTCATCCAGGTTGACCCCTAGGTCTGTTTTGGGTATATTTGTAATGCCCTAGGCCAGCCGATTGCTCCCGCTGGGGACGAATGTCTCCGGCTTGGTTGATAATCCAAGCTTCCTTAGGTCATTACGAGGTATAATGCGGAACTCTATCCGCCATCACGCCGCTAGGACGCCTACACTTCGGCGTCCGCTTTCTCTACAATCAACACTGCTGCCACAAAGAGTTACTTGTCTTTGTTTGGCACCTCGCGACCGCGTCGCGTACGTCACATGTCTCCTAGCCCCGTCTCGACTGTCAGAGCACGCTCATTAGAGTACTCGTTCCGTCTGGTTAAGTAGAACTTAACTACTACTTGACAAATCCTCAGTAATGTCGCCCTAGGGCACTTCACTGGCCCTAGCTGGCTAGTCACTATCGACTAGACACCTCCTAGGAAGCAAGCTTCCTATATGATATCCGTGCCTAGGCGTCTACTTCTCCCTAGCTGTCCCGTCTCTCTTCCTAGGACCTTTCCTGTGCAGCCATTGGTACTCCTAGTAGAGTTATGATCCCTAGCTGGACTTCTTGGGCTTATATGTTTATCTCCTTGATAGTGTACTTAGTTTGCACTAAAGTACTACAGCCAGTGGTTCGGAGCTCACCCTAGCTCTCCTTTAGTATCACCAGAACAGGTGCCCTAGGGCTGTCGTACAGGCCTAGGGACACAATCTCTGCCAATCTCTGGGCTAGGCTTTAGCCTTAGAAATCGCAAAAATCGTTGATAAGCAGTGAATGAACACACACTTGAAAACACTATATTTTTCGGTTTTCATTGTGTAGTTCATTCCTATTATATTATCCATTATAGGCAGTACTGAGAACCCAAAGTAGCTGGCCTGTGGCCAGCATCACAGGAGCAACAGGATGATGCCCTGGTGGAAGCCAGAGGTGTCTCTGACAAGTACTCGCTCCGAAACATGTAGGAGATTGTGTAGCCCAACCTAAACATATGGGTATTCTACCAAATTATGGTAGATCCGGTCATTCTGGTAGTTCCCATTCGAGGAGAACCATGGGAATGATGGGAATTGGAGATTCGAGCGATTATTCTATTCTCGATCTTGGTTCTCGACGTATTCGTGTCGATCCAAGTGACATGAGAACGCCGGAGGCGGTGTTTCGATTGTACCCGAACGTCGGTTACTCAGCAACGTGCATCAGAGTGGGATAGTAAGCGAAGGGAACCCATGATCGTCGATCCCGGAGTTCCCAGGACTTCCCCATTGAGTGTAGGAGCGTTCTCAAGAACCCATCCTAAGCCATAACTCAAAGTGGGGTATCATTCGAAGCCTACCTGGCTGGAGATTACAGTTCTCATGAAGATCTTCGAGGGATACCTTCAGAGAGCAAGTTACATTGCAAAAGGGCTACATGGTGGTTGATGTCTAAGCGGCCATCAAAGTCACCATGTGCAGAATCTTGCAAAGGAACGGTCGGAATATACCTGGAATGGCGTGCTCAGTGCCCCGACCAATGAGAATCAATGGATTCTAGTCGCCAAGACGGATACACGGACTTTGGGGCGGCTAAACGGACCATTTACTTAATTCTTTCATTGTCATAGTCATATCTGTTATTGTATAAGTAGTTAGAGGTGTCTCTGGGATCGGTACTGAATCCTCCCCCCACTAGTAAGCCTTGTGCTTGCGCCTGGGAGGATTCTAGTCGATCTTCGAGCCACCTACAAGCTTAAAGTTTGTAGGAGTTAGAATATCACCATTGTTGGATTGGATAAAACGTCTGAGTGTGGCTCTTGAATCGTTGGAAGCTATAGAATCGCTGGCCTTGGGTCTTGAATCGTATCGAATTGTATAGAATCGCTGGCCTTGGGTCTTGAATCGTATCGAATCGTATAGAATCGCTGGCCTTGGGTCTTGAATCGTTGGAATCGTATAGAATCGCTGGTCTTGGACCTTGAATCGTTGGGAATTGGTTGGGAAACATTTGGAATCGTTTGGGGATCGTCTTGGAATTGTCTGTCTTGTTGTCTGGAACCACTACCATCTTTGTTGAAACCTTGCGGAACTTTGGTTTCGCTTCGGAATATTGGTGAACCTCACGGTTCCCTTCATTCCGATAAATCTCTTTGTGTCGTTTGCATTGGAAGCTTTAGAAACCTTTGGTTTCCTCAGTTTCCATCGTTCTGATCAGTCGTAACTGACTTGTGTCTTGGTGTCCGAAACAGATATCCTTTGGATCTCTTAGTTTCGTACATATCAAACACTTGCTTCATCTTACAACGACTTCTTGAACTAAACTTTCTCCCGATCAACCTTTACAAGGCTCTGAATCAGGGACTGACACTCGTCTGGTACCTCTGGAACGAACGTTACACTGCACTTGCTGCATACTATTGGTTGTTTGGATTAGATTCGTCTGTTCCATCTGATTCTTTGGTTGTAGTATTTTGTTTGGGCTGTTTCTGTTGGTTTCCATACTAGGTTCGGAGCTCACTTATCATCGTGAGATTCAGCCTTCACATTTCGTGGGCCGTATCACCGGGTCCATCCTAATCTTGCTGTCTCCAATAATCACTCCCAGGTATTCCACTTCCCTCTTCTCGAATTCGCACTTCTCGTGCTTGAGAGACAGGTCGTGGTCTTTCAAGACTTGGAGGACTTCCCGCACTGTTGTGCGATGATCTTCCAAGTTGTCAGAGTAAATGAGGATGTCATCCAGATAGACAATAACCCGGCCCTCGGCGATTTGCCGTTCAAAGATCTCGTTCATCATAGATTGGAAGGTGGCCAGAGAGTTGGTGAGCCTGAAGAACATAACGAGAGGCTCCCAAAGCCCCCGGTGAGACGGCGCAACACCAAATGCACGTCCTCTAGCTATTTTTGTGCTTATAAACACATCATTAAGAGGTGCAGAGTAGCTTCAGTGCTATACAAACATATCTGTATACCTGAACTCTGTTAGGTGATATAAAGGAGAGTCAGAGCGAGCTCCGACTACTGACTGTAGTATTCAGAGCACGACTGTGGTGACGCCGCGGCGTGTTGTACTCTAAATACAGGAGATATACCCATAAAACGCCTACAACCTATTCAAGGGATTTATTCCTATAAAAGCAACCCAGAGACTGCATAGATGAAGTGGCGAGACTTAACATGTTGCGCGGTACATTAAGCGAAGGAGAGCTGCCGCGGTGCCACCGCGGCGCCTCTCTGCCAAAGACATAGTTGTGTTAACGGTTACATTATGGAGGAAAGCGGCCACGGCTATGCTGCAGCGTCCCATAACTGTGTATAACCTACCGCGGAGCCTGCTACAGGGCCGCGGTCGACCATAGACCCATTGTTACCCTAAGACAGGGAACTGCCAAAGCAATCGGACGATCACGTGGTGCCGCAGCGCGACGCGACCTGTCAAATCAAAGACACACAAGCCCTAATTCGGATTCTAACGATCGGATTCAGGCACTCCGGTACTTTGCGGGCCAAGCACTGCCCGTGGCCAGATCCAGCAAAGACAAGCATGAGGAGGAATGTATTGAAAAGGCTGGGTTCAACCCCAGGCCGGCGCGGCACAGTACTGCGGGTGCGGAAGGCACTGCGGTATTGCCAATATACCAAATATAAACCGCGGGGGTCAAAACCGACGATCTCCCGACCCCAAGAGCATGCGGTGTGAGCCATCACTTTGTGATCGCTCTGGAACGGCACATACGAAGCGGAAACGGCTTCGCCAAATAAGGACAGAGCACATTCCCGATCCAACGCCTTACACATTGCACTCACATAAAACGGATCCCGACCCCGCACGCACTACAGCAAACCCAACCAGAGACGCACGCCCAAGAGAGAAAGCGGAACGGCACGCGTAAAATATTGATTATCTGCAACGCCGCTCGCCGACTTTGCAATCGCCAACTTAAAACACATGCCCAAGAAAGAAACGGCGCACGTAAAATATTGATTATCTGCAACGCCGCTCGCCAACTTCGCGATCGCCAACTTAAACACACGCCCAAGAAAGAAAGCGAACGGCGCGCGTAAAATATTGATTATCTGCAACGCCGCTCAACGGCACGCGCGTAAAATACGATTGGCAGACAATGGCTGCTCGCAGACTTTCCAAAGTCTGTGCACCCTTCCATTTCTCCAGCTCGCATGCACGCCGCCTTTTGTTTTCTGCGCCCCGCCCTGTGTTTTCCCGCTGCATGCCTGACTTTGCGACTCTGCACGCCCGACTTTGCGACTCTGCGTGCCCGACTTTGCGACTCTACGCGCCCCCTTGGTTTTCCCGCTCGCGCTTCACCTCCGCCTCGCGCTTCACCTCCGCCTCTCGCTTCACCTCCACCTCGCGCTCACCTCCGCCTCTCCCTCCGCTTCGCCTCGCTTGGCTCCGCCCGCTCGGCTCTGCCTCACCGGCGAAGCCGAGCCAGGCGCCGAACGAAATAAAATCGAGTGGGATATGGTTATGAAGCTTGTGGAGCGGCCTTCAAGAAGGGATAACTCGTTCAAGTTGGGGAGAGTACCAACAAAACGAATAAGGAGAACAAGATCAGGGAAGAACGGCCAACCAAGACGAGGTCTAAGGAACGGAAAACTCGCGCATAGGTTCTGGAATGTGGAACTAGGAGCGGAAACCGTTCCCGACACAAGGAGCATGTGTCCAAAGAGCGGAAATCTCACACACAGCCTCCAGGAACAAGGAGCTGAGAGCGGAAATCCTTCCCGACTGAAGGAGCATGCGTTCGGCGAGCGGAGAATTCGCGCACAGCTTCCAGGAATGAAGAATTGAGAGCGGAAACTGGAGCGCCATGCGTTCGTCGAGCGGGTTCCCCACGCGCAGCTCAGGAATGGAGCGGGAACCTCTTTCGAGTCACAAAGACGGACGGAACCAGTCAAAGGAGCATGTGGCGTTCCCAATTTAGGGAACGGAATGCGATGAGTCGGAGAAGGACAAGAGGAATGTGTAGAAGGCAGTGCTAGAGGGTCGATTTCCTATAAATACGAGACGCTGCTACGAATAAAGACATCTAATTTTCCCATCTAAAACTACCAGCACATCTTAAGTGATACGCAAGTACCGCTCACCAGGGTACGCCGACTACGAAAACAAGGTCTCCAGGGCTGCGCCTGGCAGAACATCGAACCGCCGCCCTTGGATTGTCCGACGCTGTACGGACCGCTTGACATAACAGCAATCTCGAGCACCACGCCAGTCATCACTCGAGTTGTATAACTCCCCGACCGCTCACATCGAATGGAACAGGTATCGACCTTCATCGCAGCTCTCAAGAAGCTGACTCCGCTCGTTAGAAAACGGAAAGAAGAAGACGATTTGTAGAGAATTTAGTAGGGAACGGACTTGGAAAGAACGGAATGGCAGACGGGAGCGGAGTCGTTGAAAACAAGTTTAGGGCCTCCCAGCGCACGAAGCACCCCAGAAGAGGTCGGAGGACAAAAGGGTAGCTGTATACAAAAGAACCGAGAACGGCCCCATAGCGTTTATAACAACGGAAACCGCATCGCATCTAAACAGTCGTCCGCTCCTCAACAGGATTGTAGAACGGGACGTGTTACAAAATTCAGGGAAGGCTAGACTTTGGGCGGATTCTCCTCTGTACATTAGAATAGCGAACCGTACGACCAGATATTCTCTGGGGCGTATCAAAATCCTCTAAATAAACCACACACATTTTACTGCTACCACAGTCTCGCGCAGCGACATCATTATCTCCCCCAAGGATGAACGCTCTCTACTTGCCCTTACCACCACCACCTATCGGCACCTAGCAGAGGCGCAGTCATCATCACAGTGGGATTGATGAAGAACCACGAGGGAACGAACCTAGATGACCAAGCACCACATCTCAGTTACTATATCTAGTTTATCTCCTTTCATTTGTACTATTACTATAAAAGCAGCCTGTAGAACCTGCATACAGCCAGTTCATCACACCGTCTATCGGTGTGGGTGTCCTCAGGCATATTTCGCGGAGATTCGTTTACTATCTCTGTTTGTAACTTGTCTATAAATTGAAGTTGGTTGTTGGCTCGAATTGTCAAGCAAGGGACTCATCAGTTAAGCTTCAAACAGTTAACCACCTGAGAATTGGTTGTGACTTGTCAGCTGCTTTGCCTTCACACTCGTCAGGGAGAGTCCTGTCATTAGCTGTTGGATCGATTAGTTGGACTTTGTAATCAACGCTTAAGCCGTTACTATAAAAGTGAAGGAAACGTCCCTAAATGAGGACAATTTTAGGTCTGCTGTACGTGAGAGTCCTGCAGTAAAGAGAATTGCCAAGGAAGAAGCAGCTTGCCTCATTATAGCAATTGGAATCGGCCATTGCTGGGGATATTTTGTGAACACCAAGTACAAACTCTGCCCTGAAGTGATAGAACTATCTTTATAGTCACTACCTTCTTGTATCCGTCTCATACAAATGTTCATCCAACACCGCGGCGGAAAGATAACTGCTGTAATTTGCCAAGTGAAGTGCCACGGGGACTTTGTTAGTGCCTCATAGTACTTGTTTCGTTGTTAACTGTACAATCCAAACCTGCTGGCTGCATACTACGGTCCGGACCCGAACTCACCTAAGGATTGCGCTAGTCTTTTGGGAGTGATAAGATATTGTTTGTGTGGTTTTTAGAGTCCGTTCGGAGATTTCGACCGTCGGAATAAGAAATAAGGAATAAGGATCAATCACTGATCAATCTCGGTAAAAGCTTAGCCGGTGTCAATCGATAACAATAGATAACATAAGATAACACTTTCTCCCCTGTATTTCTCAGTTTCTTTGCATCTCCCATGCCTCCCAGCCTCCGTGATGTCACCCTACACCACTTACAGCAATGGATGGACAGTGCTGTCAATGTGGTACGACTTATTGCGGTTCTTTGCTGGCTCTATGGCAGCAGTTGGTATTGGGCTCAGCCCTACCACACCTCTAAACTCACGGGACAACAATGGGTCGAGGAGTTGATGCGCGGGCACCCCGAGAGAATCTACAATGAGCTTGGGGTTCATCTGCATGTCTTTGTCATGCTGTTGATTGAATTGCGGGGCTTGGGATACTCGGACTCTAGATATGTGTCTCTCGAGGAACAGCTTGCAATTTTTCTCTATATATGTCGCACCGGGCTTGGCTGTCGTCATGTTGGTGAGCGCTTCCAGCGCTCTAATGAAACCGTTACAAAGTTGGTGAATTTACTTCCTACAATGCATGCTGGCTCAATAACTATTACATAGATGCTTTCGTAAAATGGTTTTGGCCTTTTCTGGCGGCCGCTTTTACAATACATATGTTACCCTGCCTACGTCTCAAGATCCGCCAGCCTCCTACCTCCGAAACAACCCGAAATTCTGGCCTTTCTTCGAAAATTGCTTGGGTGCAATGGATGGTTCACATATTGCTTGCACAGCAAGCGAGGACAATCGTTCAAATGCCCGGAATCGGAAAGGTTTCCTTTCCCAGAATGTCCTCGCCGTTTGCAGCTTTGGCTTTCGTTTTATCTATATCCTCTCTGGCTGGGAAGGATCTGTTACAGATGCATTTTTGTATGCAGATGCGCGCATCAAGGACTTCCCTATTCCAGATGGATTCTTTTATCTGGGAACGCGGGCTTTCCACTCACTGCCAAAGTCCTTGTGCCCTTTCGAAATGTCCGATACCATCTACGAGAATGGGCAAAGGGGAAAACTCGGTGAGTGTGTTGTTAAACTATTGAAAAGTTCTCAATGTCTTTATAGCCCTCAGAACCGTGAAGAGCTGTTCAACTTGCGGCACGCACAAGCCCGCAACATCATTGAGCAGATCTTTGGTGTAATCAAGAAGCGGTGGCGTATTCTAAGTACGCCACCAGCATATGACATGGGGATCCAGGCACGCATTCCAGCTGCCCTGGCTGCTCTTCATAATTTCATCCTTGAGCATGACCCAGAGGACCGAGTTGACCCTGAAGATGGATCCATCGCCAGGTGGTATGGTTGATCCTGACATTATAGCTGAGCTCCGGCTTCAGGGCGAGCGGCAACAGAACGACACACATCCGAGGAGTCAGAAGCAGGTGCAAGACTTCGTGATCATATTGCAGACAAGATGTGGGTGCAGTATGAGGAAATCCTACGGGAACGTCAGGACCAGTTGGAGTCAGATGAAGAGGAAGAGGACCCGCAAAGTGATGACGGAGCTCAGTCTGCCATGGAGGATCCCCAATCAGACAATAGTGACGATGAAATGCAGATTGATTAGCTAAACTATTTTTCTACGAAGCCTGTATGCTTTCAATAACTTGGTAGTAGTCCGGGTCATACCCCAGGGTCATGCAAACCCATGTTTTGCGCTCTGGTGAGCCTGCACGCGACCATGACATGTACTCATCTGCAGTCTGCCCCTTCCCAACAAGTCGTCCGAGTCGAATCCGGTCTGGAAGTGGGAGCCATGTTTCCCTGTGAACAACTTCGAGTGCACGAGCACGGCGCTCAGGACTGGAGTTGGTGTTGGAAGTGCGAAGAACCTCCGTGAGCTCGCGTGTTGCAGTGCTCATTCGTTCACCAAACGTATCGAGAGCACTCCCGACAGAGAACAAGGCCTCTTGAGCATTAAAGCGTGCTTTCTTTTTCGATGTGCCGTCGGCTGTCAATGATGCTGAAGGGCGTTTTTTCGAAGCAGTCGTCGATGGGGTGGAGGGGATGCTCGAACTCGCCTGCGTAAGCAAGGCGTTGAAGTCGCGCTGGGAGCTGCTCTCATCGTCTGGGCCCTGTGAGTCAGGCTGTTGCATGTCTGGGTCCAGCGAGTCGGGCCGGTGCATGTCCTGCGAGAGCTGATCGAGATCCCAGTCTGGACTGTAGCGTGAAGAGTTAGCAGCTGGCACCGGTGAGGCTGAGTTCTGTGATTGTGTCCTCGCTGGCGTCTGCAACACGGCGCCAGGAACAACATCATTACCAACAAGGCCAATACGCGGTCGGTACGAGCTGTCACCCTTGGGTTTTGCAGGGTCGAGCCGCTCGAAAAATGGATACAATAGCCAGCCCTGGTTACGGAATGGTGCGCACTCAGGCCGCGAGAGAACAATGCTGTCCCAGATGTCAGCCTCAGTCTGAGTGATGACATTGGCACCAAAATCGTCATCCCAGGTGCCGCCAGAGCGTGTTTTAAGATAGCTGACACCCCGATAAATGCCCATGACCTGCGAGATATAAGCCAAGAAGATATGGGAGAAGATAAGCGCACCTCTGCTAATTTTTGTTTCACTCCATTCTGCTTTTTGAAGCCACCAACAACAATGTGGTCGTTAAGGTGGTTGGTGAGCTCCCTGAGAACTGGGGCTTTGTATTTATTCCCATCACCTGCGACATGCGACTCGAGGAAATTCACCATGTTGATGAGATCGGTGAGAACCCATTGCGCATTTGCACTACCGCGGACCTCCTCGCGCGGCAGATATGGCGGATGATTATCAACAGTAATGTTGTCAATATGTCGGTAGCCTAACCCACTGTGCCCGGCTGGGGACTTGGGCATAGTGTGAGCAAGACGAGCTGCAGCAGCGTTGGGAGACGCGCAGAGAAAACTTTTTAATCGGTGTTACGTATGTTACGTAGTGTGACTGACTACCGGACCGGATCACCGTTTCTTATTTCTTATTTCTTATTCCGACGGTCGAAATCTCCGAACGGACTCTTAGTGTTGTTTCACAACACGCTATAACTAGCATATTCAAGACGTATTGTAAGCGCACCGTTTCACCGGTTAGTCATGAACGCAGCCTTTTCTTCATCGCCTTCTTTTATCCGGATGTTGTTGTAACCCCATCAGACGCCCAATTTAGTAAACCAGGTTGCCTTTCTGAGCATATGCATGATCTCCTAGATCAGCGGGATTGGGTAGCGATTCTTGATGGTAAGTTCATTCAACTTCCGATAGTCTTGAATGGGGCGTAGTTTCCCGTCTTTTTTCTTCACAAAGAAGAATGGGGAGGCCCAAGGGGACTTAGAAGGTCGAATACATCCGGTTTCCAAGTGTTCCTTGATGAAGGAGTCCAACTCCCGTTGTTCTGTCAGGTTGAGCGGAATATTCCACCCCTTCACGGGTTCTGAGCCGGGTTTTAATTTGATGGTGTGGTCCCATTTCTTTCGCGCAGGAAGTTTGTTGAATTTGTCTTTTTCGAACACACTGCAGAAATCTTGAAGGTAATGTTCTGGGACATTGTCTTCATTAGCGGCAGCCGCTAATTTGGTAGCCACGCTCCCCATCGCCTGAACATGGGCCATGTTGCATTGCGGCAAGGCGGAGTTGTCGTAGATCTTCGTGATGAAGATACGATCCCCTTCTTGAATATCCTCTCGATCTTCCTCGTCCCATTCTTCCTGTAGATGAGCTCTCTTACAGGCGGGAGGGCAACGAGTGAACTTCAACTAGTTCTTTTCCCAGTTGATCTCCGGGTTGTGTTTCCGGAGCCAATTGTAACCAATGATGACATCGCTCTTCCCAGTGTCCATGATTGCAAATGGGAAAACTTCAGTATGGTCTTGGACCGTGATGCAGAGGCGAACTATGTGCGTGATTTGTCCTCCGCGGTTGAGCGTCCCATCGGCGTTGTATACCGCGATCGACAGGGGGAGGGGTTCTCTCTCCATGCCCCTTTCTTCCACCAGGCGTTCGTGGATAAACCCACCTGTGGCTCCACTGTCAATTAACCTGGCCACAGTACAACCCCATAGGTTGTTCAATTCTTGTAGGGTTACGGGAAGCACCATTGAGTTCCCGTTCATTGCCCACACATAAGCCGGCGGTTCTCTCAATGTGTCCAACGCGTCCAGAGCATCAGGAGGGTATGTTGTCATTAGTCCCTCCAGCAGTTCTTCGGTGACTTCGGTTTGTCGATGAGGGTGAGTCCATCGTTGGACTATAGCCATGGCGTCGGATGGTCTTTCATTAATCTGGGCCAACGTTCGTTCGGCACTACCAACAGGGAGTCTGCGCCATTCTGCTTTCTCCCTTTGTTGGTTATTCGGCTTTTGCCTTCGGGAGCTTGGAGAGGAACTGGCCCCTCCACTCCTTTTATCAAGACTCGAAGTCTCATCGTCGTCGTCTGCACTGTCCGGCTCACTCAGCTCCGAAATAGACAAAGCTTCAAATGAATTGATGGATGCAATCGGTACACTGGGGCTGGGTATAGGTCGAGAGTAGGCAGACTTTACTCGCGACCGCTGGGAAAATCCTCCTGATCCTGTTCGTCCTTCAGCGCCTCAGCGTACATGGCCCTGAACTGAGGGTCCTGAACCAAGCGACAAGGGCAGTGGCGGGCTAAATGGCCTTCCTGCTTGCAATTGTAGCAAGTGACATGCGAGGAGGGTGTCTTCCATTTACTATCCGCTCGGTCAATATCCATAGGGACCGGTGCGGTAGTAGTGGTTGTCGTAGAAGTAGGAGTAGAAACCGGGTTGTTCCCGAAATGGGTAACCAGGTTGTTCGTCGGATTCTTCCACTCGTTCCTGCGAGAATTCGAGTGGGAAGACAGGGAGTAGGATGTGTGCATCTTGGGGGCAGAAACAGTGTTTCCCCCATATCTGAGACTTCCTTCCATAACCCGGAAGGCGCGGTTCAACCCGTCGTGTTTGATAACCTGTGTCTTCCAGTCCTTGTAGGTCAGGGGCAAGAATGACTGCCCATAGACCGCCTTGATAACTTTCTCGTCAATCCCGCGTTTAAGCAGGTGAATGAGGGTAACTTCGTCGGAGACCGCCATCTTGTTAAGGGAGTCGAGGATGGTGAAGTATTCCGTAGTCGTGCTCTTGCCTTGACGGAGTTTCTCCATCTTAACCTGCGCAATTTCTATCTGCGCACCACCCTTGAACGCCTCGATGACGGCAAGGCGAAAGGTCTCCCAGGTAGAATAGGATCCGGTAGCGTCCTGGGTCTGCATGGCCAACACGACATTGTTGGCCCACTGGGAGGCAGAGCCGTCCTTCATGTAGGAGAGTGCGAAGGTGATCTTCGTACTGTCTGCAGTGTAGGCGGTGTTGCCATTGAAGTTCAACCAACAATCTGCCAAGAATTGGTCCCCCTGTTCCGAGTCCCCGCTAAACATGTGGGGGGCAGCAACCCGGGGTTGCTTAGTGTTGACCTTGACCTCTCCTCTGGTGGAGAGGGAAGGACGCCATTCGTGGGTGGAAGTGGCATCCCGTAGCGTGCGCATGGCCTCTGCTAGCAGTTGGTTCTGCGAGATTTTTTCGTCGCTAGCCTGCAGGGCTTGGGCCTGCATCCCGGAGTACGAGGTTTTCGCCGTGGGCTTTGAGAGCCTGTTGGTAAAGGAGCTCGAAACATTGAGTCTCCATGTGGGCCACGAAGATGTCGGGGTCCGGCATAGTGAAGGTAGCTTCACTCATCGTATCGTCCAGTTGAGTCGTCAGTAGGGGACACTATTCTTTTGTCAGCACAGGGCCTCGCTGCAGGGTTTTACTGCGATGTAGGCAACTGGGCGATACAAGGAATAGGCGAAACACAGTCAATTAAGCACTGGAGAGTAGACTAGAATAGTGTAAGGAATGTAAGTAATTACTTAGGGTTCTATACTACGAAATAAAAGGGGTTTTTAGGGACTAGGGGTCTAGGGGTGACTGGGGACACCAAGGGGTAAGGGATAAGGAGTGATCCTGACAAGTAGGGGTTGACAGGAGTCGATCGAATAAGGAGTGTGAGCCAAGGGGCGAGGGGCGTAGGAGAAAGGAGTGAGACAAGGGGTAGGCAAGGGGTAAGAGACGACCGGGTTAATGGTAGGGCAGGTTAATAAGGATATGAGACCAACGCAATAATCCGATGAGGCAGTTACGTGAGTGATGGGAAACCGGGTTGTTGAGAAAGGAGTGAAAAAGGGTAAATCATGACACTGTTCTTAGGTGGAATATATCCTTGGGATACATTCTACCTCTGGTGCTATGTTTTCCTCCTTCAAGCCTATGCGTGCTCATTCTTGTATCCGCGTTTTCTGCGTGACATTGGCAATAACTTTAATCCCGTGATTGAAGACATTAGGGTTAGCCTTTTTTCCTCCCTTTTTCGCTCTCTTGTTTTCCCTTTTTTGAATTCCCACCGTTTTTCTCCGGGTTTTTTTTCCCTTGTCAATTTCAACATGCAAAAAGGGTGGAAATCCAAAAAATCTAGGTCCAAAGTGCAATATTGGATGAAATCAGAAACAAAAGGAAGCGAAAAAGGGCCGAAAAAAGGCTACCCTGGCTTTCAGCTCCCTTTTTGGCTCCCTTTATCCATTTCATGCAATATGGGTGCTCCTATGGTTTCTTAAAGGTTACATAGTACCTCAGGTGTTCAAAAAGGACTCGGGTGAATTTTTCTGGATTTTATAGGTCACTCGTTTACATTTATCTGCCAAACAAGAAAAAGGGCGGGAAAAAGGGAGCAAAAAAAGGGCTACTGTGAATAACCCTATTTTACAATTGAGGTACGATTTTTTCGGAGAGAACTTAGAGGAAGCGCGAGAAACAGGGCGCGGTGAGCTGCAGTGATTATTGGAGTCTACTGTGAGCTTGGACGACTTCACTCATCACAAGAAATCAACTGGATTTCAAAAAATAACACAAACAAGGAGTCAGAAATCTAAGCCAAGGGGTCCCCGATTCCGTGATGGTACGAAGGAAACTGACATGGTAGAATGGAAACGAGACCATGTCACTAAGGACATAACTTTCATCGAGAAATATAATCATCGGAGATTTTAGTTGAAACTCAAGCAAACAAGTCCTCCGCTTCCTTGATAGCCTGCTTCCTGGTGGGTTCAGTGAGCCCGTCAATAATGGAAGCGCGAGGCCTGAAGATACGAGAGTTGAATTCTACAAGACGATGAATCAACATGTGGAACACTTGACAAAGTTTTGCATACCTCCAGTAATCCCATTCACATCCTTCTGAACAAACAGGATGCGACGGGAGTCCGACCAAGCAACCAGGCGGATATGGTAGAGCTGATTGGAAGTAAGTCTCGGACAACATATGACAAATGATGAGGATGAACCTTGAAGTGAGGGTGATCGATGTCGGGGAAGCGGAGAACACCAATGTCGACCATGGTCTTCTCGTGATACTCATTCTCGTAAATGAGAGCCGGGAAAGAGTCAATGGTAGCCCCAGTCTGGGCGACGATGTGAGCCATAACCTTGATATCGATGGCAGTGCTCTTGAACACATCGTCGTCGTTGATGAGGTCGATGAACCAGTTCTCGACCTAGAACCATGTCAACATATCTAAAGTGATTATTTATTTATTTACCTCTCTGACAACGTGAGGGTCCGGTGAGCCGTCTACTTTGAAGAAATTGGTTTCATCCTTCACGAGTTTCTCAGCACGGGAGATCCCAGATGCATCTGGCTCGAGAAGCGGATTTTGCATCATGACTTCAAGAATCTTCTCCCAGGTGCGCTGCTGGGCAGGGACTGTGGCAAGAGCCCGCATGGTCCCTGCAATCATGATCTTGAGCTGGTCGTCCAGTTCCTTCATGCTGCTGCTGGTCAGCTCGCCATACGACGGGGCGAGACCCAAGTGAAGATAGTCATCGCGGGTCGCATCGTGGACATCCATCTTGATCATGAGCAGGCATTAGTGTACGGACGACAAATCCCAGAAAAAGCTATACCTGGGACCAGTCAAACTTCTTGACGAGGTCAGCAGCTTGTTGGAGACTGCCAAATACAGCGAGTACGGTAGCCATAATAAATTCAGATGAGGGTCGAGAAAGTGACTCAAAGTAGTAGCGCTGGAAAGATGTTGACCAAAGGTGATTGGGCAGACGCCTTTTAAACAGTCTGGGAGAGCCTGTCACGGCCCGGATTTTAGCTTTTCCGTAAATTAACATCATTATCCATGTTGCTAACAGCAGTCAAAGGAGTAGGACGCCAAGTGGGACATGCATTGACTTGAGTGCCAGCCATCCAGATAAGGCGTATCGGAATGATTTGGGAAGCTAGACAAGAATGGTGAGATCTGGGATGCAACTTTAAATGAGAATGGTTATCAGCGTATCAACCTGAGTCGACTCCCCAATTTCCAGGAGGGACAACACACTTAGCAGGCGGCAGAGGAGTTGGTTCCACATCGCGCTGCACGTAAATTTTGGCACTGAAAAAGCTACAAAGCGCCGTCTATACATTACGACATGTGTCGGGGTTCCATACTGCCGGACTTTTTTCTGTCTCTCACGGAGTTCTCTATTGCCGGACTTGACCGAGTTCTCCGCAGACCGAGTTTCTCCACACACCAGATTTTTCGGAAAAGGTCGTAAAGGCCGCTCTTCTCTTGGATGATTGATTGAGAGTGCCTCTGAGATCGATTTTATAATTTTTATTCGAAGCTACTAGGGAAGAGCCCCCCAGCGTCACACAGAGGCCATTGCAGTATCCGAGGGTTAGGATTGACCTATACCTGGGGCTCTCTATATGTGCTTGCATGCCATTGCAGATGTATCGAAAGGCCCACAAAATCACTCACAGTTCACCACAGGATGCAAGAAAGAGTTCAAATCACTACCAAATCACAGACTCCCAATCTTTTGTTGATCGCCAGAAACAGCTTCTAAGTTGTCGGCATCAACGCGTGAAACCCCTACCACGGTGAACTCGGGCGAGGGTGAGCCACCCAGGTTAACTAGTGTTGCAAAGATTATACCAGTATATAAAAAAACCCCGCGCAGCAGCGAAACGAACTCGTACTGCCATGCGCAGCACTGGCCGTAAAGCAAGAAAAGGTAAGTTCAACTTGAACCATTGACGCAGACTGACGCTGCATGCGTCAAACGTCAGTGCTGCATCAAAATCTCTTTGCCTGATTAAGTCTGTACATTCTATCTGATTGACCGTCAATCGGAATGATGAACTCTCCGGCATTCTGAAAGTGCGTCGAACAGTTCTCCTTCCCATTGCCTTTCCACCTGCCTTTTTTCCTGGAGGCAATATTGCCCTTTTAGCTGTGATTACTTCGCCGGCAGAGTACTCGTGACTCGGAGGCGAAAACTAGGATCATGGAAGAGGTGATCGGTTGAAAACGTTTTTTCCCCCGATTATCAGACCGAAGGCGTCCGTTTCTTGGACTTGAATACGGCGTGATGCTGTACTATTTGCACATCTATATGCTGGCTGTTAACTACGTTATTCCTCGTCGGGGATTCGGCCATTCTACCTGCCACTGACATGAGGCATTACGGAATTGATTCAGGTTGTGAAACAAACCTGGGAGATAACCATGCTCTTATGAAGCTTGCCTCGATCTCGGATGTCGCCGGACCAAGTCATGACCTACATATCATGATACCCTCTCCGGCTGTCGCCTAGAATTCGACTCACACCCGCCTTGAATTGAGGCTCACAGGGAGGAATATTTGATCTGTTGACGTCGAGAAGTCAACGAACCTATATCGTCTTAGAATAAACAGCGCGGATGACATACGTCGGACCCACTCATCATGAGTGTCGCGATTCTGTCCGGAAATAATGAGGACCCGAGCGTTGAAATTAGATTGCATGCCGTGTCTGTGGTCTTGCGTTCTGGCGCAAGGTACTCCGGCTTCTTTAATATTGGGCTAGAGTTAATTGGGCTGCTGGCGTTGTATAAATACTGGGTGCACCTCGACTTTCCAACCAACGATCATCCCTCAGCGGAAGTTCTTCAGTCCCTGGCACTTTTTACTTGCTTCATCGTTCGTCGCTTTTCCCCTTGTCCTCTGCATCGATTAACAGGGGCCGGTCTTTGCGTTGGCAGAACTCTTGTTGACGGCCGTCTATCTCCAACCTCGAACTCAACGTGAAAGTCTTGTTATTATCGTCTGCGCGGCCTGCACTGACCTCTCACCGCAGTGTCATCGCCATATGCCGCTAACTAATATCAGGATCGAGAACTGGGTCTTGAGTGCAGACTGCACGAACTCAGAAGGCACCGTTACTAAGGCCAATAACTCCGTAAACCTCGTTAGATACTTTGGGGTCTCTGAAGGTATCCCGTCCCTGGGGCTTTACAGCGAATTTTATTCCGTCCCCATCAACTCTACTTGGACGAGTCCGACCGTGGTGAATAAGGAGGGTACTCTCACGCTCTCATGGAGGGACCCCGAGTATGTCATGCTCTTTTGTATGTTCTACGCTCATAAATCGTTTCGTTCAGGATCTTGAAACCACGGACATAAAGATTGAAAGACTGATCGGGGAGAGGGACGGAAAGATGATCTTCCTTCCCGGGTACACTGTCAATGGTGTACTCTACTTCAAGAAGCGGGAAAAAGACGAGCACAAGGGAATCACCGAGAGGGACTTCCCAGCCGAATTCATCGAGGCGCTGAAAACGCCTTTCCCTAAGAAAAAAGAGGACGGTAGAAAGAACTCTACCTCCACTGTCGAATGGGCGGCCATCGAAGGGAAAAACATCAAGGTTTTCCATGTGAAGAGTGGCCCCGAGCTCGAAGGTCGCATCTTCACAACCATCGATGACACGACGTCGGCGGCTGTTTTCACTGTACTCACAGTGAGTCCGCCATTTGGTCCTCCATGAACGCAAATGCAGATGGTGTCGACAGGATGCCGGACACGAAAAGGAGGCCAGTAAAGTCGAGTTCAGGGTGATACAAGCCACAGTGTCAAGATATTACGGCCAAAGCTACATCGGGGCTGAAGCCCGCATCAACCTCGTCGCCGGTAAAGTAGGCATTTTCGATGCTTCGATTGGACTCGGTGTGGCCGAGGGCTTGGGAATTCGTAATGATTCGATCGAGATCGAAATGGGGGGAGTCGGAATCACTATTGGGAAGCGTTTGGCGATTCAGGTCGCGGGAAGCGAGATCGGGCTCGACTTTTCCAAGTTGTTTGCCTGTGAGTTCTTCCATTCATCTGCTCCGTCTATAGGCAATCATTCACACGCGCTCCCAGAGTCGATTCCACCGCGTCGCACGGTTAACCGAAACAGCACCACAAGGCTCTCCTCCAATAACCATAGATTTCTCTTTTCCGTTACCTAAAAGCAGTCGGCTTACGAGTAATACCGACTCGTAAAATGCCCCAAAAATATCTACCCTTGTTGAATTTACGTCGGGTTGCGTACGCGTACCCATTTTATGTTATGCTTGCCGAGGGTTCAAAATATCAATCGGCTATCAGCTGCTACTGATCCTGCAGTGACGGCTATCAGGGCTACCAACTGCTACAGATCCTCGCAGAGAGCTACGGGCGCTACCAGTAGTATACAACTGACCTTTTAGCTACGCAGGAAAAACTTTTTTCCTGATGAAGTCGGTGCCTGAATGATCGCGGAATGGTATTAAGTAGTGGACGCAATAAACTTAAACCGAGTTTCCGATTCAGATTGATTGTTGGACAGGGCGATTCTCCCAAAGAGAAAGAGGGGTGGAATTATTCCGGCACGGTATACGTAGGCTCCCGACTCGGGGCGTGGGCGTAATTATAAAAGCATTTAGAACGCTATCTATAGCTAAGTATCTTGGCAAAGAAAAAAAAAAAAACTAATGGCTTGCTACAAACGAGAACGGAATCCAAAAGATGGCGAAACAATCAGTGCAAGGCCCAAACTCGAGCCCGAGCCGAACGGCCGTCCTGCCATAACCGTCTCATTCGGTCCGCCATCGAGCCGGTGTTGGATTCGTTGTATCCCGTCACAGCCTGATGAGTGATTTTGCCTAATTTTTTTGCGCCGCGCGGTGTGCCTGGCGCCCTGCATAGACATCAAATCTCACCACTCTAATAAAATTAATCACAGCCCAGGCCTAGGACAAGATCCAAAAAAGCAGTCCAAGTCTAATAATGCACAGAGCTCGAGCCCGAGTCGAACGGGCGTCCTGCCTCAACTATTAATATGATATACTTACTGTCGGCGTGTTCGACGCCAAATCGTCACTCTTTTCAAAGGATCCAATCTACGGTGTATGTGCTGCTGGGTCGTACTGCGATACCCACACTGCCAAGCTCAGTAGTTCGCCGATTCCCCACTGTAAAATTCGCTATGATACAACGGATGTATGAAACTTCAAATCAACATCGACTGTGAAGGAAAGCGGGCATTTCAGAAATGGAGGCCTCTTGCTTTGCATGGACAGCAGCCTTTATTCAATGTACCCAGGTCGCCGAGAACTAATCGAAAGCCTCCGACGCTGTAATATCTACCCTCCGCCAATGTGATCAGTTCGGGATTCATAAAGAGCAAAGAAATCCACTCACGCTCGCCGTCAGAGGCGGGAATTGCGTCCCGATTGCAAACTCAAAGCCCCCTGCCTTCAGAGGGCGTAGAATGGTGTCGATTGCCTCCAAGGCAGAAACGGCCATCGTCGCTTGGTTCTCGAAGAAGAGGTGGAACGATTGTAGCCGTCCCATCCGTCGCACCGCGATCATTCCTCCCAACACCTCGGCCGAAACAGGAAAGGGGTACCACTTGATGCTAATCTCGCGAATGTTAGGAAGGAACGCGATATCGGTTCGCAGACGCTCGAATAGTGGGTCCAACGTCCGGCGGGTGTAAATGATCTCGAGGGCCTCGAGCGACGGTATGCTCTCCAAGAGCACAATGGCCTGTTGGCAGCTCGGAGCTCTGAGGGATATTGTGTGCAGTGACCACCCGGATCGTTTGCCCACCTCGAGAAGAATGAGGAATGTTCCTGCGTTTGTGTAACCGATCTCTAGGGTTTTCAAGGCTGGCACAGTGAGAA